>OX638391.1:0-635000 GCA_951813805.1 Limnephilus auricula
TTCAGTCCACTATTCTAAGTACAAATCCAAAATTTCACGCAGAATGGTACCATAGGACCGGAGAAATCACCGAACCCAAGTCTTACATTAGGCCCGTAAAAAGTATGAAAATAACTCAAATGCGGTTTTTTGAAAATTTTGGTGTCGATTCCAGTTCAGTCCACTATTCTAAGAATAAATCCAAAGTTTCACGCAGATTGGTACCATAGGACCGGAGAAATCACCGAACCCAAGTCATACATTAGGCCCGTAAAAAGTATGAAAATAACTCAAATGCGGATTTTTGAAAATTTTGGTGTCGATTCCAGTTCAGTCCACTATTCTAAGTACAAATCCAAAATTTTCACGCAGAATGGTACCATAGGACCGGAGAAATCACCGAACCCAAGTCTTACATTAGGCCCGTAAAAAGTATGAAAATAACTCAAATGCGGTTTTTTGAAAATTTTGGTGTCGATTCCAGTTCAGTCCACTATTCTAAGTACAAATCCAAAACTTCACGCAGAATGGTACCATAGGACCGGAGAAATCACCGCACCCAAGTCTTCCATTAGGCCCGTAAAAAGTATGAAAATCACTCAAATGCGGTTTTTTGCAATTTTGTTGTCGATTCCAGTTCAGTCCAATATTCTAAGTATAAATCCAAAATTTCACGCAGATTGGTACTATAGGACCGGAGAAATCACCGAACCCAAGTCTTACATTGGGCCCGTAAAAAGTATGAAAATAACTCAAATGCGGTTTTTTGCAAATTTTGGTGTCGATTCCAGTTCAGTCCACTATTCTAAGTACAAATCCAAAATTTCACGCAGATTGGTGCCATAGGACCGGAGAAATCACCGAACCCAAGTCTTACATTAGGCCCGTAAAAAGTATGAAAATAACTCAAATGCGGTTTTTTGCAAATTTTGTTGTCGATTCCCGTTCAGTCCACTATTCTAAGTACAAATCCAAAATTTCACGCAGAATGGTACCATAGGACCGGAGAAATCACCGAACCCAAGTCTTACATTAGGCCCGTAAAAAGTATGAAAATAACTCAAATGCGGTTTTTTGAAAATGTTGGTGTCGATTCCTGTTCAGTCCACTATTCTTAGTATAAATCCAAAATTTCACGCAGATTGGTACCATAGGACCGGAGAAATCACCGAACCCAAGTCTTACATTAGGCCCGTAAAAATTATGAAAATAACTCAAATGCGGTTTTTTGCAAATTTTGTTGTCGATTCCCCTTCAGTCCACTATTCTAAGTACAAATCCAAAATTTCACGCAGAATGGTACCATAGGACCGGAGAAATCACCGAACCCAAGTCTTACTTTAGGCCCGTAAAAAGTATGAAAATAACTCAAATGCGGTTTTTTGAAAATTTTTGTGTCGATTCCAGTTTAGTCCACTATTCTAAGAATAAATCCAAAATTTCACGCAGATTGGTACCATAGGACCGGAGAAATCACCGAACCCAAGTTTTACATTAGGCCCGTAAAAAGTATGAAAATAACTCAAATGCGTTTTTTTGAAAATTTTGGTGTCGATTCCAGTTCAGTCCACTATTCTTAGTACAAATCCAAAATTTCACGCAGAATGGTACCATTGGACCGGAGAAATCACCGAACCCAAGTCTTACATTAGGCCCGTAAAAAGTATGAAAATAACTCAAATGCGGTTTTTTGAAAATTTTGGTGTCGATTCCAGTTCAGTCCACTATTCTAAGTACAAATCCAAAATTTCACGCAGAATGGTACCATAGGACCGGAGAAATCACCGAACCCAAGTCTTACATTAGGCCCGTAAAAAGTATGAAAATAACTCAAATGCGGTTTTTTGAAAATTTTGGTGTCGATTCCAGTTCAGTCCACTATTCTAAGAATAAATCCAAAGTTTCACGCAGATTGGTACCATAGGACCGGAGAAATCACCGAACCCAAGTCATACATTAGGCCCGTAAAAAGTATGAAAATAACTCAAATGCGGTTTTTTGAAAATTTTGGTGTCGATTCCAGTTCAGTCCACTATTCTAAGTACAAATCCAAAATTTTCACGCAGAATGGTACCATAGGACCGGAGAAATCACCGAACCCAAGTCTTACATTAGGCCCGTAAAAAGTATGAAAATAACTCAAATGCGGTTTTTTGAAAATTTTGGTGTCGATTCCAGTTCAGTCCACTATTCTAAGTACAAATCCAAAACTTCACGCAGAATGGTACCATAGGACCGGAGAAATCACCGCACCCAAGTCTTCCATTAGGCCCGTAAAAAGTATGAAAATCACTCAAATGCGGTTTTTTGCAATTTTGTTGTCGATTCCAGTTCAGTCCAATATTCTAAGTATAAATCCAAAATTTCACGCAGATTGGTACTATAGGACCGGAGAAATCACCGAACCCAAGTCTTACATTGGGCCCGTAAAAAGTATGAAAATAACTCAAATGCGGTTTTTTGCAAATTTTGGTGTCGATTCCAGTTCAGTCCACTATTCTAAGTACAAATCCAAAATTTCACGCAGATTGGTGCCATAGGACCGGAGAAATCACCGAACCCAAGTCTTACATTAGGCCCGTAAAAAGTATGAAAATAACTCAAATGCGGTTTTTTGCAAATTTTGTTGTCGATTCCCGTTCAGTCCACTATTCTAAGTACAAATCCAAATTTTCACGCAGATTGGTACCATAGGACCGGAGAAATCACCGAACCCAAGTCTTACATTAGGCCCGTAAAAAGTATGAAAATAACTCAAATGCGGTTTTTTGAAAATGTTGGTGTCGATTCCTGTTCAGTCCACTATTCTTAGTATAAATCCAAAATTTCACGCAGATTGGTACCATAGGACCGGAGAAATCACCGAACCCAAGTCTTACATTAGGCCCGTAAAAATTATGAAAATAACTCAAATGCGGTTTTTTGCAAATTTTGTTGTCGATTCCCCTTCAGTCCACTATTCTAAGTACAAATCCAAAATTTCACGCAGAATGGTACCATAGGACCGGAGAAATCACCGAACCCAAGTCTTACTTTAGGCCCGTAAAAAGTATGAAAATAACTCAAATGCGGTTTTTTGAAAATTTTTGTGTCGATTCCAGTTTAGTCCACTATTCTAAGAATAAATCCAAAATTTCACGCAGATTGGTACCATAGGACCGGAGAAATCACCGAACCCAAGTCTTACATTAGGCCCGAAAAAAGTATGAAAATAACTCAAATGCGGTTTTTTGAAAATTTTTGTGTCGATTCCAGTTTAGTCCACTATTCTAAAAATAAATCCAAAATTTCACGCAGATTGGTACCATAGGACCGGAGAAATCACCGAACCCAAGTCTTACATTAGGCCCGAAAAAAGTATGAAAATAACTCAAATGCGGTTTTTTGCACATTTTGTTGTCGATTCCCGTTCAGTCCACTATTCTAAGTACAAATCCAAAGTTTCACGCAGATTGGTACCATAGGACCGGAGAAATCACCGAACCCAAGTCTTAAATTAGGCCCGTAAAAAGTATGAAAATAACTCAAATGCGGTTTTTTGAAAATTTTGGTGTCGATTCCAGTTCAGTCCACTATTCTAAGTACAAATCCAAAATTTCACGCAGAATGGTACCATAGGACCGGAGAAATCACCGAACCCAAGTCTTACATTAGGCCCGTAAAAAGTATGAAAATAACTCAAATGCGGTTTTTTGAAAATTTTGGTGTCGATTCCAGTTCAGTCCACTATTCTAAGTACAAATCCAAAATTTTCACGCAGAATGGTACCATAGGACCGGAGAAATCACCGAACCCAAGTCTTACATTAGGCCCGTAAAAAGTATGAAAATAACTCAAATGCGGTTTTTTGAAAATTTTGGTGTCGATTCCAGTTCAGTCCACTATTCTAAGTACAAATCCAAAACTTCACGCAGAATGGTACCATAGGACCGGAGAAATCACCGCACCCAAGTCTTCCATTAGGCCCGTAAAAAGTATGAAAATCACTCAAATGCGGTTTTTTGCAATTTTGTTGTCGATTCCAGTTCAGTCCAATATTCTAAGTATAAATCCAAAATTTCACGCAGATTGGTACTATAGGACCGGAGAAATCACCGAACCCAAGTCTTACATTGGGCCCGTAAAAAGTATGAAAATAACTCAAATGCGGTTTTTTGCAAATTTTGGTGTCGATTCCAGTTCAGTCCACTATTCTAAGTACAAATCCAAAATTTCACGCAGATTGGTGCCATAGGACCGGAGAAATCACCGAACCCAAGTCTTACATTAGGCCCGTAAAAAGTATGAAAATAACTCAAATGCGGTTTTTTGCAAATTTTGTTGTCGATTCCCGTTCAGTCCACTATTCTAAGTACAAATCCAAATTTTCACGCAGATTGGTACCATAGGACCGGAGAAATCACCGAACCCAAGTCTTACATTAGGCCCGTAAAAAGTATGAAAATAGCTCAAATGCGTTTTTTTGAAAATTTTGGTGTCGATTCCAGTTCAGTCCACTATTCTAAGTACAAATCCAAAATTTCACGCAGAATGGTACCATAGGACCGGAGAAATCACCGAACCCAAGTCTTACATTAGGCCCGTAAAAAGTATGAAAATAACTCAAATGCGGTTTTTTGAAAATGTTGGTGTCGATTCCTGTTCAGTCCACTATTCTTAGTATAAATCCAAAATTTCACGCAGATTGGTACCATAGGACCGGAGAAATCACCGAACCCAAGTCTTACATTAGGCCCGTAAAAATTATGAAAATAACTCAAATGCGGTTTTTTGCAAATTTTGTTGTCGATTCCCCTTCAGTCCACTATTCTAAGTACAAATCCAAAATTTCACGCAGAATGGTACCATAGGACCGGTGAAATCACCGAACCCAAGTCTTACTTTAGGCCCGTAAAAAGTATGAAAATAACTCAAATGCGGTTTTTTGAAAATTTTTGTGTCGATTCCAGTTTAGTCCACTATTCTAAGAATAAATCCAAAATTTCACGCAGATTGGTACCATAGGACCGGAGAAATCACCGAACCCAAGTCTTACATTAGGCCCGAAAAAAGTATGAAAATAACTCAAATGCGGTTTTTTGCACATTTTGTTGTCGATTCCCGTTCAGTCCACTATTCTAAGTACAAATCCAAAGTTTCACGCAGATTGGTACCATAGGACCGGAGAAATCACCGAACCCAAGTCTTACATTAGGCCCGTAAAAAGTATGAAAATAACTCAAATGCGGTTTTTTGAAAATTTTGGTGTCGATTCCAGTTCAGTCCACTATTCTAAGTACAAATCCAAAACTTCACGCAGAATGGTACCATAGGACCGGAGAAATCACCGCACCCAAGTCTTCCATTAGGCCCGTAAAAAGTATGAAAATCACTCAAATGCGGTTTTTTGCAATTTTGTTGTCGATTCCAGTTCAGTCCAATATTCTAAGTATAAATCCAAAATTTCACGCAGATTGGTACTATAGGACCGGAGAAATCACCGAACCCAAGTCTTACATTAGGCCCGTAAAAAGTATGAAAATAACTCAAATGCGGTTTTTTGAAAATTTTGGTGTCGATTCCAGTTCAGTCCACTATTCTAAGTACAAAACCAAAATTTCACGCAGAATGGTACCATAGGACCGGAGAAATCACCGAACCCAAGTCTTACATTGGGCCCGTAAAAAGTATGAAAATAACTCAAATGCGGGTTTTTGCAAATTTTGTTGTCGATTCCCGTTCAGTCCACTATTCTAAGTACAAATCCAAAATTTCACGCAGATTGGTGCCATAGGACCGGAGAAATCACCGAACCCAAGTCTTACATTAGGCCCGTAAAAAGTATGAAAATAACTCAAATGCGGTTTTTTGAAAATTTTGTTGTCGATTCCCGTTCAGTCCACTATTCTAAGTACAAATCCAAAATTTCACGCAGATTGGTACCATAGGACCGGAGAAATCACCGAACCCAAGTCTTACATTAGGCCCGTAAAAAGTATGAAAATAACTCAAATGCGTTTTTTTGAAAATTTTGGTGTCGATTCCAGTTCAGTCCACTATTCTAAGTACAAATCCAAAACTTCACGCAGAATGGTACCATAGGACCGGAGAAATCACCGCACCCAAGTCTTCCATTAGGCCCGTAAAAAGTATGAAAATCACTCAAATGCGGTTTTTTGCAATTTTGTTGTCGATTCCAGTTCAGTCCAATTTTCTAAGTATAAATCCAAAATTTCACGCAGATTGGTACTATAGGACCGGAGAAATCACCGAACCCAAGTCTTACATTAGGCCCGTAAAAAGTATGAAAATAACTCAAATGCGGTTTTTTGAAAATTTTGGTGTCGATTCCAGTTCAGTCCACTATTCTAAGTACAAATCCAAAATTTCACGCAGAATGGTACCATAGGACCGGAGAAATCACCGAACCCAAGTCTTACATTGGGCCCGTAAAAAGTATGAAAATAACTCAAATGCGGTTTTTTGCAAATTTTGTTGTCGATTCCCGTTCAGTCCACTATTCTAAGTACAAATCCAAAATTTCACGCAGATTGGTGCCATAGGACCGGAGAAATCACCGAACCCAAGTCTTACATTAGGCCCGTAAAAAGTATGAAAATAACTCAAATGCGGTTTTTTGCAAATTTTGTTGTCAATTCCCGTTCAGTCCACTATTCTAAGTACAAATCCAAAATTTTACGCAGATTGGTGCCATAGGACCGGAGAAATCACCGAACCCAAGTCTTACATTAGGCCCGTAAAAAGTATGAAAATAACTCAAATGCGTTTTTTTTGAAAATTTTGGTGTCGATTCCAGTTCAGTCCACTATTCTAAGTACAAATCCAAAACTTCACGCAGAATGGTACCATAGGACCGGAGAAATCACCGAACCCAAGTCTTCCATTAGGCCCGTAAAAAGTATGAAAATAACTCAAATGCGGTTTTTTGAAAATGTTGGTGTCGATTCCAGTTCAGTCCACTATTCTTAGTATAAATCCAAAATTTCACGCATATTGGTACCATAGGACCGGAGAAATCACCGAACCCAAGTCTTACATTAGGCCCGTAAAAAGTATGAAAATCACTCAAATTCGGTTTTTTGAAAATTTTGGTGTCGATTCCAGTTCAGTCTACTATTCTTAGTACAAATCCAAAATTTCACGCAGAATGGTACCATAGGACCGGAGAAATCACCGAACCCAAGTCTTCCATTAGGCCCGTAAAAAGTATGAAAATAACTCAAATGCGGTTTTTTTGCAAATTTTGTTGTCGATTCCCGTTCAGTCCACTATTCTAAGTACAAATCCAAAATTTCACGCAGATTGGTGCCATAGGACCGGAGAAATCACCGAACCCAAGTCTTACATTAGGCCCGTAAAAAGTATGAAAATAACTCAAATGCGGTTTTTTTGCAAATTTTGTTGTCAATTCCCGTTCAGTCCACTATTCTAAGTACAAATCCAAAATTTTACGCAGATTGGTGCCATAGGACCGGAGAAATCACCGAACCCAAGTCTTACATTAGGCCCGTAAAAAGTATGAAAATAACTCAAATGCGTTTTTTTGAAAATTTTGGTGTCGATTCCAGTTCAGTCCACTATTCTAAGTACAAATCCAAAACTTCACGCAGAATGGTACCATAGGACCGGAGAAATCACCGAACCCAAGTCTTCCATTAGGCCCGTAAAAAGTATGAAAATAACTCAAATGCGGTTTTTTGAAAATGTTGGTGTCGATTCCAGTTCAGTCCACTATTCTTAGTATAAATCCAAAATTTCACGCATATTGGTACCATAGGACCGGAGAAATCACCGAACCCAAGTCTTACATTAGGCCCGTAAAAAGTATGAAAATCACTCAAATTCGGTTTTTTGAAAATTTTGGTGTCGATTCCAGTTCAGTCTACTATTCTTAGTACAAATCCAAAATTTCACGCAGAATGGTACCATAGGACCGGAGAAATCACCGAACCCAAGTCTTCCATTAGGCCCGTAAAAAGTATGAAAATAACTCAAATGCGGTTTTTTGCAAATTTTGTTGTCGATTCCCGTTCAGTCCACTATTCTAAGTACAAATCCAAAATTTCACGCAGAATCATACCATAGGACCGGAGAAATCACCGAACCCAAGTCTTACATTAGGCCCGTAAAAAGTATGAAAATCACTCAAATTCGGTTTTTTGAAAATTTTGGTGTCGATTCCAGTTCAGTCCACTACTCTAAGTATAAATCCAAAATTTCACGCAGATTGGTACCATAGGACCGGAGAAATCACCGAACCCAAGTCTTACGTTAGGCCCGTAAAAAGTATGAAAATAACTCAAATGCGGTTTTTTGCAAATTTTGTTGTCGATTCCCGTTCAGTCCACTATTCTAAGAACAAATCCAAAATTTTACGCAGATTGGTGCCATAGGACCGGAGAAATCACCGAACCCAAGTCTTACATTAGGCCCGTAAAAAGTATGAAAATAACTCAAATGCGTTTTTTTGAAAATTTTGGTGTCGATTCCAGTTCAGTCCACTATTCTAAGTACAAATCCAAAACTTCACGCAGAATGGTACCATAGGACCGGAGAAATCACCGAACCCAAGTCTTCCATTAGGCCCGTAAAAAGTATGAAAATAACTCAAATGCGGTTTTTTGAAAATGTTGGTGTCGATTCCAGTTCAGTCCACTATTCTTAGTATAAATCCAAAATTTCACGCATATTGGTACCATAGGACCGGAGAAATCACCGAACCCAAGTCTTCCATTAGGCCCGTAAAAGTATGAAAATAACTCAAATGCGGTTTTTTGAATATTTTGGTGTCGATTCCAGATCAGTCCACTATTCTAAGTATAAATCCAACATTTCACGCAGATTGGTACCATAGGACCGGAGAAATCACCGATCCCAAGTCTTACATTTGGCCCGTAAAAAGTATGAAAATCACTCAAATTCGGTTTTTTGAAAATTTTTGTGTCGATTCCAGTTTAGTCCACTATTCTAAGAATAAATCCAGAATTTCACGCAGATTGGTACCATAGGACCGGAGAAATCACCGAACCCAAGTCTTACATTAGGCCCGAAAAAAGTATGAAAATAACTCAAATGCGGTTTTTTGAAAATTTTGGTGTCGATTCCAGTTCAGTCCACTATTCTTAGTACAAATCCAAAACTTCACGCAGAATGGTACCATAGGACCGGAGAAATCACCGCACCCAAGTCTTCCATTAGGCCCGTAAAAAGTATGAAAATCACTCAAATGCGGTTTTTTGCAATTTTGTTGTCGATTCCAGTTCAGTCCAATTTTCTAAGTATAAATCCAAAATTTCACGCAGATTGGTACTATAGGACCGGAGAAATCACCGAACCCAAGTCTTACATTAGGCCCGTAAAAAGTATGAAAATAACTCAAATGCGGTTTTTTGAAAATTTTGGTGTCGATTCCAGTTCAGTCCACTATTCTAAGTACAAATCCAAAATTTCACGCAGAATGGTACCATAGGACCGGAGAAATCACCGAACCCAAGTCTTACATTGGGCCCGTAAAAAGTATGAAAATAACTCAAATGCGGTTTTTTGCAAATTTTGTTGTCGATTCCCGTTCAGTCCACTATTCTAAGTACAAATCAAAAATTTCACGCAGATTGGTGCCATAGGACCGGAGAAATCACCGAACCCAAGTCTTACATTAGGCCCGTAAAAAGTATGAAAATAACTCAAATGCGGTTTTTTGCAAATTTTATTGTCAATTCCCGTTCAGTCCACTATTCTAAGTACAAATCCAAAATTTTACGCAGATTGGTGCCATAGGACCGGAGAAATCACCCAACCCAAGTCTTACATTAGGCCCGTAAAAAGTATGAAAATAACTCAAATGCGTTTTTTTGAAAATTTTGGTGTCGATTCCAGTTCAGTCCACTATTCTAAGTACAAATCCAAAACTTCACGCAGAATGGTACCATAGGACCGGAGAAATCACCGAACCCAAGTCTTCCATTAGGCCCGTAAAAAGTATGAAAATAACTCAAATGCGGTTTTTTGAAAATGTTGGTGTCGATTCCAGTTCAGTCCAATATTCTTAGTATAAATCCAAAATTTCACGCATATTGGTACCATAGGACCGGAGAAATCACCGAACCCAAGTCTTACATTAGGCCCGTAAAAAGTATGAAAATCACTCAAATTCGGTTTTTTGAAAATTTTGGTGTCGATTCCAGTTCAGTCCACTATTCTAAGTACAAATCCAAAGTTTCACGCAGATTGGTACCATAGGACCGGAGAAATCACCGAACCCAAGTCTTACATTAGGCCCGTAAAAAGTATGAAAATAACTCAAATGCGTTTTTTTGAAAATTTTGGTGTCGATTCCAGTTCAGTCCACTATTCTTAGTACAAATCCAAAATTTCACGCAGAATGGTACCATTGGACCGGAGAAATCACCGAACCCAAGTCTTACATTAGGCCCGTAAAAAGTATGAAAATAACTCAAATGCGGTTTTTTGAAAATTTTGGTGTCGATTCCAGTTCAGTCCACTATTCTAAGTACAAATCCAAAATTTCACGCAGAATGGTACCATAGGACCGGAGAAATCACCGAACCCAAGTCTTACATTAGGCCCGTAAAAAGTATGAAAATAACTCAAATGCGGTTTTTTGAAAATGTTGGTGTCGATTCCAGTTCAGTCCACTATTCTAAGAATAAATCCAAAGTTTCACGCAGATTGGTACCATAGGACCGGAGAAATCACCGAACCCAAGTCTTCCATTAGGCCCGTAAAAAGTATGAAAATAACTCAAATGCGGTTTTTTGAAAATGTTGGTGTCGATTCCAGTTCAGTCCACTATTCTTAGTATAAATCCAAAATTTCACGCATATTGGTACCATAGGACCGGAGAAATCACCGAACCCAAGTCTTCCATTAGGCCCGTAAAAGTATGAAAATAACTCAAATGCGGTTTTTTGAATATTTTGGTGTCGATTCCAGATCAGTCCACTATTCTAAGTATAAATCCAACATTTCACGCAGATTGGTACCATAGGACCGGAGAAATCACCGATCCCAAGTCTTACATTTGGCCCGTAAAAAGTATGAAAATCACTCAAATTCGGTTTTTTGAAAATTTTTGTGTCGATTCCAGTTTAGTCCACTATTCTAAGAATAAATCCAGAATTTCACGCAGATTGGTACCATAGGACCGGAGAAATCACCGAACCCAAGTCTTACATTAGGCCCGAAAAAAGTATGAAAATAACTCAAATGCGGTTTTTTGAAAATTTTGGTGTCGATTCCAGTTCAGTCCACTATTCTTAGTACAAATCCAAAACTTCACGCAGAATGGTACCATAGGACCGGAGAAATCACCGCACCCAAGTCTTCCATTAGGCCCGTAAAAAGTATGAAAATCACTCAAATGCGGTTTTTTGCAATTTTGTTGTCGATTCCAGTTCAGTCCAATTTTCTAAGTATAAATCCAAAATTTCACGCAGATTGGTACTATAGGACCGGAGAAATCACCGAACCCAAGTCTTACATTAGGCCCGTAAAAAGTATGAAAATAACTCAAATGCGGTTTTTTGAAAATTTTGGTGTCGATTCCAGTTCAGTCCACTATTCTAAGTACAAATCCAAAATTTCACGCAGAATGGTACCATAGGACCGGAGAAATCACCGAACCCAAGTCTTACATTGGGCCCGTAAAAAGTATGAAAATAACTCAAATGCGGTTTTTTGCAAATTTTGTTGTCGATTCCCGTTCAGTCCACTATTCTAAGTACAAATCAAAAATTTCACGCAGATTGGTGCCATAGGACCGGAGAAATCACCGAACCCAAGTCTTACATTAGGCCCGTAAAAAGTATGAAAATAACTCAAATGCGGTTTTTTGCAAATTTTATTGTCAATTCCCGTTCAGTCCACTATTCTAAGTACAAATCCAAAATTTTACGCAGATTGGTGCCATAGGACCGGAGAAATCACCGAACCCAAGTCTTACATTAGGCCCGTAAAAAGTATGAAAATAACTCAAATGCGTTTTTTTGAAAATTTTGGTGTCGATTCCAGTTCAGTCCACTATTCTAAGTACAAATCCAAAACTTCACGCAGAATGGTACCATAGGACCGGAGAAATCACCGAACCCAAGTCTTCCATTAGGCCCGTAAAAAGTATGAAAATAACTCAAATGCGGTTTTTTGAAAATGTTGGTGTCGATTCCAGTTCAGTCCAATATTCTTAGTATAAATCCAAAATTTCACGCATATTGGTACCATAGGACCGGAGAAATCACCGAACCCAAGTCTTACATTAGGCCCGTAAAAAGTATGAAAATCACTCAAATTCGGTTTTTTGAAAATTTTGGTGTCGATTCCAGTTCAGTCCACTATTCTAAGTACAAATCCAAAGTTTCACGCAGATTGGTACCATAGGACCGGAGAAATCACCGAACCCAAGTCTTACATTAGGCCCGTAAAAAGTATGAAAATAACTCAAATGCGTTTTTTTGAAAATTTGGTGTCGATTCCAGTTCAGTCCACTATTCTTAGTAGCAAATCCAAAATTTCACGCAGAATGGTACCATTGGACCGGAGAAATCACCGAACCCAAGTCTTACATTAGGCCCGTAAAAAGTATGAAAATAACTCAAATGCGGTTTTTTGAAAATTTTGGTGTCGATTCCAGTTCAGTCCACTATTCTAAGTACAAATCCAAAATTTCACGCAGAATGGTACCATAGGACCGGAGAAATCACCGAACCCAAGTCTTACATTAGGCCCGTAAAAAGTATGAAAATAACTCAAATGCGGTTTTTTGAAAATGTTGGTGTCGATTCCAGTTCAGTCCACTATTCTAAGAATAAATCCAAAGTTTCACGCAGATTGGTACCATAGGACCGGAGAAATCACCGAACCCAAGTCTTACATTAGGCCCGTAAAAAGTATGAAAATAACTCAAATGCGGTTTTTTGAAAATTTTGGTGTCGATTCCAGTTCAGTCCACTATTCTAAGTACAAATCCAAATTTCACGCAGAATGGTACCATAGGACCGGAGAAATCACCGAACCCAAGTCTTACATTAGGCCCGTAAAAAGTATGAAAATAACTCAAATGCGGTTTTTTGAAATTTTGGTGTCGATTCCAGTTCAGTCCACTATTCTAAGTACAAATCCAAAACTTCACGCAGAATGGTACCATAGGACCGGAGAAATCACCGCACCCAAGTCTTCCATTAGGCCCGTAAAAAGTATGAAAATCACTCAAATGCGGTTTTTTGCAATTTTGTTGTCGATTCCAGTTCAGTCCAATATTCTAAGTATAAATCCAAAATTTCACGCAGATTGGTACTATAGGACCGGAGAAATCACCGAACCCAAGTCTTACATTAGGCCCGTAAAAAGTATGAAAATAACTCAAATGCGGTTTTTTTGAAAATTTTGGTGTCGATTCCAGTTCAGTCCACTATTCTAAGTACAAATCCAAAATTTCACGCAGAATGGTACCATAGGACCGGAGAAATCACCGAACCCAAGTCTTACATTAGGCCCGTAAAAAGTATGAAAATAACTCAAATGCGGTTTTTTGAAATGTTGGTGTCGATTCCTGTTCAGTCCACTATTCTTAGTATAAATCCAAAATTTCACGCAGATTGGTACATAGGACCGGAGAAATCACCGAACCCAAGTCTTACATTAGGCCCGTAAAAATTATGAAAATAACTCAAATGCGGTTTTTTTGCAAATTTTGTTGTCGATTCCCCTTCAGTCCACTATTCTAAGTACAAATCCAAAATTTCACGCAGAATGGTACCATAGGACCGGTGAAATCACCGAACCCAAGTCTTACTTTAGGCCCGTAAAAAGTATGAAAATAACTCAAATGCGGTTTTTTGAAAATTTTTGTGTCGATTCCAGTTTAGTCCACTATTCTAAGAATAAATCCAAAATTTCACGCAGATTGGTACCATAGGACCGGAGAAATCACCGAACCCAAGTCTTACATTAGGCCCGAAAAAAGTATGAAAATAACTCAAATGCGGTTTTTTTGCACATTTTGTTGTCGATTCCGTTCAGTCCACTATTCTAAGTACAAATCCAAAGTTTCACGCAGATTGGTACCATAGGACCGGAGAAATCACCGAACCCAAGTCTTACATTAGGCCCGTAAAAAGTATGAAAATAACTCAAATGCGGTTTTTGAAAATTTTGGTGTCGATTCCAGTTCAGTCCACTATTCTAAGTACAAATCCAAAACTTCACGCAGAATGGTACCATAGGACCGGAGAAATCACCGCACCCAAGTCTTCCATTAGGCCCGTAAAAAGTATGAAAATCACTCAAATGCGGTTTTTTGCAATTTTGTTGTCGATTCCAGTTCAGTCCAATATTCTAAGTATAAATCCAAAATTTCACGCAGATTGGTACTATAGGACCGGAGAAATCACCGAACCCAAGTCTTACATTAGGCCCGTAAAAAGTATGAAAATAACTCAAATGCGGTTTTTTGAAAATTTTGGTGTCGATTCCAGTTCAGTCCATTATTCTAAGTACAAAACCAAAATTTCACGCAGAATGGTACCATAGGACCGGAGAAAACACCGAACCCAAGTCTTACATTGGGCCCGTAAAAAGTATGAAAATAACTCAAATGCGGTTTTTTGCAAATTTTGTTGTCGATTCCCGTTCAGTCCACTATTCTAAGTACAAATCCAAAATTTCACGCAGATTGGTGCCATAGGACCGGAGAAATCACCGAACCCAAGTCTTACATTAGGCCCGTAAAAAGTATGAAAATAACTCAAATGCGGTTTTTTGAAAATTTTGTTGTCGATTCCCGTTCAGTCCACTATTCTAAGTACAAATCCAAAATTTCACGCAGATTGGTACCATAGGACCGGAGAAATCACCGAACCCAAGTCTTACATTAGGCCCGTAAAAAGTATGAAAATAACTCAAATGCGTTTTTTTGAAAATTTTGGTGTCGATTCCAGTTCAGTCCACTATTCTAAGTACAAATCCAAAATTTCACGCAGAATGGTACCATAGGACCGGAGAAATCACCGAACCCAAGTCTTACATTGGGCCCGTAAAAAGTATGAAAATCACTCAAATTCGGTTTTTGGCAAATTTTGTTGTCGATTCCCGTTCAGTCCACTATTCTAAGTACAAATCCAAAGTTTCACGCAGATTGGTACTATAGGACCGGAGAAATCACCGCACCCAAGTCTTCCATTAGGCCCGTAAAAAGTATGAAAATCACTCAAATGCGGTTTTTTGCAATTTTGTTGTCGATTCCAGTTCAGTCCAATTTTCTAAGTATAAATCCAAAATTTCACGCAGATTGGTACTATAGGACCGGAGAAATCACCGAACCCAAGTCTTACATTAGGCCCGTAAAAAGTATGAAAATAACTCAAATGCGGTTTTTTGAAAATTTTGGTGTCGATTCCAGTTCAGTCCACTATTCTAAGTACAAATCCAAAATTTCACGCAGAATGGTACCATAGGACCGGAGAAATCACCGAACCCAAGTCTTACATTGGGCCCGTAAAAAGTATGAAAATAACTCAAATGCGGTTTTTTGCAAATTTTGTTGTCGATTCCCGTTCAGTCCACTATTCTAAGTACAAATCCAAAATTTCACGCAGATTGGTGCCATAGGACCGGAGAAATCACCGAACCCAAGTCTTACATTAGGCCCGTAAAAAGTATGAAAATAACTCAAATGCGGTTTTTTGCAAATTTTGTTGTCAATTCCCGTTCAGTCCACTATTCTAAGTACAAATCCAAAATTTTACGCAGATTGGTGCCATAGGACCGGAGAAATCACCGAACCCAAGTCTTACATTAGGCCCGTAAAAAGTATGAAAATAACTCAAATGCGTTTTTTTGAAAATTTTGGTGTCGATTCCAGTTCAGTCCACTATTCTAAGTACAAATCCAAAACTTCACGCAGAATGGTACCATAGGACCGGAGAAATCACCGAACCCAAGTCTTCCATTAGGCCCGTAAAAAGTATGAAAATAACTCAAATGCGGTTTTTTGAAAATGTTGGTGTCGATTCCAGTTCAGTCCAATATTCTTAGTATAAATCCAAAATTTCACGCATATTGGTACCATAGGACCGGAGAAATCACCGAACCCAAGTCTTACATTGGGCCCGTAAAAAGTATGAAAATAACTCAAATGCGGTTTTTTGCAAATTTTGTTGTCGATTCCCGTTCAGTCCACTATTCTAAGTACAAATCCAAAATTTCACGCAGATTGGTGCCATAGGACCGGAGAAATCACCGAACCCAAGTCTTACATTAGGCCCGTAAAAAGTATGAAAATAACTCAAATGCGGTTTTTTGAAAATTTTGTTGTCGATTCCCGTTCAGTCCACTATTCTAAGTACAAATCCAAAATTTCACGCAGATTGGTACCATAGGACCGGAGAAATCACCGAACCCAAGTCTTACATTAGGCCCGTAAAAAGTATGAAAATAACTCAAATGCGTTTTTTTGAAAATTTTGGTGTCGATTCCAGTTCAGTCCACTATTCTAAGTACAAATCCAAAATTTCACGCAGAATGGTACCATAGGACCGGAGAAATCACCGAACCCAAGTCTTACATTGGGCCCGTAAAAAGTATGAAAATCACTCAAATTCGGTTTTTGGCAAATTTTGTTGTCGATTCCCGTTCAGTCCACTATTCTAAGTACAAATCCAAAGTTTCACGCAGATTGGTACCATAGGACCGGAGAAATCACCGAACCCAAGTCTTACATTAGGCCCGTAAAAAGTATGAAAATAACTCAAATGCGGTTTTTTGAAAATTTTGGTGTCGATTCCAGTTCAGTCCACTATTCTAAGTACAAATCCAAAACTTCACGCAGAATGGTACCATAGGACCGGAGAAATCACCGCACCCAAGTCTTCCATTAGGCCCGTAAAAAGTATGAAAATCACTCAAATGCGGTTTTTTGCAATTTTGTTGTCGATTCCAGTTCAGTCCAATTTTCTAAGTATAAATCCAAAATTTCACGCAGATTGGTACTATAGGACCGGAGAAATCACCGCACCCAAGTCTTCCATTAGGCCCGTAAAAAGTATGAAAATCACTCAAATGCGGTTTTTTGCAATTTTGTTGTCGATTCCAGTTCAGTCCAATTTTCTAAGTATAAATCCAAAATTTCACGCAGATTGGTACTATAGGACCGGAGAAATCACCGAACCCAAGTCTTACATTAGGCCCGTAAAAAGTATGAAAATAACTCAAATGCGGTTTTTTGAAAATTTTGGTGTCGATTCCAGTTCAGTCCACTATTCTAAGTACAAATCCAAAATTTCACGCAGAATGGTACCATAGGACCGGAGAAATCACCGAACCCAAGTCTTACATTGGGCCCGTAAAAAGTATGAAAATAACTCAAATGCGGTTTTTTGCAAATTTTGTTGTCGATTCCCGTTCAGTCCACTATTCTAAGTACAAATCCAAAATTTCACGCAGATTGGTGCCATAGGACCGGAGAAATCACCGAACCCAAGTCTTACATTAGGCCCGTAAAAAGTATGAAAATAACTCAAATGCGGTTTTTTGCAAATTTTGTTGTCAATTCCCGTTCAGTCCACTATTCTAAGTACAAATCCAAAATTTTACGCAGATTGGTGCCATAGGACCGGAGAAATCACCGAACCCAAGTCTTACATTAGGCCCGTAAAAAGTATGAAAATAACTCAAATGCGTTTTTTTGAAAATTTTGGTGTCGATTCCAGTTCAGTCCACTATTCTAAGTACAAATCCAAAACTTCACGCAGAATGGTACCATAGGACCGGAGAAATCACCGAACCCAAGTCTTCCATTAGGCCCGTAAAAAGTATGAAAATAACTCAAATGCGGTTTTTTGAAAATGTTGGTGTCGATTCCAGTTCAGTCCAATATTCTTAGTATAAATCCAAAATTTCACGCATATTGGTACCATAGGACCGGAGAAATCACCGAACCCAAGTCTTACATTAGGCCCGTAAAAAGTATGAAAATCACTCAAATTCGGTTTTTTGAAAATTTTGGTGTCGATTCCAGTTCAGTCCACTATTCTAAGTACAAATCCAAAGTTTCACGCAGATTGGTACCATAGGACCGGAGAAATCACCGAACCCAAGTCTTACATTAGGCCCGTAAAAAGTATGAAAATAACTCAAATGCGTTTTTTTGAAAATTTTGGTGTCGATTCCAGTTCAGTCCACTATTCTTAGTACAAATCCAAAATTTCACGCAGAATGGTACCATTGGACCGGAGAAATCACCGAACCCAAGTCTTACATTAGGCCCGTAAAAAGTATGAAAATAACTCAAATGCGGTTTTTTGAAAATTTTGGTGTCGATTCCAGTTCAGTCCACTATTCTAAGTACAAATCCAAAATTTCACGCAGAATGGTACCATAGGACCGGAGAAATCACCGAACCCAAGTCTTACATTAGGCCCGTAAAAAGTATGAAAATAACTCAAATGCGGTTTTTTGAAAATTTTGGTGTCGATTCCAGTTCAGTCCACTATTCTAAGAATAAATCCAAAGTTTCACGCAGATTGGTACCATAGGACCGGAGAAATCACCGAACCCAAGTCTTACATTAGGCCCGTAAAAAGTATGAAAATAACTCAAATGCGGTTTTTTGAAAATTTTGGTGTCGATTCCAGTTCAGTCCACTATTCTAAGTACAAATCCAAAATTTCACGCAGAATGGTACCATAGGACCGGAGAAATCACCGAACCCAAGTCTTACATTAGGCCCGTAAAAAGTATGAAAATAACTCAAATGCGGTTTTTTGAAAATTTTGGTGTCGATTCCAGTTCAGTCCACTATTCTAAGTACAAATCCAAAACTTCACGCAGAATGGTACCATAGGACCGGAGAAATCACCGCACCCAAGTCTTCCATTAGGCCCGTAAAAAGTATGAAAATCACTCAAATGCGGTTTTTTGCAATTTTGTTGTCGATTCCAGTTCAGTCCAATATTCTAAGTATAAATCCAAAATTTCACGCAGATTGGTACTATAGGACCGGAGAAATCACCGAACCCAAGTCTTACATTAGGCCCGTAAAAAGTATGAAAATAACTCAAATGCGGTTTTTTGAAAATTTTGGTGTCGATTCCAGTTCAGTCCACTATTCTAAGTACAAATCCAAAATTTCACGCAGAATGGTACCATAGGACCGGAGAAATCACCGAACCCAAGTCTTACATTAGGCCCGTAAAAAGTATGAAAATAACTCAAATGCGGTTTTTTGAAAATGTTGGTGTCGATTCCTGTTCAGTCCACTATTCTTAGTATAAATCCAAAATTTCACGCAGATTGGTACCATAGGACCGGAGAAATCACCGAACCCAAGTCTTACATTAGGCCCGTAAAAATTATGAAAATAACTCAAATGCGGTTTTTTGCAAATTTTGTTGTCGATTCCCCTTCAGTCCACTATTCTAAGTACAAATCCAAAATTTCACGCAGAATGGTACCATAGGACCGGTGAAATCACCGAACCCAAGTCTTACTTTAGGCCCGTAAAAAGTATGAAAATAACTCAAATGCGGTTTTTTGAAAATTTTTGTGTCGATTCCAGTTTAGTCCACTATTCTAAGAATAAATCCAAAATTTCACGCAGATTGGTACCATAGGACCGGAGAAATCACCGAACCCAAGTCTTACATTAGGCCCGAAAAAAGTATGAAAATAACTCAAATGCGGTTTTTTGCACATTTTGTTGTCGATTCCCGTTCAGTCCACTATTCTAAGTACAAATCCAAAGTTTCACGCAGATTGGTACCATAGGACCGGAATAATCACCGAACCCAAGTCTTACATTAGGCCCGTAAAAAGTATGAAAATAACTCAAATGCGGTTTTTTGAAAATTTTGGTGTCGATTCCAGTTCAGTCCACTATTCTAAGTACAAATCCAAAACTTCACGCAGAATGGTACCATAGGACCGGAGAAATCACCGCACCCAAGTCTTCCATTAGGCCCGTAAAAAGTATGAAAATCACTCAAATGCGGTTTTTTGCAATTTTGTTGTCGATTCCAGTTCAGTCCAATATTCTAAGTATAAATCCAAAATTTCACGCAGATTGGTACTATAGGACCGGAGAAATCACCGAACCCAAGTCTTACATTAGGCCCGTAAAAAGTATGAAAATAACTCAAATGCGGTTTTTTGAAAATTTTGGTGTCGATTCCAGTTCAGTCCACTATTCTAAGTACAAAACCAAAATTTCACGCAGAATGGTACCATAGGACCGGAGAAATCACCGAACCCAAGTCTTACATTGGGCCCGTAAAAAGTATGAAAATAACTCAAATGCGGTTTTTTGCAAATTTTGTTGTCGATTCCCGTTCAGTCCACTATTCTAAGTACAAATCCAAAATTTCACGCAGATTGGTGCCATAGGACCGGAGAAATCACCGAACCCAAGTCTTACATTAGGCCCGTAAAAAGTATGAAAATAACTCAAATGCGGTTTTTTGAAAATTTTGTTGTCGATTCCCGTTCAGTCCACTATTCTAAGTACAAATCCAAAATTTCACGCAGATTGGTACCATAGGACCGGAGAAATCACCGAACCCAAGTCTTACATTAGGCCCGTAAAAAGTATGAAAATAACTCAAATGCGTTTTTTTGAAAATTTTGGTGTCGATTCCAGTTCAGTCCACTATTCTAAGTACAAATCCAAAATTTCACGCAGAATGGTACCATAGGACCGGAGAAATCACCGAACCCAAGTCTTACATTGGGCCCGTAAAAAGTATGAAAATCACTCAAATTCGGTTTTTGGCAAATTTTGTTGTCGATTCCCGTTCAGTCCACTATTCTAAGTACAAATCCAAAGTTTCACGCAGATTGGTACCATAGGACCGGAGAAATCACCGAACCCAAGTCTTACATTAGGCCCGTAAAAAGTATGAAAATAACTCAAATGCGGTTTTTTGAAAATTTTGGTGTCGATTCCAGTTCAGTCCACTATTCTAAGTACAAATCCAAAACTTCACGCAGAATGGTACCATAGGACCGGAGAAATCACCGCACCCAAGTCTTCCATTAGGCCCGTAAAAAGTATGAAAATCACTCAAATGCGGTTTTTTGCAATTTTGTTGTCGATTCCAGTTCAGTCCACTATTCTAAGTACAAATCCAAAACTTCACGCAGAATGGTACCATAGGACCGGAGAAATCACCGAACCCAAGTCTTCCATTAGGCCCGTAAAAAGTATGAAAATAACACAAAAATGCGGTTTTTTGAAAATGTTGGTGTCGATTCCAGTTCAGTCCAATATTCTTAGTATAAATCCAAAATTTCACGCATATTGGTACCATAGGACCGGAGAAATCACCGAACCCAAGTCTTACATTAGGCCCGTAAAAAGTATGAAAATCACTCAAATTCGGTTTTTTGAAAATTTTGGTGTCGATTCCAGTTCAGTCCACTATTCTAAGTACAAATCCAAAGTTTCACGCAGATTGGTACCATAGGACCGGAGAAATCACCGAACCCAAGTCTTACATTAGGCCCGTAAAAAGTATGAAAATAACTCAAATGCGTTTTTTTGAAAATTTTGGTGTCGATTCCAGTTCAGTCCACTATTCTTAGTACAAATCCAAAATTTCACGCAGAATGGTACCATTGGACCGGAGAAATCACCGAACCCAAGTCTTACATTAGGCCCGTAAAAAGTATGAAAATAACTCAAATGCGGTTTTTTGAAAATTTTGGTGTCGATTCCAGTTCAGTCCACTATTCTAAGTACAAATCCAAAATTTCACGCAGAATGGTACCATAGGACCGGAGAAATCACCGAACCCAAGTCTTACATTAGGCCCGTAAAAAGTATGAAAATAACTCAAATGCGGTTTTTTGAAAATTTTGGTGTCGATTCCAGTTCAGTCCACTATTCTAAGAATAAATCCAAAGTTTCACGCAGATTGGTACCATAGGACCGGAGAAATCACCGAACCCAAGTCTTACATTAGGCCCGTAAAAAGTATGAAAATAACTCAAATGCGGTTTTTTGAAAATTTTGGTGTCGATTCCAGTTCAGTCCACTATTCTAAGTACAAATCCAAAATTTCACGCAGAATGGTACCATAGGACCGGAGAAATCACCGAACCCAAGTCTTACATTAGGCCCGTAAAAAGTATGAAAATAACTCAAATGCGGTTTTTTGAAAATTTTGGTGTCGATTCCAGTTCAGTCCACTATTCTAAGTACAAATCCAAAACTTCACGCAGAATGGTACCATAGGACCGGAGAAATCACCGCACCCAAGTCTTCCATTAGGCCCGTAAAAAGTATGAAAATCACTCAAATGCGGTTTTTTGCAATTTTGTTGTCGATTCCAGTTCAGTCCAATATTCTAAGTATAAATCCAAAATTTCACGCAGATTGGTACTATAGGACCGGAGAAATCACCGAACCCAAGTCTTACATTAGGCCCGTAAAAAGTATGAAAATAACTCAAATGCGGTTTTTTGAAAATTTTGGTGTCGATTCCAGTTCAGTCCACTATTCTAAGTACAAATCCAAAATTTCACGCAGAATGGTACCATAGGACCGGAGAAATCACCGAACCCAAGTCTTACATTAGGCCCGTAAAAAGTATGAAAATAACTCAAATGCGGTTTTTTGAAAATGTTGGTGTCGATTCCTGTTCAGTCCACTATTCTTAGTATAAATCCAAAATTTCACGCAGATTGGTACCATAGGACCGGAGAAATCACCGAACCCAAGTCTTACATTAGGCCCGTAAAAATTATGAAAATAACTCAAATGCGGTTTTTTGCAAATTTTGTTGTCGATTCCCCTTCAGTCCACTATTCTAAGTACAAATCCAAAATTTCACGCAGAATGGTACCATAGGACCGGTGAAATCACCGAACCCAAGTCTTACTTTAGGCCCGTAAAAAGTATGAAAATAACTCAAATGCGGTTTTTTGAAAATTTTTGTGTCGATTCCAGTTTAGTCCACTATTCTAAGAATAAATCCAAAATTTCACGCAGATTGGTACCATAGGACCGGAGAAATCACCGAACCCAAGTCTTACATTAGGCCCGAAAAAAGTATGAAAATAACTCAAATGCGGTTTTTTGCACATTTTGTTGTCGATTCCCGTTCAGTCCACTATTCTAAGTACAAATCCAAAGTTTCACGCAGATTGGTACCATAGGACCGGAATAATCACCGAACCCAAGTCTTACATTAGGCCCGTAAAAAGTATGAAAATAACTCAAATGCGGTTTTTTGAAAATTTTGGTGTCGATTCCAGTTCAGTCCACTATTCTAAGTACAAATCCAAAACTTCACGCAGAATGGTACCATAGGACCGGAGAAATCACCGCACCCAAGTCTTCCATTAGGCCCGTAAAAAGTATGAAAATCACTCAAATGCGGTTTTTTGCAATTTTGTTGTCGATTCCAGTTCAGTCCAATATTCTAAGTATAAATCCAAAATTTCACGCAGATTGGTACTATAGGACCGGAGAAATCACCGAACCCAAGTCTTACATTAGGCCCGTAAAAAGTATGAAAATAACTCAAATGCGGTTTTTTGAAAATTTTGGTGTCGATTCCAGTTCAGTCCACTATTCTAAGTACAAAACCAAAATTTCACGCAGAATGGTACCATAGGACCGGAGAAATCACCGAACCCAAGTCTTACATTGGGCCCGTAAAAAGTATGAAAATAACTCAAATGCGGTTTTTTGCAAATTTTGTTGTCGATTCCCGTTCAGTCCACTATTCTAAGTACAAATCCAAAATTTCACGCAGATTGGTGCCATAGGACCGGAGAAATCACCGAACCCAAGTCTTACATTAGGCCCGTAAAAAGTATGAAAATAACTCAAATGCGGTTTTTTGAAAATTTTGTTGTCGATTCCCGTTCAGTCCACTATTCTAAGTACAAATCCAAAATTTCACGCAGATTGGTACCATAGGACCGGAGAAATCACCGAACCCAAGTCTTACATTAGGCCCGTAAAAAGTATGAAAATAACTCAAATGCGTTTTTTTGAAAATTTTGGTGTCGATTCCAGTTCAGTCCACTATTCTAAGTACAAATCCAAAATTTCACGCAGAATGGTACCATAGGACCGGAGAAATCACCGAACCCAAGTCTTACATTGGGCCCGTAAAAAGTATGAAAATCACTCAAATTCGGTTTTTGGCAAATTTTGTTGTCGATTCCCGTTCAGTCCACTATTCTAAGTACAAATCCAAAGTTTCACGCAGATTGGTACCATAGGACCGGAGAAATCACCGAACCCAAGTCTTACATTAGGCCCGTAAAAAGTATGAAAATAACTCAAATGCGGTTTTTTGAAAATTTTGGTGTCGATTCCAGTTCAGTCCACTATTCTAAGTACAAATCCAAAACTTCACGCAGAATGGTACCATAGGACCGGAGAAATCACCGCACCCAAGTCTTCCATTAGGCCCGTAAAAAGTATGAAAATCACTCAAATGCGGTTTTTTGCAATTTTGTTGTCGATTCCAGTTCAGTCCACTATTCTAAGTACAAATCCAAAACTTCACGCAGAATGGTACCATAGGACCGGAGAAATCACCGAACCCAAGTCTTCCATTAGGCCCGTAAAAAGTATGAAAATAACACAAAAATGCGGTTTTTTGAAAATGTTGGTGTCGATTCCAGTTCAGTCCAATATTCTTAGTATAAATCCAAAATTTCACGCATATTGGTACCATAGGACCGGAGAAATCACCGAACCCAAGTCTTACATTAGGCCCGTAAAAAGTATGAAAATCACTCAAATTCGGTTTTTTGAAAATTTTGGTGTCGATTCCAGTTCAGTCCACTATTCTAAGTACAAATCCAAAGTTTCACGCAGATTGGTACCATAGGACCGGAGAAATCACCGAACCCAAGTCTTACATTAGGCCCGTAAAAAGTATGAAAATAACTCAAATGCGTTTTTTTGAAAATTTTGGTGTCGATTCCAGTTCAGTCCACTATTCTTAGTACAAATCCAAAATTTCACGCAGAATGGTACCATTGGACCGGAGAAATCACCGAACCCAAGTCTTACATTAGGCCCGTAAAAAGTATGAAAATAACTCAAATGCGGTTTTTTGAAAATTTTGGTGTCGATTCCAGTTCAGTCCACTATTCTAAGTACAAATCCAAAATTTCACGCAGAATGGTACCATAGGACCGGAGAAATCACCGAACCCAAGTCTTACATTAGGCCCGTAAAAAGTATGAAAATAACTCAAATGCGGTTTTTTGAAAATTTTGGTGTCGATTCCAGTTCAGTCCACTATTCTAAGAATAAATCCAAAGTTTCACGCAGATTGGTACCATAGGACCGGAGAAATCACCGAACCCAAGTCTTACATTAGGCCCGTAAAAAGTATGAAAATAACTCAAATGCGGTTTTTTGAAAATTTTGGTGTCGATTCCAGTTCAGTCCACTATTCTAAGTACAAATCCAAAACTTCACGCAGAATGGTACCATAGGACCGGAGAAATCACCGCACCCAAGTCTTCCATTAGGCCCGTAAAAAGTATGAAAATCACTCAAATGCGGTTTTTTGCAATTTTGTTGTCGATTCCAGTTCAGTCCAATTTTCTAAGTATAAATCCAAAATTTCACGCAGATTGGTACTATAGGACCGGAGAAATCACCGCACCCAAGTCTTCCATTAGGCCCGTAAAAAGTATGAAAATCACTCAAATGCGGTTTTTTGCAATTTTGTTGTCGATTCCAGTTCAGTCCAATTTTCTAAGTATAAATCCAAAATTTCACGCAGATTGGTACTATAGGACCGGAGAAATCACCGAACCCAAGTCTTACATTAGGCCCGTAAAAAGTATGAAAATAACTCAAATGCGGTTTTTTGAAAATTTTGGTGTCGATTCCAGTTCAGTCCACTATTCTAAGTACAAATCCAAAATTTCACGCAGAATGGTACCATAGGACCGGAGAAATCACCGAACCCAAGTCTTACATTGGGCCCGTAAAAAGTATGAAAATAACTCAAATGCGGTTTTTTGCAAATTTTGTTGTCGATTCCCGTTCAGTCCACTATTCTAAGTACAAATCCAAAATTTCACGCAGATTGGTGCCATAGGACCGGAGAAATCACCGAACCCAAGTCTTACATTAGGCCCGTAAAAAGTATGAAAATAACTCAAATGCGGTTTTTTGCAAATTTTGTTGTCAATTCCCGTTCAGTCCACTATTCTAAGTACAAATCCAAAATTTTACGCAGATTGGTGCCATAGGACCGGAGAAATCACCGAACCCAAGTCTTACATTAGGCCCGTAAAAAGTATGAAAATAACTCAAATGCGTTTTTTTGAAAATTTTGGTGTCGATTCCAGTTCAGTCCACTATTCTAAGTACAAATCCAAAACTTCACGCAGAATGGTACCATAGGACCGGAGAAATCACCGAACCCAAGTCTTCCATTAGGCCCGTAAAAAGTATGAAAATAACTCAAATGCGGTTTTTTGAAAATGTTGGTGTCGATTCCAGTTCAGTCCAATATTCTTAGTATAAATCCAAAATTTCACGCATATTGGTACCATAGGACCGGAGAAATCACCGAACCCAAGTCTTACATTAGGCCCGTAAAAAGTATGAAAATCACTCAAATTCGGTTTTTTGAAAATTTTGGTGTCGATTCCAGTTCAGTCCACTATTCTAAGTACAAATCCAAAGTTTCACGCAGATTGGTACCATAGGACCGGAGAAATCACCGAACCCAAGTCTTACATTAGGCCCGTAAAAAGTATGAAAATAACTCAAATGCGTTTTTTTGAAAATTTTGGTGTCGATTCCAGTTCAGTCCACTATTCTTAGTACAAATCCAAAATTTCACGCAGAATGGTACCATTGGACCGGAGAAATCACCGAACCCAAGTCTTACATTAGGCCCGTAAAAAGTATGAAAATAACTCAAATGCGGTTTTTTGAAAATTTTGGTGTCGATTCCAGTTCAGTCCACTATTCTAAGTACAAATCCAAAATTTCACGCAGAATGGTACCATAGGACCGGAGAAATCACCGAACCCAAGTCTTACATTAGGCCCGTAAAAAGTATGAAAATAACTCAAATGCGGTTTTTTGAAAATTTTGGTGTCGATTCCAGTTCAGTCCACTATTCTAAGAATAAATCCAAAGTTTCACGCAGATTGGTACCATAGGACCGGAGAAATCACCGAACCCAAGTCTTACATTAGGCCCGTAAAAAGTATGAAAATAACTCAAATGCGGTTTTTTGAAAATTTTGGTGTCGATTCCAGTTCAGTCCACTATTCTAAGTACAAATCCAAAATTTCACGCAGAATGGTACCATAGGACCGGAGAAATCACCGAACCCAAGTCTTACATTAGGCCCGTAAAAAGTATGAAAATAACTCAAATGCGGTTTTTTGAAAATTTTGGTGTCGATTCCAGTTCAGTCCACTATTCTAAGTACAAATCCAAAACTTCACGCAGAATGGTACCATAGGACCGGAGAAATCACCGCACCCAAGTCTTCCATTAGGCCCGTAAAAAGTATGAAAATCACTCAAATGCGGTTTTTTGCAATTTTGTTGTCGATTCCAGTTCAGTCCAATATTCTAAGTATAAATCCAAAATTTCACGCAGATTGGTACTATAGGACCGGAGAAATCACCGAACCCAAGTCTTACATTAGGCCCGTAAAAAGTATGAAAATAACTCAAATGCGGTTTTTTGAAAATTTTGGTGTCGATTCCAGTTCAGTCCACTATTCTAAGTACAAATCCAAAATTTCACGCAGAATGGTACCATAGGACCGGAGAAATCACCGAACCCAAGTCTTACATTAGGCCCGTAAAAAGTATGAAAATAACTCAAATGCGGTTTTTTGAAAATGTTGGTGTCGATTCCTGTTCAGTCCACTATTCTTAGTATAAATCCAAAATTTCACGCAGATTGGTACCATAGGACCGGAGAAATCACCGAACCCAAGTCTTACATTAGGCCCGTAAAAATTATGAAAATAACTCAAATGCGGTTTTTTGCAAATTTTGTTGTCGATTCCCCTTCAGTCCACTATTCTAAGTACAAATCCAAAATTTCACGCAGAATGGTACCATAGGACCGGTGAAATCACCGAACCCAAGTCTTACTTTAGGCCCGTAAAAAGTATGAAAATAACTCAAATGCGGTTTTTTGAAAATTTTTGTGTCGATTCCAGTTTAGTCCACTATTCTAAGAATAAATCCAAAATTTCACGCAGATTGGTACCATAGGACCGGAGAAATCACCGAACCCAAGTCTTACATTAGGCCCGAAAAAAGTATGAAAATAACTCAAATGCGGTTTTTTGCACATTTTGTTGTCGATTCCCGTTCAGTCCACTATTCTAAGTACAAATCCAAAGTTTCACGCAGATTGGTACCATAGGACCGGAATAATCACCGAACCCAAGTCTTACATTAGGCCCGTAAAAAGTATGAAAATAACTCAAATGCGGTTTTTTGAAAATTTTGGTGTCGATTCCAGTTCAGTCCACTATTCTAAGTACAAATCCAAAACTTCACGCAGAATGGTACCATAGGACCGGAGAAATCACCGCACCCAAGTCTTCCATTAGGCCCGTAAAAAGTATGAAAATCACTCAAATGCGGTTTTTTGCAATTTTGTTGTCGATTCCAGTTCAGTCCAATATTCTAAGTATAAATCCAAAATTTCACGCAGATTGGTACTATAGGACCGGAGAAATCACCGAACCCAAGTCTTACATTAGGCCCGTAAAAAGTATGAAAATAACTCAAATGCGGTTTTTTGAAAATTTTGGTGTCGATTCCAGTTCAGTCCACTATTCTAAGTACAAAACCAAAATTTCACGCAGAATGGTACCATAGGACCGGAGAAATCACCGAACCCAAGTCTTACATTGGGCCCGTAAAAAGTATGAAAATAACTCAAATGCGGTTTTTTGCAAATTTTGTTGTCGATTCCCGTTCAGTCCACTATTCTAAGTACAAATCCAAAATTTCACGCAGATTGGTGCCATAGGACCGGAGAAATCACCGACCCAAGTCTTACATTAGGCCCGTAAAAAGTATGAAAATAACTCAAATGCGGTTTTTGAAAATTTTGTTGTCGATTCCCGTTCAGTCCACTATTCTAAGTACAAATCCAAAATTTCACGCAGATTGGTACCATAGGACCGGAGAAATCACCGAACCCAAGTCTTACATTAGGCCCGTAAAAAGTATGAAAATAACTCAAATGCGTTTTTTTGAAAATTTTGGTGTCGATTCAGTTCAGTCCACTATTCTAAGTACAAATCCAAAATTTCACGCAGAATGGTACCATAGGACCGGAGAAATCACCGAACCCAAGTCTTACATTGGGCCCGTAAAAAGTATGAAAATCACTCAAATTCGGTTTTGGCAAATTTTGTTGTCGATTCCGTTCAGTCCACTATTCTAAGTACAAATCCAAAGTTTCACGCAGATTGGTACCATAGGAACCGGAGAAATCACCGAACCCAAGTCTTACATTAGGCCCGTAAAAGTATGAAAAATAACTCAAATGCGGTTTTTTGAAAATTTTGGTGTCGATTCCAGTTCAGTCCACTATTCTAAGTACAAATCCAAAACTTCACGCAGAATGGTACCATAGGACCGGAGAAATCACCGCACCCAAGTCTTCCATTAGGCCCGTAAAAAGTATGAAAATCACTCAAATGCGGTTTTTTTGCAATTTTGTTGTCGATTCCAGTTCAGTCCACTATTCTAAGTACAAATCCAAAACTTCACGCAGAATGGTACCATAGGACCGGAGAAATCACCGAACCCAAGTCTTCCATTAGGCCGTAAAAAGTATGAAAATAACACAAAAATGCGGTTTTTTGAAAATGTTGGTGTCGATTCCAGTTCAGTCCAATATTCTTAGTATAAATCCAAAATTTCACGCATATTGGTACCATAGGACCGGAGAAATCACCGAACCCAAGTCTTACATTAGGCCCGTAAAAAGTATGAAAATCACTCAAATTCGGTTTTTTGAAATTTTGGTGTCGATTCCAGTTCAGTCCACTATTCTAAGTACAAATCCAAAGTTTCACGCAGATTGGTCACCATAGGACCGGAGAAATCACCGAACCCAAGTCTTACATTAGGCCCGTAAAAAGTATGAAAATAACTCAAATGCGTTTTTTTTGAAAATTTTGGTGTCGATTCCAGTTCAGTCCACTATTCTAAGTACAAAACCAAAATTTCACGCAGAATGGTACCATAGGACCGGAGAAATCACCGAACCCAAGTCTTACATTGGGCCCGTAAAAAGTATGAAAATAACTCAAATGCGGTTTTTTGCAAATTTTGTTGTCGATTCCCGTTCAGTCCACTATTCTAAGTACAAATCCAAAATTTCACGCAGATTGGTGCCATAGACCGGAGAAATCACCGAACCCAAGTCTTACATTAGGCCCGTAAAAAGTATGAAAATAACTCAAATGCGGTTTTTTGAAATTTTGTGTGTCGATTCCCGTTCAGTCCACTATTCTAAGTACAAATCCAAAATTTCACGCAGATTGGTACCATAGGACCGGAGAAATCACCGAACCCAAGTCTTACATTAGGCCCGTTAAAAAGTATGAAAATAACTCAAATGCGTTTTTTTTGAAAATTTTGGTGTCGATTCCAGTTCAGTCCACTATTCTAAGTACAAATCCAAATTTCACGCAGAATGGTACCAATAGGACCGAGAAATCACCGAACCCAAGTCTTACATTGGGCCCGTAAAAAGTATGAAAATCACTCAAATTCGGTTTTTGGCAAATTTTGTTGTCGATTCCCGTTCAGTCCACTATTCTAAGTACAAATCCAAAGTTTCACGCAGATTGGTACCATAGGACCGGAGAAATCACCGAACCCAAGTCTTACATTAGGCCCGTAAAAAGTATGAAAATAACTCAAATGCGGTTTTTTTTTTCAATTTTGTTGTCGATTCCAGTTCAGTCCAATATTCTAAGTATAAATCCAAAATTTCACGCAGATTGGTACTATAGGACCGGAGAAATCACCGAACCCAAGTCTTACATTAGGCCCGTAAAAAGTATGAAAATAACTCAAATGCGGTTTTTTGAAAATTTTGGTGTCGATTCCAGTTCAGTCCACTATTCTAAGTACAAATCCAAAATTTCACGCAGAATGGTACCATAGGACCGGAGAAATCACCGAACCCAAGTCTTACATTGGGCCCGTAAAAAGTATGAAAATCACTCAAATTCGGTTTTTGGCAAATTTTGTTGTCGATTCCCGTTCAGTCCACTATTCTAAGTACAAATCCAAAGTTTCACGCAGATTGGTACCATAGGACCGGAGAAATCACCGAACCCAAGTCTTACATTAGGCCCGTAAAAAGTATGAAAATAACTCAAATGCGGTTTTTTGAAAATTTTGGTGTCGATTCCAGTTCAGTCCACTATTCTAAGTACAAATCCAAAACTTCACGCAGAATGGTACCATAGGACCGGAGAAATCACCGCACCCAAGTCTTCCATTAGGCCCGTAAAAAGTATGAAAATCACTCAAATGCGGTTTTTTGCAATTTTGTTGTCGATTCCAGTTCAGTCCAATTTTCTATGTATAAATCCAAAATTTCACGCAGATTGGTACTATAGGACCGGAGAAATCACCGAACCCAAGTCTTACATTAGGCCCGTAAAAAGTATGAAAATAACTCAAATGCGGTTTTTTGAAAATTTTGGTGTCGATTCCAGTTCAGTCCACTATTCTAAGTACAAATCCAAAATTTCACGCAGAATGGTACCATAGGACCGGAGAAATCACCGAACCCAAGTCTTACATTGGGCCCGTAAAAAGTATGAAAATAACTCAAATGCGGTTTTTTGCAAATTTTGTTGTCGATTCCCGTTCAGTCCACTATTCTAAGTACAAATCCAAAATTTCACGCAGATTGGTGCCATAGGACCGGAGAAATCACCGAACCCAAGTCTTACATTAGGCCCGTAAAAAGTATGAAAATAACTCAAATGCGGTTTTTTGCAAATTTTGTTGTCAATTCCCGTTCAGTCCACTATTCTAAGTACAAATCCAAAATTTTACGCAGATTGGTGCCATAGGACCGGAGAAATCACCGAACCCAAGTCTTACATTAGGCCCGTAAAAAGTATGAAAATAACTCAAATGCGTTTTTTTTGAAAATTTTGGTGTCGATTCCAGTTCAGTCCACTATTCTAAGTACAAATCCAAAACTTCACGCAGAATGGTACCATAGGACCGGAGAAATCACCGAACCCAAGTCTTCCATTAGGCCCGTAAAAAGTATGAAAATAACTCAAATGCGGTTTTTTGAAAATGTTGGTGTCGATTCCAGTTCAGTCCACTATTCTTAGTATAAATCCAAAATTTCACGCATATTGGTACCATAGGACCGGAGAAATCACCGAACCCAAGTCTTACATTAGGCCCGTAAAAAGTATGAAAATCACTCAAAATCGGTTTTTTGAAAATTTTGGTGTCGATTCCAGTTCAGTCTACTATTCTTAGTACAAATCCAAAATTTCACGCAGAATGGTACCATAGGACCGGAGAAATCACCGAACCCAAGTCTTCCATTAGGCCCGTAAAAAGTATGAAAATAACTCAAATGCGGTTTTTTGCAAATTTTGTTGTCGATTCCCGTTCAGTCCACTATTCTAAGTACAAATCCAAAATTTCACGCAGAATCATACCATAGGACCGGAGAAATCACCGAACCCAAGTCTTACATTAGGCCCGTAAAAAGTATGAAATCACTCAAATTCGGTTTTTTGAAAATTTTGGTGTCGATTCCAGTTCAGTCCACTACTCTTAGTATAAATCCAAAATTTCACGCAGATTGGTACCATAGGACCGGAGAAATCACCGAACCCAAGTCTTACGTTAGGCCCGTAAAAAGTATGAAAATAACTCAAATGCTGTTTTTTGCAAATTTTGTTGTCGATTCCCGTTCAGTCCACTATTCTAAGAACAAATCCAAAATTTTACGCAGATTGGTGCCATAGGACCGGAGAAATCACCGAACCCAAGTCTTACATTAGGCCCGTAAAAAGTATGAAAATAACTCAAATGCGTTTTTTTGAAAATTTTGGTGTCGATTCCAGTTCAGTCCACTATTCTAAGTACAAATCCAAAACTTCACGCAGAATGGTACCATAGGACCGGAGAAATCACCGAACCCAAGTCTTCCATTAGGCCCGTAAAAAGTATGAAAATAACTCAAATGCGGTTTTTTGAAAATGTTGGTGTCGATTCCAGTTCAGTCCACTATTCTTAGTATAAATCCAAAATTTCACGCATATTGGTACCATAGGACCGGAGAAATCACCGAACCCAAGTCTTCCATTAGGCCCGTAAAAGTATGAAAATAACTCAAATGCGGTTTTTTGAATATTTTGGTGTCGATTCCAGATCAGTCCACTATTCTAAGTATAAATCCAACATTTCACGCAGATTGGTACCATAGGACCGGAGAAATCACCGATCCCAAGTCTTACATTTGGCCCGTAAAAAGTATGAAAATCACTCAAATTCGGTTTTTTGAAAATTTTTGTGTCGATTCCAGTTTAGTCCACTATTCTAAGAATAAATCCAGAATTTCACGCAGATTGGTACCATAGGACCGGAGAAATCACCGAACCCAAGTCTTACATTAGGCCCGAAAAAAGTATGAAAATAACTCAAATGCGGTTTTTTGAAAATTTTGGTGTCGATTCCAGTTCAGTCCACTATTCTTAGTACAAATCCAAAACTTCACGCAGAATGGTACCATAGGACCGGAGAAATCACCGCACCCAAGTCTTCCATTAGGCCCGTAAAAAGTATGAAAATCACTCAAATGCGGTTTTTTGCAATTTTGTTGTCGATTCCAGTTCAGTCCAATTTTCTAAGTATAAATCCAAAATTTCACGCAGATTGGTACTATAGGACCGGAGAAATCACCGAACCCAAGTCTTACATTAGGCCCGTAAAAAGTATGAAAATAACTCAAATGCGGTTTTTTGAAAATTTTGGTGTCGATTCCAGTTCAGTCCACTATTCTAAGTACAAATCCAAAATTTCACGCAGAATGGTACCATAGGACCGGAGAAATCACCGAACCCAAGTCTTACATTGGGCCCGTAAAAAGTATGAAAATAACTCAAATGCGGTTTTTTGCAAATTTTGTTGTCGATTCCCGTTCAGTCCACTATTCTAAGTACAAATCCAAAATTTCACGCAGATTGGTGCCATAGGACCGGAGAAATCACCGAACCCAAGTCTTACATTAGGCCCGTAAAAAGTATGAAAATAACTCAAATGCGGTTTTTTGCAAATTTTGTTGTCAATTCCCGTTCAGTCCACTATTCTAAGTACAAATCCAAAATTTTACGCAGATTGGTGCCATAGGACCGGAGAAATCACCGAACCCAAGTCTTACATTAGGCCCGTAAAAAGTATGAAAATAACTCAAATGCGTTTTTTTGAAAATTTTGGTGTCGATTCCAGTTCAGTCCACTATTCTAAGTACAAATCCAAAACTTCACGCAGAATGGTACCATAGGACCGGAGAAATCACCGAACCCAAGTCTTCCATTAGGCCCGTAAAAAGTATGAAAATAACTCAAATGCGGTTTTTTGAAAATTTTGGTGTCGATTCCAGTTCAGTCCACTATTCTAAGTACAAATCCAAAGTTTCACGCAGATTGGTACCATAGGACCGGAGAAATCACCGAACCCAAGTCTTACATTAGGCCCGTAAAAAGTATGAAAATAACTCAAATGCGTTTTTTTGAAAATTTTGGTGTCGATTCCAGTTCAGTCCACTATTCTAAGTACAAATCCAAAACTTCACGCAGAATGGTACCATAGGACCGGAGAAATCACCGAACCCAAGTCTTCCATTAGGCCCGTAAAAAGTATGAAAATAACTCAAATGCGGTTTTTTGAAAATGTTGGTGTCGATTCCAGTTCAGTCCACTATTCTTAGTATAAATCCAAAATTTCACGCATATTGGTACCATAGGACCGGAGAAATCACCGAACCCAAGTCTTCCATTAGGCCCGTAAAAAGTATGAAAATAACTCAAATGCGGTTTTTTGCAAATTTTGTTGTCAATTCCCGTTCAGTCCACTATTCTAAGTACAAATCCAAAATTTTACGCAGATTGGTGCCATAGGACCGGAGAAATCACCGAACCCAAGTCTTACATTAGGCCCGTAAAAAGTATGAAAATAACTCAAATGCGTTTTTTTGAAAATTTTGGTGTCGATTCCAGTTCAGTCCACTATTCTAAGTACAAATCCAAAACTTCACGCAGAATGGTACCATAGGACCGGAGAAATCACCGAACCCAAGTCTTCCATTAGGCCCGTAAAAAGTATGAAAATAACTCAAATGCGGTTTTTTGAAAATTTTGGTGTCGATTCCAGTTCAGTCCACTATTCTAAGTACAAATCCAAAGTTTCACGCAGATTGGTACCATAGGACCGGAGAAATCACCGAACCCAAGTCTTACATTGGGCCCGTAAAAAGTATGAAAATAACTCAAATGCGGTTTTTTGCAAATTTTGTTGTCGATTCCCGTTCAGTCCACTATTCTAAGTACAAATCCAAAATTTTACGCAGATTGGTGCCATAGGACCGGAGAAATCACCGAACCCAAGTCTTACATTAGGCCCGTAAAAAGTATGAAAATAACTCAAATGCGTTTTTTTGAAAATTTTGGTGTCGATTCCAGTTCAGTCCACTATTCTAAGTACAAATCCAAAACTTCACGCAGAATGGTACCATAGGACCGGAGAAATCACCGAACCCAAGTCTTCCATTAGGCCCGTAAAAAGTATGAAAATAACTCAAATGCGGTTTTTTGAAAATTTTGGTGTCGATTCCAGTTCAGTCCACTATTCTAAGTACAAATCCAAAGTTTCACGCAGATTGGTACCATAGGACCGGAGAAATCACCGAACCCAAGTCTTACATTAGGCCCGTAAAAAGTATGAAAATAACTCAAATGCGTTTTTTTGAAAATTTTGGTGTCGATTCCAGTTCAGTCCACTATTCTAAGTACAAATCCAAAACTTCACGCAGAATGGTACCATAGGACCGGAGAAATCACCGAACCCAAGTCTTCCATTAGGCCCGTAAAAAGTATGAAAATAACTCAAATGCGGTTTTTTGAAAATGTTGGTGTCGATTCCAGTTCAGTCCACTATTCTTAGTATAAATCCAAAATTTCACGCATATTGGTACCATAGGACCGGAGAAATCACCGAACCCAAGTCTTCCATTAGGCCCGTAAAAAGTATGAAAATAACTCAAATGCGGTTTTTTGCAAATTTTGTTGTCAATTCCCGTTCAGTCCACTATTCTAAGTACAAATCCAAAATTTTACGCAGATTGGTGCCATAGGACCGGAGAAATCACCGAACCCAAGTCTTACATTAGGCCCGTAAAAAGTATGAAAATAACTCAAATGCGTTTTTTTGAAAATTTTGGTGTCGATTCCAGTTCAGTCCACTATTCTAAGTACAAATCCAAAACTTCACGCAGAATGGTACCATAGGACCGGAGAAATCACCGAACCCAAGTCTTCCATTAGGCCCGTAAAAAGTATGAAAATAACTCAAATGCGGTTTTTTGAAAATTTTGGTGTCGATTCCAGTTCAGTCCACTATTCTAAGTACAAATCCAAAGTTTCACGCAGATTGGTACCATAGGACCGGAGAAATCACCGAACCCAAGTCTTACATTGGGCCCGTAAAAAGTATGAAAATAACTCAAATGCGGTTTTTTGCAAATTTTGTTGTCGATTCCCGTTCAGTCCACTATTCTAAGTACAAATCCAAAATTTCACGCAGATTGGTGCCATAGGACCGGAGAAATCACCGAACCCAAGTCTTACATTAGGCCCGTAAAAAGTATGAAAATAACTCAAATGCGGTTTTTTGCAAATTTTGTTGTCAATTCCCGTTCAGTCCACTATTCTAAGTACAAATCCAAAATTTTACGCAGATTGGTGCCATAGGACCGGAGAAATCACCGAACCCAAGTCTTACATTAGGCCCGTAAAAAGTATGAAAATAACTCAAATGCGTTTTTTTGAAAATTTTGGTGTCGATTCCAGTTCAGTCCACTATTCTAAGTACAAATCCAAAACTTCACGCAGAATGGTACCATAGGACCGGAGAAATCACCGAACCCAAGTCTTCCATTAGGCCCGTAAAAAGTATGAAAATAACTCAAATGCGGTTTTTTGAAAATTTTGGTGTCGATTCCAGTTCAGTCCACTATTCTAAGTACAAATCCAAAGTTTCACGCAGATTGGTACCATAGGACCGGAGAAATCACCGAACCCAAGTCTTACATTAGGCCCGTAAAAAGTATGAAAATAACTCAAATGCGTTTTTTTGAAAATTTTGGTGTCGATTCCAGTTCAGTCCACTATTCTAAGTACAAATCCAAAACTTCACGCAGAATGGTACCATAGGACCGGAGAAATCACCGAACCCAAGTCTTCCATTAGGCCCGTAAAAAGTATGAAAATAACTCAAATGCGGTTTTTTGAAAATGTTGGTGTCGATTCCAGTTCAGTCCACTATTCTTAGTATAAATCCAAAATTTCACGCATATTGGTACCATAGGACCGGAGAAATCACCGAACCCAAGTCTTCCATTAGGCCCGTAAAAGTATGAAAATAACTCAAATGCGGTTTTTTGAATATTTTGGTGTCGATTCCAGATCAGTCCACTATTCTAAGTATAAATCCAACATTTCACGCAGATTGGTACCATAGGACCGGAGAAATCACCGATCCCAAGTCTTACATTTGGCCCGTAAAAAGTATGAAAATCACTCAAATTCGGTTTTTTGAAAATTTTTGTGTCGATTCCAGTTTAGTCCACTATTCTAAGAATAAATCCAGAATTTCACGCAGATTGGTACCATAGGACCGGAGAAATCACCGAACCCAAGTCTTACATTAGGCCCGAAAAAAGTATGAAAATAACTCAAATGCGGTTTTTTGAAAATTTTGGTGTCGATTCCAGTTCAGTCCACTATTCTTAGTACAAATCCAAAACTTCACGCAGAATGGTACCATAGGACCGGAGAAATCACCGAACCCAAGTCTTACATTGGGCCCGTAAAAAGTATGAAAATAACTCAAATGCGGTTTTTTGCAAATTTTGTTGTCGATTCCCGTTCAGTCCACTATTCTAAGTACAAATCCAAAATTTCACGCAGATTGGTGCCATAGGACCGGAGAAATCACCGAACCCAAGTCTTACATTAGGCCCGTAAAAAGTATGAAAATAACTCAAATGCGGTTTTTTGCAAATTTTGTTGTCAATTCCCGTTCAGTCCACTATTCTAAGTACAAATCCAAAATTTTACGCAGATTGGTGCCATAGGACCGGAGAAATCACCGAACCCAAGTCTTACATTAGGCCCGTAAAAAGTATGAAAATAACTCAAATGCGTTTTTTTGAAAATTTTGGTGTCGATTCCAGTTCAGTCCACTATTCTAAGTACAAATCCAAAACTTCACGCAGAATGGTACCATAGGACCGGAGAAATCACCGAACCCAAGTCTTCCATTAGGCCCGTAAAAAGTATGAAAATAACTCAAATGCGGTTTTTTGAAAATTTTGGTGTCGATTCCAGTTCAGTCCACTATTCTAAGTACAAATCCAAAGTTTCACGCAGATTGGTACCATAGGACCGGAGAAATCACCGAACCCAAGTCTTACATTAGGCCCGTAAAAAGTATGAAAATAACTCAAATGCGTTTTTTTGAAAATTTTGGTGTCGATTCCAGTTCAGTCCACTATTCTTAGTACAAATCCAAAATTTCACGCAGAATGGTACCATTGGACCGGAGAAATCACCGAACCCAAGTCTTACATTAGGCCCGTAAAAAGTATGAAAATAACTCAAATGCGGTTTTTTGAAAATTTTGGTGTCGATTCCAGTTCAGTCCACTATTCTAAGAATAAATCCAAAGTTTCTCGCAGATTGGTACCATAGGACCGGAGAAATCACCGAACCCAAGTCTTACATTAGGCCCGTAAAAAGTATGAAAATAACTCAAATGCGGTTTTTTGAAAATTTTGGTGTCGATTCCAGTTCAGTCCACTATTCTAAGTACAAATCCAAAATTTCACGCAGAATGGTACCATAGGACCGGAGAAATCACCGAACCCAAGTCTTACATTAGGCCCGTAAAAAGTATGAAAATAACTCAAATGCGGTTTTTTGAAAATTTTGGTGTCGATTCCAGTTCAGTCCACTATTCTAAGTACAAATCCAAAACTTCACGCAGAATGGTACCATAGGACCGGAGAAATCACCGCACCCAAGTCTTCCATTAGGCCCGTAAAAAGTATGAAAATCACTCAAATGCGGTTTTTTGCAATTTTGTTGTCGATTCCAGTTCAGTCCAATATTCTAAGTACAAATCCAAAATTTCACGCAGAATGGTACCATAGGACCGGAGAAATCACCGAACCCAAGTCTTACATTGGGCCCGTAAAAAGTATGAAAATCACTCAAATTCGGTTTTTGGCAAATTTTGTTGTCGATTCCCGTTCAGTCCACTATTCTAAGTACAAATCCAAAGTTTCACGCAGATTGGTACCATAGGACCGGAGAAATCACCGAACCCAAGTCTTACATTAGGCCCGTAAAAAGTATGAAAATAACTCAAATGCGGTTTTTTGAAAATTTTGGTGTCGATTCCAGTTCAGTCCACTATTCTAAGTACAAATCCAAAACTTCACGCAGAATGGTACCATAGGACCGGAGAAATCACCGCACCCAAGTCTTCCATTAGGCCCGTAAAAAGTATGAAAATCACTCAAATGCGGTTTTTTGCAATTTTGTTGTCGATTCCAGTTCAGTCCAATTTTCTAAGTATAAATCCAAAATTTCACGCAGATTGGTACTATAGGACCGGAGAAATCACCGAACCCAAGTCTTACATTAGGCCCGTAAAAAGTATGAAAATAACTCAAATGCGGTTTTTTGAAAATTTTGGTGTCGATTCCAGTTCAGTCCACTATTCTAAGTACAAATCCAAAATTTCACGCAGAATGGTACCATAGGACCGGAGAAATCACCGAACCCAAGTCTTACATTGGGCCCGTAAAAAGTATGAAAATAACTCAAATGCGGTTTTTTGCAAATTTTGTTGTCGATTCCCGTTCAGTCCACTATTCTAAGTACAAATCCAAAATTTCACGCAGATTGGTGCCATAGGACCGGAGAAATCACCGAACCCAAGTCTTACATTAGGCCCGTAAAAAGTATGAAAATAACTCAAATGCGGTTTTTTGCAAATTTTGTTGTCAATTCCCGTTCAGTCCACTATTCTAAGTACAAATCCAAAATTTTACGCAGATTGGTGCCATAGGACCGGAGAAATCACCGAACCCAAGTCTTACATTAGGCCCGTAAAAAGTATGAAAATCACTCAAATTCGGTTTTTTGAAAATTTTGGTGTCGATTCCAGTTCAGTCTACTATTCTTAGTACAAATCCAAAATTTCACGCAGAATGGTACCATAGGACCGGAGAAATCACCGAACCCAAGTCTTCCATTAGGCCCGTAAAAAGTATGAAAATAACTCAAATGCGGTTTTTTGAAAATGTTGGTGTCGATTCCAGTTCAGTCCACTATTCTTAGTATAAATCCAAAATTTCACGCATATTGGTACCGGAGAAATCACCGAACCCAAGTCTTACATTAGGCCCGTAAAAAGTATGAAAATCACTCAAATTCGGTTTTTTGAAAATTTTGGTATTCTAAGTATAAATCCAAAATTTCACGCATATTGGTACCATAGGACCGGAGAAATCACCGAACCCAAGTCTTACATTAGGCCCGTAAAAAGTATGAAAATAACTCAAATGCGGTTTTTTGAAAATTTTGGTGTCGATTCCAGTTCAGTCCACTATTCTAAGTATAAATCCAAAATTTCACGCATATTGGTACCATAGGACCGGAGAAATCACCGAACCCAAGTCTTACATTAGGCCCGCAAAAAGTATGAAAATCACTCAAATGCGGTTTTTTGCAAATTTTGTTGTCGATTCCAGTTCAGTCCAATATTCTAAGTATAAATCCAAAATTTCACGCAGATTGGTACCATAGGACCGGAGAAATCACCGAACCCAAGTCTTACATTAGGCCCGTAAAAAGTATGAAAATAACTCAAATGCGGTTTTTTGAAAATTTTGGTGTCGATTCCAGTTCAGTCCACTATTCTAAGTACAAATCCAAAATTTCACGCAGAATGGTACCATAGGACCGGAGAAATCACCGAACCCAAGTCTTCCATTAGGCCCGTAAAAAGTATGAAAATAACTCAAATGCGGTTTTCTGCAAATTTTGTTGTCGATTCCCGTTCAGTCCACTATTCTAAGTATAAATCCAAAATTTCACGCAGAATGGTACCATAGGACCGGAGAAATCACCGAACCCAAGTCTTCCATTAGTCTTGTAAAAAGTATGAAAATAACTCAAATGCGGTTTTTTGCAAATTTTGTTGTCGATTCCCGTTCAGTCCACTATTCTTAGTACAAATCCAAAATTTCACGCAGATTGGTACCATAGGACCGGAGAAATCACCGAACCCAAGTCTTACATTGGGCCCGTAAAAAGTATGAAAATAACTCAAATGCGGTTTTTTGCAAATTTTGTTGGCGATTCCAGTTTAGTCCACTACTCTTAGTATAAATCCAAAATTTCACGCATATTGGTAACAAATGACCGGAGAAATCACCGAACCCAAGTCTTACATTAGGCCCGTAAAAAGTATGAAAATAACTCAAATGCGGTTTTTTGCAAATTTTGTTGGCGATTCCAGTTTAGTCCACTACTCTAGGTATAAATCCAAAATTTCACGCAGATTGGTACCATAGGACCGGAGAAATCACCGAACCCAAGTCTTACATTAGGCCCGTAAAAAGTATGAAAATAACTCAAATGCGGTTTTTTGCAAATTTTGTTGTTGATTCCCGTTCAGTCCACTATTCTAAGTACAAATCCAAAATTTCACGCATATTGGTACCATAGGACCGGTGAAATCACCGAACCCAAGTCTTACATAAGGCCCGTAAAAAGTATGAAAATCACTCAAATTCGGTTTTTTCAAAATTTTGGTGTCGATTGGAGTTCAGTCCACTATTCTAAGTACAAATCCAAAATTTCACGCAGAATGGTACCTTAGGACCGGAGAAATCACCGAACCCAAGTCTTCCATTAGGCCCGTAAAAAGTATGAAAATAACTCAAATGCGGTTTTTTGAAAATTTTGGTGTCGATTCCAGTTCAGTCCACTATTCTAAGTATAAATCCAAAATTTCACGCATATTGGTACCATAGGACCGGAGAAATCACCGAACCCAAGTCTTACATTAGGCCCGTAAAAAGTATGAAAATAACTCAAATGCGGTTTTTTGAAAATTTTGGTGTCGATTCCAGTTCAGTCCACTATTCTAAGTATAAATCCAAAATTTCACGCGTATTGGTACCATAGGACCGGAGAAATCACCGAACCCAAATCTTACATTAGGCCCGTAAAAAGTATGAAAATAACTCAAATGCGGTTTTTTGAAAATTTTGGTGTCGATTCCAGTTCAGTCCACTATTCTAAGTATAAATCCAAAATTTCACGCATATTGGTACCATAGGACCGGAGAAATCACCGAACCCAAGTCTTACATTAGGCCCGTAAAAAGTATGAAAATAACTCAAATGCGGTTTTTTGAAAATTTTGGTGTCGATTCCAGTTCAGTCCACTATTCTAAGTATAAATCCAAAATTTCACGCATATTGGTACCATAGGACCGGAGAAATAACCGAACCCAAGTCTTACATTAGGCCCGTAAAAAGTGTGAAAATAACTCAAATGCGGTTTTTTGCAAATTTTGTTGTCGATTCCCGTTCAGTCCACTATTCTAAGTACAAATCCAAAATTTCACGCAGAATCATACCATAGGACCGGAGAAATCACCGAACCCAAGTCTTACATTAGGCCCGTAAAAAGTATGAAAATAACTCAAATGCGGTTTTTTGAAAATTTTGTTGGCGATTCCAGTTTAGTCCACTACTCTAGGTATAAATCCAAAATTTCACGCAGATTGGTACCATAGGACCGGAGAAATCACCGAACCCAAGTCTTACATTAGGCCCGTAAAAAGTATGAAAATAACTCAAATGCGGTTTTTTGCAAATTTTGTTGTTGATTCCCGTTCAGTCCACTATTCTAAGTACAAATCCAAAATTTCACGCATATTGGTACCATAGGACCGGAGAAATCACCGAACCCAAGTCTTACATAAGGCCCGTAAAAAGTATGAAAATCACTCAAATTCGGTTTTTTCAAAATTTTGGTGTCGATTGGAGTTCAGTCCACTATTCTAAGTACAAATCCAAAATTTCACGCAGAATGGTACCTTAGGACCGGAGAAATCACCGAACCCAAGTCTTCCATTAGGCCCGTAAAAAGTATGAAAATAACTCAAATGCGGTTTTTTGAAAATTTTGGTGTCGATTCCAGTTCAGTCCACTATTCTAAGTATAAATCCAAAATTTCACGCATATTGGTACCATAGGACCGGAGAAATCACCGAACCCAAGTCTTACATTAGGCCCGTAAAAAGTATGAAAATAACTCAAATGCGGTTTTTTGAAAATTTTGGTGTCGATTCCAGTTCAGTCCACTATTCTAAGTATAAATCCAAAATTTCACGCGTATTGGTACCATAGGACCGGAGAAATCACCGAACCCAAATCTTACATTAGGCCCGTAAAAAGTATGAAAATAACTCAAATGCGGTTTTTTGAAAATTTTGGTGTCGATTCCAGTTCAGTCCACTATTCTAAGTATAAATCCAAAATTTCACGCATATTGGTACCATAGGACCGGAGAAATCACCGAACCCAAGTCTTACATTAGGCCCGTAAAAAGTATGAAAATAACTCAAATGCGGTTTTTTGAAAATTTTGGTGTCGATTCCAGTTCAGTCCACTATTCTAAGTATAAATCCAAAATTTCACGCATATTGGTACCATAGGACCGGAGAAATAACCGAACCCAAGTCTTACATTAGGCCCGTAAAAAGTGTGAAAATAACTCAAATGCGGTTTTTTGCAAATTTTGTTGTCGATTCCCGTTCAGTCCACTATTCTAAGTACAAATCCAAAATTTCACGCAGAATCATACCATAGGACCGGAGAAATCACCGAACCCAAGTCTTACATTAGGCCCGTAAAAAGTATGAAAATAACTCAAATGCGGTTTTTTGAAAATTTTGTTGGCGATTCCAGTTTAGTCCACTACTCTAGGTATAAATCCAAAATTTCACGCAGATTGGTACCATAGGACCGGAGAAATCACCGAACCCAAGTCTTACATTAGGCCCGTAAAAAGTATGAAAATAACTCAAATGCGGTTTTTTGCAAATTTTGTTGTTGATTCCCGTTCAGTCCACTATTCTAAGTACAAATCCAAAATTTCACGCATATTGGTACCATAGGACCGGAGAAATCACCGAACCCAAGTCTTACATAAGGCCCGTAAAAAGTATGAAAATCACTCAAATTCGGTTTTTTCAAAATTTTGGTGTCGATTGGAGTTCAGTCCACTATTCTAAGTACAAATCCAAAATTTCACGCAGAATGGTACCTTAGGACCGGAGAAATCACCGAACCCAAGTCTTCCATTAGGCCCGTAAAAAGTATGAAAATAACTCAAATGCGGTTTTTTGCAAATTTTGTTGTCGATTCCCGTTCAGTCCACTACTCTTAGTATAAATCCAAAATTTCACGCATATTGGTAACAAAGGACCGGAATCACCGAACCCAAGTCTTACATAAGGCCCGTAAAAAGTATGAAAATCATTCAAATTCGGTTTTTTCAAAATTTTGGTGTCGATTGGAGTTCAGTCCACTATTCTAAGTACAAATCCAAAATTTCACGCAGAATGGTACCTTAGGACCGGAGAAATCACCGAACCCAAGTCTTCCATTAGGCCCGTAAAAAGTATGAAAATAACTCAAATGCGGTTTTTTGCAAATTTTGTTGTCGATTCCCGTTCAGTCCACTATTCTTAGTACAAATCCAAAATTTCACGCAGATTGGTACCATAGGACCGGAGAAATCACCGAACCCAAGTCTTCCATTAGGCCCGTAAAAAGTATGAAAATAACTCAAATGCGGTTTTTTGCAAATTTTGTTGTCGATTCCCGTTCAGTCCACTATTCTAAGTACAAATCCAAAATTTCACGCAGATTGGTACCATAGGACCGGAGAAATCACCGAACCCAAGTCTTACATTAGGCCCGTAAAAAGTATGAAAATAACTCAAATGCGGTTTTTTGAAAATTTTGGTGTCGATTTCAGTTCAGTCCACTATTCTAAGTATAAATCCAAAATTTCACGCATATTGGTACCATAGGACCGGAGAAATCACCGAACCCAAGTCTTACATTAGGCCCGTAAAAAGTATGAAAATAACTCAAATGCGGTTTTTTGCAAATTTTGTTGTCGATTCCCGTTCAGTCCACTATTCTTAGTACAAATCCAAAATTTCACGCAGATTGGTACCATAGGACCGGAGAAATCACCGAACCCAAGTCTTCCATTAGGCCCGTAAAAAGTATGAAAATAACTCAAATGCGGTTTTTTGCAAATTTTGTTGTCGATTCCCGTTCAGTCCACTATTCTAAGTACAAATCCAAAATTTCACGCAGATTGGTACCATAGGACCGGAGAAATCACCGAACCCAAGTCTTACATTAGGCCCGTAAAAAGTATGAAAATAACTCAAATGCGGTTTTTTGAAAATTTTGGTGTCGATTTCAGTTCAGTCCACTATTCTAAGTATAAATCCAAAATTTCACGCATATTGGTACCATAGGACCGGAGAAATCACCGAACCCAAGTCTTACATTAGGCCCGTAAAAAGTATGAAAATAACTCAAATGCGGTTTTTTGCAAATTTTGTTGTCGATTCCCGTTCAGTCCACTATTCTAAGTACAAATCCAAAATTTCACGCAGATTGGTACCATAGGACCGGAGAAATCACCGAACCCAAGTCTTACATTAGGCCCGTAAAAAGTATGAAAATAACTCAAATGCGGTTTTTTGAAAATTTTGGTGTCGATTCCAGTTCAGTCCACTATTCTAAGTATAAATCCAAAATTTCACGCATATTGGTACTATAGGACCGGAGAAATCACCGAACCCAAGTCTTACATTAGGCCCGTAAAAAGTATGAAAATAACTCAAATGCGGTTTTTTGCAAATTTTGTTGTCGATTCCCGTTCAGTCCACTATTCTAAGTACAAATCCAAAATTTCACGCAGATTCATACCATAGGACCGGAGAAATCACCGAACCCAAGTCTTACATTAGGCCCGTAAAAAGTATGAAAATAACTCAAATGCGGTTTTTTGAAAATTTTGGTGTCGATTCCAGTTCAGTCCACTATTCTAAGTACAAATCCAAAATTTCACGCAGAATGGTACCATAGGACCGGAGAAATCACCGAACCCAAGTCTTCCATTAGGCCCGTAAAAAGTATGAAAATAACTCAAATGCGGTTTTCTGCAAATTTTGTTGTCGATTCCCGTTCAGTCCACTATTCTAAGTATAAATCCAAAATTTCACGCAGAATGGTACCATAGGACCGGAGAAATCACCGAACCCAAGTCTTCCATTAGTCTTGTAAAAAGTATGAAAATAACTCAAATGCGGTTTTTTGCAAATTTTGTTGTCGATTCCCGTTCAGTCCACTATTCTTAGTACAAATCCAAAATTTCACGCAGATTGGTACCATAGGACCGGAGAAATCACCGAACCCAAGTCTTACATTGGGCCCGTAAAAAGTATGAAAATAACTCAAATGCGGTTTTTTGCAAATTTTGTTGGCGATTCCAGTTAAGTCCACTACTCTTAGTATAAATCCAAAATTTCACGCATATTGGTACCATAGGACCGGAGAAATCACCGAACCCAAGTCTTACATTAGGCCCGTAAAAAGTATGAAAATAACTCAAATGCGGTTTTTTGAAAATTTTGGTGTCGATTCCAGTTCAGTCCACTATTCTAAGTATAAATCCAAAATTTCACGCATATTGGTACCATAGGACCGGAGAAATAACCGAACCCAAGTCTTACATTAGGCCCGTAAAAAGTGTGAAAATAACTCAAATGCGGTTTTTTGCAAATTTTGTTGTCGATTCCCGTTCAGTCCACTATTCTAAGTACAAATCCAAAATTTCACGCAGAATCATACCATAGGACCGGAGAAATCACCGAACCCAAGTCTTACATTAGGCCCGTAAAAAGTATGAAAATAACTCAAATGCGGTTTTTTGAAAATTTTGTTGGCGATTCCAGTTTAGTCCACTACTCTAGGTATAAATCCAAAATTTCACGCAGATTGGTACCATAGGACCGGAGAAATCACCGAACCCAAGTCTTACATTAGGCCCGTAAAAAGTATGAAAATAACTCAAATGCGGTTTTTTGCAAATTTTGTTGTTGATTCCCGTTCAGTCCACTATTCTAAGTACAAATCCAAAATTTCACGCATATTGGTACCATAGGACCGGAGAAATCACCGAACCCAAGTCTTACATAAGGCCCGTAAAAAGTATGAAAATCACTCAAATTCGGTTTTTTCAAAATTTTGGTGTCGATTGGAGTTCAGTCCACTATTCTAAGTACAAATCCAAAATTTCACGCAGAATGGTACCTTAGGACCGGAGAAATCACCGAACCCAAGTCTTCCATTAGGCCCGTAAAAAGTATGAAAATAACTCAAATGCGGTTTTTTGCAAATTTTGTTGTCGATTCCCGTTCAGTCCACTACTCTTAGTATAAATCCAAAATTTCACGCATATTGGTAACAAAGGACCGGAATCACCGAACCCAAGTCTTACATAAGGCCCGTAAAAAGTATGAAAATCATTCAAATTCGGTTTTTTCAAAATTTTGGTGTCGATTGGAGTTCAGTCCACTATTCTAAGTACAAATCCAAAATTTCACGCAGAATGGTACCTTAGGACCGGAGAAATCACCGAACCCAAGTCTTCCATTAGGCCCGTAAAAAGTATGAAAATAACTCAAATGCGGTTTTTTGCAAATTTTGTTGTCGATTCCCGTTCAGTCCACTATTCTTAGTACAAATCCAAAATTTCACGCATATTGGTACCATAGGACCGGAGAAATCACCGAACCCAAGTCTTCCATTAGGCCCGTAAAAAGTATGAAAATAACTCAAATGCGGTTTTTTGCAAATTTTGTTGTCGATTCCGTTCAGTCCACTATTCTAAGTACAAATCCAAAATTTCACGCAGATTGGTACCATTATAGGACCGGAGAAATCACCGAACCCAAGTCTTACATTAGGCCCGTAAAAAGTATGAAAATAACTCAAATGCGGTTTTTTGAAATTTTGGTGTCGATTTCAGTTCAGTCCACTATTCTAAGTATAAATCCAAAATTTCACGCATATTGGTACCATAGGACCGGAGAAATCACCGAACCCAAGTCTTACATTAGGCCCGTAAAAAGTATGAAAATAACTCAAATGCGGTTTTTTGCAAATTTTGTTGTCGATTCCCGTTCAGTCCACTATTCTAAGTACAAATCCAAAATTTCACGCAGATTGGTACCATAGGACCGGAGAAATCACCGAACCCAAGTCTTACATTAGGCCCGTAAAAAGTATGAAAATAACTCAAATGCGGTTTTTTTGAAAATTTTGGTGTCGATTCCAGTTCAGTCCACTATTCTAAGTATAAATCCAAAATTTCACGCATATTGGTACCATAGGACCGGAGAAATCACCGAACCCAAGTCTTACATTAGGCCCGTAAAAAGTATGAAAATAACTCAAATGCGGTTTTTTGCAAATTTTGTTGTCGATTCCCGTTCAGTCCACTATTCTAAGTACAAATCCAAAATTTCACGCAGATTCATACCATAGGACCGGAGAAATCACCGAACCCAAGTCTTACATTAGGCCCGTAAAAAGTATGAAAATAACTCAAATGCGGTTTTTTGAAAATTTTGGTGTCGATTCCAGTTCAGTCCACTATTCTAAGTACAAATCCAAAATTTCACGCAGAATGGTACCATAGGACCGGAGAAATCACCGAACCCAAGTCTTCCATTAGGCCCGTAAAAAGTATGAAAATAACTCAAATGCGGTTTTCTGCAAATTTTGTTGTCGATTCCCGTTCAGTCCACTATTCTAAGTATAAATCCAAAATTTCACGCAGAATGGTACCATAGGACCGGAGAAATCACCGAACCCAAGTCTTCCATTAGTCTTGTAAAAAGTATGAAAATAACTCAAATGCGGTTTTTTGCAAATTTTGTTGTCGATTCCCGTTCAGTCCACTATTCTTAGTACAAATCCAAAATTTCACGCAGATTGGTACCATAGGACCGGAGAAATCACCGAACCCAAGTCTTACATTGGGCCCGTAAAAAGTATGAAAATAACTCAAATGCGGTTTTTTGCAAATTTTGTTGGCGATTCCAGTTAAGTCCACTACTCTTAGTATAAATCCAAAATTTCACGCATATTGGTACCATAGGACCGGAGAAATCACCGAACCCAAGTCTTACATTAGGCCCGTAAAAAGTATGAAAATAACTCAAATGCGGTTTTTGAAAATTTTGGTGTCGATTCCAGTTCAGTCCACTATTCTAAGTATAAATCCAAAATTTCACGCATATTGGTACCATAGGACCGGAGAAATCACCGAACCCAAATCTTACATTAGGCCCGTAAAAAGTATGAAAATAACTCAAATGCGGTTTTTTGAAAATTTTGGTGTCGATTCCAGTTCAGTCCACTATTCTAAGTATAAATCCAAAATTTCACGCATATTGGTACCATAGGACCGGAGAAATCACCGAACCCAAGTCTTACATTAGGCCCGTAAAAAGTATGAAAATAACTCAAATGCGGTTTTTTGAAAATTTTGGTGTCGATTCCAGTTCAGTCCACTATTCTAAGTATAAATCCAAAATTTCACGCATATTGGTACCATAGGACCGGAGAAATAACCGAACCCAAGTCTTACATTAGGCCCGTAAAAAGTATGAAAATAACTCAAATGCGGTTTTTTGCAAATTTTGTTGTCGATTCCCGTTCAGTCCACTATTCTAAGTACAAATCCAAAATTTCACGCAGAATCATACCATAGGACCGGAGAAATCACCGAACCCAAGTCTTACATTAGGCCCGTAAAAAGTATGAAAATAACTCAAATGCGGTTTTTTGCAAATTTTGTTGTTGATTCCCGTTCAGTCCACTATTCTAAGTACAAATCCAAAATTTCACGCATATTGGTACCATAGGACCGGAGAAATCACCGAACCCAAGTCTTACATAAGGCCCGTAAAAAGTATGAAAATCACTCAAATTCGGTTTTTTTCAAAATTTTGGTGTCGATTGGAGTTCAGTCCACTATTCTAAGTACAAATCCAAAATTTCACGCAGAATGGTACCTTAGGACCGGAGAAATCACCGAACCCAAGTCTTCCATTAGGCCCGTAAAAAGTATGAAAATAACTCAAATGCGGTTTTTTGCAAATTTTGTTGTCGATTCCCGTTCAGTCCACTATTCTTAGTACAAATCCAAAATTTCACGCAGATTGGTACCATAGGACCGGAGAAATCACCGAACCCAAGTCTTCCATTAGGCCCGTAAAAAGTATGAAAATAACTCAAATGCGGTTTTTTGCAAATTTTGTTGTCGATTCCCGTTCAGTCCACTACTCTTAGTATAAATCCAAAATTTCACGCATATTGGTAACAAAGGACCGGAATCACCGAACCCAAGTCTTACATAAGGCCCGTAAAAAGTATGAAAATCACTCAAATTCGGTTTTTTCAAAATTTTGGTGTCGATTCCAGTTCAGTCCACTATTCTAAGTACAAATCCAAAATTTCACGCAGAATGGTACCTTAGGACCGGAGAAATCACCGAACCCAAGTCTTCCATTAGGCCCGTAAAAAGTATGAAAATAACTCAAATGCGGTTTTTTGCAAATTTTGTTGTCGATTCCCGTTCAGTCCACTATTCTTAGTACAAATCCAAAATTTCACGCAGATTGGTACCATAGGACCGGAGAAATCACCGAACCCAAGTCTTCCATTAGGCCCGTAAAAAGTATGAAAATAACTCAAATGCGGTTTTTTGCAAATTTTGTTGTCGATTCCCGTTCAGTCCACTATTCTAAGTACAAATCCAAAATTTCACGCAGATTGGTACCATAGGACCGGAGAAATCACCGAACCCAAGTCTTACATTAGGCCCGTAAAAAGTATGAAAATAACTCAAATGCGGTTTTTTGAAAATTTTGGTGTCGATTTCAGTTCAGTCCACTATTCTAAGTATAAATCCAAAATTTCACGCATATTGGTACCATAGGACCGGAGAAATCACCGAACCCAAGTCTTACATTAGGCCCGTAAAAAGTATGAAAATAACTCAAATGCGGTTTTTTGCAAATTTTGTTGTCGATTCCCGTTCAGTCCACTATTCTAAGTACAAATCCAAAATTTCACGCAGATTGGTACCATAGGACCGGAGAAATCACCGAACCCAAGTCTTACATTAGGCCCGTAAAAAGTATGAAAATAACTCAAATGCGGTTTTTTGAAAATTTTGGTGTCGATTCCAGTTCAGTCCACTATTCTAAGTATAAATCCAAAATTTCACGCATATTGGTACCATAGGACCGGAGAAATCACCGAACCCAAGTCTTCCATTAGGCCCGTAAAAAGTATGAAAATAACTCAAATGCGGTTTTTTGCAAATTTTGTTGTCGATTCCCGTTCAGTCCACTATTCTAAGTACAAATCCAAAATTTCACGCAGATTCATACCATAGGACCGGAGAAATCACCGAACCCAAGTCTTACATTAGGCCCGCAAAAAGTATGAAAATCACTCAAATGCGGTTTTTTGCAAATTTTGTTGTCGATTCCAGTTCAGTCCAATATTCTAAGTATAAATCCAAAATTTCACGCAGATTGGTACCATAGGACCGGAGAAATCACCGAACCCAAGTCTTACATTAGGCCCGTAAAAAGTATGAAAATAACTCAAATGCGGTTTTTTGAAAATTTTGGTGTCGATTCCAGTTCAGTCCACTATTCTAAGTACAAATCCAAAATTTCACGCAGAATGGTACCATAGGACCGGAGAAATCACCGAACCCAAGTCTTCCATTAGGCCCGTAAAAAGTATGAAAATAACTCAAATGCGGTTTTTTGCAAATTTTGTTGTCGATTCCCGTTCAGTCCACTATTCTAAGTACAAATCCAAAATTTCACGCAGATTCATACCATAGGACCGGAGAAATCACCGAACCCAAGTCTTACATTAGGCCCGCAAAAAGTATGAAAATCACTCAAATGCGGTTTTTTGCAAATTTTGTTGTCGATTCCAGTTCAGTCCAATATTCTAAGTATAAATCCAAAATTTCACGCAGATTGGTACCATAGGACCGGAGAAATCACCGAACCCAAGTCTTACATTAGGCCCGTAAAAAGTATGAAAATAACTCAAATGCGGTTTTTTGAAAATTTTGGTGTCGATTCCAGTTCAGTCCACTATTCTAAGTACAAATCCAAAATTTCACGCAGAATGGTACCATAGGACCGGAGAAATCACCGAACCCAAGTCTTCCATTAGGCCCGTAAAAAGTATGAAAATAACTCAAATGCGGTTTTCTGCAAATTTTGTTGTCGATTCCCGTTCAGTCCACTATTCTAAGTACAAATCCAAAATTTCACGCAGATTGGTACCATAGGACCGGAGAAATCACCGAACCCAAGTCTTACATTAGGCCCGTAAAAAGTATGAAAATAACTCAAATGCGGTTTTTTGAAAATTTTGGTGTCGATTTCAGTTCAGTCCACTATTCTAAGTATAAATCCAAAATTTCACGCATATTGGTACCATAGGACCGGAGAAATCACCGAACCCAAGTCTTACATTAGGCCCGTAAAAAGTATGAAAATAACTCAAATGCGGTTTTTTGCAAATTTTGTTGTCGATTCCCGTTCAGTCCACTATTCTAAGTACAAATCCAAAATTTCACGCAGATTGGTACCATAGGACCGGAGAAATCACCGAACCCAAGTCTTACATTAGGCCCGTAAAAAGTATGAAAATAACTCAAATGCGGTTTTTTGAAAATTTTGGTGTCGATTCCAGTTCAGTCCACTATTCTAAGTATAAATCCAAAATTTCACGCATATTGGTACCATAGGACCGGAGAAATCACCGAACCCAAGTCTTACATTAGGCCCGTAAAAAGTATGAAAATAACTCAAATGCGGTTTTTTGCAAATTTTGTTGTCGATTCCCGTTCAGTCCACTATTCTAAGTACAAATCCAAAATTTCACGCAGATTCATACCATAGGACCGGAGAAATCACCGAACCCAAGTCTTACATTAGGCCCGCAAAAAGTATGAAAATCACTCAAATGCGGTTTTTTGCAAATTTTGTTGTCGATTCCAGTTCAGTCCAATATTCTAAGTATAAATCCAAAATTTCACGCATATTGGTACCATAGGACCGGAGAAATCACCGAACCCAAGTCTTACATTAGGCCCGTAAAAAGTATGAAAATAACTCAAATGCGGTTTTTTGAAAATTTTGGTGTCGATTCCAGTTCAGTCCACTATTCTAAGTACAAATCCAAAATTTCACGCAGAATGGTACCATAGGACCGGAGAAATCACCGAACCCAAGTCTTCCATTAGGCCCGTAAAAAGTATGAAAATAACTCAAATGCGGTTTTCTGCAAATTTTGTTGTCGATTCCCGTTCAGTCCACTATTCTAAGTATAAATCCAAAATTTCACGCAGAATGGTACCATAGGACCGGAGAAATCACCGAACCCAAGTCTTCCATTAGTCTTGTAAAAAGTATGAAAATAACTCAAATGCGGTTTTTTGCAAATTTTGTTGGCGATTCCAGTTTAGTCCACTACTCTAGGTATAAATCCAAAATTTCACGCAGATTGGTACCATAGGACCGGAGAAATCACCGAACCCAAGTCTTACATTAGGCCCGTAAAAAGTATGAAAATAACTCAAATGCGGTTTTTTGCAAATTTTGTTGTTGATTCCCGTTCAGTCCACTATTCTAAGTACAAATCCAAAATTTCACGCATATTGGTACCATAGGACCGGAGAAATCACCGAACCCAAGTCTTACATAAGGCCCGTAAAAAGTATGAAAATCACTCAAATTCGGTTTTTTCAAAATTTTGGTGTCGATTGGAGTTCAGTCCACTATTCTAAGTACAAATCCAAAATTTCACGCAGAATGGTACCTTAGGACCGGAGAAATCACCGAACCCAAGTCTTCCATTAGGCCCGTAAAAAGTATGAAAATAACTCAAATGCGGTTTTTTGCAAATTTTAATGTCGATTCCCGTTCAGTCCACTATTCTTAGTACAAATCCAAAATTTCACGCAGATTGGTACCATAGGACCGGAGAAATCACAGAACCCAAGTCTTCCATTAGGCCCGTAAAAAGTATGAAAATAACACAAATGCGGTTTTTTGAAAATTTTGGTGTCGATTTCAGTTCAGTCCACTATTCTAAGTATAAATCCAAAATTTCACGCATATTGGTACCATAGGACCGGAGAAATCACCGAACCCAAGTCTTACATTAGGCCCGTAAAAAGTATGAAAATAACTCAAATGCGGTTTTTTGCAAATTTTGGTGTCGATTCCAGTTCAGTCCACTATTCTAAGTATAAATCCAAAATTTCACGCATATTGGTACCATAGGACCGGAGAAATCACCGAACCCAAGTCTTACATTAGGCCCGTAAAAAGTATGAAAATAACTCAAATGCGGTTTTTTGCAAATTTTGTTGTCGATTCCCGTTCAGTCCACTATTCTAAGTACAAATCCAAAATTTCACGCAGAATCATACCATAGGACCGGAGAAATCACCGAACCCAAGTCTTACATTAGGCCCGTAAAAAGTATGAAAATAACTCAAATGCGGTTTTTTGCAAATTTTGTTGGCGATTCCAGTTAAGTCCACTACTCTAGGTATAAATCCAAAATTTCACGCAGATTGGTACCATAGGACCGGAGAAATCACCGAACCCAAGTCTTACATTAGGCCCGTAAAAAGTATGAAAATAACTCAAATGCGGTTTTTTGCAAATTTTGTTGTTGATTCCCGTTCAGTCCACTATTCTAAGTACAAATCCAAAATTTCACGCATATTGGTACCATAGGACCGGAGAAATCACCGAACCCAAGTCTTACATAAGGCCCGTAAAAAGTATGAAAATCACTCAAATTCGGTTTTTTCAAAATTTTGGTGTCGATTGGAGTTCAGTCCACTATTCTAAGTACAAATCCAAAATTTCACGCAGAATGGTACCTTAGGACCGGAGAAATCACCGAACCCAAGTCTTCCATTAGGCCCGTAAAAAGTATGAAAATAACTCAAATGCGGTTTTTTGCAAATTTTGTTGTCGATTCCCGTTCAGTCCACTATTCTTAGTACAAATCCAAAATTTCACGCAGATTGGTACCATAGGACCGGAGAAATCACCGAACCCAAGTCTTCCATTAGGCCCGTAAAAAGTATGAAAATAACTCAAATGCGGTTTTTTGCAAATTTTGTTGTCGATTCCCGTTCAGTCCACTACTCTTAGTATAAATCCAAAATTTCACGCATATTGGTAACAAAGGACCGGAATCACCGAACCCAAGTCTTACATAAGGCCCGTAAAAAGTATGAAAATCACTCAAATTCGGTTTTTTCAAAATTTTGGTGTCGATTGGAGTTCAGTCCACTATTCTAAGTACAAATCCAAAATTTCACGCAGATTGGTACCATAGGACCGGAGAAATCACCGAACCCAAGTCTTCCATTAGGCCCGTAAAAAGTATGAAAATAACTCAAATGCGGTTTTTTGCAAATTTTGTTGTCGATTCCCGTTCAGTCCACTATTCTAAGTACAAATCCAAAATTTCACGCAGATTGGTACCATAGGACCGGAGAAATCACCGAACCCAAGTCTTACATTAGGCCCGTAAAAAGTATGAAAATAACTCAAATGCGGTTTTTTGAAAATTTTGGTGTCGAGTTCAGTTCAGTCCACTATTCTAAGTATAAATCCAAAATTTCACGCATATTGGTACCATAGGACCGGAGAAATCACCGAACCCAAGTCTTACATTAGGCCCGTAAAAAGTATGAAAATAACTCAAATGCGGTTTTTTGCAAATTTTGTTGTCGATTCCCGTTCAGTCCACTATTCTAAGTACAAATCCAAAATTTCACGCAGATTGGTACCATAGGACCGGAGAAATCACCGAACCCAAGTCTTACATTAGGCCCGTAAAAAGTATGAAAATAACTCAAATGCGGTTTTTTGAAATTTTTGGTGTCGATTCCAGTTCAGTCCACTATTCTAAGTATAAATCCAAAATTTCACGCATATTGGTACCATAGGACCGGAGAAATCACCGAACCCAAGTCTTACATTAGGCCCGTAAAAAGTATGAAAATAACTCAAATGCGGTTTTTTGCAAATTTTGTTGTCGAGTCCCGTTCAGTCCACTATTCTAAGTACAAATCCAAAATTTCACGCAGATTCATACCATAGGACCGGAGAAATCACCGAACCCAAGTCTTACATTAGGCCCGCAAAAAGTATGAAAATCACTCAAATGCGGTTTTTTGCAAATTTTGTTGTCGATTCCCGTTCAGTCCACTATTCTTAGTACAAATCCAAAATTTCACGCAGATTGGTACCATAGGACCGGAGAAATCACCGAACCCAAGTCTTCCATTAGGCCCGTAAAAAGTATGAAAATAACTCAAATGCGGTTTTTTGAAATTTTTGGTGTCGATTCCAGTTCAGTCCACTATTCTAAGTATAAATCCAAAATTTCACGCAGATTGGTACCATAGGACCGGAGAAATCACCGAACCCAAGTCTTACATTAGGCCCGTAAAAAGTATGAAAATAACTCAAATGCGGTTTTTTGAAAATTTTGGTGTCGATTCCAGTTCAGTCCACTATTCTAAGTACAAATCCAAAATTTCACGCAGAATGGTACCATAGGACCGGAGAAATCACCGAACCCAAGTCTTCCATTAGGCCCGTAAAAAGTATGAAAATAACTCAAATGCGGTTTTCTGCAAATTTTGTTGTCGATTCCCGTTCAGTCCACTATTCTTAGTACAAATCCAAAATTTCACGCAGATTGGTACCATAGGACCGGAGAAATCACCGAACCCAAGTCTTACATTGGGCCCGTAAAAAGTATGAAAATAACTCAAATGCGGTTTTTTGCAAATTTTGTTGGCGATTCCAGTTTAGTCCACTACTCTTAGTATAAATCCAAAATTTCACGCATATTGGTAACAAAGGACCGGAGAAATCACCGAACCCAAGTCTTACATTAGGCCCGTAAAAAGTATGAAAATAACTCAAATGCGGTTTTTTGCAAATTTTGTTGGCGATTCCAGTTTAGTCCACTACTCTAGGTATAAATCCAAAATTTCACGCAGATTGGTACCATAGGACCGGAGAAATCACCGAACCCAAGTCTTACATTAGGCCCGTAAAAAGTATGAAAATAACTCAAATGCGGTTTTTTGCAAATTTTGTTGTTGATTCCCGTTCAGTCCACTATTCTAAGTACAAATCCAAAATTTCACGCATATTGGTACCATAAGGACCGGAGAAATCACCGAACCCAAGTCTTACATAAGGCCCGTAAAAAGTATGAAAATCACTCAAATTCGGTTTTTTCAAAAGTTTGGTGTCGATTGGAGTTCAGTCCACTATTCTAAGTACAAATCCAAAATTTCACGCAGAATGGTACCTTAGGACCGGAGAAATCACCGAACCCAAGTCTTCCATTAGGCCCGTAAAAAGTATGAAAATAACTCAAATGCGGTTTTTTGCAAATTTTGTTGTCGATTCCCGTTCAGTCCACTATTCTTAGTACAAATCCAAAATTTCACGCAGATTGGTACCATAGGACCGGAGAAATCACCGAACCCAAGTCTTCCATTAGGCCCGTAAAAAGTATGAAAATAACTCAAATGCGGTTTTTTGCAAATTTTGTTGTCGATTCCCGTTCAGTCCACTATTCTAAGTACAAATCCAAAATTTCACGCAGATTGGTACCATAGGACCGGAGAAATCACCGAACCCAAGTCTTACATTAGGCCCGTAAAAAGTATGAAAATAACTCAAATGCGGTTTTTTGAAAATTTTGGTGTCGATTTCAGTTCAGTCCACTATTCTAAGTATAAATCCAAAATTTCACGCATATTGGTACCATAGGACCGGAGAAATCACCGAACCCAAGTCTTACATTAGGCCCGTAAAAAGTATGAAAATAACTCAAATGCGGTTTTTTGAAAATTTTGGTGTCGATTCCAGTTCAGTCCACTATTCTAAGTATAAATCCAAAATTTCACGCATATTGGTACCATAGGACCGGAGAAATCACCGAACCCAAGTCTTACATTAGGCCCGTAAAAAGTATGAAAATAACTCAAATGCGGTTTTTTGCAAATTTTGTTGTCGATTCCCGTTCAGTCCACTATTCTAAGTACAAATCCAATATTTCACGCAGAATCATACCATAGGACCGGAGAAATCACCGAACCCAAGTCTTACATTAGGCCCGCAAAAAGTATGAAAATCACTCAAATGCGGTTTTTTGCAAATTTTGTTGTCGATTCCAGTTCAGTCCAATATTCTAAGTATAAATCCAAAATTTCACGCAGATTGGTACCATAGGACCGGAGAAATCACCGAACCCAAGTCTTCCATTAGGCCCGTAAAAAGTATGAAAATAACTCAAATGCGGTTTTTTGAAAATTTTGGTGTCGATTCCAGTTCAGTCCACTATTCTAAGTATAAATCCAAAATTTCACGCATATTGGTACCATAGGACCGGAGAAATAACCGAACCCAAGTCTTACATTAGGCCCGTAAAAAGTATGAAAATAACTCAAATGCGGTTTTTTGCAAATTTTGTTGTCGATTCCCGTTCAGTCCACTATTCTTAGTACAAATCCAAAATTTCACGCAGAATCATACCATAGGACCGGAGAAATCACCGAACCCAAGTCTTACATTAGGCCCGTAAAAAGTATGAAAATAACTCAAATGCGGTTTTTTGCAAATTTTGTTGGCGATTCCAGTTTAGTCCACTACTCTAGGTATAAATCCAAAATTTCACGCAGATTGGTACCATAGGACCGGAGAAATCACCGAACCCAAGTCTTACATTAGGCCCGTAAAAAGTATGAAAATAACTCAAATGCGGTTTTTTGCAAATTTTGTTGTTGATTCCCGTTCAGTCCACTATTCTAAGTACAAATCCAAAATTTCACGCATATTGGTACCATAGGACCGGAGAAATCACCGAACCCAAGTCTTACATAAGGCCCGTAAAAAGTATGAAAATCACTCAAATTCGGTTTTTTCAAAATTTTGGTGTCGATTGGAGTTCAGTCCACTATTCTAAGTACAAATCCAAAATTTCACGCAGAATGGTACCTTAGGACCGGAGAAATCACCGAACCCAAGTCTTCCATTAGGCCCGTAAAAAGTATGAAAATAACTCAAATGCGGTTTTTTGCAAATTTTGTTGTCGATTCCCGTTCAGTCCACTATTCTTAGTACAAATCCAAAATTTCACGCAGATTGGTACCATAGGACCGGAGAAATCACCGAACCCAAGTCTTCCATTAGGCCCGTAAAAAGTATGAAAATAACTCAAATGCGGTTTTTTGCAAATTTTGTTGTCGATTCCCGTTCAGTCCACTATTCTAAGTACAAATCCAAAATTTCACGCAGATTGGTACCATAGGACCGGAGAAATCACCGAACCCAAGTCTTACATTAGGCCCGTAAAAAGTATGAAAATAACTCAAATGCGGTTTTTTGCAAATTTTGTTGTCGATTCCCGTTCAGTCCACTATTCTAAGTACAAATCCAATATTTCACGCAGAATCATACCATAGGACCGGAGAAATCACCGAACCCAAGTCTTACATTAGGCCCGCAAAAAGTATGAAAATCACTCAAATGCGGTTTTTTGCAAATTTTGTTGTCGATTCCCGTTCAGTCCACTATTCTTAGTACAAATCCAAAATTTCACGCAGAATCATACCATAGGACCGGAGAAATCACCGAACCCAAGTCTTACATTAGGCCCGCAAAAAGTATGAAAATCACTCAAATGCGGTTTTTTGCAAATTTTGTTGTCGATTCCAGTTCAGTCCAATATTCTAAGTATAAATCCAAAATTTCACGCAGATTGGTACCATAGGACCGGAGAAATCACCGAACCCAAGTCTTCCATTAGGCCCGTAAAAAGTATGAAAATAACTCAAATGCGGTTTTTTGAAAATTTTGGTGTCGATTCCAGTTCAGTCCACTATTCTAAGTATAAATCCAAAATTTCACGCGTATTGGTACCATAGGACCGGAGAAATCACCGAACCCAAGTCTTACATTAGGCCCGTAAAAAGTATGAAAATAACTCAAATGCGGTTTTTTGAAAATTTTGGTGTCGATTCCAGTTCAGTCCACTATTCTAAGTATAAATCCAAAATTTCACGCATATTGGTACCATAGGACCGGAGAAATAACCGAACCCAAGTCTTACATTAGGCCCGTAAAAAGTATGAAAATAACTCAAATGCGGTTTTTTGCAAATTTTGTTGTCGATTCCCGTTCAGTCCACTATTCTTAGTACAAATCCAAAATTTCACGCAGAATCATACCATAGGACCGGAGAAATCACCGAACCCAAGTCTTACATTAGGCCCGTAAAAAGTATGAAAATAACTCAAATGCGGTTTTTTGCAAATTTTGTTGGCGATTCCAGTTTAGTCCACTACTCTAGGTATAAATCCAAAATTTCACGCAGATTGGTACCATAGGACCGGAGAAATCACCGAACCCAAGTCTTACATTAGGCCCGTAAAAAGTATGAAAATAACTCAAATGCGGTTTTTTGCAAATTTTGTTGTTGATTCCCGTTCAGTCCACTATTCTAAGTACAAATCCAAAATTTCACGCATATTGGTACCATAGGACCGGAGAAATCACCGAACCCAAGTCTTACATAAGGCCCGTAAAAAGTATGAAAATCACTCAAATTCGGTTTTTTCAAAATTTTGGTGTCGATTGGAGTTCAGTCCACTATTCTAAGTACAAATCCAAAATTTCACGCAGAATGGTACCTTAGGACCGGAGAAATCACCGAACCCAAGTCTTCCATTAGGCCCGTAAAAAGTATGAAAATAACTCAAATGCGGTTTTTTGCAAATTTTGTTGTCGATTCCCGTTCAGTCCACTATTCTTAGTACAAATCCAAAATTTCACGCAGATTGGTACCATAGGACCGGAGAAATCACCGAACCCAAGTCTTCCATTAGGCCCGTAAAAAGTATGAAAATAACTCAAATGCGGTTTTTTGAAAATTTTGGTGTCGATTCCAGTTCAGTCCACTATTCTAAGTATAAATCCAAAATTTCACGCATATTGGTACCATAGGACCGGAGAAATAACCGAACCCAAGTCTTACATTAGGCCCGTAAAAAGTATGAAAATAACTCAAATGCGGTTTTTTGCAAATTTTGTTGTCGATTCCCGTTCAGTCCACTATTCTTAGTACAAATCCAAAATTTCACGCAGAATCATACCATAGGACCGGAGAAATCACCGAACCCAAGTCTTACATTAGGCCCGTAAAAAGTATGAAAATAACTCAAATGCGGTTTTTTGCAAATTTTGTTGGTGATTCCAGTTTAGTCCACTACTCTAGGTATAAATCCAAAATTTCACGCAGATTGGTACCATAGGACCGGAGAAATCACCGAACCCAAGTCTTACATTAGGCCCGTAAAAAGTATGAAAATAACTCAAATGCGGTTTTTTGCAAATTTTGTTGTTGATTCCCGTTCAGTCCACTATTCTAAGTACAAATCCAAAATTTCACGCATATTGGTACCATAGGACCGGAGAAATCACCGAACCCAAGTCTTACATAAGGCCCGTAAAAAGTATGAAAATCACTCAAATTCGGTTTTTTCAAAATTTTGGTGTCGATTGGAGTTCAGTCCACTATTCTAAGTACAAATCCAAAATTTCACGCAGAATGGTACCTTAGGACCGGAGAAATCACCGAACCCAAGTCTTCCATTAGGCCCGTAAAAAGTATGAAAATAACTCAAATGCGGTTTTTTGCAAATTTTGTTGTCGATTCCCGTTCAGTCCACTATTCTTAGTACAAATCCAAAATTTCACGCAGATTGGTACCATAGGACCGGAGAAATCACCGAACCCAAGTCTTACATTAGGCCCGTAAAAAGTATGAAAATAACTCAAATGCGGTTTTTTGAAAATTTTGGTGTCGATTTCAGTTCAGTCCACTATTCTAAGTATAAATCCAAAATTTCACGCATATTGGTACCATAGGACCGGAGAAATCACCGAACCCAAGTCTTACATTAGGCCCGTAAAAAGTATGAAAATAACTCAAATGCGGTTTTTTGAAAATTTTGGTGTCGATTCCAGTTCAGTCCACTATTCTAAGTATAAATCCAAAATTTCACGCATATTGGTACCATAGGACCGGAGAAATCACCGAACCCAAGTCTTACATTAGGCCCGTAAAAAGTATGAAAATAACTCAAATGCGGTTTTTTGCAAATTTTGTTGTCGATTCCCGTTCAGTCCACTATTCTAAGTACAAATCCAATATTTCACGCAGAATCATACCATAGGACCGGAGAAATCACCGAACCCAAGTCTTACATTAGGCCCGCAAAAAGTATGAAAATCACTCAAATGTGGTTTTTTGCAAATTTTGTTGTCGATTCCAGTTCAGTCCAATATTCTAAGTATAAATCCAAAATTTCACGCAGATTGGTACCATAGGACCGGAGAAATCACCGAACCCAAGTCTTACATTAGGCCTGTAAAAAGTATGAAAATAACTCAAATGCGGTTTTTTGAAAATTTTGGTGTCGATTCCAGTTCAGTCCACTATTCTAAGTATAAATCCAAAATTTCACGCATATTGGTACCATAGGACCGGAGAAATCACCGAACCCAAGTCTTACATTAGGCCCGTAAAAAGTATGAAAATAACTCAAATGCGGTTTTTTGCAAATTTTGTTGTCGATTCCCGTTCAGTCCACTATTCTAAGTACAAATCCAATATTTCACGCAGAATCATACCATAGGACCGGAGAAATCACCGAACCCAAGTCTTACATTAGGCCCGTAAAAAGTATGAAAATAACTCAAATGCGGTTTTTTGAAAATTTTGGTGTCGATTCCAGTTCAGTCCAATATTCTAAGTATAAATCCAAAATTTCACGCAGATTGGTACCATAGGACCGGAGAAATCACCGAACCCAAGTCTTCCATTAGGCCCGTAAAAAGTATGAAAATAACTCAAATGCGGTTTTTTGAAAATTTTGGTGTCGATTCCAGTTCAGTCCACTATTCTTAGTATAAATCCAAAATTTCACGCATATTGGTACCATAGGACCGGAGAAATAACCGAACCCAAGTCTTACATTAGGCCCGTAAAAAGTATGAAAATAACTCAAATGCGGTTTTTTGCAAATTTTGTTGTCGATTCCCGTTCAGTCCACTATTCTAAGTACAAATCCAAAATTTCACGCAGAATCATACCATAGGACCGGAGAAATCACCGAACCCAAGTCTTACATTAGGCCCGTAAAAAGTATGAAAATAACTCAAATGCGGTTTTTTGCAAATTTTGTTGGCGATTCCAGTTTAGTCCACTACTCTAGGTATAAATCCAAAATTTCACGCAGATTGGTACCATAGGACCGGAGAAATCACCGAACCCAAGTCTTACATTAGGCCCGTAAAAAGTATGAAAATAACTCAAATGCGGTTTTTTGCAAATTTTGTTGTTGATTCCCGTTCAGTCCACTATTCTAAGTACAAATCCAAAATTTCACGCATATTGGTACCATAGGACCGGAGAAATCACCGAACCCAAGTCTTACATAAGGCCCGTAAAAAGTATGAAAATCACTCAAATTCGGTTTTTTCAAAATTTTGGTGTCGATTGGAGTTCAGTCCACTATTCTAAGTACAAATCCAAAATTTCACGCAGAATGGTACCTTAGGACCGGAGAAATCACCGAACCCAAGTCTTCCATTAGGCCCGTAAAAAGTATGAAAATAACTCAAATGCGGTTTTTTGCAAATTTTGTTGTCGATTCCCGTTCAGTCCACTATTCTTAGTACAAATCCAAAATTTCACGCAGATTGGTACCATAGGACCGGAGAAATCACCGAACCCAAGTCTTACATTAGGCCCGTAAAAAGTATGAAAATAACTCAAATGCGGTTTTTTGCAAATTTTGTTGTCGATTCCCGTTCAGTCCACTATTCTAAGTACAAATCCAAAATTTCACGCAGAATCATACCATAGGACCGGAGAAATCACCGAACCCAAGTCTTACATTAGGCCCGTAAAAAGTATGAAAATAACTCAAATGCGGTTTTTTGCAAATTTTGTTGGCGATTCCAGTTTAGTCCACTACTCTAGGTATAAATCCAAAATTTCACGCAGATTGGTACCATAGGACCGGAGAAATCACCGAACCCAAGTCTTACATTAGGCCCGTAAAAAGTATGAAAATAACTCAAATGCGGTTTTTTTGCAAATTTTGTTGTTGATTCCCGTTCAGTCCACTATTCTAAGTACAAATCCAAAATTTCACGCATATTGGTACCATAGGACCGGAGAAATCACCGAACCCAAGTCTTACATAAGGCCCGTAAAAAGTATGAAAATCACTCAAATTCGGTTTTTTCAAAATTTTGGTGTCGATTGGAGTTCAGTCCACTATTCTAAGTACAAATCCAAAATTTCACGCAGAATGGTACCTTAGGACCGGAGAAATCACCGAACCCAAGTCTTCCATTAGGCCCGTAAAAAGTATGAAAATAACTCAAATGCGGTTTTTTGCAAATTTTGTTGTCGATTCCCGTTCAGTCCACTATTCTTAGTACAAATCCAAAATTTCACGCAGATTGGTACCATAGGACCGGAGAAATCACCGAACCCAAGTCTTACATTAGGCCCGTAAAAAGTATGAAAATAACTCAAATGCGGTTTTTTGAAAATTTTGGTGTCGATTTCAGTTCAGTCCACTATTCTAAGTATAAATCCAAAATTTCACGCATATTGGTACCATAGGACCGGAGAAATCACCGAACCCAAGTCTTACATTAGGCCCGTAAAAAGTATGAAAATAACTCAAATGCGGTTTTTTGAAAATTTTGGTGTCGATTCCAGTTCAGTCCACTATTCTAAGTATAAATCCAAAATTTCACGCATATTGGTACCATAGGACCGGAGAAATCACCGAACCCAAGTCTTACATTAGGCCCGTAAAAAGTATGAAAATAACTCAAATGCGGTTTTTTGCAAATTTTGTTGTCGATTCCCGTTCAGTCCACTATTCTAAGTACAAATCCAATATTTCACGCAGAATCATACCATAGGACCGGAGAAATCACCGAACCCAAGTCTTACATTAGGCCCGCAAAAAGTATGAAAATCACTCAAATGCGGTTTTTTGCAAATTTTGTTGTCGATTCCAGTTCAGTCCAATATTCTAAGTATAAATCCAAAATTTCACGCAGATTGGTACCATAGGACCGGAGAAATCACCGAACCCAAGTCTTACATTAGGCCCGTAAAAAGTATGAAAATAACTCAAATGCGGTTTTTTGAAAATTTTGGTGTCGATTCCAGTTCAGTCCACTATTCTAAGTATAAATCCAAAATTTCACGCATATTGGTACCATAGGACCGGAGAAATCACCGAACCCAAGTCTTACATTAGGCCCGTAAAAAGTATGAAAATAACTCAAATGCGGTTTTTTGCAAATTTTGTTGTCGATTCCCGTTCAGTCCACTATTCTAAGTACAAATCCAATATTTCACGCAGAATCATACCATAGGACCGGAGAAATCACCGAACCCAAGTCTTACATTAGGCCCGTAAAAAGTATGAAAATAACTCAAATGCGGTTTTTTGAAAATTTTGGTGTCGATTCCAGTTCAGTCCAATATTCTAAGTATAAATCCAAAATTTCACGCAGATTGGTACCATAGGACCGGAGAAATAACCGAACCCAAGTCTTACATTAGGCCCGTAAAAAGTATGAAAATAACTCAAATGCGGTTTTTTGCAAATTTTGTTTTCGATTCCCGTTCAGTCCACTATTCTAAGTACAAATCCAAAATTTCACGCAGAATCATACCATAGGACCGGAGAAATCACCGAACCCAAGTCTTACATTAGGCCCGTAAAAAGTATGAAAATAACTCAAATGCGGTTTTTTGCAAACTTTGTTGGCGATTCCAGTTTAGTCCACTACTCTAGGTATAAATCCAAAATTTCACGCAGATTGGTACCATAGGACCGGAGAAATCACCGAACCCAAGTCTTCCATTAGGCCCGTAAAAAGTATGAAAATAACTCAAATGCGGTTTTTTGAAAATTTTGGTGTCGATTCCAGTTCAGTCCACTATTCTAAGTATAAATCCAAAATTTCACGCGTATTGGTACCATAGGACCGGAGAAATCACCGAACCCAAGTCTTACATTAGGCCCGTAAAAAGTATGAAAATAACTCAAATGCGGTTTTTTGAAAATTTTGGTGTCGATTCCAGTTCAGTCCACTATTCTAAGTATAAATCCAAAATTTCACGCATATTGGTACCATAGGACCGGAGAAATCACCGAACCCAAGTCTTACATTAGGCCCGTAAAAAGTATGAAAATAACTCAAATGCGGTTTTTTGAAAATTTTGGTGTCGATTCCAGTTCAGTCCACTATTCTAAGTATAAATCCAAAATTTCACGCATATTGGTACCATAGGACCGGAGAAATCACCGAACCCAAGTCTTACATTAGGCCCGTAAAAAGTATGAAAATAACTCAAATGCGGTTTTTTGAAAATTTTGGTGTCGATTCCAGTTCAGTCCACTATTCTAAGTATAAATCCAAAATTTCACGCATATTGGTACCATAGGACCGGAGAAATAACCGAACCCAAGTCTTACATTAGGCCCGTAAAAAGTATGAAAATAACTCAAATGCGGTTTTTTGCAAATGTTGTTGTCGATTCCCGTTCAGTCCACTATTCTAAGTACAAATCCAAAATTTCACGCAGAATCATACCATAGGACCGGAGAAATCACCGAACCCAAGTCTTACATTAGGCCCGCAAAAAGTATGAAAATCACTCAAATGCGGTTTTTTGCAAATTTTGTTGTCGATTCCAGTTCAGTCCAATATTCTAAGTATAAATCCAAAATTTCACGCAGATTGGTACCATAGGACCGGAGAAATCACCGAACCCAAGTCTTACATTAGGCCCGTAAAAAGTATGAAAATCACTCAAATTCGTTTTTTTGAAAATTTTGGTGTCGATTCCAGTTCAGTCCACTATTCTAAGTACAAATCCAAAATTTCACGCAGAATGGTACCATAGGACCGGAGAAATCACCGAACCCAAGTCTTACATTAGGCCCGTAAAAAGTATGAAAATAACTCAAATGCGGTTTTTTGCAAATTTTGTTGTCGATTCCCGTTCAGTCCACTATTCTAAGTACAAATCCAAAATTTCACGCAGATTGGTACCATAGGACCGGAGAAATCACCGAACCCAAGTCTTACATTAGGCCCGTAAAAAGTATGAAAATAACTCAAATGCGGTTTTTTGCAAATTTTGTTGTCGATTCCCGTTCAGTCCACTATTCTAAGTACAAATCCAAAATTTCACGCATATTGGTACCATAGGACCGGAGAAATCACCGAACCCAAGTCTTACATAAGGCCCGTAAAAAGTATGAAAATCACTCAAATTCGGTTTTTTCAAAATTTTGGTGTCGATTCCAGTTCAGTCCACTATTCTAAGTATAAATCCAAAATTTCACGCATATTGGTACCATAGGACCGGAGAAATCACCGAACCCAAGTCTTACATTAGGCCCGTAAAAAGTATGAAAATAACTCAAATGCGGTTTTTTGAAAATTTTGGTGTCGATTCCAGTTCAGTCCACTATTCTAAGTATAAATCCAAAATTTCACGCATATTGGTACCATAGGACCGGAGAAATCACCGAACCCAAGTCTTACATTAGGCCCGTAAAAAGTATGAAAATAACTCAAATGCGGTTTTTTGAAAATTTTGGTGTCGATTCCAGTTCAGTCCACTATTCTAAGTATAAATCCAAAATTTCACGCATATTGGTACCATAGGACCGGAGAAATAACCGAACCCAAGTCTTACATTAGGCCCGTAAAAAGTATGAAAATAACTCAAATGCGGTTTTTTGCAAATGTTGTTGTCGATTCCCGTTCAGTCCACTATTCTAAGTACAAATCCAAAATTTCACGCAGAATCATACCATAGGACCGGAGAAATCACCGAACCCAAGTCTTACATTAGGCCCGCAAAAAGTATGAAAATCACTCAAATGCGGTTTTTTGCAAATTTTGTTGTCGATTCCAGTTCAGTCCAATATTCTAAGTATAAATCCAAAATTTCACGCAGATTGGTACCATAGGACCGGAGAAATCACCGAACCCAAGTCTTACATTAGGCCCGTAAAAAGTATGAAAATCACTCAAATTCGTTTTTTTGAAAATTTTGGTGTCGATTCCAGTTCAGTCCACTATTCTAAGTACAAATCCAAAATTTCACGCAGAATGGTACCATAGGACCGGAGAAATCACCGAACCCAAGTCTTACATTAGGCCCGTAAAAAGTATGAAAATAACTCAAATGCGGTTTTTTGCAAATTTTGTTGTCGATTCCCGTTCAGTCCACTATTCTAAGTATAAATCCAAAATTTCACGCATATTGGTACCATAGGACCGGAGAAATCACCGAACCCAAGTCTTACATTAGGCCCGTAAAAAGTATGAAAATAACTCAAATGCGGTTTTTTGCAAATTTTGTTGTCGATTCCCGTTCAGTCCACTATTCTTAGTACAAATCCAAAATTTCACGCAGATTGGTACCATAGGACCGGAGAAATCACCGAACCCAAGTCTTCCATTAGGCCCGTAAAAAGTATGAAAATAACTCAAATGCGGTTTTTTGCAAATTTTGTTGTCGATTCCCGTTCAGTCCACTACTCTTAGTATAAATCCAAAATTTCACGCATATTGGTAACAAAGGACCGGAATCACCGAACCCAAGTCTTACATAAGGCCCGTAAAAAGTATGAAAATCACTCAAATTCGGTTTTTTCAAAATTTTGGTGTCGATTGGAGTTCAGTCCACTATTCTAAGTACAAATCCAAAATTTCACGCAGAATGGTACCTTAGGACCGGAGAAATCACCGAACCCAAGTCTTCCATTAGGCCCGTAAAAAGTATGAAAATAACTCAAATGCGGTTTTTTGCAAATTTTGTTGTCGATTCCCGTTCAGTCCACTATTCTTAGTACAAATCCAAAATTTCACGCAGATTGGTACCATAGGACCGGAGAAATCACCGAACCCAAGTCTTCCATTAGGCCCGTAAAAAGTATGAAAATAACTCAAATGCGGTTTTTTGCAAATTTTGTTGTCGATTCCCGTTCAGTCCACTACTCTTAGTATAAATCCAAAATTTCACGCATATTGGTAACAAAGGACCGGAATCACCGAACCCAAGTCTTACATAAGGCCCGTAAAAAGTATGAAAATCACTCAAATTCGGTTTTTTCAAAATTTTGGTGTCGATTGGAGTTCAGTCCACTATTCTAAGTACAAATCCAAAATTTCACGCAGAATGGTACCTTAGGACCGGAGAAATCACCGAACCCAAGTCTTCCATTAGGCCCGTAAAAAGTATGAAAATAACTCAAATGCGGTTTTTTGCAAATTTTGTTGTCGATTCCCGTTCAGTCCACTATTCTTAGTACAAATCCAAAATTTCACGCAGATTGGTACCATAGGACCGGAGAAATCACCGAACCCAAGTCTTCCATTAGGCCCGTAAAAAGTATGAAAATAACTCAAATGCGGTTTTTTGCAAATTTTGTTGTCGATTCCCGTTCAGTCCACTATTCTAAGTACAAATCCAAAATTTCACGCAGATTGGTACCATAGGACCGGAGAAATCACCGAACCCAAGTCTTACATTAGGCCCGTAAAAAGTATGAAAATAACTCAAATGCGGTTTTTTGAAAATTTTGGTGTCGAGTTCAGTTCAGTCCACTATTCTAAGTATAAATCCAAAATTTCACGCATATTGGTACCATAGGACCGGAGAAATCACCGAACCCAAGTCTTACATTAGGCCCGTAAAAAGTATGAAAATAACTCAAATGCGGTTTTTTGCAAATTTTGTTGTCGATTCCCGTTCAGTCCACTATTCTAAGTACAAATCCAAAATTTCACGCAGATTGGTACCATAGGACCGGAGAAATCACCGAACCCAAGTCTTACATTAGGCCCGTAAAAAGTATGAAAATAACTCAAATGCGGTTTTTTGAAATTTTTGGTGTCGATTCCAGTTCAGTCCACTATTCTAAGTATAAATCCAAAATTTCACGCATATTGGTACCATAGGACCGGAGAAATCACCGAACCCAAGTCTTACATTAGGCCCGTAAAAAGTATGAAAATAACTCAAATGCGGTTTTTTGCAAATTTTGTTGTCGATTCCCGTTCAGTCCACTATTCTAAGTACAAATCCAAAATTTCACGCAGATTCATACCATAGGACCGGAGAAATCACCGAACCCAAGTCTTACATTAGGCCCGCAAAAAGTATGAAAATCACTCAAATGCGGTTTTTTGCAAATTTTGTTGTCGATTCCCGTTCAGTCCACTATTCTTAGTACAAATCCAAAATTTCACGCAGATTGGTACCATAGGACCGGAGAAATCACCGAACCCAAGTCTTCCATTAGGCCCGTAAAAAGTATGAAAATAACTCAAATGCGGTTTTTTGAAATTTTTGGTGTCGATTCCAGTTCAGTCCACTATTCTAAGTATAAATCCAAAATTTCACGCAGATTGGTACCATAGGACCGGAGAAATCACCGAACCCAAGTCTTACATTAGGCCCGTAAAAAGTATGAAAATAACTCAAATGCGGTTTTTTGAAAATTTTGGTGTCGATTCCAGTTCAGTCCACTATTCTAAGTACAAATCCAAAATTTCACGCAGAATGGTACCATAGGACCGGAGAAATCACCGAACCCAAGTCTTCCATTAGGCCCGTAAAAAGTATGAAAATAACTCAAATGCGGTTTTCTGCAAATTTTGTTGTCGATTCCCGTTCAGTCCACTATTCTAAGTATAAATCCAAAATTTCACGCAGAATGGTACCATAGGACCGGAGAAATCACCGAACCCAAGTCTTCCATTAGTCTTGTAAAAAGTATGAAAATAACTCAAATGCGGTTTTTTGCAAATTTTGTTGTCGATTCCCGTGCAGTCCACTATTCTTAGTACAAATCCAAAATTTCACGCAGATTGGTACCATAGGACCGGAGAAATCACCGAACCCAAGTCTTACATTGGGCCCGTAAAAAGTATGAAAATAACTCAAATGCGGTTTTTTGCAAATTTTGTTGGCGATTCCAGTTTAGTCCACTACTCTTAGTATAAATCCAAAATTTCACGCATATTGGTAACAAAGGACCGGAGAAATCACCGAACCCAAGTCTTACATTAGGCCCGTAAAAAGTATGAAAATAACTCAAATGCGGTTTTTTGCAAATTTTGTTGGCGATTCCAGTTTAGTCCACTACTCTAGGTATAAATCCAAAATTTCACGCAGATTGGTACCATAGGACCGGAGAAATCACCGAACCCAAGTCTTACATTAGGCCCGTAAAAAGTATGAAAATAACTCAAATGCGGTTTTTTGCAAATTTTGTTGTTGATTCCCGTTCAGTCCACTATTCTAAGTACAAATCCAAAATTTCACGCATATTGGTACCATAAGGACCGGAGAAATCACCGAACCCAAGTCTTACATAAGGCCCGTAAAAAGTATGAAAATCACTCAAATTCGGTTTTTTCAAAAGTTTGGTGTCGATTGGAGTTCAGTCCACTATTCTAAGTACAAATCCAAAATTTCACGCAGAATGGTACCTTAGGACCGGAGAAATCACCGAACCCAAGTCTTCCATTAGGCCCGTAAAAAGTATGAAAATAACTCAAATGCGGTTTTTTGCAAATTTTGTTGTCGATTCCCGTTCAGTCCACTATTCTTAGTACAAATCCAAAATTTCACGCAGATTGGTACCATAGGACCGGAGAAATCACCGAACCCAAGTCTTCCATTAGGCCCGTAAAAAGTATGAAAATAACTCAAATGCGGTTTTTTGCAAATTTTGTTGTCGATTCCCGTTCAGTCCACTATTCTAAGTACAAATCCAAAATTTCACGCAGATTGGTACCATAGGACCGGAGAAATCACCGAACCCAAGTCTTACATTAGGCCCGTAAAAAGTATGAAAATAACTCAAATGCGGTTTTTTGAAAATTTTGGTGTCGATTTCAGTTCAGTCCACTATTCTAAGTATAAATCCAAAATTTCACGCATATTGGTACCATAGGACCGGAGAAATCACCGAACCCAAGTCTTACATTAGGCCCGTAAAAAGTATGAAAATAACTCAAATGCGGTTTTTTGAAAATTTTGGTGTCGATTCCAGTTCAGTCCACTATTCTAAGTATAAATCCAAAATTTCACGCATATTGGTACCATAGGACCGGAGAAATCACCGAACCCAAGTCTTACATTAGGCCCGTAAAAAGTATGAAAATAACTCAAATGCGGTTTTTTGCAAATTTTGTTGTCGATTCCCGTTCAGTCCACTATTCTAAGTACAAATCCAATATTTCACGCAGAATCATACCATAGGACCGGAGAAATCACCGAACCCAAGTCTTACATTAGGCCCGCAAAAAGTATGAAAATCACTCAAATGCGGTTTTTTGCAAATTTTGTTGTCGATTCCAGTTCAGTCCAATATTCTAAGTATAAATCCAAAATTTCACGCAGATTGGTACCATAGGACCGGAGAAATCACCGAACCCAAGTCTTCCATTAGGCCCGTAAAAAGTATGAAAATAACTCAAATGCGGTTTTTTGAAAATTTTGGTGTCGATTCCAGTTCAGTCCACTATTCTAAGTATAAATCCAAAATTTCACGCGTATTGGTACCATAGGACCGGAGAAATCACCGAACCCAAGTCTTACATTAGGCCCGTAAAAAGTATGAAAATAACTCAAATGCGGTTTTTTGAAAATTTTGGTGTCGATTCCAGTTCAGTCCACTATTCTAAGTATAAATCCAAAATTTCACGCATATTGGTACCATAGGACCGGAGAAATAACCGAACCCAAGTCTTACATTAGGCCCGTAAAAAGTATGAAAATAACTCAAATGCGGTTTTTTGCAAATTTTGTTGTCGATTCCCGTTCAGTCCACTATTCTTAGTACAAATCCAAAATTTCACGCAGAATCATACCATAGGACCGGAGAAATCACCGAACCCAAGTCTTACATTAGGCCCGTAAAAAGTATGAAAATAACTCAAATGCGGTTTTTTGCAAATTTTGTTGGCGATTCCAGTTTAGTCCACTACTCTAGGTATAAATCCAAAATTTCACGCAGATTGGTACCATAGGACCGGAGAAATCACCGAACCCAAGTCTTACATTAGGCCCGTAAAAAGTATGAAAATAACTCAAATGCGGTTTTTTGCAAATTTTGTTGTTGATTCCCGTTCAGTCCACTATTCTAAGTACAAATCCAAAATTTCACGCATATTGGTACCATAGGACCGGAGAAATCACCGAACCCAAGTCTTACATAAGGCCCGTAAAAAGTATGAAAATCACTCAAATTCGGTTTTTTCAAAATTTTGGTGTCGATTGGAGTTCAGTCCACTATTCTAAGTACAAATCCAAAATTTCACGCAGAATGGTACCTTAGGACCGGAGAAATCACCGAACCCAAGTCTTCCATTAGGCCCGTAAAAAGTATGAAAATAACTCAAATGCGGTTTTTTGCAAATTTTGTTGTCGATTCCCGTTCAGTCCACTATTCTTAGTACAAATCCAAAATTTCACGCAGATTGGTACCATAGGACCGGAGAAATCACCGAACCCAAGTCTTACATTAGGCCCGTAAAAAGTATGAAAATAACTCAAATGCGGTTTTTTGAAAATTTTGGTGTCGATTTCAGTTCAGTCCACTATTCTAAGTATAAATCCAAAATTTCACGCATATTGGTACCATAGGACCGGAGAAATCACCGAACCCAAGTCTTACATTAGGCCCGTAAAAAGTATGAAAATAACTCAAATGCGGTTTTTTGAAAATTTTGGTGTCGATTCCAGTTCAGTCCACTATTCTAAGTATAAATCCAAAATTTCACGCATATTGGTACCATAGGACCGGAGAAATCACCGAACCCAAGTCTTACATTAGGCCCGTAAAAAGTATGAAAATAACTCAAATGCGGTTTTTTGCAAATTTTGTTGTCGATTCCCGTTCAGTCCACTATTCTAAGTACAAATCCAATATTTCACGCAGAATCATACCATAGGACCGGAGAAATCACCGAACCCAAGTCTTACATTAGGCCCGCAAAAAGTATGAAAATCACTCAAATGCGGTTTTTTGCAAATTTTGTTGTCGATTCCAGTTCAGTCCAATATTCTAAGTATAAATCCAAAATTTCACGCAGATTGGTACCATAGGACCGGAGAAATCACCGAACCCAAGTCTTACATTAGGCCTGTAAAAAGTATGAAAATAACTCAAATGCGGTTTTTTGAAAATTTTGGTGTCGATTCCAGTTCAGTCCACTATTATAAGTATAAATCCAAAATTTCACGCATATTGGTACCATAGGACCGGAGAAATCACCGAACCCAAGTCTTACATTAGGCCCGTAAAAAGTATGAAAATAACTCAAATGCGGTTTTTTGCAAATTTTGTTGTCGATTCCCGTTCAGTCCACTATTCTAAGTACAAATCCAATATTTCACGCAGAATCATACCATAGGACCGGAGAAATCACCGAACCCAAGTCTTACATTAGGCCCGCAAAAAGTATGAAAATCACTCAAATGCGGTTTTTTGCAAATTTTGTTGTCGATTCCAGTTCAGTCCAATATTCTAAGTATAAATCCAAAATTTCACGCAGATTGGTACCATAGGACCGGAGAAATCACCGAACCCAAGTCTTACATTAGGCCCGTAAAAAGTATGAAAATAACTCAAATGCGGTTTTTTGAAAATTTTGGTGTCGATTCCAGTTCAGTCCACTATTCTAAGTATAAATCCAAAATTTCACGCATATTGGTACCATAGGACCGGAGAAATCACCGAACCCAAGTCTTACATTAGGCCCGTAAAAAGTATGAAAATAACTCAAATGCGGTTTTTTGCAAATTTTGTTGTCGATTCCCGTTCAGTCCACTATTCTAAGTACAAATCCAATATTTCACGCAGAATCATACCATAGGACCGGAGAAATCACCGAACCCAAGTCTTACATTAGGCCCGTAAAAAGTATGAAAATAACTCAAATGCGGTTTTTTGAAAATTTTGGTGTCGATTCCAGTTCAGTCCAATATTCTAAGTATAAATCCAAAATTTCACGCAGATTGGTACCATAGGACCGGAGAAATAACCGAACCCAAGTCTTACATTAGGCCCGTAAAAAGTATGAAAATAACTCAAATGCGGTTTTTTGCAAATTTTGTTTTCGATTCCCGTTCAGTCCACTATTCTAAGTACAAATCCAAAATTTCACGCAGAATCATACCATAGGACCGGAGAAATCACCGAACCCAAGTCTTACATTAGGCCCGTAAAAAGTATGAAAATAACTCAAATGCGGTTTTTTGCAAACTTTGTTGGCGATTCCAGTTTAGTCCACTACTCTAGGTATAAATCCAAAATTTCACGCAGATTGGTACCATAGGACCGGAGAAATCACCGAACCCAAGTCTTCCATTAGGCCCGTAAAAAGTATGAAAATAACTCAAATGCGGTTTTTTGAAAATTTTGGTGTCGATTCCAGTTCAGTCCACTATTCTAAGTATAAATCCAAAATTTCACGCGTATTGGTACCATAGGACCGGAGAAATCACCGAACCCAAGTCTTACATTAGGCCCGTAAAAAGTATGAAAATAACTCAAATGCGGTTTTTTGAAAATTTTGGTGTCGATTCCAGTTCAGTCCACTATTCTAAGTATAAATCCAAAATTTCACGCATATTGGTACCATAGGACCGGAGAAATCACCGAACCCAAGTCTTACATTAGGCCCGTAAAAAGTATGAAAATAACTCAAATGCGGTTTTTTGAAAATTTTGGTGTCGATTCCAGTTCAGTCCACTATTCTAAGTATAAATCCAAAATTTCACGCATATTGGTACCATAGGACCGGAGAAATCACCGAACCCAAGTCTTACATTAGGCCCGTAAAAAGTATGAAAATAACTCAAATGCGGTTTTTTGAAAATTTTGGTGTCGATTCCAGTTCAGTCCACTATTCTAAGTATAAATCCAAAATTTCACGCATATTGGTACCATAGGACCGGAGAAATAACCGAACCCAAGTCTTACATTAGGCCCGTAAAAAGTATGAAAATAACTCAAATGCGGTTTTTTGCAAATGTTGTTGTCGATTCCCGTTCAGTCCACTATTCTAAGTACAAATCCAAAATTTCACGCAGAATCATACCATAGGACCGGAGAAATCACCGAACCCAAGTCTTACATTAGGCCCGCAAAAAGTATGAAAATCACTCAAATGCGGTTTTTTGCAAATTTTGTTGTCGATTCCAGTTCAGTCCAATATTCTAAGTATAAATCCAAAATTTCACGCAGATTGGTACCATAGGACCGGAGAAATCACCGAACCCAAGTCTTACATTAGGCCCGTAAAAAGTATGAAAATCACTCAAATTCGTTTTTTTGAAAATTTTGGTGTCGATTCCAGTTCAGTCCACTATTCTAAGTACAAATCCAAAATTTCACGCAGAATGGTACCATAGGACCGGAGAAATCACCGAACCCAAGTCTTACATTAGGCCCGTAAAAAGTATGAAAATAACTCAAATGCGGTTTTTTGCAAATTTTGTTGTCGATTCCCGTTCAGTCCACTATTCTAAGTACAAATCCAAAATTTCACGCAGATTGGTACCATAGGACCGGAGAAATCACCGAACCCAAGTCTTACATTAGGCCCGTAAAAAGTATGAAAATAACTCAAATGCGGTTTTTTGCAAATTTTGTTGTCGATTCCCGTTCAGTCCACTATTCTAAGTACAAATCCAAAATTTCACGCATATTGGTACCATAGGACCGGAGAAATCACCGAACCCAAGTCTTACATAAGGCCCGTAAAAAGTATGAAAATCACTCAAATTCGGTTTTTTCAAAATTTTGGTGTCGATTCCAGTTCAGTCCACTATTCTAAGTACAAATCCAAAATTTCACGCAGAATGGTACCTTAGGACCGGAGAAATCACCGAACCCAAGTCTTCCATTAGGCCCGTAAAAAGTATGAAAATAACTCAAATGCGGTTTTTTGCAAATTTTGTTGTCGATTCCCGTTCAGTCCACTATTCTAAGTATAAATCCAAAATTTCACGCATATTGGTACCATAGGACCGGAGAAATCACCGAACCCAAGTCTTACATTAGGCCCGTAAAAAGTATGAAAATAACTCAAATGCGGTTTTTTGCAAATTTTGTTGTCGATTCCCGTTCAGTCCACTATTCTTAGTACAAATCCAAAATTTCACGCAGATTGGTACCATAGGACCGGAGAAATCACCGAACCCAAGTCTTCCATTAGGCCCGTAAAAAGTATGAAAATAACTCAAATGCGGTTTTTTGCAAATTTTGTTGTCGATTCCCGTTCAGTCCACTACTCTTAGTATAAATCCAAAATTTCACGCATATTGGTAACAAAGGACCGGAATCACCGAACCCAAGTCTTACATAAGGCCCGTAAAAAGTATGAAAATCACTCAAATTCGGTTTTTTCAAAATTTTGGTGTCGATTGGAGTTCAGTCCACTATTCTAAGTACAAATCCAAAATTTCACGCAGAATGGTACCTTAGGACCGGAGAAATCACCGAACCCAAGTCTTCCATTAGGCCCGTAAAAAGTATGAAAATAACTCAAATGCGGTTTTTTGCAAATTTTGTTGTCGATTCCCGTTCAGTCCACTATTCTTAGTACAAATCCAAAATTTCACGCAGATTGGTACCATAGGACCGGAGAAATCACCGAACCCAAGTCTTCCATTAGGCCCGTAAAAAGTATGAAAATAACTCAAATGCGGTTTTTTGCAAATTTTGTTGTCGATTCCCGTTCAGTCCACTACTCTTAGTATAAATCCAAAATTTCACGCATATTGGTAACAAAGGACCGGAATCACCGAACCCAAGTCTTACATAAGGCCCGTAAAAAGTATGAAAATCACTCAAATTCGGTTTTTTCAAAATTTTGGTGTCGATTGGAGTTCAGTCCACTATTCTAAGTACAAATCCAAAATTTCACGCAGAATGGTACCTTAGGACCGGAGAAATCACCGAACCCAAGTCTTCCATTAGGCCCGTAAAAAGTATGAAAATAACTCAAATGCGGTTTTTTGCAAATTTTGTTGTCGATTCCCGTTCAGTCCACTATTCTTAGTACAAATCCAAAATTTCACGCAGATTGGTACCATAGGACCGGAGAAATCACCGAACCCAAGTCTTCCATTAGGCCCGTAAAAAGTATGAAAATAACTCAAATGCGGTTTTTTGCAAATTTTGTTGTCGATTCCCGTTCAGTCCACTATTCTAAGTACAAATCCAAAATTTCACGCAGATTGGTACCATAGGACCGGAGAAATCACCGAACCCAAGTCTTACATTAGGCCCGTAAAAAGTATGAAAATAACTCAAATGCGGTTTTTTGAAAATTTTGGTGTCGAGTTCAGTTCAGTCCACTATTCTAAGTATAAATCCAAAATTTCACGCATATTGGTACCATAGGACCGGAGAAATCACCGAACCCAAGTCTTACATTAGGCCCGTAAAAAGTATGAAAATAACTCAAATGCGGTTTTTTGCAAATTTTGTTGTCGATTCCCGTTCAGTCCACTATTCTAAGTACAAATCCAAAATTTCACGCAGATTGGTACCATAGGACCGGAGAAATCACCGAACCCAAGTCTTACATTAGGCCCGTAAAAAGTATGAAAATAACTCAAATGCGGTTTTTTGAAATTTTTGGTGTCGATTCCAGTTCAGTCCACTATTCTAAGTATAAATCCAAAATTTCACGCATATTGGTACCATAGGACCGGAGAAATCACCGAACCCAAGTCTTACATTAGGCCCGTAAAAAGTATGAAAATAACTCAAATGCGGTTTTTTGCAAATTTTGTTGTCGATTCCCGTTCAGTCCACTATTCTAAGTACAAATCCAAAATTTCACGCAGATTCATACCATAGGACCGGAGAAATCACCGAACCCAAGTCTTACATTAGGCCCGCAAAAAGTATGAAAATCACTCAAATGCGGTTTTTTGCAAATTTTGTTGTCGATTCCCGTTCAGTCCACTATTCTTAGTACAAATCCAAAATTTCACGCAGATTGGTACCATAGGACCGGAGAAATCACCGAACCCAAGTCTTCCATTAGGCCCGTAAAAAGTATGAAAATAACTCAAATGCGGTTTTTTGAAATTTTTGGTGTCGATTCCAGTTCAGTCCACTATTCTAAGTATAAATCCAAAATTTCACGCAGATTGGTACCATAGGACCGGAGAAATCACCGAACCCAAGTCTTACATTAGGCCCGTAAAAAGTATGAAAATAACTCAAATGCGGTTTTTTGAAAATTTTGGTGTCGATTCCAGTTCAGTCCACTATTCTAAGTACAAATCCAAAATTTCACGCAGAATGGTACCATAGGACCGGAGAAATCACCGAACCCAAGTCTTCCATTAGGCCCGTAAAAAGTATGAAAATAACTCAAATGCGGTTTTCTGCAAATTTTGTTGTCGATTCCCGTTCAGTCCACTATTCTAAGTATAAATCCAAAATTTCACGCAGAATGGTACCATAGGACCGGAGAAATCACCGAACCCAAGTCTTCCATTAGTCTTGTAAAAAGTATGAAAATAACTCAAATGCGGTTTTTTGCAAATTTTGTTGTCGATTCCCGTGCAGTCCACTATTCTTAGTACAAATCCAAAATTTCACGCAGATTGGTACCATAGGACCGGAGAAATCACCGAACCCAAGTCTTACATTGGGCCCGTAAAAAGTATGAAAATAACTCAAATGCGGTTTTTTGCAAATTTTGTTGGCGATTCCAGTTTAGTCCACTACTCTTAGTATAAATCCAAAATTTCACGCATATTGGTAACAAAGGACCGGAGAAATCACCGAACCCAAGTCTTACATTAGGCCCGTAAAAAGTATGAAAATAACTCAAATGCGGTTTTTTGCAAATTTTGTTGGCGATTCCAGTTTAGTCCACTACTCTAGGTATAAATCCAAAATTTCACGCAGATTGGTACCATAGGACCGGAGAAATCACCGAACCCAAGTCTTACATTAGGCCCGTAAAAAGTATGAAAATAACTCAAATGCGGTTTTTTGCAAATTTTGTTGTTGATTCCCGTTCAGTCCACTATTCTAAGTACAAATCCAAAATTTCACGCATATTGGTACCATAAGGACCGGAGAAATCACCGAACCCAAGTCTTACATAAGGCCCGTAAAAAGTATGAAAATCACTCAAATTCGGTTTTTTCAAAAGTTTGGTGTCGATTGGAGTTCAGTCCACTATTCTAAGTACAAATCCAAAATTTCACGCAGAATGGTACCTTAGGACCGGAGAAATCACCGAACCCAAGTCTTCCATTAGGCCCGTAAAAAGTATGAAAATAACTCAAATGCGGTTTTTTGCAAATTTTGTTGTCGATTCCCGTTCAGTCCACTATTCTTAGTACAAATCCAAAATTTCACGCAGATTGGTACCATAGGACCGGAGAAATCACCGAACCCAAGTCTTCCATTAGGCCCGTAAAAAGTATGAAAATAACTCAAATGCGGTTTTTTGCAAATTTTGTTGTCGATTCCCGTTCAGTCCACTATTCTAAGTACAAATCCAAAATTTCACGCAGATTGGTACCATAGGACCGGAGAAATCACCGAACCCAAGTCTTACATTAGGCCCGTAAAAAGTATGAAAATAACTCAAATGCGGTTTTTTGAAAATTTTGGTGTCGATTTCAGTTCAGTCCACTATTCTAAGTATAAATCCAAAATTTCACGCATATTGGTACCATAGGACCGGAGAAATCACCGAACCCAAGTCTTACATTAGGCCCGTAAAAAGTATGAAAATAACTCAAATGCGGTTTTTTGAAAATTTTGGTGTCGATTCCAGTTCAGTCCACTATTCTAAGTATAAATCCAAAATTTCACGCATATTGGTACCATAGGACCGGAGAAATCACCGAACCCAAGTCTTACATTAGGCCCGTAAAAAGTATGAAAATAACTCAAATGCGGTTTTTTGCAAATTTTGTTGTCGATTCCCGTTCAGTCCACTATTCTAAGTACAAATCCAATATTTCACGCAGAATCATACCATAGGACCGGAGAAATCACCGAACCCAAGTCTTACATTAGGCCCGCAAAAAGTATGAAAATCACTCAAATGCGGTTTTTTGCAAATTTTGTTGTCGATTCCAGTTCAGTCCAATATTCTAAGTATAAATCCAAAATTTCACGCAGATTGGTACCATAGGACCGGAGAAATCACCGAACCCAAGTCTTCCATTAGGCCCGTAAAAAGTATGAAAATAACTCAAATGCGGTTTTTTGAAAATTTTGGTGTCGATTCCAGTTCAGTCCACTATTCTAAGTATAAATCCAAAATTTCACGCGTATTGGTACCATAGGACCGGAGAAATCACCGAACCCAAGTCTTACATTAGGCCCGTAAAAAGTATGAAAATAACTCAAATGCGGTTTTTTGAAAATTTTGGTGTCGATTCCAGTTCAGTCCACTATTCTAAGTATAAATCCAAAATTTCACGCATATTGGTACCATAGGACCGGAGAAATAACCGAACCCAAGTCTTACATTAGGCCCGTAAAAAGTATGAAAATAACTCAAATGCGGTTTTTTGCAAATTTTGTTGTCGATTCCCGTTCAGTCCACTATTCTTAGTACAAATCCAAAATTTCACGCAGAATCATACCATAGGACCGGAGAAATCACCGAACCCAAGTCTTACATTAGGCCCGTAAAAAGTATGAAAATAACTCAAATGCGGTTTTTTGCAAATTTTGTTGGCGATTCCAGTTTAGTCCACTACTCTAGGTATAAATCCAAAATTTCACGCAGATTGGTACCATAGGACCGGAGAAATCACCGAACCCAAGTCTTACATTAGGCCCGTAAAAAGTATGAAAATAACTCAAATGCGGTTTTTTGCAAATTTTGTTGTTGATTCCCGTTCAGTCCACTATTCTAAGTACAAATCCAAAATTTCACGCATATTGGTACCATAGGACCGGAGAAATCACCGAACCCAAGTCTTACATAAGGCCCGTAAAAAGTATGAAAATCACTCAAATTCGGTTTTTTCAAAATTTTGGTGTCGATTGGAGTTCAGTCCACTATTCTAAGTACAAATCCAAAATTTCACGCAGAATGGTACCTTAGGACCGGAGAAATCACCGAACCCAAGTCTTCCATTAGGCCCGTAAAAAGTATGAAAATAACTCAAATGCGGTTTTTTGCAAATTTTGTTGTCGATTCCCGTTCAGTCCACTATTCTTAGTACAAATCCAAAATTTCACGCAGATTGGTACCATAGGACCGGAGAAATCACCGAACCCAAGTCTTACATTAGGCCCGTAAAAAGTATGAAAATAACTCAAATGCGGTTTTTTGAAAATTTTGGTGTCGATTTCAGTTCAGTCCACTATTCTAAGTATAAATCCAAAATTTCACGCATATTGGTACCATAGGACCGGAGAAATCACCGAACCCAAGTCTTACATTAGGCCCGTAAAAAGTATGAAAATAACTCAAATGCGGTTTTTTGAAAATTTTGGTGTCGATTCCAGTTCAGTCCACTATTATAAGTATAAATCCAAAATTTCACGCATATTGGTACCATAGGACCGGAGAAATCACCGAACCCAAGTCTTACATTAGGCCCGTAAAAAGTATGAAAATAACTCAAATGCGGTTTTTTGCAAATTTTGTTGTCGATTCCCGTTCAGTCCACTATTCTAAGTACAAATCCAATATTTCACGCAGAATCATACCATAGGACCGGAGAAATCACCGAACCCAAGTCTTACATTAGGCCCGTAAAAAGTATGAAAATAACTCAAATGCGGTTTTTTGAAAATTTTGGTGTCGATTCCAGTTCAGTCCAATATTCTAAGTATAAATCCAAAATTTCACGCAGATTGGTACCATAGGACCGGAGAAATCACCGAACCCAAGTCTTCCATTAGGCCCGTAAAAAGTATGAAAATAACTCAAATGCGGTTTTTTGAAAATTTTGGTGTCGATTCCAGTTCAGTCCACTATTCTTAGTATAAATCCAAAATTTCACGCATATTGGTACCATAGGACCGGAGAAATAACCGAACCCAAGTCTTACATTAGGCCCGTAAAAAGTATGAAAATAACTCAAATGCGGTTTTTTGCAAATTTTGTTGTCGATTCCCGTTCAGTCCACTATTCTAAGTACAAATCCAAAATTTCACGCAGAATCATACCATAGGACCGGAGAAATCACCGAACCCAAGTCTTACATTAGGCCCGTAAAAAGTATGAAAATAACTCAAATGCGGTTTTTTGCAAATTTTGTTGGCGATTCCAGTTTAGTCCACTACTCTAGGTATAAATCCAAAATTTCACGCAGATTGGTACCATAGGACCGGAGAAATCACCGAACCCAAGTCTTACATTAGGCCCGTAAAAAGTATGAAAATAACTCAAATGCGGTTTTTTGCAAATTTTGTTGTTGATTCCCGTTCAGTCCACTATTCTAAGTACAAATCCAAAATTTCACGCATATTGGTACCATAGGACCGGAGAAATCACCGAACCCAAGTCTTACATAAGGCCCGTAAAAAGTATGAAAATCACTCAAATTCGGTTTTTTCAAAATTTTGGTGTCGATTGGAGTTCAGTCCACTATTCTAAGTACAAATCCAAAATTTCACGCAGAATGGTACCTTAGGACCGGAGAAATCACCGAACCCAAGTCTTCCATTAGGCCCGTAAAAAGTATGAAAATAACTCAAATGCGGTTTTTTGCAAATTTTGTTGTCGATTCCCGTTCAGTCCACTATTCTTAGTACAAATCCAAAATTTCACGCAGATTGGTACCATAGGACCGGAGAAATCACCGAACCCAAGTCTTACATTAGGCCCGTAAAAAGTATGAAAATAACTCAAATGCGGTTTTTTGCAAATTTTGTTGTCGATTCCCGTTCAGTCCACTATTCTAAGTACAAATCCAAAATTTCACGCAGAATCATACCATAGGACCGGAGAAATCACCGAACCCAAGTCTTACATTAGGCCCGTAAAAAGTATGAAAATAACTCAAATGCGGTTTTTTGCAAATTTTGTTGGCGATTCCAGTTTAGTCCACTACTCTAGGTATAAATCCAAAATTTCACGCAGATTGGTACCATAGGACCGGAGAAATCACCGAACCCAAGTCTTACATTAGGCCCGTAAAAAGTATGAAAATAACTCAAATGCGGTTTTTTGCAAATTTTGTTGTTGATTCCCGTTCAGTCCACTATTCTAAGTACAAATCCAAAATTTCACGCATATTGGTACCATAGGACCGGAGAAATCACCGAACCCAAGTCTTACATTAGGCCCGTAAAAAGTATGAAAATAACTCAAATGCGGTTTTTTGAAAATTTTGGTGTCGATTCCAGTTCAGTCCACTATTCTAAGTATAAATCCAAAATTTCACGCATATTGGTACCATAGGACCGGAGAAATCACCGAACCCAAGTCTTACATTAGGCCCGTAAAAAGTATGAAAATAACTCAAATGCGGTTTTTTGCAAATTTTGTTGTCGATTCCCGTTCAGTCCACTATTCTAAGTACAAATCCAATATTTCACGCAGAATCATACCATAGGACCGGAGAAATCACCGAACCCAAGTCTTACATTAGGCCCGCAAAAAGTATGAAAATCACTCAAATGCGGTTTTTTGCAAATTTTGTTGTCGATTCCAGTTCAGTCCAATATTCTAAGTATAAATCCAAAATTTCACGCAGATTGGTACCATAGGACCGGAGAAATCACCGAACCCAAGTCTTACATTAGGCCCGTAAAAAGTATGAAAATAACTCAAATGCGGTTTTTTGAAAATTTTGGTGTCGATTCCAGTTCAGTCCACTATTCTAAGTATAAATCCAAAATTTCACGCATATTGGTACCATAGGACCGGAGAAATCACCGAACCCAAGTCTTACATTAGGCCCGTAAAAAGTATGAAAATAACTCAAATGCGGTTTTTTGCAAATTTTGTTGTCGATTCCCGTTCAGTCCACTATTCTAAGTACAAATCCAATATTTCACGCAGAATCATACCATAGGACCGGAGAAATCACCGAACCCAAGTCTTACATTAGGCCCGTAAAAAGTATGAAAATAACTCAAATGCGGTTTTTTGAAAATTTTGTTTTCGATTCCAGTTCAGTCCAATATTCTAAGTATAAATCCAAAATTTCACGCAGATTGGTACCATAGGACCGGAGAAATAACCGAACCCAAGTCTTACATTAGGCCCGTAAAAAGTATGAAAATAACTCAAATGCGGTTTTTTGCAAATTTTGTTTTCGATTCCCGTTCAGTCCACTATTCTAAGTACAAATCCAAAATTTCACGCAGAATCATACCATAGGACCGGAGAAATCACCGAACCCAAGTCTTACATTAGGCCCGTAAAAAGTATGAAAATAACTCAAATGCAGTTTTTTGCAAACTTTGTTGGCGATTCCAGTTTAGTCCACTACTCTAGGTATAAATCCAAAATTTCACGCAGATTGGTACCATAGGACCGGAGAAATCACCGAACCCAAGTCTTCCATTAGGCCCGTAAAAAGTATGAAAATAACTCAAATGCGGTTTTTTGAAAATTTTGGTGTCGATTCCAGTTCAGTCCACTATTCTAAGTATAAATCCAAAATTTCACGCGTATTGGTACCATAGGACCGGAGAAATCACCGAACCCAAGTCTTACATTAGGCCCGTAAAAAGTATGAAAATAACTCAAATGCGGTTTTTTGAAAATTTTGGTGTCGATTCCAGTTCAGTCCACTATTCTAAGTATAAATCCAAAATTTCACGCATATTGGTACCATAGGACCGGAGAAATCACCGAACCCAAGTCTTACATTAGGCCCGTAAAAAGTATGAAAATAACTCAAATGCGGTTTTTTGAAAATTTTGGTGTCGATTCCAGTTCAGTCCACTATTCTAAGTATAAATCCAAAATTTCACGCATATTGGTACCATAGGACCGGAGAAATCACCGAACCCAAGTCTTACATTAGGCCCGTAAAACGTATGAAAATAACTCAAATGCGGTTTTTTGAAAATTTTGGTGTCGATTCCAGTTCAGTCCACTATTCTAAGTATAAATCCAAAATTTCACGCATATTGGTACCATAGGACCGGAGAAATAACCGAACCCAAGTCTTACATTAGGCCCGTAAAAAGTATGAAAATAACTCAAATGCGGTTTTTTGCAAATGTTGTTGTCGATTCCCGTTCAGTCCACTATTCTAAGTACAAATCCAAAATTTCACGCAGAATCATACCATAGGACCGGAGAAATCACCGAACCCAAGTCTTACATTAGGCCCGCAAAAAGTATGAAAATCACTCAAATGCGGTTTTTTGCAAATTTTGTTGTCGATTCCAGTTCAGTCCAATATTCTAAGTATAAATCCAAAATTTCACGCAGATTGGTACCATAGGACCGGAGAAATCACCGAACCCAAGTCTTACATTAGGCCCGTAAAAAGTATGAAAATCACTCAAATTCGTTTTTTTGAAAATTTTGGTGTCGATTCCAGTTCAGTCCACTATTCTAAGTACAAATCCAAAATTTCACGCAGAATGGTACCATAGGACCGGAGAAATCACCGAACCCAAGTCTTACATTAGGCCCGTAAAAAGTATGAAAATAACTCAAATGCGGTTTTTTGCAAATTTTGTTGTCGATTCCCGTTCAGTCCACTATTCTAAGTACAAATCCAAAATTTCACGCAGATTGGTACCATAGGACCGGAGAAATCACCGAACCCAAGTCTTACATTAGGCCCGTAAAAAGTATGAAAATAACTCAAATGCGGTTTTTTGCAAATTTTGTTGTCGATTCCCGTTCAGTCCACTATTCTAAGTACAAATCCAAAATTTCACGCATATTGGTACCATAGGACCGGAGAAATCACCGAACCCAAGTCTTACATAAGGCCCGTAAAAAGTATGAAAATCACTCAAATTCGGTTTTTTCAAAATTTTGGTGTCGATTCCAGTTCAGTCCACTATTCTAAGTACAAATCCAAAATTTCACGCAGAATGGTACCTTAGGACCGGAGAAATCACCGAACCCAAGTCTTCCATTAGGCCCGTAAAAAGTATGAAAATAACTCAAATGCGGTTTTTTGCAAATTTTGTTGTCGATTCCCGTTCAGTCCACTATTCTAAGTACAAATCCAAAATTTCACGCAGATTGGTACCATAGGACCGGAGAAATCACCGAACCCAAGTCTTCCATTAGGCCCGTAAAAAGTATGAAAATAACTCAAATGTGGTTTTTTGCAAATTTTGTTGTCGATTCCCGTTCAGTCCACTATTCTAAGTACAAATCCAAAATTTCACGCAGATTGGTACCATAGGACCGGAGAAATCACCGAACCCAAGTCTTGCATTAGGCCCGTAAAAAGTATGAAAATAACTCAAATGCGGTTTTTTGAAAATTTTGGTGTCGATTCCAGTTCAGTCCACTATTCTAAGTATAAATCCAAAATTTCACGCATATTGGTACCACAGGACCGGAGAAATCACCGAACCCAAGTCTTACATTAGGCCCGTAAAAAGTATGAAAATAACTCAAATGCGGTTTTTTGCAAATTTTGTTGTCGATTCCCGTTCAGTCCACTATTCTTAGTACAAATCCAAAATTTCACGCAGATTGGTACCATAGGACCGGAGAAATCACCGAACCCAAGTCTTACATTAGGCCCGTAAAAAGTATGAAAATAACTCAAATGCGGTTTTTTGAAAATTTTGGTGTCGATTCCAGTTCAGTCCACTATTCTAAGTACAAATCCAAAATTTCACGCAAAATGGTACCATAGGACCGGAGAAATCACCGAACCCAAGTCTTACATTGGGCCCGTAAAAAGTATGAAAATCACTCAAATGCGGTTTTTTGCAAATTTTGTTGGCGATTCCAGTTTAGTCCACTACTCTTAGTATAAATCCAAAATTTCACGCATATTGGTAACAAAGGACCGGAGAAATCACCGAACCCAAGTCTTACATTAGGCCCGTAAAAAGTATGAAAATAACTCAAATGCGGTTTTTTGAAAATTTTGGTGTCGATTCCAGTTCAGTCCACTATTCTAAGTATAAATCCAAAATTTCACGCATATTGGTACCATAGGACCGGAGAAATCACCGAACCCAAGTCTTACATTAGGCCCGTAAAAAGTATGAAAATAACTCAAATGCGGTTTTTTGAAAATTTTGGTGTCGATTCCAGTTCAGTCCACTATTCTAAGTATAAATCCAAAATTTCACGCATATTGGTACCATAGGACCGGAGAAATAACCGAACCCAAGTCTTACATTAGGCCCGTAAAAAGTATGAAAATAACTCAAATGCGGTTTTTTGCAAATTTTGTTTTCGATTCCCGTTCAGTCCACTATTCTAAGTACAAATCCAAAATTTCACGCAGAATCATACCATAGGACCGGAGAAATCACCGAACCCAAGTCTTACATTAGGCCCGCAAAAAGTATGAAAATCACTCAAATGCGGTTTTTTGCAAATTTTGTTGTCGATTCCAGTTCAGTCCAATATTCTAAGTATAAATCCAAAATTTCACGCAGATTGGTACCATAGGACCGGAGAAATCACCGAACCCAAGTCTTACATTAGGCCCGTAAAAAGTATGAAAATCACTCAAATTAGTTTTTTTGACAATTTTGGTGTCGATTCCAGTTCAGTCCACTATTCTAAGTACAAATCCAAAATTTCACGCAGAATGGTACCATAGGACCGGAGAAATCACCGAACCCAAGTCTTACATTAGGCCCGTAAAAAGTATGAAAATAACTCAAATGCGGTTTTTTGCAAATTTTGTTGTCGATTCCCGTTCAGTCCACTATTCTAAGTACAAATCCAAAATTTCACGCATATTGGTACCATAGGACCGGAGAAATCACCGAACCCAAGTCTTACATAAGGCCCGTAAAAAGTATGAAAATCACTCAAATTCGGTTTTTTCAAAATTTTGGTGTCGATTCCAGTTCAGTCCACTATTCTAAGTATAAATCCAAAATTTCACGCATATTGGTACCATAGGACCGGAGAAATCACCGAACCCAAGTCTTACATTAGGCCCGTAAAAAGTATGAAAATAACTCAAATGCGGTTTTTTGAAAATTTTGGTGTCGATTCCAGTTCAGTCCACTATTCTAAGTATAAATCCAAAATTTCACGCATATTGGTACCATAGGACCGGAGAAATCACTGAACCCAAGTCTTACATTAGGCCCGTAAAAAGTATGAAAATAACTCAAATGCGGTTTTTTGAAAATTTTGGTGTCGATTCCAGTTCAGTCCACTATTCTAAGTATAAATCCAAAATTTCACGCATATTGGTACCATAGGACCGGAGAAATAACCGAACCCAAGTCTTACATTAGGCCCGTAAAAGGTATGAAAATAACTCAAATGCGGTTTTTTGCAAATTTTGTTGTCGATTCCCGTTCAGTCCACTATTCTAAGTACAAATCCAAAATTTCACGCAGAATCATACCATAGGACCGGAGAAATCACCGAACCCAAGTCTTACATTAGGCCCGCAAAAAGTATGAAAATCACTCAAATGCGGTTTTTTGCAAATTTTGTTGTCGATTCCAGTTCAGTCCAATATTCTAAGTATAAATCCAAAATTTCACGCAGATTGGTACCATAGGACCGGAGAAATCACCGAACCCAAGTCTTACATTAGGCCCGTAAAAAGTATGAAAATCACTCAAATTCGTTTTTTTGAAAATTTTCGTGTCGATTCCAGTTCAGTCCACTATTCTAAGTACAAATCCAAAATTTCACGCAGAATGGTACCATAGGACCGGAGAAATCACCGAACCCAAGTCTTACATTAGGCCCGTAAAAAGTATGAAAATAACTCAAATGCGGTTTTTTGAAAATTTTGGTGTCGATTCCAGTTCAGTCCACTATTCTAAGTATAAATCCAAAATTTCACGCATATTGGTACCATAGGACCGGAGAAATAACCGAACCCAAGTCTTACATTAGGCCCGTAAAAAGTATGAAAATAACTCAAATGCGGTTTTTTGCAAATTTTGTTGTCGATTCCCGTTCAGTCCACTATTCTAAGTACAAATCCAAAATTTCACGCAGAATCATACCATAGGACCGGAGAAATCACCGAACCCAAGTCTTACATTAGGCCCGCAAAAAGTATGAAAATCACTCAAATGCGGTTTTTTGCAAATTTTGTTGTCGATTCCAGTTCAGTCCAATATTCTAAGTATAAATCCAAAATTTCACGCAGATTGGTACCATAGGACCGGAGAAATCACCGAACCCAAGTCTTACATTAGGCCTGTAAAAAGTATGAAAATCACTCAAATTCGTTTTTTTGAAAATTTTCGTGTCGATTCCAGTTCAGTCCACTATTCTAAGTACAAATCCAAAATTTCACGCAGAATGGTACCATAGGACCGGAGAAATCACCGAACCCAAGTCTTGCATTAGGCCCGTAAAAAGTATGAAAATAACTCAAATGCGGTTTTTTGAAAATTTTGGTGTCGATTCCAGTTCAGTCCACTATTCTAAGTATAAATCCAAAATTTCACGCATATTGGTACCACAGGACCGGAGAAATCACCGAACCCAAGTCTTACATTAGGCCCGTAAAAAGTATGAAAATCACTCAAATGCGGTTTTTTGCAAATTTTGTTGGCGATTCCAGTTTAGTCCACTACTCTTAGTATAAATCCAAAATTTCACGCATATTGGTAACAAAGGACCGGAGAAATCACCGAACCCAAGTCTTACATTAGGCCCGTAAAAAGTATGAAAATAACTCAAATGCGGTTTTTTGAAAATTTTGGTGTCGATTCCAGTTCAGTCCACTATTCTAAGTATAAATCCAAAATTTCACGCATATTGGTACCATAGGACCGGAGAAATCACCGAACCCAAGTCTTACATTAGGCCCGTAAAAAGTATGAAAATAACTCAAATGCGGTTTTTTGAAAATTTTGGTGTCGATTCCAGTTCAGTCCACTATTCTAAGTATAAATCCAAAATTTCACGCATATTGGTACCATAGGACCGGAGAAATAACCGAACCCAAGTCTTACATTAGGCCCGTAAAAAGTATGAAAATAACTCAAATGCGGTTTTTTGCAAATTTTGTTTTCGATTCCCGTTCAGTCCACTATTCTAAGTACAAATCCAAAATTTCACGCAGAATCATACCATAGGACCGGAGAAATCACCGAACCCAAGTCTTACATTAGGCCCGCAAAAAGTATGAAAATCACTCAAATGCGGTTTTTTGCAAATTTTGTTGTCGATTCCAGTTCAGTCCAATATTCTAAGTATAAATCCAAAATTTCACGCAGATTGGTACCATAGGACCGGAGAAATCACCGAACCCAAGTCTTACATTAGGCCCGTAAAAAGTATGAAAATCACTCAAATTAGTTTTTTTGAAAATTTTGGTGTCGATTCCAGTTCAGTCCACTATTCTAAGTACAAATCCAAAATTTCACGCAGAATGGTACCATAGGACCGGAGAAATCACCGAACCCAAGTCTTACATTAGGCCCGTAAAAAGTATGAAAATAACTCAAATGCGGTTTTTTGCAAATTTTGTTGTCGATTCCCGTTCAGTCCACTATTCTAAGTACAAATCCAAAATTTCACGCATATTGGTACCATAGGACCGGAGAAATCACCGAACCCAAGTCTTACATAAGGCCCGTAAAAAGTATGAAAATCACTCAAATTCGGTTTTTTCAAAATTTTGGTGTCGATTCCAGTTCAGTCCACTATTCTAAGTATAAATCCAAAATTTCACGCATATTGGTACCATAGGACCGGAGAAATCACCGAACCCAAGTCTTACATTAGGCCCGTAAAAAGTATGAAAATAACTCAAATGCGGTTTTTTGAAAATTTTGGTGTCGATTCCAGTTCAGTCCACTATTCTAAGTATAAATCCAAAATTTCACGCATATTGGTACCATAGGACCGGAGAAATCACTGAACCCAAGTCTTACATTAGGCCCGTAAAAAGTATGAAAATAACTCAAATGCGGTTTTTTGAAAATTTTGGTGTCGATTCCAGTTCAGTCCACTATTCTAAGTATAAATCCAAAATTTCACGCATATTGGTACCATAGGACCGGAGAAATAACCGAACCCAAGTCTTACATTAGGCCCGTAAAAGGTATGAAAATAACTCAAATGCGGTTTTTTGCAAATTTTGTTGTCGATTCCCGTTCAGTCCACTATTCTAAGTACAAATCCAAAATTTCACGCAGAATCATACCATAGGACCGGAGAAATCACCGAACCCAAGTCTTACATTAGGCCCGCAAAAAGTATGAAAATCACTCAAATGCGGTTTTTTGCAAATTTTGTTGTCGATTCCAGTTCAGTCCAATATTCTAAGTATAAATCCAAAATTTCACGCAGATTGGTACCATAGGACCGGAGAAATCACCGAACCCAAGTCTTACATTAGGCCCGTAAAAAGTATGAAAATCACTCAAATTCGTTTTTTTGAAAATTTTCGTGTCGATTCCAGTTCAGTCCACTATTCTAAGTACAAATCCAAAATTTCACGCAGAATGGTACCATAGGACCGGAGAAATCACCGAACCCAAGTCTTACATTAGGCCCGTAAAAAGTATGAAAATAACTCAAATGCGGTTTTTTGAAAATTTTGGTGTCGATTCCAGTTCAGTCCACTATTCTAAGTATAAATCCAAAATTTCACGCATATTGGTACCATAGGACCGGAGAAATCACTGAACCCAAGTCTTACATTAGGCCCGTAAAAAGTATGAAAATAACTCAAATGCGGATTTTTGAAAATTTTGGTGTCGATTCCAGTTCAGTCCACTATTCTAAGTATAAATCCAAAATTTCACGCATATTGGTACCATAGGACCGGAGAAATAACCGAACCCAAGTCTTACATTAGGCCCGTAAAAAGTATGAAAATAACTCAAATGCGGTTTTTTGCAAATTTTGTTGTCGATTCCCGTTCAGTCCACTATTCTAAGTACAAATCCAAAATTTCACGCAGAATCATACCATAGGACCGGAGAAATCACCGAACCCAAGTCTTACATTAGGCCCGCAAAAAGTATGAAAATCACTCAAATGCGGTTTTTTGCAAATTTTGTTGTCGATTCCAGTTCAGTCCAATATTCTAAGTATAAATCCAAAATTTCACGCAGATTGGTACCATAGGACCGGAGAAATCACCGAACCCAAGTCTTACATTAGGCCCGTAAAAAGTATGAAAATCACTCAAATTCGTTTTTTTGAAAATTTTCGTGTCGATTCCAGTTCAGTCCACTATTCTAAGTACAAATCCAAAATTTCACGCAGAATGGTACCATAGGACCGGAGAAATCACCGAACCCAAGTCTTACATTAGGCCCGTAAAAAGTATGAAAATAACTCAAATGCGGTTTTTTGAAAATTTTGGTGTCGATTCCAGTTCAGTCCACTATTCTAAGTATAAATCCAAAATTTCACGCATATTGGTACCATAGGACCGGAGAAATCACTGAACCCAAGTCTTACATTAGGCCCGTAAAAAGTATGAAAATAACTCAAATGCGGATTTTTGAAAATTTTGGTGTCGATTCCAGTTCAGTCCACTATTCTAAGTATAAATCCAAAATTTCACGCATATTGGTACCATAGGACCGGAGAAATAACCGAACCCAAGTCTTACATTAGGCCCGTAAAAAGTATGAAAATAACTCAAATGCGGTTTTTTGCAAATTTTGTTGTCGATTCCCGTTCAGTCCACTATTCTAAGTACAAATCCAAAATTTCACGCAGAATCATACCATAGGACCGGAGAAATCACCGAACCCAAGTCTTACATTAGGCCCGCAAAAAGTATGAAAATCACTCAAATGCGGTTTTTTGCAAATTTTGTTGTCGATTCCAGTTCAGTCCAATATTCTAAGTATAAATCCAAAATTTCACGCAGATTGGTACCATAGGACCGGAGAAATCACCGAACCCAAGTCTTACATTAGGCCTGTAAAAAGTATGAAAATCACTCAAATTCGTTTTTTTGAAAATTTTCGTGTCGATTCCAGTTCAGTCCACTATTCTAAGTACAAATCCAAAATTTCACGCAGAATGGTACCATAGGACCGGAGAAATTACCGAACCCAAGTCTTACATTAGGCCCGTAAAAAGTATGAAAATAACTCAAATGCGATTTTTTGCAAATTTTGTTGTCGATTCCCGTTCAGTCCACTATTCTAAGTACAAATCCAAAATTTCACGCAGATTGGTACCATAGGACCGGAGAAATCACCGAACCCAAGTCTTACATTAGGCCCGCAAAAAGTATGAAAATCACTCAAATGCGGTTTTTTGCAAATTTTGTTGTCGATTCCAGTTCAGTCCAATATTCTAAGTATAAATCCAAAATTTCACGCAGATTGGTACCATAGGACCGGAGAAATCACCGAACCCAAGTCTTACATTAGGCCCGTAAAAAGTATGAAAATAACTCAAATGCGGTTTTTTGCAAATTTTGTTGTCGATTCCCGTTCAGTCCACTATTCTTAGTACAAATCCAAAATTTCACGCAGATTGGTACCATAGGACCGGAGAAATCACCGAACCCAAGTCTTACATTAGGCCCGTAAAAAGTATGAAAATAACTCAAATGCGGTTTTTTGAAAATTTTGGTGTCGATTCCAGTTCAGTCCACTATTCTAAGTATAAATCCAAAATTTCACGCATATTGGTACCATAGGACCGGAGAAATCACCGAACCCAAGTCTTACATTAGGCCCGTAAAAAGTATGAAAATAACTCAAATGCGGTTTTTTGAAAATTTTGGTGTCGATTCCAGTTCAGTCCACTATTCTAAGTATAAATCCAAAATTTCACGCATATTGGTACCATAGGACCGGAGAAATAACCGAACCCAAGTCTTACATTAGGCCCGTAAAAAGTATGAAAATAACTCAAATGCGGTTTTTTGCAAATTTTGTTTTCGATTCCCGTTCAGTCCACTATTCTAAGTACAAATCCAAAATTTCACGCAGAATCATACCATAGGACCGGAGAAATCACCGAACCCAAGTCTTACATTAGGCCCGCAAAAAGTATGAAAATCACTCAAATGCGGTTTTTTGCAAATTTTGTTGTCGATTCCAGTTCAGTCCAATATTCTAAGTATAAATCCAAAATTTCACGCAGATTGGTACCATAGGACCGGAGAAATCACCGAACCCAAGTCTTACATTAGGCCCGTAAAAAGTATGAAAATCACTCAAATTAGTTTTTTTGAAAATTTTGGTGTCGATTCCAGTTCAGTCCACTATTCTAAGTACAAATCCAAAATTTCACGCAGAATGGTACCATAGGACCGGAGAAATCACCGAACCCAAGTCTTACATTAGGCCCGTAAAAAGTATGAAAATAACTCAAATGCGGTTTTTTGCAAATTTTGTTGTCGATTCCCGTTCAGTCCACTATTCTAAGTACAAATCCAAAATTTCACGCATATTGGTACCATAGGACCGGAGAAATCACCGAACCCAAGTCTTACATAAGGCCCGTAAAAAGTATGAAAATCACTCAAATTCGGTTTTTTCAAAATTTTGGTGTCGATTCCAGTTCAGTCCACTATTCTAAGTATAAATCCAAAATTTCACGCATATTGGTACCATAGGACCGGAGAAATCACCGAACCCAAGTCTTACATTAGGCCCGTAAAAAGTATGAAAATAACTCAAATGCGGTTTTTTGAAAATTTTGGTGTCGATTCCAGTTCAGTCCACTATTCTAAGTATAAATCCAAAATTTCACGCATATTGGTACCATAGGACCGGAGAAATCACTGAACCCAAGTCTTACATTAGGCCCGTAAAAAGTATGAAAATAACTCAAATGCGGTTTTTTGAAAATTTTGGTGTCGATTCCAGTTCAGTCCACTATTCTAAGTATAAATCCAAAATTTCACGCATATTGGTACCATAGGACCGGAGAAATAACCGAACCCAAGTCTTACATTAGGCCCGTAAAAGGTATGAAAATAACTCAAATGCGGTTTTTTGCAAATTTTGTTGTCGATTCCCGTTCAGTCCACTATTCTAAGTACAAATCCAAAATTTCACGCAGAATCATACCATAGGACCGGAGAAATCACCGAACCCAAGTCTTACATTAGGCCCGCAAAAAGTATGAAAATCACTCAAATGCGGTTTTTTGCAAATTTTGTTGTCGATTCCAGTTCAGTCCAATATTCTAAGTATAAATCCAAAATTTCACGCAGATTGGTACCATAGGACCGGAGAAATCACCGAACCCAAGTCTTACATTAGGCCCGTAAAAAGTATGAAAATCACTCAAATTCGTTTTTTTGAAAATTTTCGTGTCGATTCCAGTTCAGTCCACTATTCTAAGTACAAATCCAAAATTTCACGCAGAATGGTACCATAGGACCGGAGAAATCACCGAACCCAAGTCTTACATTAGGCCCGTAAAAAGTATGAAAATAACTCAAATGCGGTTTTTTGAAAATTTTGGTGTCGATTCCAGTTCAGTCCACTATTCTAAGTATAAATCCAAAATTTCACGCATATTGGTACCATAGGACCGGAGAAATCACTGAACCCAAGTCTTACATTAGGCCCGTAAAAAGTATGAAAATAACTCAAATGCGGATTTTTGAAAATTTTGGTGTCGATTCCAGTTCAGTCCACTATTCTAAGTATAAATCCAAAATTTCACGCATATTGGTACCATAGGACCGGAGAAATAACCGAACCCAAGTCTTACATTAGGCCCGTAAAAAGTATGAAAATAACTCAAATGCGGTTTTTTGCAAATTTTGTTGTCGATTCCCGTTCAGTCCACTATTCTAAGTACAAATCCAAAATTTCACGCAGAATCATACCATAGGACCGGAGAAATCACCGAACCCAAGTCTTACATTAGGCCCGCAAAAAGTATGAAAATCACTCAAATGCGGTTTTTTGCAAATTTTGTTGTCGATTCCAGTTCAGTCCAATATTCTAAGTATAAATCCAAAATTTCACGCAGATTGGTACCATAGGACCGGAGAAATCACCGAACCCAAGTCTTACATTAGGCCCGTAAAAAGTATGAAAATCACTCAAATTCGTTTTTTTGAAAATTTTCGTGTCGATTCCAGTTCAGTCCACTATTCTAAGTACAAATCCAAAATTTCACGCAGAATGGTACCATAGGACCGGAGAAATCACCGAACCCAAGTCTTACATTAGGCCCGTAAAAAGTATGAAAATAACTCAAATGCGGTTTTTTGAAAATTTTGGTGTCGATTCCAGTTCAGTCCACTATTCTAAGTATAAATCCAAAATTTCACGCATATTGGTACCATAGGACCGGAGAAATCACTGAACCCAAGTCTTACATTAGGCCCGTAAAAAGTATGAAAATAACTCAAATGCGGATTTTTGAAAATTTTGGTGTCGATTCCAGTTCAGTCCACTATTCTAAGTATAAATCCAAAATTTCACGCATATTGGTACCATAGGACCGGAGAAATAACCGAACCCAAGTCTTACATTAGGCCCGTAAAAAGTATGAAAATAACTCAAATGCGGTTTTTTGCAAATTTTGTTGTCGATTCCCGTTCAGTCCACTATTCTAAGTACAAATCCAAAATTTCACGCAGAATCATACCATAGGACCGGAGAAATCACCGAACCCAAGTCTTACATTAGGCCCGCAAAAAGTATGAAAATCACTCAAATGCGGTTTTTTGCAAATTTTGTTGTCGATTCCAGTTCAGTCCAATATTCTAAGTATAAATCCAAAATTTCACGCAGATTGGTACCATAGGACCGGAGAAATCACCGAACCCAAGTCTTACATTAGGCCTGTAAAAAGTATGAAAATCACTCAAATTCGTTTTTTTGAAAATTTTCGTGTCGATTCCAGTTCAGTCCACTATTCTAAGTACAAATCCAAAATTTCACGCAGAATGGTACCATAGGACCGGAGAAATTACCGAACCCAAGTCTTACATTAGGCCCGTAAAAAGTATGAAAATAACTCAAATGCGATTTTTTGCAAATTTTGTTGTCGATTCCCGTTCAGTCCACTATTCTAAGTACAAATCCAAAATTTCACGCAGATTGGTACCATAGGACCGGAGAAATCACCGAACCCAAGTCTTACATTAGGCCCGCAAAAAGTATGAAAATCACTCAAATGCGGTTTTTTGCAAATTTTGTTGTCGATTCCAGTTCAGTCCAATATTCTAAGTATAAATCCAAAATTTCACGCAGATTGGTACCATAGGACCGGAGAAATCACCGAACCCAAGTCTTACATTAGGCCCGTAAAAAGTATGAAAATAACTCAAATGCGGTTTTTTGCAAATTTTGTTGTCGATTCCCGTTCAGTCCACTATTCTTAGTACAAATCCAAAATTTCACGCAGATTGGTACCATAGGACCGGAGAAATCACCGAACCCAAGTCTTACATTAGGCCCGTAAAAAGTATGAAAATAACTCAAATGCGGTTTTTTGAAAATGTTGGTGTCGATTCCAGTTCAGTCCACTATTCTAAGTATAAATCCAAAATTTCACGCATATTGGTACCATAGGACCGGAGAAATCACCTAACCCAAGTCTTACATTAGGCCCGTAAAAAGTATGAAAATAACTCAAATGCGGTTTTTTGAAAATTTTGGTGTCGATTCCAGTTCAGTCCACTATTCTAAGTATAAATCCAAAATTTCACGCATATTGGTACCATAGGACCGGAGAAATCACTGAACCCAAGTCTTACATTAGGCCCGTAAAAAGTATGAAAATAACTCAAATGCGGTTTTTTGAAAATTTTGGTGTCGATTCCAGTTCAGTCCACTATTCTAAGTATAAATCCAAAATTTCACGCATATTGGTACCATAGGACCGGAGAAATCACCGAACCCAAGTCTTACATTATGCCCGTAAAAAGTATGAAAAATTACTCAAATGCAGTTTTTTGCAAATTGTTTGTCGATTCCAGTTCAGTTCTCTATTCTAAGCATAAATCCGAAATTATACCCATATAAAATATACCCATGATTTGGGTTTGATATGGAAAAAATTCTTTGTAAGTCTTACATAATAAAGAAAAAAACTTTTTGTAAGTCTTACATTATGCAAGTAAAAAGTATGAAAAAAAACCTACAGACAATTATGCGGATTTATGAGTTATAATAATACAATATCAAAACAGACAAAGCATTGACAAGGAGTGCCTTGATTAAATTTCTTATTTCTAGTTTTGAAACAGTTAATTTGTGGCGAAAAATTTGTTTTAATGCGAATTATGATTATAAATTATATATAAAAAATTAATCCCTATTTCCCTTGGTCACGCTATAACTTTAGAAGGACTTAACGTATTTCATTCATCTCTTTTCCCCAAGTTTTCTAAGACTTTGCAAAAGGTTCTTACGGAATGAAAAATTAAAAAAATTGGATAATTTCAGAAAACCTATCGAATATTTTAACTTCTTACGTTGACAGTTAGCGGGTGTGATATATTTAAAGTTATTTCCTATACTATAATATTCACCCTAATGCGATAAAAAATTGGTGAGTTAATGTGGACATGCCCGTGAAGGTTTGTATTGGTGAGTTCTGGGGTTATAAAATTTGCAAAAAATAAATTGCAATAGGGCAAGTTGTTTGAAAAAGGAGTGTATTTTATGGAGTTTAGCGTCAGGAAAAAGGGCGGGAGGTGGAGAAAAATCCGGGAGGAACGGAGGGGAATGAAGGAGAGGTGTTCGCGGGAGGGAGAACGAGGGAGGGGGAAGGGGAATTTGTGAGGGGGAAGTTTCGCGACAAGGGTGACCATCGGGAGAGGGGGAAGGGGAACGCGGGGAAGGTGAAAAGGGAACTGGACAAGGGTGATGAATGGAAAGGGGATAAATGGGAAAAGACATGCAGGGAGAAACAATTTCTTTATTTAACTGGCAATTCAAGGCAAGCCGGATATCAGCTTGTATTCAATAAATAAATCAATCCGAAATTATAGTGTATTTTTAATCAGAAACTATTCGTCTAGGTACAATAGGTAGTTATTCAATAATACGATTTTATTGCCAAATTTAAATTAAATTTTTACAACTCTACATAAAAAAGTCATTTTCAATGATTGTTGACATTTTGAAATTGTGATAATGGAAATGATAATCTTTTTCTTTTTTGCGATTGTTACAAAAAAACAAAAACAAAAATATTCGGGGAGAGGAACATCTGATCCGCAGGCCATTTGCGGACCTCGAGACCTTTTGGTTTGACTCTCGAGTACTTCTGGGCGGCCCGAAATAACTTCCGCAGATACAAAAGATTCTCAACTCAAAATACAATAAAACTTAACTCAAATTTAAAAAAAAAATTATAATAATTGTGTGTTTGTAAGTAAGCTCAAGAATAAACACAAGAAGATCACTGTCGCAAGTCTAAATTAAAACGGTATTTGATACCTAAACGTCCCTTTGACTCAGTGTATTGCGGGATAGGACGGGAACAAGGATGGATGTTCCAAACTTATTATAGACTAGTACTTACATAATCGATATATATTATAAAATATATAAGAAGTTTTTCCCTCTAGAAATTTCAAGAACAGTCTTCCAAAAAGTTCTGGAAGGCTGGATAAAACTGTGGAAGGAGTGGCAGAGTATGTCGGTTAGTCTCAAAGTTACGAGAACATTCTGGATGGTTCACTAATGCTCTTGAAAATTGTGGAAGAAGAAAGTTCTAGAAGCTTTCAGAATAAAAATGGCGGTGAGTCTAGAAAGTTTCGGAAAGTTCTGGAAGGTTGGATAAAGCTGTAGAAAGTTCTGTAAGGAGTTGAGGAGTATGTCTACTTATATGTACCTTTCTTGGCGGAGAGTCAAGAAGGTTCTGGATGGTTCGCAAATACTTTAGAAAATGCTTTGGAGAAAGTTCTAGAAGCTTAAAGAAATAAGCTGAGTGAGTGTGTGCCACCTTGGAACTGAAACCGCGGATCGTGGGTTGGTCCGTTCTGCTTTAAGGTATTGATTTAGAATGTCCTCATATTAATAATTTTGAAGCCCGCAGTTAGCTCACGCAACGTTGCAAAGTTTTAGATAAGAAGGAATTAGAATTTTATCATATCCCAAAATAAACAAAGCGTTTGAAATTGTAACTTTGATTAGTACCTTCATATATTATTGTTTTAGTTGATTTTTTCAAAATTAATTTTTTATTTTGAATTTTACATTGTTTAATACTGAATGGTTGGGCATTTACACAGCTACACTTACATACATACATCTATACAAACCTATACACATACATGAACTGCTGTGCTTGTAGCTAGTATTGTCACATTTCCTTCCTACCCTTCCCTATAAACCTGTTACTTTTTCCTGTTACCCACATCAACATCCGCATTCCTTTTCCGCATCTTTAATAATCCGAAATATTAACACAGTGCAATGAAACCGGCCAAATGAAGAAAGTACTAGTCCCGCAGTGAGTAATTCTCTCCTTTTCCTTATGCGCTTACCTTCTACTTGTGCAGTGGTTCAAACACAAAAAACAAACACATTTCAAGGTCCTTCGTTTAAAAAAACTATACAAAACACGCATCACTGAATGCCAATATAATTATTAGAAATATAATAAATTATGTTCAATAATAAATTATGTACCAATTTTATACATTTTTATTAATACCTATTATTGTTGCTTTGGAGGATATTGGAAGGCTATCTATTTTTACTTTATTTATATTCTACCTACATTTTGTTAACTCATATTTTATCTAACCTATATGATGTTTCTATATATTTTCGTTTAGCTACCTGTATTTTATCAATTTTTCACTGGAATTATATTATAATCAATTTATGTATGTAGTTATTTGACGATTTCTTGCAATACCTACCTATTGTACAATTTTTTTTAAATTGTAATGATATGTTTTTATCGTTTATGTACGTATTCCATTCTAATTTAATCTTTCAATTATAAACACGTACTTGCGTATTATTATGTGCTTCTCAATCCTGACTTACGCAAAACCGAATCGGTTTATTCCGTTATGTGTTTTACATGACGATTCGTTCTACAAGAGTCCCACCTTCACTGCAGTAAACGGTAGATAACCTGAATTAGGCCGATGGAATTCCTAATTGGGGAGTGTGTGAGGCAGATAGAAATTGAGGAGGGAGGGGAGGTTATTGAGTTTGAAAATCCCACAAAAGTAAAATATTTTTGTGTTGGCGGACACCAGAATTGAACCCTCTCTCAAGGAGGCCTTCAAATAGTTCTATAACATTGCACCAAATTTTAATAACAGACGCATACCCACCTATTCGGGAATTGTTCAATCGCCCGATTGGCAACCTAAGTAGACTGTAAAACACAAAGGAGAGACGGGTGAAAGCCCAACCTTCAGTTACACAAGATGGTTAATAATATAAAGTATACTGTATAAAAATATATGTGTTAACGATTTTGTGAAATTCAGTGAATGGAGTGTTCACGATCGCGACAATATTTCAACTCACAAATGTGGGTACTTTGAAATGTTTGTTCAATTATATGTTTTGTCATCTTCTTATTTCTTTGTAAGGAAAGAGAGGAACAAAGGAGAGAACAATATTTCTAACAATGTATAGGATATATATAAATAAGCCCCAAAGCTGTTTCAATTCTAAACACGAATGTTTTATTGAAATTTGTTACAAAGTCACCTGGTATTGAAAGATCACCCTTTTATTTATTTATTAACAGACATTTTAATAAGAACTATAATCAGAGTAAAATAAAATCACTTTCAATAAAATAATTTCACACCAAACCAGCGAGCAAGACATTATGCATTATTTTGTACAAAAATAACTTCACACCAAACAGTAGCGAGCCAGACAATATGCATTATTTTATACAAAAAATAACTTCACACCAAACTGTAGTAAGCCAGACATTATGCATTATTTTGTACAAAAAGAACTTCACACCAAACAGTAGCGAGCCAGACATTATGCATTATTTTGTACAAAAATAAGTTCACACAAAACAGTAGCGAGCCAGACATTATACATTATTTTCTACAAAAATAACTTCACACCAAACAGTAGCGAGCCAGACATTATGCATTATTTTGTACAAAAATAACTTCACACCAAACAGTAGCGAGCCAGACATTATGCATTATTTTGTACAAAAATAAGTTCACACAAAACAGTAGCGAGCCAGACATTATACATTATTTTCTACAAAAATAACTTCACACCAAACAGTAGCGAGCCAGACATTATGCATTATTTTGTACAAAAATAACTTCACACCAAACTGTAGTAAGCCAGACATTATGCATTATTTTGTACAAAAAGAACTTCACACCAAACAGTAGCGAGCCAGACATTATGCATTATTTTGTACAAAATTAATTTCACACCAAACAGAAGCGAGCCAGACATCATGCATTATTTTGTTCAATAATAAGTTCACACCAAACAGTAGCGAGCCAGACATTATCCATTATTTTATACAAAAAACACATTTCTGGGTGAAATAAAAACCGTCACGAGTGGAAATTGAAGTTTTAGTTGGACCAGGGTTTCTTTTCATTCATTTTTTTCCGGAGACAAGCACAGTAAAACAATGTAAGTAATTTAAAAAATATAAATATTTAATTTGGCTATTTTTAATTTTATGTATTATAATTTTTTTGGATAAATAAAGTAGTTAGCGTAGATTCTGTTTTGTTTGACGCATCAAGATATCATTACAAACTTTTACAGCTGTTAAAAGTTGTTGAGGCGTACTAGGAATTTTTACAGAACCTGAATTTTTGTCTTACCCAATATTTGTTTTCACAGCATTAATGATGACTTTGAAAAGTGTAGGATCAAACGCCAAATCAAAAGAGACAATTGAAGGATTTTGTTGTTTTATAGTCTTGAAGCTTTGCTAGATCACTCGTCTTCAAATTATTACTCAATAATTAATTAATACCTGTATGAACAAATAAATCGATAAGACCTAGGAATTTTTGCAAATTATCATTTTAAATATATAAAATACCTGAGTTGTCTGGCATCTTTAGATTTTACATATTATGAATTGTCTTTGGATTAATAATAAAGTGGAAGATTTTAAAACTCTAACACGTCAATGGTAATTTCCTTCAGGTTATTCTATTATTATATTCCTATTTGAATATTTTTAAGTGTCCATAAAGTAGATGCGTTTAAATGTGCCAAAGCAATTTATGCAAACAGCATAATCTGTAGCGTTCGCAGTCGACCATGGATATAAGCGATATTGCGATTTGGTAGCAATGACACTTCCATTTCTTTTGCATCATGCTTCCCTGAACGATGTTGCTGATCATTTTCGGATTACTAAATCATGGCTGAATTTTTGAACATGTTGGACTTTGGCGTTTTTTGAAACCTTTTAAAACATATCCAACATTTTCCAAATAAAATAAAATAAAAAATAAATTATACATGCTACGCAGTTTAAAATTTTATGATTTTTTTAAATTCATTAATAAAACAGAAAATGCAATGACTGACGAAAATAAAATGAATAATGCCTTGGATTTATTTAAGGTACACATTTTCTAACTTACGGCTGTTTTATTAGAATTTCATGTTAAGTGGTTCAAATCTACAATTAAAAAAACATAAATTTGTTTTAGACCACTTTAATTTTATACACACTTTACCGGTTTCAGAAGAACCTTTGAAACTGAGTTTGACCAAAACTAATATGATAATGGGTCGTTTCTAGATAGGAAGATACCTAGAAGTGTCTTAAATATAAATTTGAGTGGATACCAATGTTCCATTTAGTCCACTAGGCCAGCGTTCCGGCTTATTATTTGCGTGACATCAAATCAATGTAAACACAGTTTTGTATCGAAAATTTAAGCCTCGATTAGGCAAATAATTGAATCACGAAACACATCATGAAATCATAAAAATCTTATCAATTAAGTCATTACAAAAATGTGTGAGAATAGGTTGAACAATTTTTTATTTGTAACATTTTAAATAATAATAAACCTCTGCTATCCGATACGTCCTCCACACAGCATCCCCGAGGATTACATATGCCTTTAGGGAAATTATTTTGGTCAGAATCTAATAGATTTAATGTATTTATTGTTATTAAGTTTATTTTGTAGAACTCCATTTTAATTTTTATTTCTTTTATATTTAATTTTTATTCACCAGATTTACAGGAACGGGTTTAGTTTTTCCCTTTAGTTTTTTTTAGGAAAAACTAAACCCTTTCATACACTTTTCGATAAAAATGATCATCTAGTAAATCCACGTTATGCAAGTGTATTATATAAGTATAATTAATACAAAACAATACAAGAACAACACGTAAATCTACCAAACTATTAAATGGGAATATAATTCACCGTCTCCAGATATTTTCATATCAGAGGGTTCGGCTCTGTGGAATTCCTAATTTGACCGATAAATCCTACTGATCCCTCAATATAAATATTTAAAAAATCTTTCGTAATTCTACATGTATTTAAAATGACTGATTTTTGCATTTTTATATACAAATTCTTTGACAAATCTAATATGCCTAAATTTTTAATAAGAGAGCTAGGTATAATGCCAGTAGCCGAAATAACAAAAGGTAATATTTTTATAGTCTGAGAATGCCAAATTCTTTTAATTTCATTTCCTAAATCTGTATACTTTCTTATTTTTTCAGAAACAGATTTTTGAATATTACAGGAATTTGGAATAGCTACATCAATAATATAAGTTATTTTTTTAAATTTTGTCATGTAAAACTATATCAGGTCTATTATGACCAATTGGTCTGTCTGTTAGTATAGTTTTATCATAGTAAATTTTAAAGAAATTATTTTCTAAAAATGAATTTGGTTCGTATTCATAATATGGTACTATATTATGACAGTCAATCAAGTTATGTTTAATTACCAAACTTTGGTGAATTATTTTTAAAACCTGATTGTGCCTAAATGTATACTCAGACGGCGCTAATATAGAACATCCTGATATAATGTGTTCTATAGTTTCCGGAAAAGCCATACATTTTCTACATAAATCATCTATTTGATTTGGATCTTTGATTATATGCTTCCTATAATTTTTGGTATTAATTACTCTATCTTGAATAGCAAGCATAAAACCTTCTATTTCTGCGCTCAACTCTCCAATACTCAACCATTTGTTTGACGAAAGTTTGTCAATATACGTTTGGTTGAGATAATTGAAGTGTTTTGCGTGAATAATTTTATTTGACCAGGAATCTAATAATTCCTGGTTGGTATTTATAAAAATGTTGGCATTCTCGTCGTATAAATTTAAAGGTGAAATATTTCTGTCTGCCTTGCAAATTATTTTATGCAGCTCTGAGCTATTAGCTTTTCTATGAAAAAAAATTCTTAACATTTCTACCTGATTTTGTTTTAAAGAAGTTATTTTGACTATACCTCTACCTCCTAAATTTCTAGGTAAATTAATTCGTTCTATAGCTGAATTTGGATGATGACAATTAAACTTTGTTAACGTAGTTCTAATTAATCGTTCTAAGCTATCTAAATCTGTATTAGACCATTTAATTATACCAAATGAGTACGTTAATAGAGGTATTGCCCAACTATTTATTGCCTTTACTAAATTTTTAGCAGATAGATTGCATTTTAAAATTTTTCTTATCCTAGTTTGAAATTTAATCCTAATTTCATTTTTAATACTAGTATGATCTAATCTATTCGATTGCGGGTATCCTAAGTATTTATAAACCTCATCCCCTTTAATAATATTATTATTCAATGTATAAAAACAGTTTATTACAAACAAGTTCTGCTTCGTAATTATTATTATGCGTTACAGCTGTTTCGCCCTCTGAAGGCATTGTCAAACTGGTGTCAAAACCACTTACAGACGAAGAATTTATACTAAATCTAAATCGATATTTACGATGACTCATTTCTAATTTCTTAGTAAAATTGCTGAAGATATTAATGGTTGTTATTTCCCTAATTGTAAATTCCCAAATTGCATAGTTAAAATTCAACTGAAGGTCGCTATGCACTCTAATTATGTTGTTAGTCATTTGCAAATGATGACTCATGGTTTTTTTAAATTTGTTTATTATAATATATATTATCCAGCATAATTAAGTATTTAAAATTGGTTTGAACATATCTAAAAGCGGTGAGTATATTATATTTTTTGTTCATTTATTAAAATGGCTCTAGGATTATTATTATGTTTATTAATTTCCAACTGCTCTAAAAGATTAAGTTTACATCCTTTATTTTGTACATGTAGAGGTGTTTATTATTAATAAAGATAAATCATACTTATACTCATACATGGGTAGAACTCAGCCAGCTAACTATAATTATTGAATTATTAGAAAACTCGATAGTATAACGGAATGTCTTTAAATTTAAAAAAAATTATTAACCATCAGAAATACAATAAATTTTGCTAACATTTGCAACTCACTCCGCTTATTTATCTTGTTGCCTTTCCCCAGGACAAGCATTTAAAAGAAAGTGGTTCACTCCTACTCATCCTTCCCTACTTTCCGACCTCAAACCAAATTGAAGGTTTAAAATTATCACTCATTTTAAAATCTCGCACAACGAAATTATATTGTAAATTTACATAAATTAAATCTGTTTATTCTTTTTCAAAACAGAGTATTATTGCCATGTCTCAAAAGACATAAATAATTTAATCTTCCGTGAAATTATAATCTATTAGTTAGTTGCTTTTCAATCACTTTGAAACTTGATAACGCAACCTTGTAATGCCAGAGTACAAATCTACATACTTATGTGTGCAGGCAGCCAAAAGTTGAAATAAAAACGGAAGAACTGTTTATGAAAATGATTATTAAGATATTGTTTTTTTAACATTTGTTTATTAAAAGTAAGTTGTTAGTATGAATGGGAGATGGTTGCTTTGTCTTTCAATCCTTCCGGAGGAAGTTTAATTTCTTTTAGCTAGGGCGATTTTATTTATAGGGAATGCCGGCGTAAAAACTTCCGGCTTGTTTTAGGATGAATTTATTCAGCATAGGAATGCCAGTCTTTGGGATGTCCCCATCCAGGTTTATGAGGATTTGAAGTTTTTTCATCAAACTTAGCTGCGTTCCCCCTAAATTGGGATTGCGTATTGGGATTGATGAGTTTAAAGGCAATTTTGATATTTTTGCACATCGTGGCATACAAGGAGTATAAAGTGTAGGTCCCGGGTCGCTGCTTTGAGTTTTTCTTTTATGTCGTGGCGGAAAAAGAGTTTTGAATGTAACGTTAGGCCTTGGCATTTCATGCTTTCGGCACATTTTCTCCTAACAGGTGGGTTGACTTCTTCGAGCATTGAAATACCGTTATGCCAGGCTGATGTGGGCAGGGGAAGGGGACGGGGAAAAGCAATATTATGGGAAGCACATTGCATTATGACTACACGATAATGAGCGAGTTCGTAATGTGGGAACACTGAAGTTTAGAAGGTTTACTCGATAGCTCAGTAGTCAGAGCAGACGTCCGGATAACGCAAAGCCCAGAGTTGGTCGATGTCATCATTATTTTCTATGCGTTTAAATTAGATTTGATTTTAATTTAAAATAATTATTTTGTCAAAAATTCAGAGTATCATCTGATTTTTCATTGGTCCGCGGTAATATAATTGTAAAAAATTCAACCTGTTAAAAACCAAATTTTAAAAATATAATACATATAGTTTCAATTTTCGACCTTGTTGCACATCGTCATCAACAACGAGTCTATCTGTCGAGTACCAACTTGATCGTTTTGTCGGAATGTGGGTTAATTTCCTTTTTGTACACATGTTTTATTTCCAATTGTAGATATTTATTCTTTCTTCTTATTGATTTAGTATTCTTACAACTTTTATTTTCATGTTTATTTTCTGACTATTTTCCTGTTTTTATCTTTTTTAATGTTCTAATTATTACCTTTTTTCTGTTTATTTTCTGTTTATTCTGATTATTTTCTGTCTATTTTCTTATACACCTTTTAAAAATATAATACATTTAATTTGAATTTTCTACCTTGTGGCACATCGTCATCAACAACAAGTCTATCTGTCGAGTATCAACTTGCTCGTTTGCCGGAATGTGGGTTACTTTTCATTTCCAAGATTTGCATTCATTGCAACTCAAAATAATAATACAAGTATTTGAAAAAACTAGACGACATGATTAAATTGAATAATATTTTAAAGATATGGATTATTTCTGAGGTTAATGTTACAAGTTTTCAGTTGTCAGTTTTTGAAAATTTGATGTAGGTACTAGAAAGTACTCCAAAACGTCCTTATTTGAAATGCTATAAAAACCTTTGTCAGGTGCTCGAGGTTGATGAAATTGTGAGCTATCAACTGTAGAAATCAAAATATTATTTCGGCATTTTGTACGGCAAGAAGATGAAAACGATTTTTATTCCAGAGCAATTTACAAATTTGACATAGGAACTTGAAGCACCTGCCGTAGATTTATTAAAAAAAATAGTTTGAAAAGCTCCGGCCCACAGTTTGTCATTCCGATGCTCGCTGAGGGTATAAATATCCTCGGAAACAACATCTCCTCAGTCGTGTTCCAGCAGACAGCAGATTGCAAACTGCAGACAGACACAATGGCAACCTTCAGCAACATGATTTCTGGTAAGAAAACTCTATAATATCTCAACTAGATTATTCTTTTTTGTTTAAATACTAAAATATAATAAAAACTATTTTATTATATGACATACGTTTTATGGAACATTTTTTAAATTTCAAATAAAGAACTGTGCAATTTTTCCAAAGAAACATCACTATCTCAATGACATACCGGTAGGTACTAGATACCGATTGCGCTCAGATTACAGTAGATTAAAATATATTTATTAATTTTAAACAAATAAATTTAATGTAAGGAAATTACTGGAGCTTTCCTATATCTCATGTTTTTATTTGGAAATTTCAAGTCTTCTCTCAAAAATCATTAAATCGAATTTTAATATAGAGACGTATAAACTGCTTATAATATTTGGTTATAATGGTTTTGCATAAGGCGTGGCATCAGAGGTGTACTTGAAGTCGGGTTCTTAAATTTAAACCGTACTGCCGCTGGTGTATTAGTACTAAGAAAACTAGAATTACCTTTTCACTTAAATTTTTACTTGTGATCGATATATATTTTGCTTATCATTTCTTATGCACTATGCACAACTTATCAATTTTGTTTATTACTTTAATATATTAAAATTATTTTTATAGTTGTCTTCTGTTCCATGTGGTAGTAATATTGAATAATTTTATTCTTTAACACACATGGTTATGCTGTACCGCTGTAGTTTCGTACGACTGGTATTTAATGGTGGGATATAATTTTTATTAAACAAATCTTTATGTAGCTGAAATAATGCAGTTTTAACCTTGGAATACATATATTGTTGTGTTGTGGTAGTAATATGGCTTTTTATACTTAAATTGTGTATGATAATTTTTATTGGTATTGTTGTGGAAGTGGGGATGATTAGGGATATATTTAATACTAATTTAAAAAAAAAACTAACTAACCATCACGCCGTTTCCTCGCAGGGGTAGGCAGAGAGGACGGACCGCTAATAATATTATAATAATTTAAATTTACCTAAAGCCAATCCCATTCTTTGCGCTACTTTCTGGTATGTTTGGCGGAATAAGATCTTTAGAACATATCTACCTACATATTAAGCATGGTTGTTATTGTTCCAGTGTTCTTCCTCGTCTTCTTTGTGAGCATTGCGAGCAGCAACCCTTCAGATGATCTGACCAAAGGCGTCAACCAATTTTCTGCTGATTTTTTTGCGGTAATATGATATTTGTAGACGCACTCGTAATGCTGGTATACCAAATATGAAATTTGTCATGGCAGTGAACTATTTTTGAAACACCGTCTATGTAATATTCATTGGTAGTGAACTCATCTGGAATATCCAATATTATAAAATATCACTGAGTTGCCAATAATTGTCAGTCAACGATTCTGAATCTCCAGCTTCTAAGCATTGTTTTCTTTATTTAATAATATCAATGTTTATGTGGTAATTTAATAATAAGTGCTCATGAATGGTATCAATAAAACAATATGGAGGTTTAATTAAATTCTATACATCTGTGTTATTGGGGAGACTGAGTATTGGGAAAGTACCAGTCGTACCCGTCATCCAGACTTTGATCGGGTTTTGTTTGACGAAGGTAGGAATTACTAATCAGTGATGGTCATTGCATCAATGGAAACCATTTTGGCGTCAATTTTGATTAATATTTATTTATTTATTGACGACCTATTGGACTTTTACATATCGTTACATTTTACATATTTTACAAATGTCAACAAAACAAAACAGAAAATAGAAATAAAATAAAATGATTTCTCATTCATTATTTACATTTAGAAAGTGGTGGACTAATTATTTGACTTTAAATGTGTCGAAGTTTAAATTAAATATGTCAGCTACCTCAGTTAGTTCATTGGCCAACCTATGTATTCTTTCTAACACAGAATTCACAGCGAAGTTATTGTTGTAGAATAAAATATTCCGTCTGGTATATTTTGGAGGTATATGTATAGATAGAAAATTTATAGCATCAGGGCAGTCCAATCTTGAATGAATAATTTTATATAATAAAAGGAGATCAAATATTTTTCGCCTTTCTGATAATTTCGATAAATTAAGTTGACTGCGTAAATTGACATAATTGATTTCAATAATATGAATTATATGAATTAATATTGCATACACATTTGTATTTGGTTGTCCAATAATGGGAGATGCTTTCTATTTGGACAGTTAAAACTTCATTTCATCAATCTTTGCAAATTTGCTTTATGGCATCATTTTATTCAAATGTTCATTTAAGTTAAAACTTTACTTAATTTGTATTGCAGTATTTCTCAAAGAATCATGGAGGCCAAAACATCTTCACATCGCCATTCTCGAATCATCTCATACTAACCTTGCTTTCTACCGGTGCCAATGGAAAGACACTCCAGGAGATGAACCAAGCTCTTCACATGAACAGTGAAAACGTAAGTATCCCTGATAGTCTCGTCCAAGAACCTCACCTTGAATGGGTAAAACAAACCAGCTGAGTTGAGAATACAAGACGATTTGGATGTATCTATTGTTTGTGTGTTTAATTCGTAGAACTCCATTGAATTTTTTTTAAATTTAATTTTAATTAAATTTAATAGTGTTATTATTAAGTTCTGCAAGTATTTTGGTTTTTTTTTATTTTTGTTAGAGCTGTGTCGGCTTACAAAGAAAGTTCTGACAGTTTGAATATGGTCTAGTAAGCCGAAACAGCTGTAATAAAAATAAAAACCAAAACACTTGCAAAACTTAATAATAATATTAAATTTAAATTATATAAAAAAAAATATTTGGATGGACCGCTTTAAACGAATATAATAATTTCCACTTAAACAGTGATGTTTAACAGAGTTGTAAACATTAAACAGTGTCACAGACTTATGTCTTGCCATTTTGGATTAAAGGGGTGGAAATTATGTTTCTGAAACATGTATATATAACAAAATAGAGTTTTGGTATTCCTTATTTTAATCTTTCGGAATTCCGGGTGCTATGATCAAATAGTTAACATTTCAAAATCTGTATTACAAAATAGGTTATGATTTCGCATTAAATTTTCTTTTCGTCTATTTTAAATCAGAATTGCAAGTATACAATGTTTAATATATAAGAATGATAAAATCGACAGAATTTATTGTTTTAGTCTCGGAAACAACAAGCGGCGCTTTGTTTTTGCATTATTTTATTAGAAAGATTAGTTCAATTCGTGGATGCATGATGACCTACTCCACCCTCAGCGGCTCGCTAATATTCATGGATGCACCTACTCCACCCCTTAGCGGCTCGCTAATATTCATGGATGCACCTACTCCACCCTCAGCGGCTCGCTAATATATGGATAAATTGGTTCTCCAGTTAAACGGTTAGGCTCGCGATAATTCGTGGATGCACCTACTCCACCCTCAGCGGCTCGCTAATATTCATGGATGCACCTACTCCACCCTCAGCGGCTCGCTAATATATGGATAAATTGGTTCTCCAGTTAAAAGGTTAGGCTCGCGATAATTCGTGGATGCACCTACTCCACCCTCAGCGGCTCGCTAATATTCATGGATGCACCTACTCCACCCTCAGCGGCTCGCTAATATTCATGGATGCACCTACTCCACCCTCAGCGGCTCGCTAATATATGGATAAATTGGTTCTCCAGTTAAAAGGTTAGGCTCGCGATAATTATCTTCATCAGCTTTGTCTTCTCAGTGTGATTATTTGTATAAGTCGGTGTATGTTCCTATTTCTCATGCGTGGTGTAAACTAGTACATAGATATCTGATTAGGTAGTTTCCAGCCCCAATATGACGAAATTCCTAATTATTTTTCTTTTAATAGTATCTCATTCAAACAATGTCTATTTTATTTTAAAGTGCGTATAGTCTACACTTCCTTTACTCATAATATTCTTGCGTTTAAAGTTATATCTGTGTCCCTCGTCTGCGTATTCCCCAGCCGACGTTACTGTAACTTTTTCAAGGACAGTAATATTTTAAGCCTCAAACATACATTCCTATATTGAGTTGCTTGTGTTGTCATCTGAACTAAATGATTACTTGCTTTCTCCAGACCAAGAACGCCTACAAGAACGCCATAGAAAATATGAATTCCTATAAGCATGTCACTCTGAAATTGTCGGGCAAAGTATACGTCAGTAACAATGAAAAGCTGCAACCAGAATTCAAGACAAAAGCCACTCAAATTTTCAACAGCGAAATCGAATCCATCGATATGAGCAACGGCGACGAAGCAGTTCGGAAGATAAATTCTTGGGTAAGATGAACAAGCTATAAAACAGAATATAATTTTTGTTTTTTTTTTTATATTTCCATTGAATATCTTAATTGGCTTTAAAAAATTACCACCTGGTAATAAGTTCGTTTACTATTAGCCAAATGTTTATTTCAATCATATTAAAAATATATATTTAAATTTAACAAATATGTAACTCTTGTGTAAACCACTATAAAAAAATATAGTTCATCGAAGTTTGCTGGAAAATAACTTTTAGTAATTTTGAATTATAGTGAAAAAGAGATTAAATTTTGCCTTTTCACAACCAATTAACTAAATGGCAACATTCAAACAAATTCAAACTGCCTACAAGAATAATTACTGATCTTTCCATAATTGCAATAGAAAAATAATTTTTTACTTGGGCTCGGGCACGTTTTATGATGTTTTTAATGAATGAAATTTATTTGGTCGCTTTCGTCATCACTTTCTTGCACTCACAATCAACTGAAAAATAAGTTAAAGAAAACACGGATTGGTATCAAAATTGGTAGGGTAGGGCTATTTGGTATATATATATATATATATATAATTAACTGTATTAACTGTAATTAACTGTATTTATAACTATATGGGACGTGTGAGATTGCACTATCCTCCCCACATCCTGGAATAAAACATTATTATTATTATTATATAGTAGGGTAAAGAACCTATTTCTCTGTTTTTCTCAATGATTGGTTGGTATTGGACAAGGTGCCCCAATGGATATTTACCATATTCTGTCGCATGTCGTCACTGGACACTAGCTTAGTAACTTTATCATTAACCCCTTGGATATTTTAAAATTATGTGTCCCAGTCACCTTACATGACCTGTCAGATTCATGATTTTTTTACTGTAATAATAATTATCCAATGTTTTGACAAATATAACATTTTAAAACTACCGAAATATCCTCTTAAACATTAAAATCTTACAATATCAAATAAAAGCCATTTGTTACGTTGATCACCTGTAAAGTTTCCTGTTCTCTGTTTAGGTTCGGAGTAAGACCAACGAGAAAGTCCGGAACTTTCTGAATGCCAAACATGTTACAAAGTCAACCTCTGCAGTACTAGTTAATGCCATCTACTTCAAGGTTAGTAAACTCACATGCTATATACTCGTAGCAGGGGAGTCTGTTAATAGCAATAAGGAAGCCATTTGTTCACAGTTGATGTTGGCTCCATGAGTCGGCTCACAAGTAGAAGGAGCTACCGGCATCTGTTTCATATAATCCGAATTTGTTCAAATCCCTTCCTAAGGAGAGGAAGTTCTGGAAAGAAAAAGGTACCGTTCTGTACCATAATTAGTATTCATGTATCTCTCAAAGGTCACCCGAGAGAGATGATTTCATACCTCCGTCACTCCTGTACACATTGACCCCCAGATTCCTACCCATCCCTCATACTAGCAATTCCTTCCAGCAATTGCTCTCCTTTACTTATTTTAAAAGAACCTCCAAACAGCATCCCCAAATATGACAAAGGTCACGATGGAAATTATTTTCCTCAAGGCATCCTGTGTTGAGCGAATGTAAAATAATATGAATTGGCTCGTTTAATGTTAAAAAACATAAATACCGAACGGAACGGCCTTCCCCGGGGACACCGGGCACTCTGCTGGATAAGTTTGGCGACAGTCCCCCCGTACCCCACATTCTCCTTCCTTTGCTTCCCGCGCCACAACCATACATGTTACATACATTTTGCAAGGATCGTAGACTCTATGTACTTCAATGTCGTTTGTATAAAAACGTAATAATAAGACATATAATATAAAAAATATGACAATTGGCAAATTTGTATTTATTTTGTATCGCAGGGCAACTGGGATAAGAAGTTCAACCAACAAGACACCACAAATGACGATTTCTATATCCGCAAAAATCATGCCATCAAGGTTGACACGATGCACCAGACAAACAACTTCAATTACGGAGAAAACACCGAACTTGACGCAAAAGTAAAGTAACATATTATTATAATTAATACTCAAGACCTCCGTGGCACAGCGATAAAAAAGAGAATAGCCACCGTAAGCACTCAGACCATTCATAGGCCCCATGCTTACCTTGACAACAAATCCCTTATTTTTCTCTTCAGTATGGTCTACCTAGCATCACTGGGTGTTGACAACAAGTCCCTTCCTGGTCTCTTCAGTATGGTCTACCTGGCATCACTGGGTGTTGACAACAAGTCCCTTCCTGGTCTCTTCAATATGGTCTACCATGCAGTCACTGGGTGTTGTCATAGTTTTCTGCTTCCAGAACGAGCTCATCAGTTATTCTGAGCCTTTGTAACTTACAAATTGTACCTTCGGTATGATGGGTGTTTCTTAATCCTGCTTATGTCTCCTGAGTTGACAGCATTCTGTTGTTAGTCCTACCAGCTCCTCATATTGTGCAGTTTGCCTGGTTCGATTAGATCATCATCAATACTCATAATAAATTATTTAATTATGTTATTTAATCTACAGATCGTGCAGCTGCAATTTTATGGAAACGAGGCGTCAATGGTCTTCTTTTTGCCCAACGATTACGAAGGTCTTCCATCCATGCAGGAGAAGATTAAAAACGCAAATTTTGAATCGGTGATTAAAAACCTTCAGCCAGAAGATGTCTCAGTGAGCCTGCCGAAGTTCGACATCGAGACCGGTGCTGCCTTTCAACTAGAGCTGGAAAATGTAAGATTCTCTTTTTCATTCAAATTTCTTTCCACAAGATTCATTGTTATGGTTATATATCCTAGGATGGAATTTAGCCTCTTGTCCGTAACCATTCCTCTCCAGCCCGCATGCCTTCTTTTTTATATAGAATACCTCACAAGAGTCCGGTCTGCTCCCGTCTGGAGCCAGTGAAACTATGGCATCCCCAATTAGGGTATGTTGTGAGGCGGAAGGTAAGTGGGGAAAGGAAGGAGATGGGAAGAGGAAGGTGGGGAAGTACCGTTATTCAGATCTAGTCACTAAACATGGCTAAAGCTATTATTAAGCAACGTTTCAATTCTAAATGGTGGTCTTACACCAGGGCGATACTGAGAGTATCTTCCACTCTGGAACGTGCCGCAAATATATTATATATTATTTTTATTAATTAATTGTGAAATAATACAAATTAATCAAATAAAACCTTCCGATTGGGAGTCAAGAGTCTTACCACTCGAAGGCCTTCTAGTCCTACTTCAATCTACTTCCAAGCAGTAGGTTCTCATTTTACTTCAGATTTTCAATTATGGCTGCTAATAAAGTGATCGTTGTTTATATTTTTTCAGTATGATCATGTTTCTAAGATTTTATCTTTAAAATACTGTTCATTTTTTCTTTAAAATACTGTTAACTCTTTGATGTGGGTTATGCACCAGGTGAACTTTCACAGAAAATCAACTAACTTAACACTTTCATTTCCACCAGCTCGGCATGAAGACCATGTTCACCAAGCAAGCTGATTTCAGAGGTATGCTGATGTCGACTCACAATTCATACAAAGTCGACTACGTTTACCAGAAGGCCTTCATCAGTATAAGTGAGAGCGGAGCTGAATCTGGCAACGCCTTCGCCCAATTCACCGGTAAGTCCATACTTGTGTACCTTTACAATTCACCGGGAAGTCCATACTTGTGTACCTTTACAATTCACCGGGAAGTCCATTCTTGTGTACCTTTACAATTCACCGGGAAGTCCATACTTGTGTACCTTTACAATTGATTTATTTTTGGCGAACTTTTTACACGCATGCGATTTGAAAAGCCAAGCCCGCTCATAGCGCGGCTGACGTATACTGTGTGATCGCTCGATCACACACAAGATTCATATCAAAATCCCAGAATGCATGGGAATCAACTGGAATAAACTTTTTTTCTTCACCAGACTTTATGTCCGGGTTAAATTTTCCCCACAGGAAAAAATTAACCCTTTCACATACTTTTCCACGAATAATCATCTAGTTGGTAAATCCACGCTATGCAAGTGTATTATATAATTATAATCAATACCAAACAATACAAGAACAACACGTTAAACTACCAGTGTACCAAATGGGAAAATAATTCACCGACTCCAGATATTTTCATATCAGAGGGTTAGGCTCGGTGGAATTCCTAATTTGACCGATAAATCCTACTGATCCCTCAATATAAATATTTAAAAAATCTTTCGTAATCCTACATCTATTTGAAATCACTGATTTTTGCATTTTTATATATAAATTCTTAAATTCTATTATTTTGTATTAATCATACTTATATAATACACTTGCATAGCGTGGACTTACTAGATGATCATTTATATGGAAAAGTGTAAGAAAGGGTTTAGTTTTTCCTGTCTGGTGTCTAAGTCTGGTGCGTAAAATATAATTATTATTATTGGCAGTCATAAGGGATTCAAACCGGATTGAAATTCTTTATTTCAATTTATCGAAGAAAACTTCTTCGAAAAGGTTTTCACTTTGTCATGGCATTATTTATTTTAACGAAAAGACAAATAACTTTGTTTACATCACTTTCATTAATACACAATCAAAATGTTTAATAAACGATGTTCACATCATCAGGATCAAATGAATATATTTATTTTATTGACGTCTGTTAAAATATTCAAGAAGAAATATCTTTACTTTATCCAGATGTGTGAAAAAACTAAGTCCCCAGTTCGTAACTTAATTATAAACATAATTTTATTATGGGATGGGTTCGTAGCTTACATGTTTATGTAATTGACCACCACATCACGGGCATGTGCCTGCATGTTTATGTAATCGACCACCACATCACGGGCATGTGCCTGCATGTTTATGTAATCGACCACCACATCACGGGCATGTGCCTGCATGTTTATTTAATCGACCACCACATCACGGGCATGTGCCTGCATGTTTATGTAATCGACCACCACATCACGGACATGTGCCTGCATGTTTATTTAATCGACCACCACAACACGGGCATGTGCCTGCATGTTTATGTAATCGACCACCACAACACGGGCATGTGCCTGCATGTTTATGTAATCGACCACCACAACACGGGCATGTGCCTGCATGTTTATGTAATCGACCACCACAACACGGGCATGTGCCTGCATGTTTATGTAATCGACCACCACAACACGGGCATGTGCCTGCATGTTTATGTAATCGACCACCACATCACGGACATGTGCCTGCATGTTTATTTAATCGACCACCACAACACGGGCATGTGCCTGCATGTTTATGTAATCGACCACCACAACACGGGCATGTGCCTGCATGTTTATGTAATCGACCACCACAACACGGGCATGTGCCTGCATGTTTATGTAATCGACCACCACAACACGGGCATGTGCCTGCATGTTTATGTAATCGACCACCACAACATGGTGTCTAAAAACTGTTTTAGTAATCAGGTTCCAACTGCTTCTAAATTTAGAAAACGTTTCGGGTCTAAAGGTTCAACAGCAGTTGGAACATTTTTAATAACCGAAAGTTTAGTACGGAAAGGTTCAGACTTATTTTATTCAAAAATTTAATTTTGGATTTGGTATCAAAATATGAAACCAAAATTAGTTATCCCTTTTAAAATCAAAAGGACTTCAATTACAGGCCCTTAATGAACTCGATTTATCAAAATTTTACAGGCAACTGCGTCAATTATTTGCGAGTTCACGTTATATATTTATAAAAAATAAATTTATCCCGTCTTATATGTAAATGTCATAAAATATAAAATAAAAAAGTCCAAAAAAGCATTTAGACATGTTTTAATTTAAATTACAAACGAAAAATATTTTCCCAATTGCGCCGCTATCTTTGATTTTTCTGTGTCTTGTTCGTTTGAATATTTTCGTTTAGATTGTCAGTGTTATGTACTTCTTCAATGAAATTGATGGGAATAACCTTCAAAAGTGATAAAAAGAGAGTTAAAATAGAAAAATATTTATTCATACCTATATATTATATTCGTCGTAAAAATATTTAATTCTTTGCCTTAAGAACGCTTCTTGTATGAAATTTTATTTGTGTTTTTTTATATTTCATAAAATTGAAATAGAAGGTTAATCAATATTATTTGTTGTATTAATTACCATCATTTTATTATTCTTGTTGTTTATTACAATTTGTTATTTAGTGATTTATATAATAATGACATCCTGCAGTCTTTAGTAGGACGTCACGGTGGTTTTTATTTGGATTCTGATTTGATACATGTGGTTTTTATTCCAGGGAAGACAAATGGGAGAAAGAGAGGCATTTCAATGGAGTTCAAAGCTGATCATCCATTCTTTTTTGCACTGGTCAATAAGGATTATCAAGTAATCACCTGCGGGCAATTCACCGGTGTACATCATGTGTAAGAAATAAAATGAACCTTATTATTTTTAACACACACATATTCTATTGTACTTTAATATTCCCGAAATGTTTATATTATCCAATATATTGATAAAGTTAGAGGATTAGCAAGTTTTTAGTTTCCTTTCAGTAAATATTTTTCTAATTACAATAAGGCTGTTTAAACCTTGATAAATATTCTGCAAATCTCCAGCTGTTTTATAGGTATTACGTAGTTACTCTTAATCTGTTTGTTACGGATTCAGTAACCTCCATCCTATTGTTACATATTCAGTAACTTCTGTCTGTTTGTTACGTATCCAGAAACTTCCTTGGGATGGTTTGTGGCGTATTCAGTAACCTCTTTCCGTTTGTCACACAATAAGAAACGTCCATCTGTTTGTTCCATATTCTGCAAATTACATTGTTCTCTCGTGTTATCTCGCAAACTATAAAATTGTTATGCACAGTTACAGGTACAATAGTAAGTTAATGGAAATTACTTCTTCGATGGCTTGACGGCTTGCTCACTTTCAAACAAACCTTCTGGTAGTTGTGATTAAAATACGTTTGGATGTGTTTCTGTAGAGTTCAAAAGAACAATAACAATTTTATAATAATTATTGTTCAACTATTGTGTTTTATTTATTGAAAAAATGTCATGATCATATGGATTCATTGAATATTTCATTACAATTACCTGGGAAAACGTGAGATTCACATTCGCTGCTCTTAATATATAATAAACATAAGCTGTTTGTATTGTTTCCTAAGTTGCATCACAAATCAGTTTTCCTAAACACACTTTTGTCTTTTCCAGGTGAATCAGTTTCCGCCGTTAACGCTATTATTTCTGCAGCAGATCCCACACGACTCGGAGCTAATCACCCATTCATCTGCGCGATCAGAAATGGGCAATCGGACATCCTTTTCTAGGATGACTTTTACTTTATTCCTGCAACTCAACTGAAATATAATTACATTTAATAAAGTACATTCAATAAACAGTACACTATTATACATCTTATTTCTTTAACTTTAACTTGTTGCACTTTACGTGTCGGAACTACACAAAGCAATAGAATGTCCGTTACTGGAAGGTAAAGTTGGGCTAACTATCAAATTTATTGTTATGTTTGGTTTATTCACATTCAAACACAGTTGGGAGTTTCTTCAATGATAAAATAATAATAACTTCTTACGGACTTCCCGCATCCTTGTGTACGTGGATTGCCGACTTTTTGAGGGAGAGGTCGATTCAGACGGTTGTTGATGGCTTCACCTCTTCCTCGCACTCGATAAATGCTGGCGTCCCACAGGGATGGGTTCTGTCTCCGACTTTGTTTTTGTTGCACATCAATGACCTTTTGACATGTGCACCAATTCATAGCTACGCGGATGACAGTACAGTCCATGATAGCTTTTTGTTTGACAAGCCCCCAAAGGGTGCACAAATTCCAACGGCTCGGAGGGCTTTGAAGCAAAGAATGGACGGTTACCTTGAGAGTGTTTTCTTTTGGGGTAAGAATAATCTCGTCGAATTCAATGTTTCAAAGACCAAATCATGTCTGATTACGTCTAAAAGGGATCGAAATGATAATCTAGTCTCCTTCAACGGTAGCATTCTTCCAAACAGGTCCTCCATTGATATGCTCGGTGTAACTCTAAGTGACCAGCTCAGGTACGGGGGCTCCATCGAGGCCAGAGTTAAGTTGGCCTCTCAGAAACTGGGCGTACTGTACAGGGCCCGCAGATACTTTAATTGTACACAACTGCTAACCCTGTACAAATCGCAAGTGCGCCCCACTGTTGAATTTGGCAGCCATCTCTGGTCTGGAGCCCTGATGTACCTGAAAAACACCCTCGACTCTGTGCAGAAACGGGCGGTTCGCTTGATAGATTCTCCTGTCTTAACAAACGGATTGCAATCTTTAGAGCACAGGCGTCGGGTGGGAATGCTATCTTTGTTCTACCGGTATTTCAATGGAAGATGCTCCGAAGAGCTAGCGTCATTGATCCCCTCGGCACCGGTGCATAGTCAGGAAACACGCCAAACGCGCGCCCAACATATGTACACAGTTGACATTTGTCACATGAGAACGGGACGCTTCTACGACTCGTTCTTGTGTTCAACAGCTCGGCTGTGGAACGATTTGCTGGCCTCTGTTTTTCCTCCTTCCTATACCATGGGTCTCTTCAAGACCCACGTTCACTCCTTCCTCTCCTCAAAAAGACCCTCCTCACAGCATCTTCAAAGATGAAATAGGCCCTGAGGGAAATTATTTTCTTCAGGACCTCCTGTGTGGAGTTAATGTAAAAAAAAAAAATGGTTCAATACAGACTGTTTATTTATAAATAATAACTCTGAGCAACGTGACTATTCTAAGGTGACTGGTAGGTGAATTCTGGCCTGCGGCCCTGTGCTGATCGCCTATAAGCGATCCTATCAAGAACTCTATTATCCTGCGATCTGGCGGAAACCAGTGAAATACCATTTTAATCTCTACCCTGGCTATATAACGTTACAAACAAAATAAACAATAAGCAATATAAACATAATTATGACATTAAATATTTCATTCCATACACGATTTTACACTTTAAATTTCACTGAGAAAAGTCCATGATTTTAAATATACTCGAAGTAAATCTGATTCTTATGAGAGGAACCTTCAGGAACGCCTTGAGCGGAGTCTGTCATCCCACGGACGCTTGGTGCGTTGTGCTCGTTCCTCATCTGGTAACCTGAAATCAGGAAATCACCGTGTTAGCCCCCTTAACTCATGTGATGTGCACTTCGTGACATCAGACGCGTCAGAACGGCCTTCTTTCTCCTTACTATCCTCTTCCCAACTTGCAGTCAATCCCTTTACCTGATCAATATGTCTTTTTCAAGTCAAGTTAGATTCACAAATTTTAACAATATAAACTTTTTTCCAAGTTTCTTTACCAAAATCCCCTCAACCCAGCAAGTTTTATTTACTTGCCTATGATCCTTCACTAAACACTTTTGCCCAATAGACAAATTTCTAATTTTAGTTCCCCCATAATTCCTAATTTGAATATCTTGACTTTTTTTAATAGTATCATTAACTCTGATTTGGCGTATTGTGAATTTTAAAACAATTTACCGAACACTTTGAAGCTAACCTGTTATCCTTCCTAGGTTGTTCAACTTTCAATTTGTTAATAAATGAAAAGAAAATAATATTAAAACAAATAACTTTGTTTAAACCACTAATATAATCACAATTACCTACATGTTTCAAAACCGATGGTTTCTTCGTCAGGGTAGTAATGACATTAGTAACAAAATAAACAAACAAGTATAGACTAAAAAGAACTATGGACAAAAATATTTTAGAGAGAGGTGATTAATTAATAAAAAATATCGTAAAAAACAATTATTTAAAATTAAATATAAAAATTATTTAAAAAATATGAAAAATTACATTATATAAATTATAAATTTATATAATGTAATTTTTAAAAATAAAAAATAATTTTAATTTTCAAACTTAGAAATTTTAGAAATTAGAAAAAGTGTTAATAGCAAATTAAATATTATTAATAACCAAATATTTTTTAAAAATAGCCATCTCTTAAATTTATTTTCTTATTAATAATTATATTTAAAATAATTTATTTTTGTTGTTTAAACATCTTTATTATGTTTTGATAATTTATATAATGTAATTTTTCATATTTTTTAAATAATTTTTATATTTAATTTTAAATAATTGTTTTTTACGATATTTTTTATTAATTAATCACCTCTCTCTAAAATATTTTTGTCCATAGTTCTTTTTAGTCTATACTTGTTTGTTTATTTTGTTACTAATGTCATTACTACCCTGACGAAGAAACCATCGGTTTTGAAACATGTAGGTAATTGTGATTATATTAGTGGTTTAAACAAAGTTATTTGTTTTAATTTAATTCAAAATGATGCCACAAAGTGATTTTGCGAAGTTTGAAGAAGAAAAGAAAATACTTTGTTTGAAGTCACTTTATTTTTATTTAACATCTATCGGTTTCGGTACCTCCGTAACATCATCAGGACTGTTACAAAAATAATGTCTAAAAATACAAAAGTTCACATATATATATAAATAATGTTAAGAAAGAATGGGACAGTATACCTGAGTGGGACAGAGCGTCAGCTGCTGTAAGGAGGAGGGGATCATTAAATTGATAAAGATCATACTTTTAGCCACAATTCAGGAATTAAAGTCCTACATAAGAGTGGAATAGGTTTAAGACTTTTTATTTGGAAACTTTAGAAATAAAAAGAATCAGTAAATTCAAAGGAAGAAATCATTAATAACCAACATTTTAAAGTTTGTTCCGTGTATCTTCACTTATCCCCATTCCCCTCCTCTCTCCAACAGCTAACGCTCTGTCCCACTCTAGTATACTGTCCCTTTCTTTCTTCTTTCTCCAACCGCAACTTCTTCAATTTCGTCAAATGATAGTTTTTGACCTTCCACGAAAATCTTCTCTTTTGCGCGGCCCGCTAACAAACCGATCGCAAAAATATCAATAAGATTATTTTCAAGCCTCGTCCCAAATTGACAATCAGTTGACAACGAACGAAGCCTAACCGCGAAATCTTTAATCGTCTCATCTGGTTCCTGTCTAGCTAAAAAAAAAATCTCACGTTCCTTAAAAACTGAACGATTTTTGTTACAGTTTTTATCAAGAAGCGCCAAAAGTTTATCAAATGAAACATCTGTTTTACTTTACTCGGAAAACACAGATTGATAAGTAAGGTTAACGTTTCTGATTCTAGAAGATTTAATAAAAAAGCGCGTTTCTTCTCAATATTCGCTTCTTTTTAATAATTATTTCTGGTTTTCACTCTTCAAGGGAGTTCTAAGCCATCATTTTAAATTATGGAGAAATGAAAGGCAAATTTAAATATTAATTTTATTTAAATGGACGAATTTAAAAATTATAATGAAGATTGGAGTCGAGTTCAGACTTAGAAGAGATGAGATATTGAATGGAGGCGAGGCAATTTTTGACACGGCCTGATAGAAGAGAGGATACTTGTTTAGAGAGGAACAGTCAAAAAATATGTGGTCTAAAGTTCCCACTTCTAGACCACAGAATGTACAATCTGGGGAGTCAAGGACGTGAATTTTAAAAAGGTGAGAAGGAACAGAACAATGTCCAATTCTCATTCGAATAAGTGAAAAAATTTAATTTTTTGGAAAAATTGGGGAATTGTTGAAACCATGGTTTTGATGGGATAGGTCCTTTTGAGGCATAGAAGAATCCCTTGGATTGACTAGCAATGTGCCAATACTCTGCCTAAATATTGCGGGATCTGTCTTTGATGATAGAAAAAATGTCAGATATGGGAATGTGGTTTACGAGGGTAACAACAGGGTTGGACGCTCCTTGTTTTGCCAAGGCATCCGCAATATATTACCCATTATGCCAACACGTCCAGGAATCCAAATCAGGGTTACGGTTTTTCCAGAGCTTTGAATGGAGTCTATCAGCACTCGAATAAGATACAAAGTGATCATCAGGATGAAGAAGAGGACTAGATTTAAGTTTTTGTAGGTAATTGAGAGAGTCAGAGAGAACAAGGGAATGTTCAACATTATTTTTGATTATATATTTGAGAGATTCTATTATTGCAATGCACTCGGCTGAAAATATTGAACATTGATTTGAAATTGAATGAAAAATTCTGTCATTGGAATTATTTTGGTAGAAGTTGATACCTATACCGCAGTTAGGAGAGTCGGGAGATTTGGATCCATCAGTAAATAAAAGAGAAAAGTTGGGCCATTTAGATAAAATAATGTCATTGAACATGTTATTGATAGTATGGGCCGAGAGATTAAAATGAATTTTAAGGATGCCGATCCCTTCTAAAATTGTTGGGGATAGGATGAGGTGACTATATTTTAATTTGTATAACGGAAGAAGATCATTTTGGATAATTTGAAGCGCTGAGAGGGACTGAAATTTTTTACAGATGGCAGGAAGACGTTTAGTTCGAGCTCTGGTTGTAGATGAATGTGTTGAGTCAATGAGCAATGATACTCTGGGTATAACCTGATGACATTTAGAATTTAAACATTTAAGAACAAATTTGTCAGCAAATAGTTGACGCCTTAAATAAAGAGGGGGATCAGAACATTCAACTTGAAGGGAATTGATGGGCGACGATTGCATCGCTCCAGTTAAGATTTTGTCTAATTTATTGAGTACATTTTTTGATGCAGTACTAAAAAGTGGTCAAGATGGCGTCGAATAAGTGCGTTGTAAAGCAAATTAATGCAAGTAGGGTGACCTCCCCACCAAACGCCAGATAGTGATCTGATGATATTTAAAGTTTTATCGCATTTAATAACCAAATTATTAATATGGGAAGATCATTTAAGTTTCCTATCAAATGTTACTCCCAAAAATTTAACTTCAGAAGCGTTGGGGATTGGAGAGTTTTTAAATAAAATTTGAACGGGGGGGTTTTATGGCAGTTTGAGAAGGTGACACAATGAGTCTTTTGGATTGAAAGTTCTAGACCATTTAACGTGGGCCATGTGCAAAGGGCATTCATGGCTTCATTAAGATATTTAACAGCAAAATGGATAATTTTGGATGATAAGAAGAAAGCTATGTCATCTGCGAACTCAATAACTTTTAGTTGAGGGGAAATAGTGACATGCATATCGTATGTGTATATGTTATATAGTAAGGGAGACAATACATCGCCTTGCGGGAGACCTTTCCAAACAGTCCTACTTTGAGGAGTAATATCTGGTAGCTCAATGAAAATTTTTCTATCTAGAAATATATTAATAATAGATTGGACAAACATGGCGGGAAGACCAAGGCCTAGAAGTTTTTTTTTTCAGGATTGGGATGGAAACATTTTCGAAGGCGCCTTCTATGTCTATAAAGACAGCAAGACAAACTTCCTGTTTAGAAATGGATAAATTAATATCAGTGCTGATGATGGCAAGGTTATCTTGAGTGGTTTTTTTTTCCTAAATCCAAATTGAGATGGGGAGAGAAGCTGTTTACTCTCGACAAAAAATTCTAATCGGGTTTTAATTAATTTTTCATAAAGTTTACTGAGGGTGGACGAAAAAGCAATTGGCCTGTAGTTGGATCCAGAATTTGGTGATTTGTTTGATTTTAAAATTGAAATTATTATTTGTGAACTCCAGTCATCGGGCATTATGCCAGTCCAGAATATTTTATTTAAGATGGTTAAGAAGTGGTTGAGAGCCTTATCTTTACTATTTTTGATTACGCTGTAAGGTATGCCATCTCTTCCTGGAGATGAGTCTTTAACTGTTGATAGGGGGGGGGCAATTTTGTCCAAGAATTCGTCTATTCATTTAGAATGAGTCACCCGACGAGATGATGAACTGAAGGAGGATCGAAATCTTTGGATCATAGACCAAACTTCCGAAATTGGAGTGTCCGGAGATACTGAACTGCAGAAATTGTACCACCCGGATCTTTTTTTAGCCCTTAATACCCTTTTGGCATTGGGTTCGGCATTTTTGTATATAAGATAGTTCTCCATAGACATATTGTAACGATAGGAAAGAGATTTAGCTTTCCGAATTCTTACTACTTTGGAACATTCTTCATCCTACCAGGGAGTTGGAGGGAGTTTTTGAAGTGATTTAATTTTAGGTGGGGGGTTTGATTTATTTATTGCAGTTATGAGCATTGATTCGAAATTATTATAGTCATCTTCGACAGAAAATATATCGGAGGCGGGTAAATTTAGTAGGAACTTGTCCATATGCAAGTTAAATTTATCCCATTTGGTGTTTTTTGTTTTAATCTTTGTTGAAATATGAGATTTGTCTGATTGGAAAGAAGTTTGATAAGTAATGGTGATCGGGAAATGATCACTGGAGCAAGGGTCGGGGGACACCACCCACGAGGAGAGAGAAGCTAGATTAGTAGAGCATATGGGGAGATCCACTGCACTGTGGTTTGTGTTGGGGCGTGAGATCCTAGTAGGAGATTCGTCATTCAAAAGGAAAAGGTTGGATTCATCTAGAAAATTTATCACACTTCGACCATCTCGGTCGGAGCAAGCAGAACCCCAGACGGGGGAATGGGAATTAAAATCGCCCAATATAAAGAAAGGCGGGCTTAGTTGACTTATAATTTGCAACCAAATTTGTTTATTGAAGTGGGCTGTTGGGGGAAGATAGACTGAAATAAAGGATGTGTCATTTATTTTAGCTGCAACCATTTGGAAGTCAGCATTGGGGGGTTTGATATTATTTATTGGAGAAAATGGTAGGGATTTTTTAATAAAAAGGGAAGCACCACCTCCCGTACCTTCCGGGCGATCATCGCAGAGACAGGCGTACCCCCCCACATTAAAGTGGGTGGATGGAGTAAACCATGTCTCCGAGATGGCAGCCACAGAAATAAGGTTTGAATTTAATAGGTTAACGAGATCAGATTTGTAAAAAATAGCACTTCGGCTATTCCACTGAAGTATTCTGACATCCTGAAGAGTCATTTTGAATGAATAATTTTAATGTAGAAACAATAGAAGCAGCGTTGGACGGTAGGTTAGTTTGAGAAGAAATTAGGTCAATTAAAAGCATAATAAGAGTTTGCATAAATGAAGAATTGTTTTGAGAGAGTTTTTCAGAAAGCTTTAGAGAGTTCATCGAGGACGGATTTTAATTATTTGCACACCCATTTGTGGCATTTGAAAGAGATGAACCATTGGGATTTAAGAGTAGTGAGTTATGTTGAAGCTGATCGTATTCAGGAGTCGGTTTAGACATAGGGTTTTTGTATGTGAATTTAGTTGAACAAGAAGAAGTTGTTGTTGAGGAGGGAAGAGGGTTGGATGAAGAGTTGCTGGATAAAGCCTCAGCAAATGATTTTTCGACCGGCGGAAATAGTTTAGAAGCCTGCAGAAAAGACAAGTTCTGAGAGGCCATAGTAATTTTAATATTTTTTTTTGCCGAGATTGTTCTGGGCAAGAAAAGTTGATAGCTGAATAAGAACCTGAGCACTTAAAACATTTAGGTGGGGAGGAAGAAGGACATTGATCAGCTGGGTTACTTTCTCCACATTTAAAACATATGGGTGGGGATCTGCATGCAGCTTTGGTATGACCAAAACGGCAGCAATTGAAACATTGAGTGGTGGGATCAGTATACATTTCAACCGGTAATGAGTTGAAGAATAAATATATATGGGAGGGAAGAGATTGCCCTTCGAAGGTGATGACAACAGATTGGGAGGGCTTCCAGGAAATTGTGCCCTCAGAGGAGTCCTTGTAATTTAGCCTTCTGGCTTTTATGGGATGGCCGATTTGTTGGGGGGTTGAAAGTGAAGACAGAATTTCTTCGATGGACAGATCAGTCGAGATACCTCTGACCAGGCCCATACGCGTGACATTGAATGTAGGGATATATGCTTTGAACTTTGAATTAGATGATATAAAGATGTTTTTGATGAAGCTATTGGCAGCTGACCCTGAGAGGAATTCGACGGAGATTTGGAAGCGACCCTCGGCTTTTACACCTCCAGGCTTAATTGAAAGGTTCTTGCTATTTGATAGGAATTTACCAAATTCTAGAGGGTGGATGGTTTTGCCTTGCTCGGTTTTTTTAGCGTAAACTATATACGGGCCACGGGAATGGGGATAATAGAAGTTTGTTGGAGGATGTTGAGGAAGTGCTGGTGGGGACTGTGAAGTCGAAGGTAAGTCAGATTTTATTGGAGAAGAGGGATTAAATTTCCTTTTTTTTGTTTGATGTCAAAATGACAGATTCACTGTCAGAAATTTCTTCACTTTGGCTTCTGGAGGGTCAGGGGGGGGATCAGGGGGCTTTGTAGGGGATCCAGGAAGGAAATCTTCCTCCATTATTCACCAAAATACAACACACAAAAAACAACTACAACAATAGTATGGAAATGACAGATGTAAAAATGTTTATAAATATCTGGATTTCTGCAGCGAAAAGTGACTCCCGGAAGATCAGGAGGGAGAAAAAGCCTCAAGGCACAACACACTACACTTTTTTTTTGCCAGAAAACCAATAAGAATGGAATGTGATTAATTTTAGATGGCGCAAAACAAAACAACTGTTGACAACCAAATGTTATTGTTGCCTCTCCAGCAAATAGTTGACGCCTTCAATAAAGAGGGGGATCAGAACATTCAACTTGAAGGGAATTGATGGGCGACGATTGCATCGCTCCAGTTATAATTCGCAAAGATTCAGATTGAATTTTGTCTAATTTATTGAGTACATTTTTTGATGCAGTACTAAAAAGTGGTCAAGATGGCGTCGAATAAGTGCATTGTAAAGCAAATTAATGCAAATAGGGTGACCTCCCCACCAAACGTTAGATAATGATCAGATGATATTTAAATTTTTTTCGCATTTAGTAACCAAATTATTAATATGGGAAGATCATTTAAGTTTCCTATAAAATGTTACTCCCAAAAATTTAACTTCAGAAGCGTTGGGGATTGGAGACTTTTTAAATAAAATTTGAACGGGGGGTTTTTATGGCGGTTTAAGAAGGTGACACACTGAGTCTTTTGAATTGAAAGTTCAAGACCATTTAACGTGGGCCATGTGCATTCATGGCTTCATTAAGATATTTAACAGCAAGAGGGATGATTTTGGATAATAAGAAGAAAGCTATGTCGTCTGCGAACTCAATAACTTTTACTTGAGGGGGAATAAAGACATGCATATCGTATGTGTATATGTTATATAGTAAGGGAGACAATACATCGCCTTGCGGGAGACCCTTCCAAACAGTCCTACTTTGAGGAGTAATATCTGGTAGCTCAATGAAATTTTTCTATCTAAAAATAGATTAATAATAGATTGGACAAACATGGCGGGAAGACCAAGGCCTAGAATTTTTTTTTCAGGATTGGGATGGAAACATTTTCGAAGGCGCCTTCTATGTCTATAAAGACAGCAAGACAAACTTCCTGTTTAGAAATGGATGAATTAATATCAGTGCTGATGATGGCAAGGTTATCTTGAGTGTTTTTTTTTTCCTAAATCCAAATTGAGATGGGGAGAGAAGCTGTTTACTCTCGACAAAAAATTCTAATCGGGTTTTAATTAATTTTTCATAAAGTTTACTGAGGGTGGACGAAAGAGCAATTGGCCTGTAGTTGGATCCAGAATTTGGTGATTTGTTTGATTTTAAAATTGAAATTATTATTTGTGAACTCCAGTCATCGGGCATTATGCCAGTCCAGAATATTTTATTTAAGATGGTTAAGAAGTGGTTGAGAGCCTTATCTTTACTATTTTTGATTACGCTGTAAGGTATGCCATCTCTGCCTGGAGATGAGTCTTTAACTGTTGATAATTTTTTTTTTAGCTCAATTTAGATGAATGGAGAATCTAGCCAATGATTAGACATTGAAGTATTATAGATGGGCGTTATTTCATCTAAGTTAAGTACAGAAGGGGGGGGGGGCAATTTAGTCTAAGAATTCATCTATCCATTTAGAATGAGTCGCTCGACGAGATGATGAACTGAAGGAGGATCGAAATCTTCGGATCATAGACCAAACTTCCGAAATTGGAGTGTTTGGAGATACTGAATTGCCGAAGTTGTACCTCCCTGATCTTTTTTCTGCCCTCAATACCCTTTTGGCATTAGATTCGGTGTTTTTTTTATATAAGATAGTTCTCCATAGTCATATTGTAACGACAGGAAATAGATTTAGCTTTCCGAATTCTTACTACTTTGGAACATTCTTCATCCCACCAGGGAGTTGGAGGGAGTTTTTTAAGAGATTTAAAAAAAAAATCACGGGAAAAATAATTTTGAAGAAAATTATTTTTTTCATATATTTTGTATGGAATGGCTTTTTAAATAAAGTGGATGGGTCGACACCACTTATTTTGAACCACCTCGAAATGTAAATGGCGTAGTGTGCCCAACATTTTGTGCTGGATGTCAACAGTTCATCTTGCTTGAAAAAGATACTTATTTTGATTTTTTGAACTTAATTCATTTTGAATATTCATTTTAGCTTAATAAAAAATCCAATTTAATTTAACCAATAAGTAAATAAAACATGTATTGATTCTGAGGCGGTGCGAAGTTCGCCGAGTCAGCTAGTGTATTAAACAAATTCTATAGTATAAATAAGGTGTATGTACAATATGTACAATTTATGCGAGAATATCAAAAACTAGGTCACATGGAGTTATGTGACAAATTGGAGGGATATCACAACTCCTATTTTTTACCGCATCACGTAATTAAAGAATCAAGCATGACCACCAAGGTGAGAGTTGTTTTTGACGGATCGGCCAAAACTTCCAACGAAATCTCCCTGAATGACGCCTTGATGGTAAATCCTGTCATTCAAAAGGATTTATATGCTCAATTTTTATGTTTCAGAAAACACCAAAACGTCATGACAGCTGACATCGAGAAGATGTATCGTCAGATAAATGTGAGTGCAGCTGACTGCAACTGGCAGAAAATAGTTTGGCGCGAGTCACCGGAATAGGAACTTCATCATTTCAAACTGAAGACTGTGACATATGGTTTAAGTCCTTCCTCTTTAATGAGTCTAGTTTTTTAACTGTTAATTCATGATGGAATTCCATTGTATTAGATATGAAATTAAACAATTTTTTTCACTTTGTTCCACTTGTTTATTTACACCAGGACCGGTTTCGTCCTACTACGGACATTTTCAGACTGGTAGTTGAAATTCTTATGCTACGGAATTTATACAAACTTAGGCAGGGGCGCACAACATTGTCTCTATATGATGAATGTTTCTATTTTGTTAATTTAAGGTATTATCAGTTATTTTGTTAAGTTAAGATACATATAGATAATTATAAAGTTTATTATTAAAATTATGAATGATGATACATAGTAAAAGGTTATTTAAATGGCAATTATATAAATTCATATAGATTCATGTCAATTAAAAATAACCTTTTACTATGTATCATCATTAAAGGTTATTTAAAAGGAAATTACGTTCGTTCTTGCATGACCGGCTCCTGCTATTGGGCGGGAGATTGTCCGAACTAACACACTTAACTTTTCAGATATATACTACTTTCAGACAGAGCGAGAAGCTTTGCTAAAAACTGGAAGGGTAAATAGGAATAGTTCTTTAAAGTCGCTGAATCCGTTCTTGCATGACCGGCTTCTGCTATTGGGCGGGAGATTGTCCGAACTAACACACTTAACTTTTCAGATATATACTACTTTCAGACAGAGCGAGAAGCTTTGCTAAAAACTGGAAGGGTAAACAGGAATAGTTCTTTAAAGTCGCTGAATCCGTTCTTGCATGACCGGCTCCTGCTATTGGGCGGGAGATTGTCCGAACTAACACACTTAACTTTTCAGATATATACTACTTTCAGACAGAGCGAGAAGCTTTGCTAAAAACTGGAAGGGTAAACAGGAATAGTTCTTTAAAGTCGCTGAATCCGTTCTTGCATGACCGGCTCCTGCTATTGGGCGGGAGATTGTCCGAACTAACACACTTAACTTTTCAGATATATACTACTTTCAGACAGAGCGAGAAGCTTTGCTAAAAACTGGAAGGGTAAACAGGAATAGTTCTTTAAAGTCGCTGAATCCGTTCTTGCATGACCGGCTCCTGCTATTGGGCGGGAGATTGTCCGAACTAACACACTTAACTTTTCAGATATATACTACTTTCAGACAGAGCGAGAAGCTTTGCTAAAAACTGGAAGGGTAAATAGGAATAGTTCCTTAAAGTCGCTGAATCCGTTCTTGCATGACCGGCTCCTGCTATTGGGCGGGAGATTGTCCGAACTAACACACTTAACTTTTCAGATATATACTACTTTCAGACAGAGCGAGAAGCTTTGCTAAAAACTGGAAGGGTAAACAGGAATAGTTCTTTAAAGTCGCTGAATCCGTTCTTGCATGACCGGCTCCTGCTATTGGGCGGGAGATTGTCCGAACTAACACACTTAACTTTTCAGATATATACTACTTTCAGACAGAGCGAGAAGCTTTGCTAAAAACTGGAAGGGTAAACAGGAATAGTTCTTTAAAGTCGCTGAATCCGTTCTTGCATGACCGGCTCCTGCTATTGGGCGGGAGATTGTCCGAACTAACACACTTAACTTTTCAGATATATACTACTTTCAGACAGAGCGAGAAGCTTTGCTAAAAACTGGAAGGGTAAATAGGAATAGTTCCTTAAAGTCGCTGAATCCGTTCTTGCATGACCGGCTCCTGCTATTGGGCGGGAGATTGTCCGAACTAACACACTTAACTTTTCAGATATATACTACTTTCAGACAGAGCGAGAAGCTTTGCTAAAAACTGGAAGGGTAAACAGGAATAGTTCTTTAAAGTCGCTGAATCCGTTCTTGCATGACCGGCTCCTGCTATTGGGCGGGAGATTGTCCGAACTAACACACTTAACTTTTCAGATATATACTACTTTCAGACAGAGCGAGAAGCTTTGCTAAGAACTGGAAGGGTAAACAGGAATAGTTCTTTAAAGTCGCTGAATCCGTTCTTGCATGACCGGCTCCTGCTATTGGGCGGGAGATTGTCCGAACTAACACACTTAACTTTTCAGATATATACTACTTTCAGACAGAGCGAGAAGCTTTGCTAAAAACTGGAAGGGTAAATAGGAATAGTTCCTTAAAGTCGCTGAATCCGTTCTTGCATGACCGGCTCCTGCTATTGGGCGGGAGATTGTCCGAACTAACACACTTAACTTTTCAGATATATACTACTTTCAGACAGAGCGAGAAGCTTTGCTAAAAACTGGAAGGGTAAACAGGAATAGTTCTTTAAAGTCGCTGAATCCGTTCTTGCATGACCGGCTCCTGCTATTGGGCGGGAGATTGTCCGAACTAACACACTTAACTTTTCAGATATATACTACTTTCAGACAGAGCGAGAAGCTTTGCTAAAAACTGGAAGGGTAAACAGGAATAGTTCTTTAAAGTCGCTGAATCCGTTCTTGCATGACCGGCTCCTGCTATTGGGCGGGAGATTGTCCGAACTAACACACTTAACTTTTCAGATATATACTACTTTCAGACAGAGCGAGAAGCTTTGCTAAAAACTGGAAGGGTAAACAGGAATAGTTCTTTAAAGTCGCTGAATCCGTTCTTGCATGACCGGCTCCTGCTATTGGGCGGGAGATTGTCCGAACTAACACACTTAACTATTCAGATATATACTACTTTCAGACAGAGCGAGAAGCTTTGCTAAAAACTGGAAGGGTAAATAGGAATAGTTCTTTAAAGTCGCTGAATCCGTTCTTGCATGACCGGCTTCTGCTATTGGGCGGGAGATTGTCCGAACTAACACACTTAACTTTTCAGATATATACTACTTTCAGACAGAGCGAGAAGCTTTGCTAAAAACTGGAAGGGTAAACAGGAATAGTTCTTTAAAGTCGCTGAATCCGTTCTTGCATGACCGGCTCCTGCTATTGGGCGGGAGATTGTCCGAACTAACACACTTAACTTTTCAGATATATACTACTTTCAGACAGAGCGAGAAGCTTTGCTAAAAACTGGAAGGGTAAACAGGAATAGTTCTTTAAAGTCGCTGAATCCGTTCTTGCATGACCGGCTCCTGCTATTGGGCGGGAGATTGTCCGAACTAACACACTTAACTTTTCAGATATATACTACTTTCAGACAGAGCGAGAAGCTTTGCTAAAAACTGGAAGGGTAAATAGGAATAGTTCCTTAAAGTCGCTGAATCCGTTCTTGCATGACCGGCTCCTGCTATTGGGCGGGAGATTGTCCGAACTAACACACTTAACTTTTCAGATATATACTACTTTCAGACAGAGCGAGAAGCTTTGCTAAAAACTGGAAGGGTAAACAGGAATAGTTCTTTAAAGTCGCTGAATCCGTTCTTGCATGACCGGCTCCTGCTATTGGGCGGGAGATTGTCCGAACTAACACACTTAACTTTTCAGATATATACTACTTTCAGACAGAGCGAGAAGCTTTGCTAAAAACTGGAAGGGTAAACAGGAATAGTTCTTTAAAGTCGCTGAATCCGTTCTTGCATGACCGGCTCCTGCTATTGGGCGGGAGATTGTCCGAACTAACACACTTAACTTTTCAGATATATACTACTTTCAGACAGAGCGAGAAGCTTTGCTAAAAACTGGAAGGGTAAATAGGAATAGTTCCTTAAAGTCGCTGAATCCGTTCTTGCATGACCGGCTCCTGCTATTGGGCGGGAGATTGTCCGAACTAACACACTTAACTTTTCAGATATATACTACTTTCAGACAGAGCGAGAAGCTTTGCTAAAAACTGGAAGGGTAAACAGGAATAGTTCTTTAAAGTCGCTGAATCCGTTCTTGCATGACCGGCTCCTGCTATTGGGCGGGAGATTGTCCGAACTAACACACTTAACTTTTCAGATATATACTACTTTCAGACAGAGCGAGAAGCTTTGCTAAGAACTGGAAGGGTAAACAGGAATAGTTCTTTAAAGTCGCTGAATCCGTTCTTGCATGACCGGCTCCTGCTATTGGGCGGGAGATTGTCCGAACTAACACACTTAACTTTTCAGATATATACTACTTTCAGACAGAGCGAGAAGCTTTGCTAAAAACTGGAAGGGTAAATAGGAATAGTTCCTTAAAGTCGCTGAATCCGTTCTTGCATGACCGGCTCCTGCTATTGGGCGGGAGATTGTCCGAACTAACACACTTAACTTTTCAGATATATACTACTTTCAGACAGAGCGAGAAGCTTTGCTAAAAACTGGAAGGGTAAACAGGAATAGTTCTTTAAAGTCGCTGAATCCGTTCTTGCATGACCGGCTCCTGCTATTGGGCGGGAGATTGTACGAACTAACACACTTAACTTTTCAGATATATACTACTTTCAGACAGAGCGAGAAGCTTTGATAAAAACTGGAAGGGTAAATAGGAATAGTTCTTTAAAGTCGCTGAATCCGTTCTTGCATGACCGGCTCCTGCTATTGGGCGGGAGATTGTCCGAACTAACACACTTAACTTTTCAGATATATACTACTTTCAGACAGAGCGAGAAGCTTTGCTAAAAACTGGAAGGGTAAATAGGAATAGTTCTTTAAAGTCGCTGAATCCGTTCTTGCATGACCGGCTCCTGCTATTGGGCGGGAGATTGTCCGAACTAATACACTTAACTTTTCAGATATATACTACTTTCAGACAGAGCGAGAAGCTTTGCTAAAAACTGGAAGGGTAAATAGGAATAGTTCCTTAAAGTCGCTGAATCCGTTCTTGCATGACCGGCTCCTGCTATTGGGCGGGAGATTGTCCGAACTAACACACTTAACTTTTCAGATATATACTACTTTCAGACAGAGCGAGAAGCTTTGCTAAAAACTGGAAGGGTAAATAGGAATAGTTCTTTAAAGTCGCTGAATCCGTTCTTGCATGACCGGCTCCTGCTATTGGGCGGGAGATTGTCCGAACTAATACACTTAACTTTTCAGATATATACTACTTTCAGACAGAGCGAGAAGCTTTGCTAAAAACTGGAAGGGTAAATAGGAATAGTTCTTTAAAGTCGCTGAATCCGTTCTTGCATGACCGGCTCCTGCTATTGGGCGGGAGATTGTCCGAACTAACACACTTAACTTTTCAGATATATACTACTTTCAGACAGAGCGAGAAGCTTTGCTAAAAACTGGAAGGGTAAATAGGAATAGTTCCTTAAAGTCGCTGAATCCGTTCTTGCATGACCGGCTCCTGCTATTGGGCGGGAGATTGTCCGAACCAACACACTTAACTTTTCAGATATATACTACTTTCAGACAGAGCGAGAAGCTTTGCTAAAAACTGGAAGGGTAAATAGGAATAGTTCTTTAAAGTCGCTGAATCCGTTCTTGCATGACCGGCTCCTGCTATTGGGCGGGAGATTGTCCGAACTAACACACTTAACTTTTCAGATATATACTACTTTCAGACAGAGCGAGAAGCTTTGCTAAAAACTGGAAGGGTAAACAGGAATAGTTCTTTAAAGTCGCTGAATCCTTTCTTGCATGACCGGCTCCTGCTATTGGGCGGGAGATTGTCCGAACTAACACACTTAACTTTTCAGATATATACTACTTTCAGACAGAGCGAGAAGCTTTGCTAAAAACTGGAAGGGTAAATTGGAATAGTTCTTTAAAGTCGCTGAATCCGTTCTTGCATGACCGGCTCCTGCTATTGGGCGGGAGATTGTCCGAACTAACACACTTAACTTTTCAGATATATACTACTTTCAGACAGAGCGAGAAGCTTTGCTAAAAACTGGAAGGGTAAACAGGAATAGTTCTTTAAAGTCGCTGAATCCTTTCTTGCATGACCGGCTCCTGCTATTGGGCGGGAGATTGTCCGAACTAACACACTTAACTTTTCAGATATATACTACTTTCAGACAGAGCGAGAAGCTTTGCTAAAAACTGGAAGGGTAAATAGGAATAGTTCTTTAAAGTCGCTGAATCCGTTCTTGCATGACCGGCTCCTGCTATTGGGCGGGAGATTGTCCGAACTAACACACTTAACTTTTCAGATATATACTACTTTCAGACAGAGCGAGAAGCTTTGCTAAAAACTGGAAGGGTAAACAGGAATAGTTCTTTAAAGTCGCTGAATCCTTTCTTGCATGACCGGCTCCTGCTATTGGGCGGGAGATTGTCCGAACTAACACACTTAACTTTTCAGATATATACTACTTTCAGACAGAGCGAGAAGCTTTGCTAAAAACTGGAAGGGTAAATAGGAATAGTTCTTTAAAGTCGCTGAATCCGTTCTTGCATGACCGGCTCCTGCTATTGGGCGGGAGATTGTCCGAACTAACACACTTAACTTTTCAGATATATACTACTTTCAGACAGAGCGAGAAGCTTTGCTAAAAACTGGAAGGGTAAACAGGAATAGTTCTTTAAAGTCGCTGAATCCGTTCTTGCATGACCGGCTCCTGCTATTGGGCGGGAGATTGTCCGAACTAACACACTTAACTTTTCAGATATATACTACTTTCAGACAGAGCGAGAAGCTTTGCTAAAAACTGGAAGGGTAAATTGGAATAGTTCTTTAAAGTCGCTGAATCCGTTCTTGCATGACCGGCTCCTGCTATTGGGCGGGAGATTGTCCGAACTAACACACTTAACTTTTCAGATATATACTACTTTCAGACAGAGCGAGAAGCTTTGCTAAAAACTGGAAGGGTAAATAGGAATAGTTCTTTAAAGTCGCTGAATCCGTTCTTGCATGACCGGCTCCTGCTATTGGGCGGGAGATTGTCCGAACTAACACACTTAACTTTTCAGATATATACTACTTTCAGACAGAGCGAGAAGCTTTGCTAAAAACTGGAAGGGTAAATAGGAATAGTTCTTTAAAGTCGCTGAATCCGTTCTTGCATGACCGGCTCCTGCTATTGGGCGGGAGATTGTCCGAACTAACACACTTAACTTTTCAGATATATACTACTTTCAGACAGAGCGAGAAGCTTTGCTAAAAACTGGAAGGGTAAACAGGAATAGTTCTTTAAAGTCGCTGAATCCGTTCTTGCATGACCGGCTCCTGCTATTGGGCGGGAGATTGTCCGAACTAACACACTTAACTTTTCAGATATATACTACTTTCAGACAGAGCGAGAAGCTTTGCTAAAAACTGGAAGGGTAAATAGGAATAGTTCTTTCAAGTCGCTGAATCCGTTCTTGCATGACCGGCTCCTGCTATTGGGCGGGAGATTGTACGAACTAACACACTTAACTTTTCAGATATATACTACTTTCAGACAGAGCGAGAAGCTTTGCTAAAAACTGGAAGGGTAAATAGGAATAGTTCTTTAAAGTCGCTGAATCCGTTCTTGCATGACCGGCTCCTGCTATTGGGCGGGAGATTGTCCGAACTAACACACTTAACTTTTCAGAAAAACACCCTATTATTTTACCTGCAAGTATAATATAAGTTTTAAAAAAATTGTCTTTTTTCACAGTCCTCCTCACTAGGGTTTCCTATTCTGAGGCGGCCTGTAGTTTTTTTAAACTTTTGTATTTAGTTTTGAATTGCCTTTAAATCGTCTTCATAATGTTTGTAAGTTTATTATTGCTTTGATATCTCAGCCATGTTTTGACTTTTATTTTAAATATACGCATTTCCTTTATTTTTTTGGTTTGATTTGGTAGAGCTTTGATCAATTTCATAGCATGGAATTTATTATTTCTCTATCCAAAAGATGAGTTCAAACTGGGAGTAACCATAATATTTTCATTTCTTTAAACTTCGCAAAATCACTTTGTGGCGTCATTTTTAATTAAATTAAAGCAAATAACTTTGTTTAAACCACTAAAATAATCACAATTACCTACATGTTTCAAAACCGATGGTTTCTTCGTCAGGGTAGTAATGACATTAATAACAAAATAAACAAACAAGTATAGACTAAAAAGATCAGATTAAAAATAACTATGGACAAAAATATTATAGAGAGAGGTGATTAATTAATTAAAAAATATCGTAAAAAACAATTATTTGAAATTAAATATTATTTTAAAATATGAAAAATTACATTATATAAATTATCAAAACATAATAAAGATGTTTAAACAACAAAAATAAATTATTTTAAATATAATTATTAATAAGAAAATAAATTTAAGAGATGGCTATTTTTAAAAAAATATTTGGTTATTAATATTATTTACTTTACTATTAACACTTTTTCTAATTTCTAAAATTTCTAAGTTTGCTAATTGTAAATCTGTTGAGTTTGTGTGTAAAATTTTTAACCCTTTATTTATATCAAAAGAATGATTTTTTTCTAAAATGTGGTTGGCAAATTCAGAATAATTATTATTATTCAAACACCTTAGATGTTCCTTAACTCTGACATTAAAATTTCTAGAAGTCTTTCCAATATAAAAAAAGTTACAATCGTTACAAATTAATTTATAAACCCCAGATTTGTTTAAATAATCACCCTTATCCTTGTTATTTAATACTTTTTTTTTTATGTGTAAAAGGCTGGGTTAATATTATCTGGCATGTTTTTAATTAATAAATTTGAAGTATTATTATTTAAAAATAATATTTTTCTACAATTATTATTGTTGGCAATCACATGTGGATAAACATAAGAGTTAATAAACTTGTTCTTATATTTTTTGTTTAACATATTGTCTATTAATTTAGTATTACCGTTATTGACTGCAATTTGTTTTATAATATTTAATTCTGTGTTAAAATTATCAAAAGATAATGGAACATTAATTAATCTGCTAAGATTAATTAATGTTCCATATGAAGGTATGAAAAGCTAAAAATTTTTGTGAAATTGGATGTTTCGATGTATTATGTATAACGATATCTGTATATGTGTCTTTGCGATAAATATTAAAATCAAATTTATTATTGATAATAAAAATACTTAAATCCAAAAAATTTAAGCTATAATTTATTTATTAAACAAATCTGGAGTTTATAAATTAATGTGTAACGATTGTAACTTTTTTTATATTGGAAAGACTTCTAGAAATTTTAATGTTAGAGTTAAGGAACATCTAAGGTGTTTGAATAATAATAATTATTCTGAATTTGTCAACCACATTTTAGAAAAAAATCATTCTTTTGATATAAATAATGGGTTAAAAATTTTACACACAAACTCAAAAGATTTACAAATTAACAAATTAGTTTTGCAGTCTAAAAGTTAAAATAAACACTTTTTCTACAAAAAAATGTAGTTAACATGTTCATGCCATCTACATATCTACAGGGATAGGTGAGGAAGATACAGAATTGAAAGGCAAGAACATGTTATATTCTTGTTGTTTTATTTAATCAAACAAATTAAACATTTTTTTAAATATATGAAGTACCTAAATAATAATTATTATTGAAAAGAAAAGGTAGCAGAGCATGAGTCAAAATTTTTTTTTGTGACTGAAAAAATCCACGATAAACCTCATCCAGGTATGGTAACAATTTTTGGATATCATTCCATGTGGCCGCATCGATTTATTTGTTATCTCTCACTTTTGATGACAGCATTGGAAGATTCTCTTCCAGTTTTGGTTTTCTACAAGATTTAAGACTTTTTTATAATTAACGTAAGAATTACCTCTCAGCCTAACTAACTAAATAACGAACTAACCATCACGCCGTTTCCCCGCAGCGGTAGGCAGAGAGGACGGACCGCCAAACAACTCGGTCTTGGCACACAATCCTTGCCTCATTCACATTCATACATCTTCTCATGCATACTCTTCTATTATTCTGACTCTTGACATGGCCCGACTCAAGTATCTGATTTACTCGATCGTGCCATGTCTTCCTTGGGCGTCCTCGGCTTCTTCTACCATTCACATTCACGTCATAAATTCTCTTTACACTCCTTTCTTCATTCATTCGCTGAACATGCCCAAACCATCTAAGCGTCCCTTTCTTAATCTTAATTATTACGCTCACATCAGCCTTGCATTCTTTTCTGATCTCCATATTCCTCACACGATCATACATGGTTTTACCACACATACGCCTCAGGGATCTCTTTTCTACAGCATTCTGTCTACTTTCATCCTTTCTCTGCCAGTTCCATGCTTCACTGCCATACATCAAGGTAGGTACCAGTACTCCTTTGTGGACTGCTAGCTTCGCTTCTGTGGACAACTTTTTGTTGGCTCCAATGGCGTTCAATCTTCCATTAATGGAGTTACCTGCATTCACCCTTCTTTCAATATCTCTATCTCTCGTAAACATACTTCCCAAATATACAAACTCATCCACCTGCTCCAAATATGCTCATCCTATCGTCCCGCGCTATTTCTCTTGCTCGCCCTCTAAGCCCTCTGAAACAAATTAATAAGCATTACATATATTAAAAAATAGTTGATTTTTAGACAGAAAAACACTAAAACAAAAATGATTCACCCACTTTCAAACTACTCCTAACCTCAAACTACTTTATGGACAAATTAAGATAATGCTAATGATATACAGCTTACCTGATTCTGTGATCAATTGTTGACACATTTTCACAATTTTTTCACCTCTGGAACTCATTTTCAATGATTTTTAAATAAAAAACACGCACTGCAAAACTTTTTAAAACGACTAAGGGAAACGCCAAAGTGGGTGAATAACATGTTAACTATTAATAACATGTTAACCGCCATGCTAGGGAAATCCCTAGCATGGCGGGCGAAATAACACAATATGTACACTATGTATAAAATTCTTTAATAAATAAATAAATAGAAATCTCAACGAATGTAGATGGGAAGAAGTTGTTAATTACAGAATTACGGCAAGAACTTGTTAACTTTGTAGTTAACAAGTTCTTGCCCTAATTTAATCAACTTAATGTCACAGAAACACGTAGTTAACATGTTCATCACATTGATTTAAGCATGTTCTTGCCGTTTTTAAGCTCTGGCATGGTGTTCATTTGAAAGACCGTATGCGAATTAGTTTAGAGAGCATTCTAACTCATTTTTTACGAAAATGTAAGTTAACAACTTCTTGCCTTGGGGTCTTCAATAATAGTTTTTTTTAGATTGGACATTATGGGGGGTGAGCCTGGCCTAAAAGTTTCTTTTAGGGATTGGGATAGAAACATTGTCAAAAGAATGGATACATCTTCTATTAAGACGGCAGGACATAGTTCCTGTTTAGAAATTGATAAATTAATATCAGTGTTGATGATGGCAAGATTATCATGAGTGGATTTTTTTTGCGATGGAGAGAGGAACTGTTTACTCTCGACAAAAAATTTTTGCCGGTTTTTAATTAATTTTTCATAAAGTTTACTGAGGGTGGACAAAAGAGCAATTGGCCTGTAGATGGATCCAGAATTTGGAGATTTGTTTGATTTTAAAATTGAAATGATTATTTCTGAACTCCAGTCATCAGGCATTATGCCAGTCTTGAAGATTTTATTTAAGAAGTGGTTTAGAACATTATCATTACTATTTTTTATAATGCTGTAAGGTATACCATCTCTGCCTGGAGATGAGTCCTTGACTGTTGATGAACACATTTTTAGCTCAATTAAGGTGAATGGAGAGTCTAGCCAATGATAAGACATAGGAGTATTATAGACTGGCGTTATATTATCTAAGTTAGGTACAGAAGGGGGGGGGCAATTTTGTCCAAGAATTCATCTATCCATTTAGAATGAGACGCTCTAGGAGTAGATGAACTTCTAATATTTTGGCGAGATTGTTCTGGTTAAGAAGAGTTGATAGCGGAGTGAGAACCTGAGCAGTTAAAACATTTAGGTGAGGAGGAAGAAGGACATTGATCAGCTGGATGATTTTCTCCACATTTAAAACATCTGGGAGATGATCTGCATGCATGAGTGGTGGGATACGTTAACATTTCAATAAAGATCTATGAATATACATTTCAATAAATATCATATATGAAGATCTAAAAATTGCAATTGAACTCCTGCAAATTGACTTTAATCAACTTTGTAAACGGTCAAATGATGCAGGACTATTAATAAATGCTTAAAAAATTTCAATTTAATCCTAATATTATTTCTCATAATTTTAATTGCATCCATAAAAATATTCCAACTAATTGTAAATGTAAAAGCTTAGAATTAGTTACGGAATATATGTATCTTGGTGTTACAGTAGATTGTTTTTTTTAATGGGACAAACATATTTTTAAAAAACCTGTAAAAGACTCGGATCAATTGCTGGCAGAATGTGCACATTAATTTTTTTCCTATCAATTGAAACACTCAAAATAATGTATATGTCACTAGCAGAATCTGTTATAAGATATGGATTAACAGTATGGGGAAATACTACTAGGTATAACCAATCTAAAACAAATCCAAGTTGCACAAAACGCAATTGTAAAATTATTCTTCTTCGTCTTCGATGGCGCTACAGCCCATATCGAGCTTTGGCCTCCCGCAACATTCGCCTCCAACTCCTCCTGTCCTCAGCAGTTGACTTCCAGTTTGTTACCTGGAGAAGCTGTGCCGCATCCCCTCTTACCTCGTCTTCCCACCTCAGTCTGGGTCTACCCACTTTTCTCTTTGCACCTGGGTGTCCAGTCATAATTCTTTTTGGGACGCGTGTGTCCGGCATTCTCTGTACATGCCCAGCCCATCCCAACCTGAGGAGTCTCATATGGGCTGAGATGTTGGGGGCCTGATAATATCGTATAGTTCTTTGTTGTGCCGGATGCGCCACTGTTCCCCTTCTTTCACTGGACCACATATTCTCCTCAACACTTTTCTTTCAAAAGTATCCAGCATTTCAGCCATCTTTGCCGTCAGTGTCAGCGCCTCACATCCATATGCCAATACAGTTCTCACAATGGTCGTAAAATTATTAGTAAAATTAATAAAAATAAAATTAGTAAAATTATTAGTATCCCTAAAATATTCAAACAGAGAAATAATACACCGTTGCTGTTTCAGAGTGCCAAAATCGTACTTGTTAAGGCTATACTATGGCACAAAATTATAATTCAGCATATATTTACCCCGCAGCATAAAAATAAATTAGAACATAAATATAGGACTAGATTCACGCGCAACGACGGGTTAATAGTTTCCAAATTTAATAATAAGTACGGGCAGAGAACGTTAGAGTACAACATACCAAAAATATTTAATTTATTAACTGACACCATAAAGCAATGTTATTCTATGAATAAGATTAAATATATGGTGAAAAATTGGCTATCGGAAAAAAAATATTTATATTAATATGTATGAAAAAATGCATGAAAAAATGTATGAAAAAATTTATTTATTTATTTATTGTTGTTATACGCCCACAGGGGCTTTTACATAGATTTATAGATTATAAAATAATATGTTATCGAGGAATGAATGAATGAAAAATGTTGAATCTGTAGATATAAGATGTAAATATTTTTTTTCTAAATGTATATGAATGTAAAATATAAGTACCTGTTGTCAAGCCAATTGAATTGGTTTAGCAGTACTTGTTTGTTGATACTTTGTATTCAATTATTCTTTCAATAAAAAAATAAAATTAAATTTAAAAAAACAAATTGAAGAATAAATATATATGGAAGGGAAGAGATTGCCTTTTGAAGGTGATGACGACAGATTGGGAGGGCTTCCAGAAAATTATGCCCTCAGAGGAGTCCTCGTAATTTAGCCTTCTGCCTTTTATGGGATTGCCGATGTATTGGGGGGTTGGAAGTGAATACAGAGTTTCTGCGATGGACAGATCAGTCGAGATACCTCTGCTCTGACCAGGCCTATGCGAGCGACGTTGAAAGTAGGGATATGTGCCTTGAACTTAATATTTTATGATATGAAGATATTTTTTTTTAAGAAAGACAAATATTCCTGGGTTACGAATAACTCAACAACATTTTAAAATCTCCTACTACCACCATACTAATCAAAAAATGTTGGTTGTGTTGTGATGGAGGACTTAGCCAGCCGAGGAATCGAATACGGAACGCCTGGGTGACCCAAACGCGTTGCCACTCAACCACTGACCGGTTTTTTGATGAAACTATTTGCAGCTGAGCCTGGTAGAGGAATTCGACGGAGATTTGGAAGCGACCCTCAGCTTTTACACCTCAAGGCTTAATTGAAAGGTTCTTGCTGTTTGATAGGAATTTACCAGATTCAAGAGGGTGAATGGTTTTGCCTTACTTAGTTTTTTAGTAAACTATGTACGGGCCGCGGGAATGGGGAGAATAAAAGTTTGTTGGAAGATGTTGAGGAAGTGTTGGTGGGGACTGTGAAGTTGAAGGCAAGTCAGGTTTTATTAGGGAACAGGGTCTAAATTTCCCTTTATTGGTTGAGTCAAAATGACAGATACACTGACAGAAATTTCTACATTTTCACCTTCTAGGGGGTCAGGAGGGGAAACTGAGGGAATTGTAGGGGGTCCAGGAGGGAAATCTTCCTCCATTATTCACAAAAGTACAACACAAAAAAACTACAACAATAGTATGGAAAATGACAGAAGTAAAAAAAGTTATAAGTATCTGGATATCAGCAGCGAAAAGTGACTCTTGGACAATCATGAGGGAGTAATACCCCAAGGCACAACACACTACTCTTTTTTTGCCGAAAAACAAAAAATAATGGAGTATTATTATTTAAACCGAACAACTGATGACAGCCAAATGTTATTATTGCAAATCCCACCATTCTTATTATAAATTCAAATATTTAGGCTAGTATGGGGCTGGAAAAAACTGTTATAAAACTTTTCTATAAAATTTTAGGCAGATCGGTGGCATGGGGCTGGAGAAAACTGTTAAAAAACTTTGATATAAAATTTTGTACGTAAGAAAATTTTCTTCCCTTTGCATTTCTAAACTTCCATCAGAAAAAACGCCGGTTTCTATTCTAACAATAACCAAGCTAAACTTTTAACCAATTCTAAAGACAAGGAGGATGCCATTCTGGGATCTACAGATTAAATTTCAACCATTGCCAAGCAACTTATATAAGTAAAACTGCACGTAACGTAAATATTAGAGTTAAATAACATGTCAGGTGTTTAACAAGCACAGGTTTCTCAGAATTTGCTAACCATTTAATTGATACTAACCACACTTTAATAAATATACTGTCCCAATAAGCAATAAAAATAGAATAGGAATACGCATTAATAATTTGGAAGCATTAGAAATTTCAAAATCAAAGAAAAATAATTGCCAAATTTTAAACAAACAGCTAGAATTAACCAACAGTCCGACTTTAAAGTTGTTTGCTTTCTCATTATGTAAACCCCACCCTTCCTTTAACCCTTCCCCTTCACCTCTTCCTACCCCTCCATCAACCAATCTATGATGTTCTCTCCCATATGCTTTCTCTCTTTACTTGTTTACCTATTACTTTTCTCAGTTGTTGATATTATTTTTGTATTATGATTTAGTTAATATATTATTGTCCTTTTTTTATTTAAAGAAACATTAAAAACAAATAATAATACATATTTATCAAATAAAAAAACATAATACAAAAAAAGAGAAAAAATCCTAATAAACTATTTTTAAGTAGTTTGTCAATTGGTTCTTTTAACTTAATGGATTATAACAAAAAATAAATTAACTATTAAAAAATAATTGTTTACATTCATAAAAAAAAATATTGTATACATTCATATCATAAGAGATAGAGCTAAAGAGGTATAACATGATATAAAAAAAAAAAATATTTATGTATATATATTAAGGTATCCCAAAAAAATGAAAGTTGTTATTTTTCAACGCATACCCTCTAATTTTTTTTCATTAATGACAAAACACTTATAAATAAAAACATTTTTTTTTTTCGTAAGAAGCAATCACTTTGTGTGTTTTTAAAAAATTTTAAATTTGTGGTTAGGCATTATATTTTAAATAAAACAAACACTTAGTATGTAACCACGTGTATTTATTATTTGATATATCGACCGGTTTCGCTCCGACCGAGCTTCATCAGGATATAATAATAACTAAATACTAAGACAGAGTTGTTGGTTATATATAGGTTAAGTAGGAGAGGGAGAAAGAGTATTACAAAAGAAACATAATTAGACAGAGACAAATTCTTAGAAAGAGATAAAAAGGATTATCAATAAGTGGAAGGGAGACAACAATATATGTGTATCACATTTACATTTATAAACAACAGTTACTGGTGATCTTAGACATATTGAAAGTTGGATCTATAATACAATAAGATAAAATTATACAATAATTAAATACAATAATATAATACATATTACTAGTCAAACATCTCAGAACAACAATGTAACATATAATATAATATCATGGGTTGGAAAGAATAGCAGGAAACAAGTTGAAGATAGGGCTATAGGGTGTATTTTTTTGATTTGATAAATTGGTTTGGTTATTAAGTAAGAATTCGGACTTATTTGAATTTAACGATTTTCTAATTTCTAACGCTTCTAAATTATCTAATCTAATGCCTATACTGTTTTTATGTAACATGCACGTGTCTGAAATTTTATTAAAAGAATGATCTTTTGAGATTAAATGGTTGGCAAATTCCGAGTAAGTGTTCTTTTACCCTAATGTTCACGTTACGTGCTGTTTTTCCTATATAGAAGGCAGGACAATCATTACAGTTTACGTGGGATCACGGCAACCCGTGCCGACTTGCATCGAAACATTTTTGTGGTTGTATATTAAGCGCATGTTATAGCCTTGGAAAAATCCATTTTCTATCAAAATGTCTTTATTTTTACATCGCTAGGTGGCAGTAATCGTCCATTCTCACACTTGTCCCTTCTCTACATTCGACATGCGTTATTGCACTGCCTTCTGTGTCCACATACAGAAGGCAGTGGAAATTGCCATTGGTTTGATTTTATAAACGTCGTTTGGAAACTCGTGCTTCACATTTAAAGTCGATTTAATGTTTTTTTATTTAACTTCTAAATATTCAGCCTTTTATTGTCTTTTAAACTATATTTTCTAGAACTCATCATTATGATTACTACAGTAGAAGCTAGTTAATTCGAAATCCAAGGGACATCGAAAATCAAATTTCGATTTAACAAATTCCCACGTAAATCGAAATTTCATGAAAAAAAAACATAAAAAGTAGCCGAAAATCGAGTTTTTCGTCCGAAAATTCAAATTCGGGTACGTTCTTCGGAGTAAATTCGTAATAATACGACTTAGGCGCTCCGCTGACGAGGCAACTGAAACCAAACTAAACCCGGCTGGTTTCCATGTCTTGATTGGTCAAAAAGCTTGTTTAACCATAGACGAAGAACAATCAGCTGACCGCTGGCAACTAGCAATGGCCGGCCAAGGCAATCAACAGTGCGAGTCGTCAGTCACCGCTTGCGTTACCATTGACAAAGAGTTTTTGAGTGATTGTGTAGTGTGCGGGCCATCATATTGTCGTACAAAGACGGTTGCCAGTTGACAGTTTTCTATTGCCTTTTCGCAGAAAAGAAAATCGAATTTTCGCAGCCGCTTACTGCCACAGTCGGCCTTATATTTGAAAAAATACTTCCCAATACGTAATTTTTCCGCGTAAATAAAATCTTCGCTGCCGATTTCCGGCCCTTCGCAGCCAGCCTTTAAAATTGATATATTAGAAGAATATTGGTATTCATGTTATATTTCATAGCCTAAATCGAAATTTGGCAACCGATTTCCGTCTCAGCCGGCCCTTCCAATTCAAACATTCGAAGTAAACTCGTAAAAATATCATATAATTATCGCGAAAAAAATATTTTGTCATTCGAATTCCATAGTAGTCGGCCGTTAATTCAGATACCTAAATTCATAAAAATACGATATATTTCCGTGTAAATCAATTTTCGCTGCCGATTACCGCCACGGCCTGCCCTTTAAATTCATAAAATTATTCGAAGTAAATTCGTAAAAATATGACATGCCAAAGGAAACCAATACCGATTTACAAAATAATACGAATTGGGATTATGTCCAATAGGGTATTTCCACGGTTTTTTTTAGTGTTTAAAAAAAATAAGCAAAAAATTACGATGATTATGGCATTTCTATTCTATTTTTATGTTGACGAATAAAGTTTCTAGAGCGAATCTATGTTTACCATTTTTGAATTACCGCCAAAACGATATTTTGGGGCGGAGCTATCGTGTGACGCCATAACGGTTGACGCTTCAGTAGTACAGTGTTTATTTATGCTGTCAGATGGCTGACGACACGCTTAATATGCACTAAAAAAAATGTAGTAGTTAGATACTAACGAGTACTAATCTTCCGGAATTAAAAAAAAAGAATTTTAACAGGTTTTTTTTTTTATTTTCGTTGTTTGTTTTTCCGTGTTATGCCGTGTTGTGCTACCTCCTTCTTTAGCCGACGTTTCGGACAGCGTTGCAGTGTCCATCATCAGGGAAGATCCGGCAGATCTGCCGTTTGTTAAATCGAGGAAAATAGTGATTAATATACATTATTTTTCATTTCTGAAAATTGCAATACTTACTTCTTATTATTATGCAACTGATACAAACTGTTTTTTCATTTAAAAGTTCGTATTTACCGTCGTAATTCGTAACATGGCGGTCGCACAGATCAAATATCGCGAGCAATGAGTTTTCGTGTTGAATCGAGCAAAATAAAGATAAATATACATTATTTTTCATTTCTGAAAATTGCAACACCTAGTTCTTATTATCTAACTGATACGAAGTGTTTTTTCATTTAAAAATCATAAATACCGTCGTAATTCGTAACATAGCGGTCGGTGAAAAATGACATTTTGTGTTTTCAAAGTTAAAAAATAACTATTAAATGCATTATTTTACAATTCTGGTTGCTGAATCTATAACTATTATGTATCTAAAACAATTTTTTTTTAATTTTTAAAGTGCATATTAAGCGCGTCCCGATTTTGTAAATCTTTACCTCAAAACCGCTGTCGGTCATAATAATGGTGTAAAGTATATAAAACAAAGTTAACAAAATATCACAACTATCTTCGAAAATAAGAAATAAAAACGGTAAAAATCACGAGCTTTATACGGACACAAACGTTAGTTGTCAATTCGCAAAGGAATGTAAAGGAATGTTTGGTTAAGGTGGCACGAGGGATTTTGCAATATTTAATGGTTTTTTCGCGTTTTCGAAGTGGCCTATGTCCATAACTGTACCAACAGAAAAAATTTAACCAAAAAAATGTTAGTTACATTCACGATCTATCCGACAAAATATAATTATAAAATAACAAAAAATATTTTTCGTACTTAATAACTGTTTGCAAAATAGCTGTTTTTGACAAATCGTAATCGGCCTGCAAATGTTTCTCTTATGTGGTCGTATATAAGAAGGAAATAAAATGAAAAAAAATATTTTTAGGTAGAAAACATCTCAATCTATACTATCTTATTTTTGCATTTTTAAATTAAATAGCCCTTTTAGCTAATTAACGATGTGATATTCTTAAAAAACTGAAGACAGCGGTCAATTTTAAAATCGTTTTAATGTAATAAAAAACTGGTTAATTAATAAAATAAAAAATATCATATTATAAAACAGTATTTAAGGTGTGTCAATTAAAAAAAATATAAATCAAAATCCAATTATTTATTCGGTTTGGATCCATTTTCTTACCACATAAAACACTAGACATTCTAAATAAATTTCAAACTACGGCGGAGCTCCGTCTCGGAAGCACGTTCGTGACGCTCTTCCTCGTGATTTAAGTAAAAACTGAATCACTCAAAAGATCAGTTATGTACTAGTTCTGAATATATTGCCGGAATAATTAATATGCCCTTTTTACAATTGGTTACATAATTTACTATCGAAAATAAACGCATGTTCGCTCTGAATATCCCTACACGCATCTGGTCCAGGGATATTCAAAGTGAACATGTAATATTATTTGTTTATGATAATTAAATAAATGTTTATAATAATTACATAAATGTTTCTGACAATTAAACTAGAAATATAATATGATATGTGTAATATCTATTCGGTGGTGTTTAATTATTCTTTTTACATATTTTTATTTATATAATTTTTTATTTTATTACTAGTTTTGTCATTTTTGGTGAAAGACTACCTATCCGGAGGTCGTGGGTTCGAATCCCGGCGTGCGCAAGTAATTCTTACTTGATTGATAGTGTTATTTCACAATTTAATAATTTTAAAATATTATATTATACGGAATTGTCGCAGTATTGCCCTGCTATAAGATCACCATTTAAGATTGAAACGTTGCTTGATATGGCTCTAGCCTTGTTTGGTAATGAGATCTGAATAGTCAAGCTGTCGGATCTGACAGTTACCATTTTTTTCCAAATGTAACCTTAAAAATTTAATTTTAATTTCTTTGTATGATAACCTCACAAGAGTCCCAACTGCCCAATATTCTAGTTTGGTTCAGTTTTACAAATCTTTTTTCCATAACTTGTTTGTTATTTTTGATAAGGCCCTCGACTAGCTTTTCGGAGATTGCGGGTTCGAATCCCGGCGTGCGCAAGTAATTTTTATTTGATTGATAAATTTAAATCTTAATATATATCTAAAACAAAGTCGGGTTAGTTACACCATTTATAACCCAAGAACGGCGGGACCGATTTATATGATCTTTGATTTGTTGAATTTGTCTGTCTCGAATAGTAGAATAATAATTAACACAGTTTAATAATTTTAAAATATTATAGTGCGGCACGTTTGCAGAGTGGAAGATAGTCTCAGTATCGCCCTGATATTAGACCACTATTCAGGATTGAAACGTTGTTTGATTTGGCTCTAGCCGTGTAGATGGGTTGGAAAAAATAATTCAACAATTCATCAAATATTTATAGTATATTTTCACGTTCTCAGTTTATTATTTCACATTATAGTTTATTTTCACATTTCCCAGGAACTTCAAGTTCCCGGACCCTATGCATATATGATATTGTATCATAATATATGTATACATATTTTGTATTAATAAAAATAAAACATAATCATCTATTCTATTATTCACAATAAGTAGGTATGTTTGTCAAGTTTTCAAAGAAAATCAATGACAATAATAGTTTTTTCTTTGATAACTAATAACACAAGTAATTATCGATTCATAAAAGTAGTATTTAATAACCGCAAAATACACTTTTATTTTACGTGTTTAAATACATTGTGACAATAAAATTATAATTTCTATTGTCATAATTTCTTTCTGTCAAATTTAAATAAAACAGCAAGGATTCGGTGAATAAAATTACACGTGCATTTTATGGTAAAATCGACGCGCTAGAACTGGACGGGAGGACGGAATGCGGCGGAATTGTAGTAGAAGTAGCGTTATGAAATTATTTACAAGTTTACGAAGGATTCTAAAATTTACTTATTGAAGAATCGATACTAGCGACGTTACGAAAATATAGGAAACTATTATCACCGGAATTAAAAATGTTCGTAGCCCTGCTGCCCTCCCACCATTGTGACGTCACAATCCGATCAGCCACTCACGGGCCGTTTAGATTTCGTCAGTTTTTGATCGTTTTTAAAATCAATAAATTTGAATGAAAACATAAAAAACAAAAATTTTAATACTATGATTATAATCAGAAAAATAATCTTTAAATATTCCATACATTTTCAACAGAATCCCCCGTTTGTGAAAATACCCTATTGCATAAATCCACATTTAAGCTCGTTTTACTGCCACGGCTGTCTGTCAGATTCCGATTTACGAAATGATATAATTTTTTTTTTTGCAAAAATCGATGTTTTTCGAATTGCACCAACCAATTTTCGTGTGCGGACAAAAATAAATTTCGAATTACGAATCTCGAATTAAAAAATCTTTTTGAATGAAAAAACATTTCGGTGATTTTTTTTTTTAATTTTGAATAATTCAAAATTTAAAAAAAAAAAATCACCGAAATTTTTTTTGAATTAACGGGATTTTACTGTATCCTCAAATATATTTATCCTGACGAAAAAACTATCGGTTTTGAAACATGTAGAAATTTTAACATGTGATTATAGTGGTTTACACAAAATAATTTATTTCAATAACTCAGGTACGGCACATACGTCATTCCTATGTCTACCTACGTTAAATTATCGTAATTCAAAATTTAAAAAAAAAAAATCACCGAATTTTTTTTCGAATTAACGGGATTTTACTGTATCCTCAAATATATTTATCCTGACGAAAAAACTATCGGTTTTGAAACATGTAGAAATTTTAACATGTGATTATAGTGGTTTACACAAAATAATTTGTTTCAATAACTCAGGTACGGCACATACGTCATTCCTATATCTACCTACGTTAAATTATCGTGAAAACAAGCCATTATATAAGTGAATTTGCAAAGATTGAAGAAATAAATGATTTACTATCAGACACCGCGTACACTTAATGAACTCTCGCTTGGGCGCTTTCAAGAAACGTGAACTGAGTAACAGACCATTCTGAACTGACGCATGCGTATTGCGTATTGTGACATGTGAAAAGATGCGAGTAGAATATTTATATGAAATACAGAATTTGTGATACTCATTGTTTTTGTAGCTTTTGCAAATTATTCCAATGCTTTAAGTGAGTTGGTATCCTTCTTTTGGACCCATTTATAAAACATTTTGACGGCATTTTCGAAGTATATGTGCTGTCAAAGACGGAACCCGTAACCTCACTCTCGACAACGGGAGATCCTAGCCCGTAATGAACAAAAGCTCTGAAGTATGAGATAATGTGATCCAAAATGAAGTATTTATTTAATTTTTAATATCAACAGATATCATAACGACAATATGAACCCGTACTTCGATAGATATGTGTATTACGTACATATTTTAAATTAAAGATATTGTGTAAAATTATTATTTATACGGAAAGTCATAAATCGAAGTTTGAAAAGTGGGTTGTATGGTGTATCAATGTTTTTATTTTTTATGGTCGAATGCTTACATTAATGACAAAAAAAATTCAGCAGTTTAAAAAATAATAGTCCATAATTTGGTAACAAAAAATATCAAGTCTGACAATGACATACGAAAGGTAGTAATTCAGCTGTTTTAGAGGACCGTTTTGCAGCAAATCACCTGTTTGCCCTATAACCTACTCAAGACGCCCGCGAGCAAACGTGTTGATGCGCTTATAGTAACTTGCTTTTTTGTTAGTAAATACATATTACTCATTCAGGCAAGTTGTCGTTAGATTTAAGCAGTTCTAAAAATAGTATATTTTTAATAGGAGTCGTAAAACACCAAATATCGGGTTCTGAACTGCCCTCTAATGGGCAAGTTTCTTGAAGTTTAGTTCTACAATATCCGGGAAGTGAATTAACTGTCAATTAAAGTGTTAATCTCTACCAAATCTCTACCTAATTGTGTGAAGAAACTTGTAAACTTATATCAAGTTTGGAGGGACTTGCAAAAAAATGCTCAGAAAACGCAAAACATATTTGAACAACGTCGACAAGAGTTTGTTAAAAACTTAGATAATATTGTACTCGCCAATGCCCTTGAATTAATAAAAATAAATGAAGATATAATCTTCTTTCAGCGGCAAAGACAGCCAGGTCGTCCTGGTTACTTGGCGGGACGCGAGGGTAGACAAAAAATTAGAACAATCGAGGAAGGAAAGCGGCGTCCAAAATATTTATCTTCGCCAACTCCTTCAACATCGTCTTACGAACCGTTACAAAATTACTTATCTTCTGATTCTAACGAAGACACAGATTTAGATGATTTACCAAAACCTGTACAGAACCTTAAATCAATCAAAACTCGATGCGAAAAGACTTCATTACTCCAAAGTTAGTCGCAGAGCTAGACAGGTGCCAGTATAGTATGATAGATTCTGTTTTCATTCTTGAAGCTACAATTGAGGCGCTTCAATTCAAAGAATTGGAAAGAAAAAAGGTAAGGCGCGCGCGGAGGGCATAAAATTTAATTTTCAAAACGAGGTACCAGATTTTGTGACTATTCACTGGGACGGCAAACTGTTGCCTGCCTTAGATCCCCGAAAATCAAAAGAAAAACGTCTTCTAATTGTTATAAACATATGAGAATAACAAACAACTTATTGCTGTGCCACGATTGCAAAGTTCTTCGGGAAGCGAACAAGTGCAGGTTGTATGGAATGATAAAGTGCAAATTCTGTGTTGTGATACTACAGCTTCAAATACAGTGCTTGTGTGCTTCTTGAACAAAAACTTAATAGACAAATTGTTATTTTTGCTTGCCGTTATCACGTGTATGAGTTGGTATTAAAAGCCATATTTCAAGTAAAAATCAATCAAGTGACTACAAGTCCTGACATCCCACTCTTCAAAAAGTTTCGCGATAACTGGAAAAATGTTAATCCCGATAAAATTCACCGCTACAGAGAAAATCTCACATTGCACCTAACCGCTTCCGAAATCGATGATTTGCTTGACTTTAACCGTACTGCACTGACAACAAAAATACTTCGAGATGACTATCGAGAGTTGTTAGAACTCTCTGTGATATTTTTGGGCGTAGATGTAGAGAGAAAATTTAAGATTCGGCCTCCAGGTGCTATGCACCAAAATCGATGCAATGTGGTCAAATAATGCTTGGTTTCAAAATCGATACAATGTGGTCAAATAATGCTTGGTTTCAAGAAGCCAGAAAGAAGTTGTCGTTGCTGCTGAAAGAGCTGTTACGTTAATGCATAATTTTCATGTCTTAATCACGGTCGAAGAGGAACAAAAACTATTTATCCTGACTGTAAAAAACAAACTTTGAAGCGAAAATTTAATCAATAAACCATTTTTAAATATAAAATACATAATTGAACATTTGTGCATTTTTTAGTTTTATTTAGCTGACAAAAAATTTAAGTTTAAAATCCTTCCATATTAACTCAGTACAAATTTTTGTACCATATGTTTGGCATCAAGTCGGCACGGGTTGCCGGATTTTAATCAAAATAAATTTTTTTATTTTTATTTTTAACTTTTTAACTTAAACAGTTAAACCTCAAATTATAATATTTTAATTAATGAAGATAATATTAGCGAAAGTCAAACGAAAATCCGAAACAGAAAAATCAGAAAAAGATACGGATACATCTGGGACTCGAACCCAGGACCTCTGGCAATCCGGATTGCCCCAGATGTATCCGTATCTTTTTCTGATTTTTCTGTTTCGGATTTTCGATTGACTTTCGCTAATATTATCTTCATTAATTAAAATATTATAATTTGAGGTTTAACTCTTTAAGTTAAAAACTCTCAGGAGAGACACACACACCTGTGTCAGACGCGCAGAAGCTCGGGCTTTCTTCCTCTTGCCAAGAGATGTGCAATTTCTTTAACTGGTCTAAGTGTCTTTTCCAAACCATATCAGAATTATTAATCTTAACGAAATATATCTTGTTGCCCTTTTTATCAACAATTTTGCCAGGGACCCATAACCTTTTCCCTTAAGACCTAAAGTCTCTGGTCATTACTTTCTGACCTATTACAAAACTCAATTTATTTCTACCTTTATAATTTTTTTTCTGATTGACTTGACTCTGTTTAACATTTTGTAGAATTTTCTTTTGTTGAGCAGAACCGGAATTACTATTTCCTTCCCCCAATTTCTTTGGATTTAAAGAGTCAAATACCGTTCTAATTTTTCTTCCCAATAATAATACAGATGGTTCGAAACCCCTTGTTGCCTGAACCGTGTTCCTGTAATCTGTTAAAAAATTATCCAATTTTACTTTGTAATCTACTGGAAATTTATTTTGCCCACAAATTTTTTTAAGAAAATTTTTACATGTTTTCACAGCATTTTCCGCTTGACCGTTACTACTCGGTTGATTAACTGGTGTAGTAGTATGTTCTATTCCGTTTATCGTGCAAAATTCCTCAAACTCTTCAGAACAAAAACATGTGCCGTTATCACTTACTAACGTTGCTGGAAACCCAAACTGAGAAAACAACCTGTGAAGAACCTCAATGTTCTCTTTTGACGTAAGGGTGTTTACTTCGATACACTCGATCCATTTGGATGACGAATCTACGATCACTAAGAAATTTTTGTTATACAAGCTACCGTGGTCAATATATGCACTCTAACCCATACGTTGGGTTCATATGGCCACACTGTTAAAAAACTTTTCTGTGAACCTGGTTTTATTTCCAAATAATTTTTACAATTTTCTGTTATACGCTCTAGATCTTGGTTTATTTTCGGTCACCAAACGAAACTTTTCGCTATCCCCTTTGTTTTAAAAACCCCTAAATGAGATCTATGTAACATCTTTAAAACTTCTTCTTTTAAAGATTCCGGTACGACAACTCTATGTTGATACAGAATACATCCATTTATTAATGACAATTCAAATCTCTTATCCCAAAAAATCTTAATACCATTCCCATCTTGAGCTTTCTTTGCTGATGCTGGCCAACCTTCGATAAGATATTTTCTAATCTGCCCTAATATGTTGTCTTTTTATCTAAAGACACATTAAATCCACTCTTTTCGAAGTAATTTATATAATCCGAATCCATATTATCTTCAAAATCTTCTTTATTAACCGGACACCTACTTAGATAATCAGAACAATTGTTTTTTGACTTGACATATTCGATCTTAAAATTGAACGAACCTAACATAATTGCATAACGTTGCAATCTTGATGCTGCGATCTTTGGAACCTCTTTATCATTACCAAAAATTCTTACTAATGGTTGATTGTCAACTGCTAAAATAAACTCTCTACCATACAAATATTGATAAAACTTTTTTATCCCAAAAATGATTGCAGTAGCTTCAATATCTAGAATTGAATAGTTTTTTTCTGCTTTAGTAATACATCTACTTGCAAAACCTATGGGTCTCTCCGACCCATTCCTGAACACATGAATCAGTGTTGCCCCAATTCCGTTAAAACTCCCATCCGTAACCAATTTTACAGGAATGTTTTCATTGAAATGCGTTAAGATCCTATCCGATGTTAGTATCTTTTTAACTGTTGCAAAGCTGTCTTGCTGTTCTTTATCCCACTTAAACATAGCATCTTTTTTAAGTAACACATATAATGGTGACAATAAATTTGCCATGTCTGGAATAAAATTACGATAGTAACTAATCATTCCCAGTAAACTCCTCAACTGATTTAAATCACTTGGAGGGGGTGCATTCAAAACCGCTTCTCTGTTTCTTTCACACGGTTGAATCCCCTCTTCACTGATTTTATAACCTAAAAATTCAATTACCGCTAAATTAAACTCACATTTATCACTATTTACCGTTAAATTACAGCTTTTTAACCTTTCTAACACAACACACACGTTCTTTTCTAAATCTTCCTCATTTTCCCCCACTACAATGATATCATCAAGATAGAACGCTATCTTCTTTATGCCTGCTAGGCAACTCGCCATTGCTTTTGCAAAAATAGCTGGTGATGACGCTAAACCATACACTAACCTCTTGTACTGAAATAATCCTAGGTGTGTATTAATTGTTGTTAAAGATCTACATTGCTTTTTTAACACGAACTGGTTGTAGGCCTGTTTGAGGTCAATCTTCGCAAAGACCTTTCCGCCACTAACTTTTGTTAAAAGTTCCTCAATTCTCGGTAACGGATACTTGTCGATTAACAACTGATTGTTAATTGTTGTTTTGTAGTCCCCACATATTCGAATACTACCATTCTTTTTCACTACTGGAACAATAGGACTGGAATATTCACTACAAGTAACCGGTTCAATAATGTCTTCAGAAATTAAATAATTTAATTCACTTTCTACCTTATTTTTCAACGCAAATGGAATAATTCTACTATTCCGGAATACAGGGCTTGCGTCTTGTTTTAATTTTAATTCAACTTCGTACCTATTAAACTTGCCAATCGTATCCGTAAATATTTCTGGAAATTTCACTATCAACCGATCCTTTAATGTATTCCCACTAACACAATTCACGATTCCTGAAATTCCTAAATCAAAAATATCCATAAAATCACGTCCTAGCACTGATAAATATGTATTTTCGACTACAGCAATCTTTAAATCCCGACGCTTATTGTTAAATTCAACAGTAGAAGTGAAAGTACCTACTACTTTTATGAGAGTATTGTTGAAACCCCGTAAGCTGATTTTTTCCCGCGTCAGTTTTATGTTTCTAAATTTACTTAAGTACGATCCCTGGCATAATACTGAACATGATGCTCCAGTATCCAACATGAACCTACATTTCATTCCATTTAATAAAATATTTACATAAAATTGTTCCACACTATTAATATCGTCTGAATATACGCCCGTTTTTGACAATAAAGTATAAACGTTATTACGACCTGAACCTCGTTTACATTGTTTTGCTAGATGACCTTTCGAGTTGCATGCATTACAAACATAATTCTTAAACTTACAATCTACCGATGTATGCTTATTGCTACCACAAGTGAAGCATTTTCGCTCTAGCGAAACTCTCTTTGGAGACATGCTATTATTTCTATTTCTAGAAGGATTAGCTGTATAGCTGTCTCTATCCCGCCTATACATTTTACTCGACACTCGTGTGGCGTTACTATTTACTCTGCCATACGTGGCTACTATATTATCACTAAGACCTTGAACTTGATTTGAAACTACAAGTTCAATGCACTCTGCTACTTGAACGCATTTTTCGAAAGTGTGTAATTCACCTTCCAAAAATAATTTCTCTCTTATTTTACCCGGTCTACATCCGAGAACGAAGAAATCTCGCAATTTCTCTGATAAATTATTCCCAAATTTACAATTAATTGATAATGCTTTTAAACGAACTGCAAAATCCTTGATTGATTCGTTGACCGATTGTTTTGCTGAATAAAATTTCGACCTCTCTTCGAAAAAACATTTAGACATACCACAATAATCGCTCAATTTAGAAATTAACTCTTCTAATTTTACCTCAGTTACTTTCTTGGGTATACATAAATTTACTAACAGTGAGAAACTATCGTCCTCTAAAGCATTCAGAAAAATAGCCCTTTTCTTTATATCTGTCGTAAATTTGTCATCATGCACTAGGAGGTACTGTTCGAGACGGACTTTGAAATTCTCCCAGTTACCGTCACGCAAACTGAAGGATCCCAAACCCCTGGACTCCATGTTTCCCTCTCACAGTGATCAAATTAAAAGAAAAGAGAAGAAAAGATAAGAAAAAAATAGGACTTCCCTGAGTTAATCTTCTGGTCCAGACTCCTCTCCTTTGACCCTTGAAGTTCTCCTTTAAGAACCGCTCCTGTGCCTAGGACTCCGGTCCTCGGCTTGTGGTGATGCTGATGACTCCTCTTTTAGATCACGCCTGTGACCTGGACACCGATCCTCGACCTTGACCCGTGGTGTTGCTGCTGGTTGCCCCTCAGACCACGCCTGTGATCTGGCACACCGATCCTAGATCCTATGACCCGTGATGTCTCTGCTGCTGATCCCCCAGACCACGCCTGTGACCTGGAACACCGATCCTTGATCCGTGGTGCTGCTGCCTCCGTGACTCCGGTTCGTAGAGCCCTCACGCCTTCCCGTGGAGATACTACTTCTATCAACCCGTGACCGACCCGACAAAATACTACTTGCAACAATAGTATTGGACACTGTAATTCGTGACTCGCGTTTTTACTTTTTTGTACCGTGAATCCGCGTGATTCTTTTTATAATTTGATAATTATAACCTGTACCGGCTGCGCCACTGTTAATCTTTAGGATGATTATAGATATTTGTAATGATGGTACACGGTGTATTATAATGTTGGTTTATTGAAACTACGAGTATGTACAGTATATTGAGTCTAAACTGCTAGCTGGGAACAGACGGCGTTAATCATCAGTTCAAGGCTTATATAGACACTCTGTCTCTCTTCATCTTCCGTCTCTGTCAACTACTACGGAAGTCAAGGTGAATCCTATCTCACACTTAGAATCTAATACAAACTATTTCTTTCAGCGAGCCAATTTTTTAACATGATATTTGTTTTTGCGTTTGTACATTTTTTAATTGCTGCAGGTAACATATTTAAGCAATTTGAGATCATGTAGCCCAGCGTTCTTTGCCCATATTTGTTTAAATGCTTAGGAACGATTAGTCCTTCATTTAACGTAAAACGAGTATTGTAAGACTGTTCTAGTCTATTTATGTACAAAGGGCTATTTATATGTTGAAAATTAATTTTATACCATAGAATTGCTCTCACTGAGAGAATTTTAAGATTTTGATATAGGCATGGAACATTATGCCTTTGTTCGAATAAACTTTTTTGAGCTAATAATTTAACTAATAAGTTTTGAACTCATTGAACATGGTTAATATTTGTTTTACAGGAAAATCCCCAAGCTGTAATTCCATACCTTAAAATAGATTCAGCTAATGATAAATAAATTATCCGAAGTGTGCATATTGGAACATAGGATTTTAATTTATATAATCTACTAATAATAGATCTCAGTCATTCACAGACTTTATTTATTTGTAAATCCCATTTAAAAAAAAACAACAATAACTCGCAAATAAACATATTCCTTAACCAGTTTAATATTTTCACATGTATACAATGCAGGGATACCAACATGTAAGCAATCTGAAGTGTGTGTTTTAATTTCAGATGTAATAATATTTACCTTGGCATTGGGTGATCTAATATGTATCAACTTATGTATAACGTTTTTTTTGCATTTATGATTAGACCAGAGTCGTGAGACCATTTCAAAAGTTCAATGTAATCTTTTTGTAAGAGTTCAATACATAATTGCAAATCACTGCCAAAAATCACCAATGCAGTATCGTCAGCATACACAAACAGCCTCACTAATAAAAAATACTTAACGACCGTTAAACGGTGTTTTTGTGAATATTTAGATTTGGCAACGTTGTATTTTACTTGTTTAAATTGTGGTTTTTATTTAAAATCCGCTAGGTGGTGTGATTGATGCGCCAGAGCATTGCTTTCCCGCTGAAAAAAAATAGCCGGGAATACAAAATTTACGAAAAAAAGTCGGTCGCGAATGTGTGTGTGATTAAGATGATATTTAAGTTAATGATTTCGATCCTTATGACCAATTTGCACTTATATTCATGTACTCAATATATTTACTATTAATTTGTGTTGTTTTTCGTTAGTTTAAGTCAAATTGTGGTACACAAATCGTGTGTTCTAAATTGAACTGTCAGAAAATGGTTTTATAGGTTATATTCAGAAATAATTTGCATTTTAAGATCTTTATTTTATTATAAATTCTTGACAGTGATGTTTATTGTGACTAAAATATCTAATACATATTTTAGTAAACGTATCAAAGAAATGAATGTCTTAAGATGTGCAAGCAATGTATTCAAACGTGAGTTTTTTTATTGTAAATTTTTGAGAATGAAAAGCGAATTTCAAAATTTTTTTATTCTGTGAAGGAGTAAAAAGTGAGGTGACAGTTTTAATTTATAATCATTAAATAAAAGGACTGTGTTTTTTAAATTTTGAATTTTTCCAAATATTTAATGTTTTAATAGAAAGTGTTTGGGTTAAGTAAGTTTTTTTTCAACTTGATGTTTGAAGCTTAAAATAATACAGTTTTTAAACACTTAAATATGACAATCAATAAGATATGACAATCTTAAAGGTAATTACACTTTGGTTCTAAAATGGTATTTGTTTTTAAGACATCTCAAAAAATAATAAATATATAGGACATTAAAAAAAAAAATCGAAATTCGTTGAAAATTACAAATGGAACAAATATATACAACAGATAAAGTACCCTCCTTGGCCGTGTAAGCAGTTTCCATGAACAATTTTTTGTCAGTTCTTAATTAGTAAGGATTCTTCATACATGGTTGTTTGACCATTGTAAAAAATTTTCAGAAAGTTTATTAGTAAGGCTGGTAAAATACAACGTTGTCAGATCAAAACCATATATTTTGTTTAGTAAGAATTCGAAAAACGAAATGAACAGACTTTACACAACGTGCTACAGAAACACAGTTTAACGGTCGTTAAGTGTTTTTTATTAGTAACACCGAAAGTGTTTTACATGTTTAAAAATGTATGTATTAAAAGAGACATAAATGATTTATAAAATTGGACCTAATATGGAACCTTGAGGAACGCCTGCTTTTTTTTTTACTTAATTAACTCAATAGCTTTATTTGCATGCACCGGTTGTTCAAATAATTTTCAAAGAGTTTTCGAAGTTTCCCTCTTATTCCTATGGTTTCTAGTATTTTCAATAATTTAGTATGGTTAATAGTGTCAAATGCCTTTGAATAATCTATAAATAAGACTAATACATGTTTTTTTCTATTTAATTTATTATTTATTAAGCTGGCAAACTTTTAAAGTAGTATTTCTCTTTTTTTTGGAAACCATACTGATCGGTATCAATAATAGAATAATCTTCTAAATATTTTATTAATTTCAGCTGAATGTATTTTTCAAGAATTTTTTCAAGTGAAGGCAAAATACTTGTCGGTCTATAATTACCCAATACAGTGTGATCACCTCCTTTATAAATGGGTCTGATAATACTGCATTTTAAGACATCTGGAATTTTTGCTTCAAATAAGATTCTGTTTACCAAGTGCGTTATAATTGGACCTAAAGTTAATATATGTTTTTTAATATCGCTCATTCTGATGTAATCAATTCCAGGAGAAGAGCTTTTAAGTTGCCTCACAATGCTTTCTATATCAGCAATTTTGGCTCTTGGTAGGTACATGCTTTGAGGCATCTCCTCTGGTTCAAACTCAGTTGTCCTGTAATTACATTTATGTAACATATTGCAAACACTGTCAGAGAAATAATTAACAAAATCATTAGTTACGTTTTCTTTGTTTTGATCTTTCATCAAATATTTGGAGGCAACTTGGTCACAATCATTTTTATATTTCTTTCCTAAAATTTGATTACATTCGTTCCATTTTTTTTTTTAGTCTTGAAATAGATTTTTGAATTTATCATTATAGTATAAGGTTTTTAATTTAATTAACAATTTATTTAAAACATTTCGATAACACTTATATTCTTTTTTATAGTTTTTGTTTGTTGGAGTATTTTTCCAACGTTTATATAAAAAATCTTTTTTTAAATTTTATATAATGCATTAGTAGATATCCAATCATTTATGGCATGAGGTCTACTTTTAGATTTTTTGCTTATTTCAACCGTGCTATTTTTATTTAAGTCGAAAAAATAATTTTTAATTTTTTAATAAATAAGAGAACCATCGGTTTCCTTTAGAATCGATTTCCAATCATAATTACAAATATTTTTATCAAATTTGTGAAAGAATTTAAATTTTTTTAGAATCGTTAAAATTATCTATCGAATTATAAAGTATACTTATAGTTGTTGTGTGATGATCGGCAATGTTATAGTCACACACGCATGCGGAGATAGTATTGGTTAATCCAGCGGGTAGTTTACCGCTTATTCGCACAAAAAAATGATCAATACATGAACTGATTATTTCCTGTTTAACTACTACTTCCCTAGTGGCGTCATCTATATACTTTTTTAAATAATTATTTGTAAGGATATTTTCATAATTTATTACGATAGCATCATTTTTATTTAATAAATTTAAATTTCTGTCACCGAAAAATATTACACTTTCATTCGGTTTAATATTGTTATCAAACACACGGGATATTTCTGACAAAAATGCTAGCTCATTTAGATTTGGAGGTCGGTATATTGCTAAGATACTTAAAGTGCTGTTATTTGGAAGTGTCAATATTCAAAAAAGTTCTCAAAAAAAATTGTGTCCAGAAATATTTGCGAAAGGGAAAGGTTATTCTTTACATACCACAAAATGCCTCCACCGGATTTATGATTTCTGCAATAGTGCTACGAATTGTATCCTGGAATATCATAAAGATTAACAAGTTCCGAACGGATGGCTGTTTCGCAAAGCATGAGTACGTCAGTATGATTTAAACAGTCTTTAAAATAAACATGAAATAGGTCCCAGTATTTACATATTGATCTAATTTTTAATTCCACAATATTAAGTTTATTCGTTTCATATTTCCTTGTATTTTGCTTTTGAAACCATTCACGCAGGTTATTTACCTTGCAAAAATTAATGTCATTGTCATCATCTATGTAACTAAAAGACATAATGATTGTGAATAAAATACTATGTAACTAAAATGTTTTCATTGAATTTTTTCCTGGCAATGGCATCTCATGTCGATACACGCAATTATTAAAACTAATTGTTAAATTTGAATTTAATGATAAACCCAAATAAGTTAGCAGAATGATATGACCACAGATAATAATATCAAGCTTGACTCGAATTTGTGTTGGTGACAATATTGAATAGCCTGGCATTGTATTTCTAGTAATAAAGATGATACATAGTACGAAGTATATTCATTTTGCTTTGTGTAAATATTTTACAATCGTTAACACTTTGAGATTAGGCTAATAATTTAAAGTTTTGTTTTTGTCTTAAAATTTTACAGAAAAATATAATTAAATAATTTTTGGATATTTCTGATGAATCGTAAACACTTTGATAATAGGTTATTAAAATTATAACATTTATTTTTGGTTTTAACGTTTTACACAAATTTATAGCTAAAATATGGGGAGTTTTCAACAACAAAAAAAAGATTTTTAATATAGAATTTTTAATATTTGAGCAAACTAAGGGAGCCATCATTGTTAAGAATTTAAGAGTTAGTACATACCGATTCATAATTTATACGCCCTTGGGCAATTATCATCATTTTTTTTAAATAATACAATTTTTGCTGTTTGCTTTGTGATTTGTATCGTTTGTAGACTTAAATGTGCTGTTTTGGAATTCACAATTTTTACATTTTTCTTCTTTGTTTTTGTTAGGGCAGTCTTTCCAAGAATGATCCATGGCGTTGTGTAGACGAGTTGAAGGTTCCTGATGAAGGTTGAGTTCAACCGGAACCGGTCGACCAATATAAATCAAAATAAAGTGGTTTAAAACAAGCGGTTTGTTTCATTTGGTATAATGTCAAGCCACAAAGTGTTTGCTTTCTTTGATAATTTGACACTGTAAGGTTCGATTCTTTTATAATAAATAATAATTTAATTATTATTTCATATTCATCGAATCCACATTTTAATAAATGAGGAAATAAAGGATTACTTTTGTTTCTGAACTTCAATAATTTTTTCTTCAAACTTCGCAAAATCACTTTGTGGCGTCATTTTGAATTAAATTAAAACAAATAACTTTGTTTAAACCACTAATATAATCACAATTACCTACATGTTTCAAAACCGATGGTTTCTTCGTCAGGGTAGTAATGACATTAATAACAAAATAAACAAAACAAGTATAGACTAAAAAGAACTATGGACAAAAATATTTTAGAGAGAGGTGATTAATTAATTAAAAATAAAAATAAATAAAGGGTTAAAAATTTTACACACAAACTCAACAGATTTACAATTAGCAAACTTAGAAATTTTAGAAATTAGAAAAAGTGATAGTAAATTAAATATTATTAATAACCAAATATTTTTTAAAAATAGCCATCTCTTAAATTTATTTTCTTATTAATAATTATATTTAAAATAATTTATTTTTGTTGTTTAAACATCTTTATTATGTTTTGATAATTTATATAATGTAATTTTTCATATTTTTTAAATAATTTTTATATTTAATTTTAAATAATTGTTTTTTACGATATTTTAAATTAATTAATCACCTCTCTCTAAAATATTTTTGTCCATAGTTCTTTTTAGTCTATACTTGTTTTGTTTATTTTGTTATTAATGTCATTACTACCCTGACGAAGAAACCATCGGTTTTGAAACATGTAGGTAATTGTGATTATATTAGTGGTTTAAACAAAGTTATTTGTTTTAATTTAATTCAATAATTTTCATTAATCAGTTTACTCATCGTTGATTCGTATTATTTTTTAATTACGGATGACTTAAAAATGTGTGGTTCAATTAAAAATATCGACCATGTCTTAAACTGGGTCAAAATAGTAAAATTCCTAAGCTTCAGTAAAAACCCAAATACAAAATCGTCTCGTATATACTTGATTATAAAATTAGCAAAATTGTTTTCATTTTTTTTAATATTAGATCCACAATGGAGGCCTTGAAGAAAAAAATCCTTAGGGCTTATGTCATCATGAGAAACGAAGGAGATGAAGTTCCGGGAAGAAAAATATATGAGGAGTGGAAAGGAATCTATCGGTCAGTGTCTCCAGGAGTGACGGACGTAGATATTATGAACACATCTCTCCGCTGCGGTGCCGGACGAGGACGATGCGCGACGGATAGATCGATACCTGTCCTCTTGTATGTTATTTTAAGAATTGTAAGATTATTGCCAAGCTAATTATTGTTTAAAACCCTCTTATCTCTAATAAAAAATAAACTTACTTTTGATGAACCAAGAGTTTTAATTAATTTGCTGATTGACCGGTCTCGCTTTCCTCAAGCATCATCAGGATAAAAATTAATACGAAACGAGAAATACATGCTTAAATATAAATGCAGAGGGAGACGACAAGATAAACATATAACAAACAGTGAGGATATATTTACATCAATACAAAGAACATGGGAAAAAAACCGACAAACAATTATTCAGACGAATGCGTTGTAATAATATATCGAAACAGACAAAGCATTGACAAGGAGAGCCTTGATAAAATTTCTTATTTAGTTAATTGGTGGTGAAATTTTGTTTAAATGCGAATTATGATAATAAATATTCAATACATAAATCAAGTAAATACAATATGTACTTATTCAATCATAAGATTTTATTGCCAAATTTAAATTAAATTTTTACAACTGGACATAAAAAAGTCATTTTCAATGATTGTTTTCATATTCATGACATTGTGATAATAGAAATGATAATCTTTTCCTTTCTTGCGATTGTTACAAAAAAACTATAAATTTTATTCGAAGAGGGGAACTTACGATCCGCAGGCCATTTGCGGACCTCGAGACCATTTGGTTTGACTCTCGAGTACTTCTGGCCGGCCCGCAATAACTTCAACAGAGACAAAAGATTCCCAACTACAATAAAACTAAACTCAAATGAAAAAAATAATTTAGCAAGATAACTTCACACCAAACCTAGCGAACAAGACATTATGCATTTTTTTGTACAAAAAAAAAACATTTTTGGGTGAAATAAAAAGAAAAATAAAAACCGCCACGTGTGGAAATTGAAGTTTTGTTGGGTTAGGGTTAAAAAATTAAGGTAATTTAATAATTATGTATAATGTTTAAAAAATATGCATATTAAATTTGGCTATTTTGAAAAACTAAACCTGTTCACACACTTTTTGTTCTGTTCAAATTTTTGCATTTTATATATAAATTCTTTGACAAATCTAATACGCCTAAATTTTTATTGAGAGAGCCAAGTATAATGCCAGTAGCCGAAATAATAAATGGTAATATTTTTATAGTCTGAGAATGCCAAATTCTTTTAATCTCATTTCCCAAATCTGTATATTTTCTTATTTTTTCAGGAACAGATTTTTCAATATTACAGGAATTTGAAATAGCTAAATCAATGATTTAAGTTATTTTTTAAATTTTGTCATGTAAAACTATATCGGGGCTATTATGACTAATTGTTCTGCCTGTTTGGTTTTATCATAATATATAGATTGTCCGGGGGTAAAGTGCATTAATTTCGGGAGTTGATTCCACATGATAAAAAATACGAGTTTGCTTTACACCACACGACTGAAGTAAATACTTCTTTAGTAATGACGTTTGGACTGGGTGCTATCATTTATGCTAGACAATGTCTTGTTGTTTCTCACATTCTAAACGTTAAAATCCAACTAAAAACTATGGCACTTTTTCGTTTGGTATTTTTTGAATTTCCCTCTGCAAATGTTAATAAACGTCGCTGTCTAACTAAAATATGAATAAAAAAAGTTGTATTTTAAACTTTGTAAGAATTAAATCAACAATCCCATTCTAAGCGAAATTTCCGCAGTAATATTAATTAAATTTTCGTTTAGAGTGTGAACTCAGTGCAACGACTGAAACGACTGATTTGTCACGATGATTGGTAACAATCCAAATCTTCAATATAGATTCTTATACACTGATGATTGGAATAGTTTTATTCGATGCCAGAAAAAAAATAGATTAGATTACTAGAGAAGTATTTACTTCAGTCATGTGGTCTGAAGCACACTCGTATTTTTTTAATCCTACTATAATGTAGAATCACCGCCCGAAGTTAATGCACTTAAGTCCGAATGAATTTGATTAGTATTCATTATATGGTACTATATTATAGCGGTCAATCAAGTTATGTTTAGTTACCAAACTTTGGTGAATTATTTTTAAAACCTGATTGTGCCTAAATGTATACTCGGACGGCGCTAGTACAGGACATTCCTACATAACATGTTCTATAGTTTCCGGAAAACAGCGTTCAGGTTTCAGCGCTGAACTCTCCAATACTCAATCATTTGTTTGACGAAAGTTTGTCAACATACGTTTAGGTGGGATAATTGAAGTTTTTTGCGTTAATAATTTTTATTTGACCAGTAATCTAATAATTCCTGGCTGGTATTTACAAAAATTTTGGCATTCTCGTCATATAAATTTAAAGGTGTAATGTTTCCATCTGCCTTCCAAATTATTTTGTGCATTTCTGAGCACGCATCACCAAGTTAATGCTAATCTCTTCCTAATCGATAAATCCTCATCCTTTATTTACACATGTTTTACTTCCAATTATAGAGATTTATTCTTTCTTCTTATTGATTCATTATTCTTGCAACTTGTATTTTCATGTTTATTTTCTGACTATTTTTCCTGTTTTTATCTTTTTTAATGTTCTAATTATTACCTTTTTCTGTTTATTTTCAGTTTATTCTGTTTATTTTCTGACTATTTTCCTGCACACCTTTTATCTTTTTTTAATGTTTTAATTATTATCCCTCTCAGAACAGACATCGTCTAGTGAGGCGGGTAACTTACTAGTTATAAAATACTATATTACCTCAATAAACGCCCGGGTTGCCGGCAATGAAATTAAACTACATTATTTGTCTAATCGAGGCTTAAATTTTCGATACAAAACTGTGTTTACATTGATTGGATGGAGCCTACAATGTCACACAAGTTTTAATACGACGGAACGCTGGGCTACTGGTCTAAACGGAACATTGGTTTCTATTCAAATTTGTACTTAAGGTACTTCTAGGTATCTTCCTATTCCAAGCTGGTGGGTCTTTTTGTGGAGAGGCAGAAGTAAACACGGTCTTGAAGAGACCCATGTTGTAGGAGGGAAGAAGCTATTGAACTCAAGAATGAGTCGTAGAAACGACCCATTATCATATTAGTTTTGGTCAAACTCAGTTTCAATATTCGTCTCATAATAATAATAATAATATTTGGATAATTTATATAGCGCCGTTTTCGTGAAAAATCACCTCAAGGGCGCGTGTCATATATTACTGTGAAGCCCACTAATAAAGTTCACACATAAGAAATTTTCATGCTAAAGTTTTGTTTATAAAGTCCCTGAAGGCTGAAATGCAAAAATTACTCAAATAATCCCCCATGCAAGGTTTTCCCACAAAATATATTGTTTTTTTCGATCCCTTGGAAAACCTTAAAAGAGTTTCATTGTACATATTAACAAGTTAATAAATAAATATGCACGGTTTGTGAGAAATGTTAAAAGTGATTAATATTTTCCATTACTTCACAAATGCTGAAAAGCAATTATTAAATATTGCTCGTGGTCCAACTGTTTGAAATCACCTCTTCAAATTGTAACAAAAAACATCAGGTACTTAATAAGGTAACATTTCCAGAGAAAAAAACATGTAAAATGGGTATTTATTACAAAATAATAGAAAACTGATGTTAATGAATTAACAAAATGGAATGTGTTATTCAGATTTTTAGAACTCCCAAGTTCTCGTCTTTTCGTGTTTGTGCAAAAAAATTATTTTGCGAGAAGTATTTGCTTCGGAACGATTCACTCGATTTATTCCATTTACAAAAAAAAACCTTTCAGTAGACTACCTTAGTAAACATTTACAGTACTCTCACTAATCCGCCACCCCAAAAACCAGGGGCAAGTGTCTAATTAGTGAAAGTGGTGCATTACAGTACACATTTACAAAATATACTAAAAATTAAAACAAACACCACTTTCGACCTTTTGTGAAATTTCTATTTTTTGGTTTAAAGTTATGATATCAAGTGAAGCTTGCGAGAATAATTGCGTTACAGCAAACGATTTGTCGTCAGAGTAATTCAACCTTGTAAAGGTAAAATAATATGTGTACGGTCAATAAGTCATTACAAAAATGTGTGAGAATAGATTGAATAATTTTTTATTTATAACATTTTAAATAATAATAAAATTCTGTCCGATACATCCTCCACACGGCATCCCCGAGGACGACATACGCCTCTAGGGAAATTATTTTCGTCAGAATCTGGTGGATTTATTGTATACAAATCATACTTATACTCATACATGGGTAGAACTCAGCCAGCCAACCTTTCGGTATCTTGCGATAATTATTGAATTATTAGAAAACTAGATAGTATAAGGGAATGTCTTTAAATTTAAAAAAAAATCTTTAACCATCAGAAATACAATAAATTTTGCTAACATTTGCAACTTACTCCGCTTATTTATCTTTTTGCCTTTCCCCAGGACAAGCATTTAAAAGAAAGTGGTTCACTCCTACTCATCCTTCCCTACTTTCCGATTTCAAACCAAATTGAAGGTTTAAAATTATCACTCATTTCAAAATCTTGCACAACGAAATTATATTTTAAATTTACATAAAATAAATCTGTTTATTCTTTTTCAAACCAGAGTATTATTGCCATGTCTCAAAACACATAAATAATTTAATCTTCCGTGAAATTATAATCTAGTAGTTAGTTGCTTTTCAATCACTTTGAAACTTGATAACGCAACCTTGTAATGCCAGAGTACAAATCTACATACTTATGTGTGCAGGCAGCCAAAAGTTGAAATAAAAACGGAAGAACTGTTTATGAAAATGATTATTAAGATATTGTTTTTTTAACATTTGTTTATTAAAAGTGAGTTGTTAGTATGCTTGGGAGATGGTTGCTCTGTCTTTCAATCCTTCCGGAGGAAGTTTAATTTCTTTTAGCCAGGGCGAGTTTATTTATACTTGTTTTAGGATGAATTTATTCAGCATAGGAATGCCAGTCTTTGGGATGTCCCCATCCAGGTTTATGAGGGTTTGAAGTTTTTTCATCAAACTTAGCTGCATTCCCCCTAAATTGGGATTGCGGATTGGGACTGATGAGATTAAAGGCAATTTTGATATTTTTGCACATCGTGGCATACAAGGAGTATAAAGTGTAGGTCCCGGGTCGCTGCTTTGAGTTTTTCTTTTATGTCGTGGCGGCAAAAGAGTTTTGAATGTAACGTTAGGGCTTGGCATTTCATGCTTTCGGCACATTTTCTCCTAACAGGTGGGTTGACTTCTTCCAGCATTAAAATACCGTTATGCCAGGCTGATGTGGGCAAGGGAAGGGGACGGGGAAAAGCAATATTATGGGAAGCACATTGCATTATGACTACACGATAACGAGCGAGTTCGTAATGTGGGAACACTGAAGTTTAGAAGGTTTACTCGATAGCTCAGTAGTCAGAGCAGACGTCCGGATAACGCAAAGCCCAGAGTTGGTCGATGTCATCATTGTTTTCTATGCGTTTAAATTAGATTTGATTTTAATTTAAAATAATTATTTTGTCAAGAATTCAGAGTATCATCTGATTTTTCATTGGTCCGCGGCAATATAATTGTAAAAAATTCAACCCGTTAAAAACCAAATTTTAAAAATATAATACATATAGTTTCAATTTTCGACCTTGTTGCACATCGTCATCAACAACGAGTCTATCTGTCGAGTACCAACTTGATCGTTTTGTCGGAATGTGGGTTAATTTCCTTTTTGTACACATGTTTTATTTCCAATTGTAGGTATTTATTCTTTCTTCTTATTGATTTATTCCTTCTTCTTATTGATTTATTATTCTTACAACTTTTATTTTCATGTTTTTATCTTTTTTGATGTTTTAATTATTACCTTTTTTTCTGTTTATTTTCTGTTTATTATGTTTATTTTCTGTCTATTTTCCTATACACATTTTAAAAATATAATACATTTAATTTGAATTTTCTACCTTGTGGCAATTAATTAAGAAATCTCATTTCTAAGATTTGCATTCATTGCAACTCGAAATAATAATACAAAGTATTTGAAAAAACTAGACGATATGATTAAATTGAATAATATTTTAAAGATATGGATTTTTTCTGGGGTTAATGTTACAAGTTTTCAGTTGTCAGTTTTTGAAAATTTGATGTAGGTACTAGAAAGTACTCCAAAACGTCCCTTATTTGAAATGCTATAAAAACCTTTGTCAGGTGCTCGAGGTTGATGAAATTGTGAGCTATCAACTGTAGAAATCAAAATATTATTTCGGCATTTTGTACGGCAAGAAGATGAAAACGATTTTTATTCCAGAGCAATTTACAAATTTGACATAGGAACTTGAAGCACCTGCCGTAGATTTATTAAAAAAATAGTTTGAAAAGCTCCGGCCCACAGTTTGTCATTCCGATGCTCGCTGAGGGTATAAATTATCCTCGGAAACAACATCTCCTCAGTCGTGTTCCAGCAGACAGCAGATTGCAAACTGCAGACAGACACAATGGCAACCTTCAGCAACATGATTTCTGGTAAGAAAACTCTATATTATCTCAACTAGATTATTCTTTTTTGTTTAAATACTAAAATATAATAAAAACTATTTTATTATATGACATACGTTTTATGGAACATTTTTTAAATTTCAAATAAAGAACTGTGCAATTTTTCCAAAGAAACATCACTATCTCAATGACATACTGGTAGGTACTAGATACCGATTGCGCTCAGATTACAGTAGATTAAAATATATTTATTAATTTTAAACAAATAAATTTAATGTAAGGTAATTACTGGAGCTTTCCTATATCTCATGTTTTTATTTGGAAATTTCAAGTCTTCTCTCAAAAATCATTAAATCGAATTTTAATATAGAGACGTATAAACTGCTTATAATATTTGGTTATAATGGTTTTGCATAAGGCGTGGCATCAGAGGTGTACTTGAAGTCGGGTTCTTAAATTTAAACCGTACAGCCGCTGGTGTATTAGTACTAAGAAAACTAGAATTACCTTTTCATTTAAATTTTTACTTGTGATCGATATATATTTTGCTTATCATTTCTTATGCACTATGCACAACTTATCAATTTTGTTTATTACTTTAATATATTAAAATTATTTTCATAGTTGTCTTCTGTTCCATGTGGTAGTAATATTGAATAATTTTATTCTTTAACACACATGGTTATGCTGTACCGCTGTAGTTTCGTACGACTGGTATTTAATGGTGGGATATAATTTTTATTAAACAAATCTTTATGTAGCTGAAATAATGCAGTTTTAACCTTGGAATACATATATTGTTGTGTTGTGGTAGTAATATGGCTTTTTATACTTAAATTGTGTATGATAATTTTTATTGGTATTGTTGTGGAAGTGGGGATGATTAGGGATATATTTAATACTAATTTTAAAAAAAAACTAACTAACCATCACGCCGTTTCCTCGCAGGGGTAGGCAGAGAGGACGGACCGCTAATAATATTATAATAATTTAAATTTACCTAAAGCCAATCCCATTCTTTGCGCTACTTTCTGGTATGTTTGGCGGAATAAGATCTTTAGAACATATCTACCTACATATTAAGCATGGTTGTTATTGTTCCAGTGTTCTTCCTCGTCTTCTTTGTGAGCATTGCGAGCAGCAACCCTTCAGATGATCTGACCAAAGGCGTCAACCAATTTTCTGCTGATTTTTTTGCGGTAATATGATATTTGTAGACGCACTCGTAATGCTGGTATACCAAATATGAAATTTGTCATGGCAGTGAACTATTTTTGAAACACCGTCTATGTAATATTCATTGGTAGTGAACTCATCTGGAATATCCAATATTATAAAATATCACTGAGTTGCCAATAATTGTCAGTCAACGATTCTGAATCTCCAGCTTCTAAGCATTGTTTTCTTTATTTAATAATATCAATGTTTATGTGGTAATTTAATAATAAGTGCTCATGAATGGTATCAATAAAACAATATGGAGGTTTAATTAAATTCTATACATCTGTGTTATTGGGGAGACTGAGTATTGGGAAAGTACCAGTCGTACCCGTCATCCAGACTTTGATCGGGTTTTGTTTGACGAAGGTAGGAATTACTAATCAGTGATGGTCATTGCATCAATGGAAACCATTTTGGCGTCAATTTTGATTAATATTTATTTATTTATTGACGACCTATTGGACTTTTACATATCGTTACATTTTACATATTTTACAAATGTCAACAAAACAAAACAGAAAATAGAAATAAAATAAAATGATTTCTCATTCATTATTTACATTTAGAAAGTGGTGGACTAATTATTTGACTTTAAATGTGTCGAAGTTTAAATTAAATATGTCAGCTACCTCAGTTAGTTCATTGGCCAACCTATGTATTCTTTCTAACACAGAATTCACAGCGAAGTTATTGTTGTAGAATAAAATATTCCGTCTGGTATATTTTGGAGGTATATGTATAGATAGAAAATTTATAGCATCAGGGCAGTCCAATCTTGAATGAATAATTTTATATAATAAAAGGAGATCAAATATTTTTCGCCTTTCTGATAATTTCGATAAATTAAGTTGACTGCGTAAATTGACATAATTGATTTCAATAATATGAATTATATGAATTAATATTGCATACACATTTGTATTTGGTTGTCCAATAATGGGAGATGCTTTCTATTTGGACAGTTAAAACTTCATTTCATCAATCTTTGCAAATTTGCTTTATGGCATCATTTTATTCAAATGTTCATTTAAGTTAAAACTTTACTTAATTTGTATTGCAGTATTTCTCAAAGAATCATGGAGGCCAAAACATCTTCACATCGCCATTCTCGAATCATCTCATACTAACCTTGCTTTCTACCGGTGCCAATGGAAAGACACTCCAGGAGATGAACCAAGCTCTTCACATGAACAGTGAAAACGTAAGTATCCCTGATAGTCTCGTCCAAGAACCTCACCTTGAATGGGTAAAACAAACCAGCTGAGTTGAGAATACAAGACGATTTGGATGTATCTATTGTTTGTGTGTTTAATTCGTAGAACTCCATTGAATTTTTTTTAAATTTAATTTTAATTAAATTTAATAGTGTTATTATTAAGTTCTGCAAGTATTTTGGTTTTTTTTTATTTTTGTTAGAGCTGTGTCGGCTTACAAAGAAAGTTCTGACAGTTTGAATATGGTCTAGTAAGCCGAAACAGCTGTAATAAAAATAAAAACCAAAACACTTGCAAAACTTAATAATAATATTAAATTTAAATTATATAAAAAAAAATATTTGGATGGACCGCTTTAAACGAATATAATAATTTCCACTTAAACAGTGATGTTTAACAGAGTTGTAAACATTAAACAGTGTCACAGACTTATGTCTTGCCATTTTGGATTAAAGGGGTGGAAATTATGTTTCTGAAACATGTATATATAACAAAATAGAGTTTTGGTATTCCTTATTTTAATCTTTCGGAATTCCGGGTGCTATGATCAAATAGTTAACATTTCAAAATCTGTATTACAAAATAGGTTATGATTTCGCATTAAATTTTCTTTTCGTCTATTTTAAATCAGAATTGCAAGTATACAATGTTTAATATATAAGAATGATAAAATCGACAGAATTTATTGTTTTAGTCTCGGAAACAACAAGCGGCGCTTTGTTTTTGCATTATTTTATTAGAAAGATTAGTTCAATTCGTGGATGCATGATGACCTACTCCACCCTCAGCGGCTCGCTAATATTCATGGATGCACCTACTCCACCCCTTAGCGGCTCGCTAATATTCATGGATGCACCTACTCCACCCTCAGCGGCTCGCTAATATATGGATAAATTGGTTCTCCAGTTAAACGGTTAGGCTCGCGATAATTCGTGGATGCACCTACTCCACCCTCAGCGGCTCGCTAATATTCATGGATGCACCTACTCCACCCTCAGCGGCTCGCTAATATATGGATAAATTGGTTCTCCAGTTAAAAGGTTAGGCTCGCGATAATTCGTGGATGCACCTACTCCACCCTCAGCGGCTCGCTAATATTCATGGATGCACCTACTCCACCCTCAGCGGCTCGCTAATATTCATGGATGCACCTACTCCACCCTCAGCGGCTCGCTAATATATGGATAAATTGGTTCTCCAGTTAAAAGGTTAGGCTCGCGATAATTATCTTCATCAGCTTTGTCTTCTCAGTGTGATTATTTGTATAAGTCGGTGTATGTTCCTATTTCTCATGCGTGGTGTAAACTAGTACATAGATATCTGATTAGGTAGTTTCCAGCCCCAATATGACGAAATTCCTAATTATTTTTCTTTTAATAGTATCTCATTCAAACAATGTCTATTTTATTTTAAAGTGCGTATAGTCTACACTTCCTTTACTCATAATATTCTTGCGTTTAAAGTTATATCTGTGTCCCTCGTCTGCGTATTCCCCAGCCGACGTTACTGTAACTTTTTCAAGGACAGTAATATTTTAAGCCTCAAACATACATTCCTATATTGAGTTGCTTGTGTTGTCATCTGAACTAAATGATTACTTGCTTTCTCCAGACCAAGAACGCCTACAAGAACGCCATAGAAAATATGAATTCCTATAAGCATGTCACTCTGAAATTGTCGGGCAAAGTATACGTCAGTAACAATGAAAAGCTGCAACCAGAATTCAAGACAAAAGCCACTCAAATTTTCAACAGCGAAATCGAATCCATCGATATGAGCAACGGCGACGAAGCAGTTCGGAAGATAAATTCTTGGGTAAGATGAACAAGCTATAAAACAGAATATAATTTTTGTTTTTTTTTTTATATTTCCATTGAATATCTTAATTGGCTTTAAAAAATTACCACCTGGTAATAAGTTCGTTTACTATTAGCCAAATGTTTATTTCAATCATATTAAAAATATATATTTAAATTTAACAAATATGTAACTCTTGTGTAAACCACTATAAAAAAATATAGTTCATCGAAGTTTGCTGGAAAATAACTTTTAGTAATTTTGAATTATAGTGAAAAAGAGATTAAATTTTGCCTTTTCACAACCAATTAACTAAATGGCAACATTCAAACAAATTCAAACTGCCTACAAGAATAATTACTGATCTTTCCATAATTGCAATAGAAAAATAATTTTTTACTTGGGCTCGGGCACGTTTTATGATGTTTTTAATGAATGAAATTTATTTGGTCGCTTTCGTCATCACTTTCTTGCACTCACAATCAACTGAAAAATAAGTTAAAGAAAACACGGATTGGTATCAAAATTGGTAGGGTAGGGCTATTTGGTATATATATATATATATATATAATTAACTGTATTAACTGTAATTAACTGTATTTATAACTATATGGGACGTGTGAGATTGCACTATCCTCCCCACATCCTGGAATAAAACATTATTATTATTATTATATAGTAGGGTAAAGAACCTATTTCTCTGTTTTTCTCAATGATTGGTTGGTATTGGACAAGGTGCCCCAATGGATATTTACCATATTCTGTCGCATGTCGTCACTGGACACTAGCTTAGTAACTTTATCATTAACCCCTTGGATATTTTAAAATTATGTGTCCCAGTCACCTTACATGACCTGTCAGATTCATGATTTTTTTACTGTAATAATAATTATCCAATGTTTTGACAAATATAACATTTTAAAACTACCGAAATATCCTCTTAAACATTAAAATCTTACAATATCAAATAAAAGCCATTTGTTACGTTGATCACCTGTAAAGTTTCCTGTTCTCTGTTTAGGTTCGGAGTAAGACCAACGAGAAAGTCCGGAACTTTCTGAATGCCAAACATGTTACAAAGTCAACCTCTGCAGTACTAGTTAATGCCATCTACTTCAAGGTTAGTAAACTCACATGCTATATACTCGTAGCAGGGGAGTCTGTTAATAGCAATAAGGAAGCCATTTGTTCACAGTTGATGTTGGCTCCATGAGTCGGCTCACAAGTAGAAGGAGCTACCGGCATCTGTTTCATATAATCCGAATTTGTTCAAATCCCTTCCTAAGGAGAGGAAGTTCTGGAAAGAAAAAGGTACCGTTCTGTACCATAATTAGTATTCATGTATCTCTCAAAGGTCACCCGAGAGAGATGATTTCATACCTCCGTCACTCCTGTACACATTGACCCCCAGATTCCTACCCATCCCTCATACTAGCAATTCCTTCCAGCAATTGCTCTCCTTTACTTATTTTAAAAGAACCTCCAAACAGCATCCCCAAATATGACAAAGGTCACGATGGAAATTATTTTCCTCAAGGCATCCTGTGTTGAGCGAATGTAAAATAATATGAATTGGCTCGTTTAATGTTAAAAAACATAAATACCGAACGGAACGGCCTTCCCCGGGGACACCGGGCACTCTGCTGGATAAGTTTGGCGACAGTCCCCCCGTACCCCACATTCTCCTTCCTTTGCTTCCCGCGCCACAACCATACATGTTACATACATTTTGCAAGGATCGTAGACTCTATGTACTTCAATGTCGTTTGTATAAAAACGTAATAATAAGACATATAATATAAAAAATATGACAATTGGCAAATTTGTATTTATTTTGTATCGCAGGGCAACTGGGATAAGAAGTTCAACCAACAAGACACCACAAATGACGATTTCTATATCCGCAAAAATCATGCCATCAAGGTTGACACGATGCACCAGACAAACAACTTCAATTACGGAGAAAACACCGAACTTGACGCAAAAGTAAAGTAACATATTATTATAATTAATACTCAAGACCTCCGTGGCACAGCGATAAAAAAGAGAATAGCCACCGTAAGCACTCAGACCATTCATAGGCCCCATGCTTACCTTGACAACAAATCCCTTATTTTTCTCTTCAGTATGGTCTACCTAGCATCACTGGGTGTTGACAACAAGTCCCTTCCTGGTCTCTTCAGTATGGTCTACCTGGCATCACTGGGTGTTGACAACAAGTCCCTTCCTGGTCTCTTCAATATGGTCTACCATGCAGTCACTGGGTGTTGTCATAGTTTTCTGCTTCCAGAACGAGCTCATCAGTTATTCTGAGCCTTTGTAACTTACAAATTGTACCTTCGGTATGATGGGTGTTTCTTAATCCTGCTTATGTCTCCTGAGTTGACAGCATTCTGTTGTTAGTCCTACCAGCTCCTCATATTGTGCAGTTTGCCTGGTTCGATTAGATCATCATCAATACTCATAATAAATTATTTAATTATGTTATTTAATCTACAGATCGTGCAGCTGCAATTTTATGGAAACGAGGCGTCAATGGTCTTCTTTTTGCCCAACGATTACGAAGGTCTTCCATCCATGCAGGAGAAGATTAAAAACGCAAATTTTGAATCGGTGATTAAAAACCTTCAGCCAGAAGATGTCTCAGTGAGCCTGCCGAAGTTCGACATCGAGACCGGTGCTGCCTTTCAACTAGAGCTGGAAAATGTAAGATTCTCTTTTTCATTCAAATTTCTTTCCACAAGATTCATTGTTATGGTTATATATCCTAGGATGGAATTTAGCCTCTTGTCCGTAACCATTCCTCTCCAGCCCGCATGCCTTCTTTTTTATATAGAATACCTCACAAGAGTCCGGTCTGCTCCCGTCTGGAGCCAGTGAAACTATGGCATCCCCAATTAGGGTATGTTGTGAGGCGGAAGGTAAGTGGGGAAAGGAAGGAGATGGGAAGAGGAAGGTGGGGAAGTACCGTTATTCAGATCTAGTCACTAAACATGGCTAAAGCTATTATTAAGCAACGTTTCAATTCTAAATGGTGGTCTTACACCAGGGCGATACTGAGAGTATCTTCCACTCTGGAACGTGCCGCAAATATATTATATATTATTTTTATTAATTAATTGTGAAATAATACAAATTAATCAAATAAAACCTTCCGATTGGGAGTCAAGAGTCTTACCACTCGAAGGCCTTCTAGTCCTACTTCAATCTACTTCCAAGCAGTAGGTTCTCATTTTACTTCAGATTTTCAATTATGGCTGCTAATAAAGTGATCGTTGTTTATATTTTTTCAGTATGATCATGTTTCTAAGATTTTATCTTTAAAATACTGTTCATTTTTTCTTTAAAATACTGTTAACTCTTTGATGTGGGTTATGCACCAGGTGAACTTTCACAGAAAATCAACTAACTTAACACTTTCATTTCCACCAGCTCGGCATGAAGACCATGTTCACCAAGCAAGCTGATTTCAGAGGTATGCTGATGTCGACTCACAATTCATACAAAGTCGACTACGTTTACCAGAAGGCCTTCATCAGTATAAGTGAGAGCGGAGCTGAATCTGGCAACGCCTTCGCCCAATTCACCGGTAAGTCCATACTTGTGTACCTTTACAATTCACCGGGAAGTCCATACTTGTGTACCTTTACAATTCACCGGGAAGTCCATTCTTGTGTACCTTTACAATTCACCGGGAAGTCCATACTTGTGTACCTTTACAATTGATTTATTTTTGGCGAACTTTTTACACGCATGCGATTTGAAAAGCCAAGCCCGCTCATAGCGCGGCTGACGTATACTGTGTGATCGCTCGATCACACACAAGATTCATATCAAAATCCCAGACGGCATGGAAATCAACTGGAATAAACTTTTTTTCTTCACCAGACTTTATGTCCGGGTTAAATTTTCCCCACAGGAAAAAATTAACCCTTTCACATACTTTTCCACGAATAATCATCTAGTTGGTAAATCCACGCTATGCAAGTGTATTATATAATTATAATCAATACCAAACAATACAAGAACAACACGTTAAACTACCAGTGTACCAAATGGGAAAATAATTCACCGACTCCAGATATTTTCATATCAGAGGGTTAGGCTCGGTGGAATTCCTAATTTGACCGATAAATCCTACTGATCCCTCAATATAAATATTTAAAAAATCTTTCGTAATCCTACATCTATTTAAAATCACTGATTTTTGCATTTTTATATATAAATTCTTAAATTCTATTATTTTGTATTAATCATACTTATATAATACACTTGCATAGCGTGGACTTACTAGATGATCATTTATATGGAAAAGTGTAAGAAAGGGTTTAGTTTTTCCTGTCTGGTGTCTAAGTCTGGTGCGTAAAATATAATTATTATTATTGTCAGTCATAAGGGATTCAAACCGGATTGAAATTCTTTATTTCAATTTATCGAAGAAAACTTCTTCGAAAAGGTTTTCACTTTGTCATGGCATTATTTATTTTAACGAAAAGACAAATAACTTTGTTTACATCACTTTCATTAATACACAATCAAAATGTTTAATAAACGATGTTCACATCATCAGGATCAAATGAATATATTTATTTTATTGACGTCTGTTAAAACATTCAAGAAGAAATATCTTTACTTTATCCAGATGTGTGAAAAAACTAAGTCCCCAGTTCGTAACTTAATTATAAACATAATTTTATTATGGGATGGGTTCGTAGCTTACATGTTTATGTAATTGACCACCACATCACGGGCATGTGCCTGCATGTTTATGTAATCGACCACCACATCACGGGCATGTGCCTGCATGTTTATTTAATCGACCACCACATCACGGGCATGTGCCTGCATGTTTATGTAATCGACCACCACATCACGGGCATGTGCCTGCATGTTTATTTAATCGACCACCACAACACGGGCATGTGCCTGCATGTTTATGTAATCGACCACCACAACACGGGCATGTGCCTGCATGTTTATGTAATCGACCACCACATCACGGGCATGTGCCTGCATGTTTATTTAATCGACCACCACAACACGGGCATGTGCCTGCATGTTTATGTAATCGACCACCACATCACGGGCATGTGCCTGCATGTTTATTTAATCGACCACCACATCACGGGCATGTGCCTGCATGTTTATGTAATCGACCACCACATCACGGGCATGTGCCTGCATGTTTATTTAATCGACCACCACATCACGGGCATGTGCCTGCATGTTTATGTAATCGACCACCACATCACGGGCATGTGCCTGCATGTTTATTTAATCGACCACCACATCACGGGCATGTGCCTGCATGTTTATTTAATCGACCACCACAACACGGGCATGTGCCTGCATGTTTATGTAATCGACCACCACATCACGGGCATGTGCCTGCATGTTTATTTAATCGACCACCACATCACGGGCATGTGCCTGCATGTTTATGTAATCGACCACCACATCACGGGCATGTGCCTGCATGTTTATGTAATCGACCACCACATCACGGGCATGTGCCTGCATGTTTATTTAATCGACCACCACATCACGGGCATGTGCCTGCATGTTTATGTAATCGACCACCACATCACGGGCATGTGCCTGCATGTTTATTTAATCGACCACCACATCACGGGCATGTGCCTGCATGTTTATGTAATCGACCACCACATCACGGGCATGTGCCTGCATGTTTATTTAATCGACCACCACATCACGGGCATGTGCCTGCATGTTTATGTAATCGACCACCACATCACGGGCATGTGCCTGCATGTTTATTTAATCGACCACCACATCACGGGCATGTGCCTGCATGTTTATGTAATCGACCACCACATCACGGGCATGTGCCTGCATGTTTATTTAATCGACCACCACAACACGGGCATGTGCCTGCATGTTTATGTAATCGACCACCACAACACGGGCATGTGCCTGCATGTTTATGTAATCGACCACCACATCACGGGCATGTGCCTGCATGTTTATTTAATCGACCACCACATCACGGGCATGTGCCTGCATGTTTATGTAATCGACCACCACATCACGGGCATGTGCCTGCATGTTTATTTAATCGACCACCACATCACGGGCATGTGCCTGCATGTTTATGTAATCGACCACCACATCACGGGCATGTGCCTGCATGTTTATTTAATCGACCACCACATCACGGGCATGTGCCTGCATGTTTATGTAATCGACCACCACATCACGGGCATGTGCCTGCATGTTTATTTAATCGACCACCACATCACGGGCATGTGCCTGCATGTTTATGTAATCGACCACCACATCACGGGCATGTGCCTGCATGTTTATTTAATCGACCACCACATCACGGGCATGTGCCTGCATGTTTATGTAATCGACCACCACATCACGGGCATGTGCCTGCATGTTTATTTAATCGACCACCACAACACGGGCATGTGCCTGCATGTTTATGTAATCGACCACCACAACACGGGCATGTGCCTGCATGTTTATGTAATCGACCACCACAACACGGGCATGTGCCTGCATGTTTATGTAATCGACCACCACAACACGGGCATGTGCCTGCATGTTTATGTAATCGACCACCACAACATGGTGTCTAAAAACTGTTTTAGTAATCAGGTTCCAACTGCTTCTAAATTTAGAAAACGTTTCGGGTCTAAAGGTTCAACAGCAGTTGGAACATTTTTAATAACCGAAAGTTTAGTACGGAAAGGTTCAGACTTATTTTATTCAAAAATTTAATTTTGGATTTGGTATCAAAATATGAAACCAAAATTAGTTATCCCTTTTAAAATCAAAAGGACTTCAATTACAGGCCCTTAATGAACTCGATTTATCAAAATTTTACAGGCAACTGCGTCAATTATTTGCGAGTTTACGTTATATATTTATAAAAAATAAATTTATCCCGTCTTATATGTAAATGTCATAAAATATAAAATAAAAAAGTCCAAAAAAGCATTTAGACATGTTTTAATTTAAATTACAAACGAAAAATATTTTCCCAATTGCGCCGCTATCTTTGATTTTTCTGTGTCTTGTTCGTTTGAATATTTTCGTTTAGATTGTCAGTGTTATGTACTTCTTCAATGAAATTGATGGGAATAACCTTCAAAAGTGATAAAAAGAGAGTTAAAATAGAAAAATATTTATTCATACCTATATATTATATTCGTCGTAAAAATATTTAAACCTTTGCCTTAAGAACGCTTCTTGTATGAAATTTTATTTGTATTTTTTTATATTTCATAACATTGAAATAGAAGGTTAATCAATATTATTTGTTGTATTAATTACCATCATTTTATTATTCTTGTTGGTTATTACAATTTGTTATTTAGTGATTTATATAATAATGACATCCTGCAGTCTTTAGTAGGACGTCACGGTGGTTTTTATTTGGATTCTGATTTGATACATGTGGTTTTTATTCCAGGGAAGACAAATGGGAGAAAGAGAGGCATTTCAATGGAGTTCAAAGCTGATCATCCATTCTTTTTTGCACTGGTCAATAAGGATTATCAAGTAATCACCTGCGGGCAATTCACCGGTGTACATCATGTGTAAGAAATAAAATGAACCTTATTATTTTTAACACACACATATTCTATTGTACTTTAATATTCCCGAAATGTTTATAGTATTCAACATATGGTTTCATATTGATAAAGTTAGAGGATTAACAAGGTTTACAATAAGGCTTTTTAAACCTCGATAAATATTCTGCAAATTTTGAGCTGTTTTATAGGTATTAAGAAGTTACTCTTAATCTGTTTGTTACATATTCAGTAACCTCCATCCTATTGTTACATATTCAGTAACTACTATCTGTTTGTTACATATTCAACAGCTTCTGTCTGTTTGTTGCATATCCAGAAACTTCCTTGGGATGGTTTGTTACATATTCAGTAACCTCCATCCTATTGTTGCATATCCAGAAACTTCCTTGGGATGGTTTGTGGCGTATTCAGTAACCTCTTTCCGTTTGTCACACAATAAGAAACGTCCGTCTCTTTGTTCCATATTCTGCAAATTACATTATTCTCCCGTATTATCTCGCTATCAGTTTTCACACACTTTTATCTTTTCCAGGTGAATCAGTTTCCGCAGTTAACGCTATTATTTCTGCAGCAGATCCCACATGACTCGGAACTAATCACCCATTTATCTGCGCGATCAGAAATGGGCAATCGGACATCCTTTTCAAGGATGATTTTGACTTAATTCCTGCAATTCAACTGAAATGTTATTACATTTAATTAAATACATTCAATAAACAGTACACAATTATACATCTTATTTCTTATAACTTTAACTTGTTGCACTTTACGTATCGGAAATACGCCAAGCAATAGAATGTCCGTTGCTGGAAGGTGAAGTTGGGCTAACTATCAAATGTATTGTTATGTTTGGTTTATCCACATTCAAATACATTTGGGAGTTTCTTCAATGATAACTTGGTTCATTACAGACTGTTTATTTATTAATAATAACTCTGAGCTACGTGACTATACTAAGGTAACTGGTAGGTGAATTCTGGCCCGCGGCCCTGTGCTGATCGCCTATAAGCGATCCTATAAAGAACTCTATTATCCTGCGATCTGACGGAAACCAGTCCAATACCATTTAAATCCCAACCTTGGCTATGTAACGTTACAAACAAAATAAACAATAAACAATATGAACATAATTATGACATTAAATATTTCATTTCAAGCACGATTTTACACTTTACGATTTTTCACTGAGAAAAGTCCACGATTTTAAATATATCACTCGAAGTAAATCTGATTCTTTTGAGAGGAACCTTCAGGAACGCCTTGAGCGGAGTCTGCCATCCCACGGACGCTTGGTGCGTTGTGCTCGTTCTTCGTCTGGTAACCTGAAATCAGGAGAACACCGTGTTAGCCCCCTTAACTCATTTGATGTGCACTTCGTGACATCAGACGCGTCAGTACGGCCTTCTTTCTCCTTACTCTCCTCTTCCCAACTTGCAGTCAATCCCTTTACCTGATCAATATGTCTTTTCCAAGTCAAGTTAGTTTCACAAATTTTAACAAAATAAACTTTTTCCAAGTTTCTTTACCAAAATCACCTTAACCCAGCAAGTTTTATTTACTTGCCTATGATTGCAAATTTCTAATTTTAACTCCCCCATAATTCCTACGTTGAATACCTTGACTCTTTTTATTATTATTAACTAACTAACTAACCATCACGCCGTTTCCCCGCAGGGGTAGGCAGAGAGGACGGACCGCCAAACACCTCGGTCTTGGCACACACTCTTTGCCTCATCCACATTCATACATCATCTCATACATACTCTTCTATTTTTCTGACTCTTGACATGGCCCGACTCAAGTATCTGATTCACTTGATCGTGCCATGTCTTTCTCGGACGTCCCCTACTTCTAATACCATTCACACTTGCATCATATATTCTCCTTACGCTCCTTTCTTTGTTCATTCGCTCTACATGCCCAAACCATCTGAGGGTTCCTTTCTTAATTTTACTCATTACGCTTACATCAGCCTTGCATTCTTTTCGAATCTCCACATTTCTCACACGATCATACATGGTTTTACCACACATACGCCTCAGGGATCTCATTTCAACTGCATTCAGTCTACATTCATCCTTCCTCTGCCAGTTCCATGCCTCACTGCCATACATCAGGGTAGGTACAAGCACTCCATTTTGGACTGCTAACTTCGCTTCTTTGGACAGCTTTTTGTTAGCGCCAACAGCATTCAGTCCTCCATTAATGGAGTTACCTGCATTTACCCTCCTTTCAATGTCTCTATCAGCCTTCCCATCTCTCGTAAACATACTACCCAAATACACAAACTCATCCACCTGCTCCAAGTATTCATCATTCACAACTATATTGCACACCGTTTTTGGACTCTCTCTTTCAAACACCATGACTTTAGACTTACTTACATTCATCATTAACTCATTCTTCATACATACTTCGTTCATTCTAGACACGAGCGACTGCAGATCTTCCATACTGTTAGAAATCAGCACCGCATCATCAGCATACAACAGGCAACATACTTTCAGATTACTCAATTTCGCGCCTAACCCTACCTCTTTCAATTCTTGCATACAATTATCCATGTATAGATTGAATAACCACGGTGACATTACGCAGCCTTGCTTAACACCTTTTGTGATGTCAAACCACCCCGTAAAACCACCGTTCACTCTCACACATGCAACGCTTCCCTCATATAGAGCCGCAATTGCCTGTATAACATTTGTATTCACTCCATACTTGGACAACACCTTCCATAGCTTTTTCCTGTCGACTCGGTCGTATGCTTTTTGTAGATCTACAAAGGCACAAAAGAGTTTCTGGTTTTTTGCCAGAAACTTCTCAGTGAGCATTCGCAATGAGAAAATCTGGTCCATGCACCCCCTTCCGCTCATAAACGCACCTTGCACATCCCATATTTTATCATTTGTTTTAAATCATTAACTTTTTTCTTGTTTTGAAAATTGTTTAGTAATTAGGAATCAAACTACTGATGGTGGATTTCAATCTCCATCCAAATATCAACCCTGCAGGCTCTAAGCCCGTGGTACAATGAGGAGAATTCCGATAATCAGATAAAAACTCAAATAACCTATTTTTATAATTCGCTCTAAAAATATTCTCAATCATAATTTTTTTGTATCCCTTATTATCATTTCCTTATTACTCTTATTATTATATCCTTTGATCCACTGAGGAAGAAGAAAATGAGGTTATGCCCACACCTCGAGTTAGTGTCAAGCTCAGGAGGAAGGTTGCTCCATGATTCCAACATAACCTACCCACAGGTTTTGGTTCGTGGTTCCCCCACAAAGCTGAAATCATGTAGGAATCTCCTCCTACCTATTTTATTTGAATACATAAATCATAACAACCGGGCACATCCATGACATGGCAGCTAACAATATATAGATGGGAAGTATTTTAAAACATTGCAAAAACCGCATAACAAAATGGCGCTCCAAGTGTTTTTGGACACGTATTTTCATTTACGACTTGTCAGTTAATTAATAATCATTTTATTAAGATTCATCGCTTCAATGTGCTAGGATCCTTCACATTATATTGGTATTAATTTAATGATGTCAAAGGCACTCTTACGTTCTGATATTGTGTTTTTTTTTTACATTTTCATTATTTTTTTTTTAAAGAAAGACAAACAGCTTGTATTGTGATGGAGGATTAAGCCAGCCGAGGAATCGAACACGGAACGCCTGCGTGGTGCCCACTCAACCACTGACCGGTCGATTATGATTCAAAAGACAGTTAGATATTGTTTATTATTTGTTGGAATCGCCGGTAATTTACAAATTATTGCATTAATGATACGCTATAATGATTACTGTCAAAAGCAATTAGGCTTGTGACATTTAATTAACGTTTAATAAAATCAACGTTTATTTTATTAACGTTTAATAAAATCAACGTTTATTTTTAAAATATTATATGATTATTTCTAATAATCTGAATCCACACGTTTTATCGTATATCTGTTTATTCACAGTAAAGTTTTAATACAGAATATTGAAGTGTTAAAATTTAACATTACAAATACTATGGATGGTATATGTATTGGTCGGTTTGTTTACCTTTACGTTGCTTTGGATTAACGGTACTTTCTAAGGCGCTCCGCTCACTGAGGCAACTGAAAACTATCAACTGGCAACTGTCTTTGAATGACAATGTGATGGCCCGCACACTACAAAATCACTCAACAACTTGTTTTCAATGGTAACGCAAGCGGTGACTCGCGACTGGCGTTGCTTATTGTCACGGCCGGCCGTTGCTAGTTGCCAGTTGTCAGCTGATTGTTTTTCGTCTATGGTTGAACAAGCTTTTTGATCAATCAAAACATAGAAACCAGCTGGTTTTAGTTGTTTTCAGTTGCCTCGTCAGCGGAGCGCCTAAGTAGTTCTGAATACTATGGATCATGCATATTGTTTAAAAACAAAGCCAGTACTTTCATTGTATGTTATATTATTATTGGAAATGGGTTATCGATCGATTTCATCATAAATAAGTATCTTTATAAAAGGGAAACGATGTTGAAAGGTATTTCATTATATTATATACGGACTATCTTTGTAATATTGTTAAATTTTATACAACATAAAACAGGGTTGTCACAAATTTTATTTAACATTAAACAGGGATGTCATAAATATTAATCAACATAAAACAGGGTTGTCACAAATTTTAACCAACATAAAACAGGATCGTCACAAATATCAAACAATAACAATTATATTATTTTAAATAAACAACATTTTCATATTATTATTAAAGAATTAATAAATAATTACCACATATAGCCTCAACATGTCGACATTCATACCGAACATTAATAATGCCTCGAAGGAGGAACTGAAAAAAGAACTAAAAGTAAGTTCGGTTGACCCGAAGGCCAATTTTCAAGAAATACAAAAGCAAGCGCGTGCATTTAACAAAATCTTTCAAACCATATATCTCTCAAACTACCGACGCTGCAATGTCAGATCCGGAGACGTCGGATGAAGAGACGGAAGTCGTACCTTCGGGACCCCATACTATTAAAAAACATACCAAGATTATTTATAAGGAATCTTCGGTAATACATGTCGATAATTGGCTTTTAAAATTTGACGGGAAATCAAGCGTAAGAGAATTTCTTCTTCTAAATGAAAAATTTAGGGCTAGGAATATTTCTTACGACAATTTGGTACGCATTTTCCAAATTACTAGAAGGTCTAGCATTATTATGGTATAGATCTTTTTACCGAGAAGATTTAAAGTGGGAGGAGCTATCTGCTCTATTAATTAGGTAATTTGAAGCGAACGATGTGCATACAGATTTGAAGATCGAACTCTTTAATATTAAGCAACCTAAGGACATGTCAGTTCTCAAATTCACCCTAAAATGAAAAGTTTAAACAACATGCTGAAGGAAAAATTGCCAGAAAACTAATTATTCAGCATTAATTGCAACAAAGAAAGACGGTACGGGTCATTTTTACTTGGACTCGTGAAAAAGTAACAATGTAACAATTAGCGATTCCTATCCCTTGCCTTATATGTCAAGGATCCATGGCGGTGCCAGGTACGGTTCGTCCATAGATCTTTAAAATGCGTTTTGGCAAATAGCCATACCTAAGGATCCTGTCGACGATTGACGAAAATACTTTCTGTTATCTAGACGACCTCATCTTAGTATCGGAAGGCTTAGAATCATATCTTTATTTATTGAACCGTATCTATGAAAGCTATTAATGGTTAAACCTGCGAGATGCCGATTTAACCATTAATCTAAAAAAACGGAGTTTCTCAAGACCGAGCTCAAATATCTTAGTTACACGGTTGATGCTCAAGATCTTCGTACGGACCCTATACAAGTAGAAAGTATTCAAAGCTTCCATGTACACAAGAACGCAAAGCAAATTCGCGCCTTCATTGGTTTATGTGGTTACTTCAGAAGATTAATAAAAAGTTTTTCAAGCATTGCCGCCCCTCCTGGACTTATTGGTTCCAAAAAAGAAATCAGCAACTTTGCTTGGTCTCCAAAAGCTGAGACTGCCTTTAATGATTTGAAAAAAGCCTTAACTTTGGCTCCTGTTTTAAGTTTTCTAGATTTTACACAACCCTTTGCAATCCATTGTGACGCAAATTCCGTTGGGATAGGCGGAGTTTTAATACAAAACATAGATGAACTAGAGCACCCTATCGCATATTATTCGTATTACGGAACGCGAACTCTTGGCTGTGTTAGATTCGGTTACACACTTCAGACACTATATAGAATGCGCACAATTTACAGTCGTCACCGACCATTCTAGTTTGAAGTGGTTAGGGTCTTTATCTAAGCCCAGTGGCCGTCTCGCACAATGGAGTTCACGATTGTCACAATTTTCATTTGATGTAGTTCACCGTAAGCGAACTCAATATGTTTTACCGGACGTCCTCTCGCGGATGGATGTAGTTTTAATTTCGGGTACTGATCCTAATAATGTCACTGATTTATGGTATATAAAAGCTTGGAATGGTTGTCAAGAGTTTCCACAACGATTCCAAAACTTTCAAGTTCATGACATCAAATTATTTCATCATACAAAGACTCATTCAGCTCTCTGCGAAGATACAGCATGGAAAAAGTTGTTCCCCAAGAACTTAGACAGGAGATTTTATCAAATGTGCACGAATCTTCTCGAGCTTGTCATCTTGGAGTCTTCAAAACTGATAAAAAATGCAGTTACGCTATTATTGGCCAAACATGTATAGAGATGCCAAACAATTTGTTAATCGTTATCAAACTTGTAAAGCACATAAGATTAGTACGGCCCCTCCTAACGATATATCCTCCAACCCTAAACGAGTTACAAGACCTATGCAGATGCTATCCTTGTATTTGGTAGGTCCTTTACCTAGAACTTTTATACCTTTTCCACTGCGGAACGGCTCCGCGAAAAGTATCGTTAAAAACTTAGAAGATAACATCTTCCTTGTTCATGGTGTACCACGTACGGTGGTCTGCGATAATGGCCGTCAATTCATAGTGAAGGAATTTAAAGAACTATTACGTAATTATAACGTACCACAGCCTTTTTACAACTCCTCAAAATAATGTTGTGGAGCGTTATAAAAAAACTTGTAGCTTAATATTATGAGCGAATACAGTGGCACAAGTCCAAAAATGACATTTTTGAGTTAAGTATGCAGAAATGTTCCTGGGTGTATTTTTTATCCTAGAAAAAAACGGCATAATTCTTAAAAATATTTTAGAGGCTTTAAAGGCGAAAATGTCGTTGTGATACTTTCATGTTTTACCCAAATTCGAGCAAAATAGTGGCACAATGATCATTGTGCCATTGTTTTCGCGGAACATAATAAACGTTACTGGGCACAAGTGAGCGAACTTCGTGTCAACGTCGAGTTGTGCCGCTATTTTTGCGAATGTATTTGGATTTCTATGGTCTTAACTCATAGAATCAGTTCGACTAGCTTTCCGACAGCGCGATTGTTTTGGACGGTTAAGCGTTTAATTAAGACAAAAAGCTATTTTTGTGGTGTTTTCAGTTACGTAATACATTAAATACATAATGAGATCCAGCCAAGCTGCCAGGATTGTGAATTTTTTTTTTATTTTATTAAAGTAGCTCCACACAAAGGGCCCTGAGGAAAAATATTTTCTCTCAGGACCTTTGTCATCTTCGGGGATGCTGTTTGGAGGGTACTTTTAAGAAGAAAAAAAGTAGATGAAGTTCTGGGAAGGAAAAAGGTATGAGGGTTGGGTAGGAATCTGGGCTTCAGTGTTAAGATCATCCATCGCCAAGACCTAGATAAACCTCACCCCATGAACCCGGGCACCTCTGCTAAGTCGCCAAACGAAGCGAACCACTGTGGGTGACCTGTGGAAGAGGTGTTGGCTATCCGATAAATAGTTCCCGGGCGGCAGTACCCATTCCCGCCTCCAAATGTACAAACACAAGAGAATGGTACAAATGACACAAAATATACAAATACGACTAGATAACAAGGTGTTTTACCAAACGTCAATAATTATTTTAGGTGATTATAAATTTTGTGAATAACTTGTCCTTCTCCACCTCACGATTAATTGTACATTTTATATAATATGCATTTTATATATTAATTGTGTTAAGATTATTTCACTTACACGAAGTGTAACGAATAAGCAAGTGCAATTGCTGGAAATCGCATCACAGCTAGCTTCGACCTACAAACATACTTTTATTATCCCTTGTGGTGAAGTTAATAGTTTTTACTACAAAAAAAATGTCATCATTTAACTTAACATGTGGCATGAAGGGTTGGCAAAACATGGAAGTAACGAAATCGGTTCGTGTATTCTCGAATTCCTAAAAAACTATTGTACCGGAAGAGAGTTGATATTGTTTTTGTCAATTGTTTTGGTCAAAATAAAAATAAGTACATAGTTAGTTTATTTATTTATTTTGTTACTGAATTAAATATTCCAAGCATCAGTCTCAAGTTTCTAACACTCAAAATGAGGGTGATGCGATGCATTCTGTTGTTAAGAAACAAAAAAAAAAAACTTAAATTTGGATAAATTTTTACACCAGCTCAATGGATTCCTGTTGTTCAATTGGCAAAAAAGAGCATCTGTATGGGGTTAAGGAATAAATTTCAGAAAAATTATTTTACTGAAAAATCTTTCAAACCTGGTGGGTAAGAATTTCAATATTAATGAAAATAATGAAACTGTTATATGGCGAAATATGAAAAAGTTTAAAGTAACTAAGTTAAGCATGTATATGGTATTTTGTAAAACCATTTTGACGGAGATTACCTAACAAACAACGTTAAGAAACATCAAAGAGATAGACAAGATGCTTTTTTTTATAAAGAAAGACAAAAATTTCCGGGTTACTAATAACCCAACCACATTTGAAAATCTCCTACTACCACTACACTAAGTGGAAGATGTTGATTATGTTGTGATGGAGGACTTAGCCAGCCGAGGAATCAAACACGGAACGCCTGGGTGACACCCAAACGCGATGCACACTCAACCACTCAACGGTCAGTCTATAATTCTGCTCCCAGCATACCTTCTCCCACCTGCTATTCCTTAAGCTAAAATCTATGACTTAATTTCACTTTGCGACGCACAACTCATTCCAAGCCATTATCATTTTTATACAAATTTAAAGGTTTCCACTATTGCTGATGCTAATTTAGCAACAGCTGATGATGTTGATCAGAATTATTTTTTTTGTAACCACTCTGTATCTATTGTGTATCCATCACAGATTTTGTACAAATCTAACGGTCTCCACTATTGCAGATGCTTAAACATCTACAGCTGATTATAATTGATTAAAAAAAAAATCTAACCACTCTGTACTGTGTAAGAGGAAGAAGAATTCTTTTTTGGTTTTTTTATGTTTTATTTGTTATTATTGCCTACAAAAACAAAGTTTAAAAATTAAAATGTCTCTGTTTGAAACAAGATTATGACTGATTTATAATGCTGCTTTGGGACATAAGTTGAAAAATTAAAAAGATTCCGCAATAATAACGGCACAAAATCGAAATTTGCCTTAAATACCTTCAAAATGGGAGAAATATTGAAAACTCGGATATGTAATGAAATTCCATAACGGTTACCTAAATTTCGTAAAAGAATGTTTTTTTATTAGTTAATAAACTGATTTAATACACTAAAACGAAATATTCAAACTGCTCTCCTGAAAAAAGACGTTTTTTGAGTTGTGCCATTGTATTTCCGGGGGTGCTATATTATACTTGTTATAATCCCAGCGACTACTATAAAGTTTGCAAAGCATGAGACTCTATTATCTAATTCAGAAGCATTATAACTCAGGACTTGGTCCAAGGTTCCTGAGAGGAATCACTTATGATAATGAAATTAGCAAATCATTCCAAAATAAATAATCAGTGATGTACGACCAAATTATCTAACACGGGTCAGTCAGGCCAGTCTAAAATCATGACGGTAAATTTAACTACATTTTATAAACTAAACTCAATAACCAATAAAAACTAATGCCACACGATGTCAGCCGGAGCTCTCCCAGGTTTTCATTCGTATATTGGCTCTTGCCGAACTTTCGAACTGGCCTTCTAGTAGGTCAATTCGGGATTCTAGAGAGGTATTTTGTTTAGTCAGGACCATATTTTTATCCTCCCGCACACGGCAGAAAATGTCTTCGTACTGCTTGCATATGAAAGTGATTTTTCGATTGAGTTTCGTGATTTTTTTATTTATTTATTTTTATTTTTTATTATTGTACAACAGATTTATTATTTCCAGTTACTGCACAAATCTCATTTAGACAAATCTTAACATCTAGGTAAATAATCATTATACAAAAAACTTAAGGCTATTTAAAGAACAGTTGTATATATCCGGTGTTTCTGCGATGTCATTCAATAGCACCATTCCTCTTGTCATGCTATGTTTTGCCAGAAGATCTGTTCTGCCATATGATTTTTTAAAAGAGTCGTGTCGACGACTTCGGCTGAAGTTTTCAGGCACGTATAAGACATAGCATTTCAAGAGAAACGGGCTATCAATACAGTTATGAATTACGTTAAAACTAAGTATTGCAAGACTTGCATAACGTCTAATTTCTAGACTAAATCTATTTGTTGCCTCAAGTAAATCTTTATGGTGCATGAACCACGGATAAGTTCCATGCGTCCGCAAATAGACATACCTGCGGATTTTTTTCTGGATTTGTTCCAGCATATTTACATATTTAGTTTGGTGCGAAGTCCACACCGCACTAGCATACTCCAGTTTACTTCTTATGACGCCATCAAACGTGGCTATCATTGCATCTGGGTCATGATATTGTTTACATGTTCTGATGATAAACCCCAGGAGTTTGTAGCAAGCTGGAACGAGTCGTGATATGTGGTCCGAGAGTGTTAGTTTGGGATCAAATACGATACTGAGATCTTTATAGCTATTGACTCGACATAATTTTTTCCTTTTAGTGGTGTAATCAAAAAGTATGGGCTTCTGACATACGGGTATATGTCATTGTTACACATTTTTAATATTAAATTCTAATTTGTTTTTTTCAGATTGCATTTTTAAGTGGTCTTCGTAAACTAGTATTTCTATCAAGAGTTTGAGATCATTCGCAAATAGAAGACATTTCGCTGCCCTAGTGCTTGTATGTTCAATAGACTATTTTGCAAATTTTACAGGGGACGTTTTTTTTTGTTTTTTCATTTCGTTTTTTACATATGTATTACAAGAAATTTATGAGAAATTTATATTATGACTTTAACCCTAGATTCATAACCATTTGTCCCACAGACCGCGCAAAACGTAAATTTGTTTCTAGTGTCTCGAGTGAGTGAAAGAGATAGAATGAAGTACTTTTCTAGATCGCTTGTTCATTAGTAACGCGGGTGCGCTTGCCTTAAAGTGCCGTCTTGTGCACAAGTTATAGACCTTTGAACGTCTGAGAGACGTATGTTTATGAATATGTAACTTTTGACGAGACTGCAAGTTATTTTTAAAACATTGTTTTTGATGAGTTCTGGTTATACAGAGTAAAAGTAAGTATATGATATTATTCTATATGAGTTATTATTTATAGTTACATCTTATTTTATCGTTCAAAATGTATTATTGTGTGTATTTTACATCAAATCTTTTTATTTTATTTTAGAATGGATGATCGGCAAATTGAGGACTATTTGAACGTCACCGTGGACAATTGGTTCACTTCCTTTGGCCCTACAGTTACTACAGGCACCATATAAATGTACAATAGTATGAACGCTTCGAGCAAATAAACGCGAAATACCGCATGAGTTGCTTCAGATCAACGAAAGACCAATAGGTTCATCCGTATTTTGTTATGACAGGCAGTGTACGTTAGTACCTTAAAAACCTAAAAATAACAAGAATGTTCTCTTGTTTTCTACCACACATAGTAACGGTGCTATTGCAGCTTCTGGTAAACCGGAAATTATCGAGTTCTACAATTCCACGAAGAGTGCTGTGGATACGTTCGACCAAATGTGTGGAAGTATGTCTTGTAGAAAAACGCAAAGATGGCCTGTATGCTACTTCTATGGCATACTCAACATGGCAATAATAAACTCATACGTAATATACGTGCATAATAATGTGAAACTAGGGCGAAAACCAACAAGCATACGATGTTTCGTGAAGGATGTTTCGGAGAAGTTGACCGAACCGTGGTTACGTAAAAGACACGAAATGCCAACTTTGAAGAGATGCCTAAGAAGTAAAATCGCCGAAGTTTTAGGTGAAATGCCTACCATTGCCACTCCTGGTCCACGTGGTACTCAAAAAAAAGGTTTGTGGTTATTGTGATTATAAAAAACGGCGTATCGTCGCTCTAGTTCGCTTTTTCACAGACCATTTTCAGTGAAATTGAGTTAAGTATGCAGTTGTTCTTAAAAAGCCTTTATTTATACTTAACAAGTGTAAAAAAAATTATTTAAGGGGTTTTCAAAACGCATTTTGTCTTACGTCATCCCAAATGAAACAACATTCCGTTCGTGTGTCTCCAACATCCACACGTTGGCCAATATCACCCCTCGTTTTTAAAGCGGCCGTTCAGTTGTGTTTCATACAAATGTATCTAACATCCAAGCCGCATCTTAGCCTACGTGCCAAATTCAAACGCTCTGTTACGGGCGTATTACTCTAACAGACCAAACAGCCAATGGCAGCGTAGCGGAGGACCACGTGATTGCTCTCATTTCAAACATTCGTTCAATAGCGCCGAGGAAGTAAATATCTTCATTTGTGATTTTATTATTTGCAAAGTTATTTTAGTGGTTTTCTGGGAGATTTCTCCCCATAAAATGCCTAATGATGTGCACCATAGAAAAGGATAAAATGTTCCTAGGAAATTATAGCAGGCAACTAATTATTTATTATTTTCTCTGCAAATTGTTTCAACTGATCGTTCGTTACAGCTCTACACAGGGTGGTTATAATAACAATGTGTATTTCGATTATTATAATTATATGTACATAATATATTAAAATACTTCCCTAGTTCTACATTATGGTGAAATATCGTAGTAAAAATTGAAATAACCTAATGTCGGCATCCTTTTAATCGCAAAATGAATATTAATTGATTGAATCCAACATGATTGAAGTTTAATCAATTTATTGAAACAAACGACATTATTTATTTTAAATTAATAAAACTTTTTGTAGCAGGCGATCATGACCAAGCTGTTATTTATTTAAATGATTTAATCTCGTAACACTTCAACTTGTGATATTTTAAACAAGCCAATTAATAGAATAAGTAGTTTTTGTTTTCGGTAAATTTAGTTAACTAACTAACGCCAAATATGTACCTAAGTTTGTTTACCAAATCTCATTTTAAGAATTATACTTTTTATATTTTAAACAAGAAAATTTATATAATATAGTGCCTAATATTTCTTTTATGTTCATTTGTTTCTTATCTATTTCTTTATTTTTTGTGCAAGTATTGTATTTTAGAAAAAAAGAGATGTTTGTCGCAAAGCTAATAAAACATTATTTTTGTTCGTACATTTAATGATGATACTATTTATTCTATTTACTTACAAACATCCATTTCCAATCCATTCCATTCCAGCCCTTTTCGTAATCGTTCTAATAATATCACCCAACTAAGTGGTAAAACATAATGGGTGGTCGATATCTCAAATACCTAACATAATAAGTAAACTTGTTAAGGAGACAAAATGTGGTAGGAAAGGTTTTATTATTAGGTTTTATTAAAAAATCTATATTGTGCAGTAGATGTCCTAAACCAGGCCTGGCCAACTCAAATTTCACCACGGATCGCATTGATGATCTGAAATTTTCCAAGGTCCGCACAGGTTATTCTGTTACTATTGCTATTCGGTGAACATCATAACTCGTTACCGGATAATCTGAAATAAAAAAAATCGAAATGCGTTTAAAAGGTGATATGTGTTTTCTTAGGTAGTAAGAGGGAGTTTTTTTCGGTTTGTTTTTATTTTTGGCAGCATTTTGAAGTGAATAACGCGATTTTTGCTAAAAAATTTCGATGAATTTGTTATTTTAAAATATAAAAATGTTGATTTATGTGTAGAAATAGTCTACAAAATTTCAAAAGGATCAGTCAAGTAGATGTTGAGTTATGATGTTCACGAACTTTTTTTATACTCGAAAATCCGGTCGAAAATCGAAAAGGGCCGGTCGCTTGAAAAGCTGTATCTTCGTTAGTTTCGCCGGGGGCCGCAGGTTGGCCAGGGCTGTCCTAACCCATGTGTTCCAACCTAAAATCATTTAAAAAAAGAATTCGTCGTTTATTGTTCGATATATTTCTAAAGACTCGTAGGTACCTATTGTGTTTCGAAATCCTTTGAAATATCTTATTGTTTTTATTGTTGCGTATTACACTTCTGTTGGCGACCACCGTGATCGAGGGGTAAGGTACTTGACTAGCAATTCGTACAGGTGGCAGGTTACAAAGTGGAAGATACTCTCAGTATAACCCTGGTGTAAGACCACCATTTCGTATTGAAACGTTGCTTGAAATGTGTTGCTTGTTTGGGACTAGATCTCTTGGTACTTCCCAGCCTTCCTCTTCCCTATCTCCTTCCCACTACCTTCAGCCTCCCAAAGTACCCCAATTGGGGATGCCATAGCCTCCACTTGCTCCAGGCGGTTGGAAACAGTTGATTAGCGCCATTTTAGTGCAAAATCACTTCCAGGGCGCTTTATAATAATGATGATGAATATACGTAGGATCTTACTAGACACTTACTTTTTGCAGTGATTGCATTCACCGGCTGCTGCTCGTAAACAATAAAATAAGCAATGAATTCACCGATGAGTGCAATGCTGGCTGATATAATTTTTATATCTAGTATCTATGATTGCCTAAGAATGTAAGTTTTAATTGGTGATTTTACAACTTTATAATTGCACTAAAACTCATTCTTAAAACTTGTTTCCCAATCAGGTAACAATTTTTTTTTTAAATTGTCGCAAAAAAATTCTAAGAAACTGTTTAAAAATCACAACTGAATTTTTCGGTCTCACCTCAAAAATATAACTTATAAGTTAATATTATTAACAATTAAGCTAAACCCACAAGTATCAAAGTTCAATGACAGATCTATTTTCAATGTTATAATAATATTAATTGGAAATGCTTTCCGATCTCCCTGTAATACCTAGCTCGTTAGATAAATCAACCTCACGCAAGAGTACGCGCTCTTGTCCAACATCCAGTGTCCTTTCTCCAATATCCGTCTTGTACAAACAAGATTTCCTCACTTTGTCCTACATCCAAATTAAAAACGCGTTTTCCGCTTAATTTTAAACATTTAGTACATATCTCACTTAAAAATAATATTTTATATTACTATACATCATTTCCGTAATCTTAAATTGGAGCTAATTTCATTTAATATGCCTTTTTCGTAAAAAAAACTGTGAAGCGCTATTTCTCCCGATTTACGTTTTGGTCTGTTGGAGAAAAACGAACTAAAGCGACGGTATGACAAGGTTCCAATGCAAGCAATGCAAAAAGTGTACGTGCATGGACCATCGCGGCCTCATGTGTGTGGAATGTACCGATGAAATTTAATTTTAACTCATTTATTATTTATTTTGTTACCTAATTAAACATATTAAAGAGTGCCATACTTAATTTATTTACAAGTACCCCAAAACTCGTCACTTAAATTTAGTCGTCTGTGAGATGAATGTTTATGAATAATGTTCCTCTTAGATAAGGTTATGAATCTAGGGTTAAAGGTGGATATTGAACATTGGTTGAAAATAATGTTTAATTTCTTTGGATATTGAACATATCGTCTGGGGATTGCACAACTCCGCGCGCAAAACTTTGAGGTGTTTTTTGTTCAATCGCCAAATAGTGGTAAATTGTATGTACAGGGTGAGTTTCAGATTTCAAATACTTTACTTTTTTCTTTTATGTAGTAGTTGACTTAAATTATTACTTTTAAAGACACAAACAGCGTTCTTAACCCTTAAAAAATTGGTGTATTTTGTCTATATTTGAATATATATTATAATATATAGTTTGTTGTATTCTCTTTCCAATACCGTTTAAATCACATTTCTGACTATGATAGTAAGGGAGAAACAACGATTTCTGTGAGACCTATGTGAGCTGGGACAAATATGGTCTCCTGTGATTAAACGGGTTAAGATGATCCACTAGTCCTTGACTCATTCGGAATCGGGTGGAGCGAACGATTTTTGGGCGTTTACCAGTAAAAACCCTAATCTCTAGCAAACAACAGTGTTTTGATATTCCGCAAGTATATTTTTAAAGATCTAAGCGCCGCGTAGACTAAGTCACGTCCGTTGGCCCCGGGCTCTGGGCGTAGACTGAGCGACGGGCTAAAATCCTTCTGTACATGGCATAAGGCTGAAATTCGCACTTACAAATTCGTTGGGTACCGCCTATTTTTATTCACTGAAAAGAAATGTCGCCAAAATGCACGTTTTATTTTATTTTGTGAAGTTCAGATACAAATATTAAAATGTTTTCCGATCACTCTATAAGAAACTTAATTAGCTACATTATTCAATAAAACAACACCAGAAATAGGATTTATAAGTAGGAGATTTTTCACTTTTAACCATTTTTTATAGGTCAGACACATAATTTTTTTCTTAGCTTATTAAAAAGCCTATCAAAAAAATACTCGATCACTTCAAAGGCCAAGATGTGTTCTACTCACAGTACTTAATTGAAGCATCTATATTATTTCTAAGCGATCAAATTTTCAAAACTAATACACAAGATTTTATACGATTTTGCATGTTTCCGCATGTCTTCACCTTAACCGCTTGGACACATAAGATTGTTTTCACGATAATTTAACGTAGGTAGACATAGGAATGACGTATGCCGCGTACCTGAGTTATTAAGGCGATTTTTCACAAAAAAGGCATTATTTAAATTTATAAATCATCAAAATATTACATTTATAACTATGTATAAAGGTAGATTTTAATTTAAGAAGTTTTTTAGGAGTAAGCTGTGTATTATTAAACATATTAATTTCAATCATGTCGGTGCATGCGTGATGTAAAAAGTAATGCGTAGAATAGGGAACAATCACACTTTTTACCAAAAAGTAAAGAAAAAAATTACGAACTAGAATATTCAAACCATTTTTTTACGATAGGAATAGTCTTTCAACAACGTTTTGAAAATTCACATTTCAAATTAGGACGAAAACGCCACCTTTCGCGCGATTTTGATTTGACGTCACTGCGCACCCCGTGTCAAATGCAAATAGTCGAGCCTAATATAATCCATGAATCAATCTTCAGTTGATCATTTGTTTGTCGAATAAAATGTCCGTAAATACCGTTTATAAATACTGTATAGTAGCATGGAGCGACATTGCAAAAATTAAATGTCGGTATTGTAGTAGCTGCCAAAAGATGCTTTATGTCATTCATATTCTCGTAAAAATACTTTAAAAAATCTAAACTTATGTCTTTATTCAACAACCTACCGATTTCGAAACGTAAAAAAAATAAATTTAGCATTTTTTTCCCGAAATCTGAGTACAGTCTCAAAAATATAAAATATTATCCATTTCTTTCAATTGCATTTACCTTATTGAACACTGCGTATTTTATAAAAAAAACCACTGCATAAATTGCTGTCAAACTAGTGAGTTTGTGAGAGCTGTGTTAGAATCCTTGTCCGATTAAATTTTAACACATATATTTGTTGAAATGAATGCAAATTACAAGAGAAGCAAAATTTTATGTCCAATATTCGGGGCCCCAACTGCAGTGAATTCTCAAGTGTTGCCCTGTCTCAAAACTGATTAAACATTATTTGTTCTTACGATATGAGCAACTGCAACTGTTGAAGGAATTTGGAAGCGCGCTTCTATTCCCATTGCTTTACACAATCGAGTGATGAAACTGATCCAAGATCATTATAACGAATACTTAAAACTTAAAAGTTGGCCAAAGAAAAGTGAGCACTATTATGTTAAGTTAAATTCTTATAAAATCGAAATGAATAAACTTTTCGATATTGCTTCATACAAATGCAAGAATCTGAATATGTGTTCCTGCGAAAAGACGCGCAGATACCCACCAAAGAACATGCATTCCTTCATGACCAAAGATCCTCAAGAAAAATTATGCTGGAAGCAATAGACACCAATACAACAAAAAAATTACGTCGGAAAATGAGGATGCAAGCTCGTTTATCTGAATTTGCTTCGAAGGTCAGCTCATCTACAGAATCAGCGACAAAACCGCATCAACCCTTTTTTGATGAAAACCAACCAGTTTCTTCACATTCTTCGCAACCTCCAGAAAATTCCCGTATGATGTTAAAACTCCCCACTTAAGCGAGAATCAGCGATCAGTATGGTTTTTCAGACAGGTCGGCATCAGCTGTTGCAAGTGCTACATTACAAGATTTTGGCACAGTAACTGAAGACGACTCTATAATGGTGATTGATAGGAGCGTTATTGAAGTCAGACGAGCTAGACAAACGTGTCGCTCTTTTTTAATAAAAACATGGCCGATGTCGTGTGAACCAAATTCGAGGTCTATATTTCGATGGAAGGAAAGATTAAACACTGTCTCAGGAAAAAATAGGGTATAGATATCATCGGAGAACGATTTCAGAAGAACATTATTCCAATTTGTCTGGGCCGGGGTCTCAATACGTTGGATATGTTACACCATCATCAGGAACTGGTAAAAACATCGCAAAGGGCATGTTGCACAATTTAAAAGTGAACGGTTTTAATTTGAATGATTTATCAGAGATTGGGTGTGATGGGACTGCTGTCAATACAGGCAAAAAATGGAACTATTAGATTCATGGAATTGGAATCTGTTACAATGGTTTATCTGTCAGCTGCATGCAAACGAACTCCCCCTTCGCCACTTGTTTTAACACTTAGATGGTGCTACAACAGGACTAAAGGGTTTTCAGGACCTATTGGAAAACTTCTTTCAATCAGCTCTAAAAACACCGTTATTAATTATTCACCAATACACTTTGAGATGCACAAACTTAACGCAGAGGAATTGGAAAATTTGAGCACGGACCAGAAATACTTGTACGAAATATAAAAGTCAGTGCCCACCAAATTTAGCAAACCTTTATCCAGGTAATATTTGCCACTCACGCTGGTTGATGACAGCAAACTCAATACTTCGATTATATATAGGAACGACTAACCCTTCATTGAACCTAAAAGTTCTTGCTGAATATGTTGCTAAAGCATATGCTCCGATATGGTTTGAGATAAAGAGGCACCCGTCGTGTAAAGATGGGGCATTATATGTTTTTACCATAATAAAACTCACCCGATATTTGAGCACCAATCTACGAGATATTATTTATTTATATTTTTTTTATTTATCATAAATACATTTGAACAAAATAAGGGTAGTCCCACAAAGCTGTCATATGGCAGCTTGTCTGTAGGTTCTACAATTTATCACTCTTAATTATACATAAGAAAATATTTGTTAATACATATTATATAGTTTTAAGGAAACATTAGGATAGATCACATAATAATATTAGATTATTTGAATTACATCTATAAGATATTTCAATGTACATGCCTAATAATAAGATATATTAGGCAGCTACATTAAGATAATCAATTCAACATATTTAAAGATACATAGAGTTTTCGTTAATTAACCACATTTTTATCTTTTTCGTTGTTTGTTTTTGGGGTGTTATGCCGTGTTGTGCTACCTCCTCCTTTAGCCGACGTTTCGGACAGCGTTGCAGTGTCCATCATCAGGGCAGATCCGGCAGATCCACATCGACGGATCTGCCGGATCTGCCCTGATGATGGACACTGCAACGCTGTCCGAAACGTCGGCTAAAGAAGGAGGTAGCACAACACGGCATAACACCCCAAAAAAAAACAACGAAAATGCTTTTGGCCGTGAAAATCTAAAAACCACATTTTTTACATTTTAGGACATATAATCTGTAATTTTTTTCACATTTTAAGTTTTTATTTATTTTATTGAAACTCACTGCTATAAGGTGTTCAAGAGTTTGGCTTCCATATTTATTTAATATTCGAGGAGTTTTTATGCCCTTTTCTTCTTTAAATCTTGTGGTATGTTTGTGTACCATTGTGTGTTTATAAGAGCTTTCCCCCGCATTATCCATAATAGTAATGAACCAAAGGAGACCTTTTATTGTAAGTATGCTCTCTGAGCCAAATAGTAGTTTTAAGTTATTTCTCTCTCTGTAAATATTTGATGTAACAATTTTTTTTATTATTGCAGTTTGTAAATTTTGAATATATTTAATGTAAATAGTGCTTGCCTGTCCCCAAGTTCGAATTCCATATCTAAGGATGGATTCGACCATTGAAAAATATATGAGTTTAAGAGTTCAATGAGGCAAAATTAATTATTAATCCAGTAATTCAAAAAAACGCCCATTTTTGCCACCCGGAAAATCTGCTACTATCCATGATAATGAATGACAATCTTATTGTAAGATAATTGGGTTCGAGACGAATATTAAAGCGCGAGATAGATGTCTAAGTCCATCTGTTGTTAGAGACTTTATTATTCCAACAATATATTTTTCAGCACGTAAATATTACTATATTATCAACTGGCAGGATTGCGAAGTTACACCGCCACTGATACTATCCGAAATCAGTAATGACGACCTAGTCAAAATGATAAATAATTTCGGTGAAGAAAAGGACAGTATTGAATTTCCCAGATTTCCCTGCCACACGCAAGCACTCGAGAGGTGCATCAAATTAGTTACCCAGGCATCGTTGTCTACAGTTGGGCCTGAAGCCAGAGATGGATTTATTCGGGTGACAATAAAATCTAGGCATATAATGCCCGAATTTCACACCAAATCTCATTTCAAAACACGATAAATATTATAAAACTTTGATAATGTTTAAAAAATCTCTCTTTGCTAAAGTACTTTATTTAATAAAAAAATATTACACACACTAGTGACATCTCGCGGAGATAAAGTGATCTAACTTAAAAACGGTTTTCGTGTCATATAATCACAATCGCTATAGTATTCAGAGATAAAATTAAAATTGTATAAAACAGAAATACTTTACGTACGTCCCTTTTCTATGGGTTGTGTGAATATGAATATTATTTGCACATTGTTCCATCGACCGCAGTTAATTTATAAAGAATAGAAGGGATGCATTGCTTTGATTGGCGTTGATTTCAAATGACCCGGTCGCAACTATCGAATACAATTTTTCCTGGCCGGGTTTCAAATCCACAACCTCTTTTACCAGAGTCAAAGAACTTACCATTCTACCATAAGCATATATTCAATGCAAGTCACGCAGATCACCCAAGCTCTGTATGTGCATTGGTGCAATCTGTAATACCCAATGAATCAATGAATTATTGACGCTTAATATTCAAGTTATCCCCACAAAACATATACCGTTAATTCCAGCGTTAATAAGATAATGTTTAGATTGTGATCCATGGGAATGTCGCTCATAAACACAAAATCTATCATAATACACAGGCCATTGGGTCCATTAGCGCTAATATTTCATTACAAAATCATCTTACGTCTTGGCCATTTCGAATTCAATAATCTTCGAGCCATGGTCAGCTTTGGCTCGATTATTTCATGCTGGTTTATGTTCATCGATTATTATTTGATTAGATTTACGGTTGACATCTTACATAGATTTCAAAGTACGCACTACAAAAGATCAGTGTTACTTTAGTAGGTGCTAGTTAGACTTTTTGCTAATAATTGTTAGGTTCTCTTGACTATTTTCTTCCTAAATAAGAACCCCATCCGATGAAATTGGATTTCCAACTGTCATTGTTTAGCCCAGCTTAGAGACCAAATATTCTCTAGATTCTTTAAAATGTTTTAATGTTAAAGATTTAATTATTTTTTTTTTTATAAATCCTACAAATATGTGATAATCCTACAAATATGTGTGATATGTGACGTTCATTTTTCCAACTTCTCCCTTCTTCCTTACTTCTGCCCCATTTTCTACTATCTTTCTCTATTGGAAAGTATTTTCAAAAGTTTCAAGATTTTTAAACATGCCTTTTAATTAGGGTGGAGTGACGTTGTATGGGACATTTTTTTTATAGATGCCAGTACTGTAATAGCAACAAAAAGTTGTCTTTATATAACACCTCTTTCGTCTAAAAAAATCAATTCGATCAAAACATTCCTTTATTCAACCACCAGCACATTTATATTTAGAAACTAATTGTATGAAAAAAGTGGCTGAAAACTCTGCCAAGCATTATAAACAACCGATATTCATAGCAAAAATACAATTTTATTAGGGGTTTTATAACTAATAAGATGCACAACACATGTAAAAATTAAAATAAAATTACCATAGTTTCAAGGCGGGGTTTATTTTTGGTTTTTGAAGGGTATTACTGATTTTTTAATTTTTTTTTCGTGTATTTTAGAAACATATTTTTTTATTAAATAAAATTGAACCTAAAAGAATTTTTAGGTTCACTGAAGGGTTAGTTGTTCCTATATATAATCGAAGTATTTAGTTTGCTGTCGTCAACCAGCGTGAGTGACAAATATTACCTGGATGACGGTTTGCTAAATTTGGTGGGCACTGACCTGTTGTAACTGCAAAACATATTTCGTACAAGTATTTCTGGTCCGTGCTCAAATTTTTCAATTCCTCTGCGTTAGTTTGTGCATCTCAAAGTGTATTGGTGAATAATTTATAACGGTGTTTTTAGAGCTGCTTGAAAGAAGTTTTCCAATAGGTCCTGAAAACTTTTTAGGTCCTGTTGTTGCACCATCTATGTGTTGAAACAAGTGGCGAAGGGGGAGTTCGTTTGCATGCAGCTGACAGATAAACCATTGTGTAACAGATGACCTAATTCCAATTCCATGAATCTATAGTTCCATTTTTTTGCCTGTATTGACAGCAGTCCCATCACATCCAATCGCTGATAAATCATTCAAATTAAAACCATTCACTTTTAAATTCTGCAACATGCCCTTTGCGATGTTTTTGCCAGTTCCTGATGATGGTGTAAATGTCCAACATATTGAGACCCCGTTCTTCTGAAATCGTTCTCCGATGATATATATCCCCTATTTTTTCCTGAGACAGTGTTTTATCCTTCCTTCCATCGAAATATAGACCTCCATTTACATTTGGTTCACACGACATCTGCCATGTTTTTATTAAAGAAGAGCGACACGTTTGTCTAGCTCGTCTGACTTTGCTCCTATCAATCACTATTTTAGAGTCGTCTTCGGTTACTATGCCAAAATCTTGTAATGTAGCACTTGCAACAGCTGATGCCAACCTGTCTGACAAACCATACTGAGCGCAGATTCTGGCCAAAGTGGAGTTTCAACATCATACGGGAATTTTCTGGAGATTGCGAAGAATGTGAAGAAAATGGTTGGTTTTCATCAAAAAAGGGTTGACGTGGTTCTGTCGCTAATGCTCTAGATGTGCTGACCTTCGAAGCAAGTTCAGATAAACGAGCTTTAATCCTCATTTTCCGATGTAATTTTTTTGTTGTATTGGAGTCTATTAATTGCTCCCAGCATCATTTTTCTTGAGGATCTTTGGTCTTGAAGGAATGCTTGTTCTTTGGCGGGCATCTTGCGCGTCTTTTCGCAGGAACTCATATTCAGATTCTTGCATTTGCATGAAAAAATATCGAAAAGTTTATTCATTTCGACTTTATAAGAATTTAACTTAACATAATAATGCTCACTTTTCTTTGGCTAATTTTTAAGTTTTAAGTTTGATCTTGGATTAGTTTCATCACTCGATTGTGTGAAACAACGGAAATGGAAGCGCGCTTCCAAATTCCTTCAACAATTGCAGATATAACACTTTTTATTTCGAGTACTGACGGTTTTTTTGTAGAATTAAGACTACGCTCATATCGTAAGAACAAATAATGTTTAATCACTTCTGAGACAGTAGGTAACACTTGAGAGTTCATTTCAGTTGGTGCCCCGAATATTGGACATAAAAGTTTGTTTCTCGTGTAATTTGCATTCATTTTCATAACAAATATAGGTATGTGTTAAAATTTAATAGGACAAGGATTCTAAAAGCCTGAACAGATACGTGGCGAGCCACGGCAAGCATTCACAAGTCCCAGTGTCTGGTCAGTGCGTTTGGCTTGTCGTGCGTACGCCTGCGAGAGCGTGCCATAGCTTGCCGTTGACCCGGGACGGGGTGGATATTTCGACCACCAAGCGGCAAGCTCGGAAAGCTTTTACGGCGTTTCAGTCAGGGTGGGTAATCTCTGCTCTGACCTTGCAACCGCCCAAAACCGCCATCTTGACTGACGTCACTCTGCTGCAGCTGTCATTTCGCAGTTGTGATTTCGCGCCACCTCGCCCTCCTTTTGTCACTGTTGTCATTATTTGATATAATATCGCCGCCATTGCTATTTGAAAGTGCGTCGTAGTTGAAAAAAATCGTTGAAAATGATTTCCATGGGTGGAAAATGATTTAAATGTGTCAGCAATTGATTAAAGAATCCGGTAATTATATTAACATTATGTAATTACATTAACATTCGGCTTTATTTATCGGTAAATAAATTTGAGGTCAGGTGAATTCTGTCTAATATTTTGTAATATCTTATTTCAGAAAGTGTTCGAGAACCTTTTAATGATCTTGAAGCAGAATATCATCAGGAATGCGTCAAAATGATATCTTGTGCCAGGTAAATTAATTCGTAAATTACTCTCATCAGCCTTGCATTGTTTGTAGATATCCACATTTCTCACACGATCATATGTGGTTTTACCACACATATTCCTCAGGGATCTAATTTCTACAGCATTTACAGTTTAATCCTTTCTCTGCCAGTTCATTAACACATTATTCATACATACTTTGTTTATTCTATTGCAAGGGAATACATAACCATCAATCCGTTGCCCCGCAGGGGTATGCAGAGAGAACGGAGCGCCAAACAACTCGGTCTTGGCACACACTCCTTGCCTCATACACATTCATACATCGTCTCATACATACTCTTCTATTATTCTGACTATTGACACGGCCCGATTCAAGAAGTACTTGATCGTGCCACGTCTTCCTCGGGCGTCCTCGACTTCTTCTACCATTCACACTCGCGTCATAAATTCTTTTTACACTCCTTTCTTCATTCATTCGCTCAACATGCCCAAACCATCTAAGCCTCCCTTTTTAATCTTGCTTATTACGCTCACATTAGCCATGCATTCTTTCCGGATATCCACATTCCTCACATGATCATACATGGTTATACCACACATGCGCCTCAGGAATCTCATTTATATAGCATTCAGTTTACTTTCATCCTTTCTCTGTCAGTTCCATGCTTCACTGCCATATATCAGGGTATCTTTGGACAGCTTTTTGTTGGCGCCAACGGCGTTCAGTCCTCCATTTGGAGTTACTTCTTTCAAATTTGTTTAATGTGTAAAATATGTTTATTTCAGGTCACATGATGCAATTTTTGCTATGGAATGGGGGGATCCGTCATGTGAAAATTGGTCCTCGAAGTAAGTAAGTCTAAAGTCATGGTGTTTGAAAGAGAGAGTACGAAAACAGTGTGCGGTGTAGTTGTAAAAGATGAATACTTTGAGCAGGTAAATGAGTTCGTGTATTTGGGAAGTTTGTTTACGAGAGACGGGAAGGCTGATAGGGATATTAAAAATAGGGTAAATGCAGGTAATTTCATTAATGGAGGACTGAATAAAGCTGTCCAAAGAAGCGAAGCTAGCAGTCCACGATGGAGTGCTGGTACCTACCCTGATGTATGGCAGTGTAGCATGGAATTGGCAGAGAAAGGATAAAAGTAGACTGAATGCTGTAGAAATGCGATCCCTGAGGCGTATGTGTGGTTAAAATTGTGTATGATCATGTGAGAAATGTAGAGATCCGAAAAAAATGCAAGGCTGATGTGAGCGTAATAAGTAAGATTAATAAAGAGACGCTTATATGGTTTTCGAACTCGCAAACTTGCGCACGCGTGTGGTGACCAACGTTTGCGTGCGATAGCTTGCCGAGTCTTGCGACAAGCGGCTTGTGGCACGTATGAGGACACAGCATAACACGTCTGCGGTCAGCGGTAGCCTAAATGAATCAAGATGCGACGAAACAATAGGAGCGAAATTATCCCCTCCACCTCCACAGCGCTCAAACACTCACTAGTTTGACAACAATTTATGCAGTGTTCTTTTTTTATAAAACCTCTAATGTTCAATAAGGTAAATGCAATTGAAAGTTATTTATTATTTTATATTTTTGAGACTGTACTCAGATTTCGGGAAAAAAAGCCTAAATCTACGTTTTTTACGTTACGAAATCGCTAGGTTGTTGAGTAAAGACATAAGTTTAGATTTTTTAAAGTATTTTTACGAGAATATGAATGACATAAACATACATTTTGGCAGCTACTAAAATACCGACATTTGATTTTTGCAATGTCGCTCCACGTAACTTTACATCTCCCTTAACTTTTCCACACGTTCATTTTCCCCACTTCTCCCTTCTTCCTTATTTCTGCCCATTTTCTACTATCTCCGAATTGGAAAGTGTTTTTTTGAGTTTTAAGTTGCAAGATTTTTAAACATGCCTTCACATCTCACTTAACTTTAACACATAACCATTTTCCCCACTTCACCCACCTTCCTTATTTCTGCACCATTTTCAACTATCTCCGAATTGTAAAGTATTTTCAAAAGTTTTAAGATTTTTGAACATGCCTTTACATCTCCCTTAACTTTAACACATGACCATTTTCCCCACTTCTCCCTTCTTCCTTATTTCTGCCCCATTTTAAACTATCTCCGAATCGGAAAGTATTTTGAAAGTTTCAAAATTTTTATACATGCCTTTACATCTCCCTTAACTTTTCCACTCGTTAATTCACCCCACTTCTCCCCTCTTTCTTATTTCTGCGCCATTTCCTACTATCTCCGCATTGGAAAGTGTTTTTTCGAGTTTTAAGATGTCTAAACATGCCTTTACATCTCCTTTAACTTTTCCACCCATTCTTTTTCATAACTTTTCCCTTCTTCCTTATTTCTGCCCCATTTTCAACTATCTCAGAATTGGAAAGTTTTTCTAAAAGTCTCAAGATTTTCAAACATGCCTTTACATCTCCATTAACTTTTCCACTCGTTCATTTTCTCCACTTTTCCCTTCTTCCTTATTTCTGCCCCATTTTCTACTATCTCCGAATCGGAAAGTATTTTCAAAAGTTTCAAAATTTTTATACATGCCTTTACATCTCCCTTAACTTTAACACATGACCATTTTCCCCACGTCTCCCTTCTTCCTTATTTCTGCCCCATTTTCTACTATCTCCGAATCGGAAAGTATTTTCAAAAGTTTCAAAATTTTTATACATGCCTTTACATCTCCCTTAACTTTTCCACTCGTTAATTCACCCCACTTCTCCCCTCTTCCTTATTTCTGCGCCATTTCCTACTATCTCCGCATTGGAAAGTGTTTTTTCGAGTTTTAAGATGTCTAAACATGCCTTTACATCTCCTTTAACTTTTCCACTCATTCTTTTTCATCACTTTTTCCTTGTTCCTTATTTCTGCCCCATTTTCAACTATCTCAGAATTGGAAAGTTTTTCTAAAAGTTTCAAGATTTTCAAACATGCCGTTACATCTCCTTTAACTTTTCCACTCGTTAATTCATCCACTTCTCCCCTTTTCCTTATTTCGGCGCCATTTCCTACTATCTCCGCATTGGAAAGTGTTTTTTCGAGTTTTAAGATGTCTAAACATGCCTTTACATCTCCTTTAACTTTTCCACTCATTCTTTTTCATCTCTTTTCCCATCTTCCTTATTTCTGCCCCATTTTCTACTATCTCCGAATTAGAAAGTATTTTCTAAAAGTTTCAAGATTTTATAACATGCCTATACATTTCCCTTAACTTTAACACATGACCATTTTCCCCACTTCACCCTTCTTCCTTATGTAGCGTACGCATTGTATAGCCGTTTAAATATTTTACTGCACGGGCAACACCAAAAGGCCCAGCGCCATACGACTGCAAACTTGCATGTCATTCTGGTTTCACGGCCCGGTCGTCGAGTTGCTTCTTTGCGTACGCTACCTCTGTTAAATCCTTCTGATATTAAATTAACGTGTGTCGGTTTGTGGAGTCAATTATTAAATGAGAATTAAACGTTCACCATAGTATTCATTTAAATACCGACCATCCTTTTGGTAACATCAACGTGTTTGGAGTCCACGTGTGGATCCGCCAATGGATCCACCAATATACATCATCATCTCCCAAATTGGTGACACCCGACTCAAAGAACTTACAATGGCGTGCAGGCACTCGGCGATCGAGGCGTGAAAAAAGAATCCTGAGGAGAATTCCCGTGACAGCGCAGATGATGATTGAATCAACGCAACTGCGATACCAGCCCGTGCAGAACAACCATCTTCCCGACGCCCGAGTGGTGCAGAACCCCGCGGCTCCAGCTCCGTCAGCGAGATTACATCATAATCGGTATTACGCCTGCAGCAACATCAACCACGTAACGTTAAAACATCAATAACCCTTCAATAGTGTACAACAGTTTCATCCGACATCTAAAAAAAAACTATTCAAAAAAGTTATTAAATTTTCGTTCTACCTCAAATTAATGTTACAATTTAACAGTTGCACTGTATCATTCCTTGTAAAGCAAATACAAATTTATATTCTAACTTGGATGTTAAAAGAAAGATGACACCAATTTAAAAATTCTTCTTCATCTTTCAAATTATTGTTACAAAATATTGTTAATTTTTAACAATTTTGCAAAAAATTTAAATATTATTTAATTAATATGGGTCATAAATTTTAAAAAAACAATTCGTATATGATTTATTTCTTGCAATATTTTTCTTGCCGTACGTTTTGTGCCATATTTGCTAATATTGAATGTAATGCGAAATGACCACTTCTGACGAAGACGTCCACTTCGAACAAATCTTCGGAACAAATTCAACGACAGAAGTCAAGTAAAAAAACAAAACCAACCATGGAATCTACCAACTCTAATAACTCCGATCAAGCGATCCATCACGTTTCAGTAAAGCTCCCACCTTGCTGGAAGGAAAATATCCAACTTTGGATAGTCCAAGTAGAGGCCCACTTTGCGAATTCACGTATTAAAGATGACTTCACTAAATATAACATCATTGTCGCTGCCTTAGATTCGCAAACTCTACAAAGCGTGAGTGATATAGTCACAAATCCACCAATATCGGACAAATATGCTGTCCTCAAGGCCGCGCTTATTGATCGTCTGCAGGATTCTGCGGAGAAGCGCCTAACTCGCTTGCTTACGGGAATTCAACTTGAAGACCGAAAACCAACAGAGCTCCTACGGCACATGTTGGACCTAGCGGGCCCAGCTTTAGCGGAGAGCGCAATAGTTCAAACATTATGGTTGCAGCGCCTACCGCAACATGTGCAGGCAATATTGTCAGCACTCACGGAAAATAATGTGAGCCAACTGGCGTCTACGGCTGACAAAATATTAGATGTTTACCAATCGACAGATTGTAGTGTCGTCGACCACAATAATAAACCGAGCACATCAAGATCGGAACCCACGGAAACTTCAATATTACTCCAACTTCAACAACAAATTTCCGCATTAACCCGAGAAGTATCTCAATTGAAGCTTACTCAGACGAACCAATCTTCAAACTTTAGAGGAAGACGAAATCAGAGTCCTCGTAGAAACTACTCATATCAAAATTCGACACAGAGGAACTTCACAGGAAGACCTAGGTCTAGGTCTCGTGATAAATCTCCAAATAGAAACAATAATGGCGTCTGCAGTTTCCACAGAAGATACGGGGAAAACGCATACAGGTGTTTGCAACCATGTTCATTTACCAAGAAAAACTCGGAAAACGACAACGGAACCTCACAGTAGGGACATGTGAGATTCCCAACAAAACTTGTCGTCTCTTCGTATTTGACCAACAAACTAGGCAAAAATTCCTTGTCGACACGGGTGCAGATGTATCGGTAATCCCAAGAAACCAGTCTTATAACAAGAATAATATAACTTCTGACAGCTTCCCAACTACCCTGTATGGAGCGAATGGAAATCCAATCAAAACATATGGTACAAGCACCGTCGAGCTCAATTTTGGCCTTCGACGAGCATTAAAATGGCGATTCATTGTCGCTGATGTTTCGAGACCCATACTAGGAGCTGATTTTCTTCATAATTTTAACTTAACAGTGGATCTCAAGAAAGCAACCATTGCAGACCAATCTACAGGACTATTAATCAGAGGAATAACCTACAAAGGACCAACTTCTGGAATCTCTACTATTTCTACAGTACAAAAATATAGGGACATCATGAATAAATACCCGAACTTAACAAGGCCTAACATGAAAATTCCTGATAAAAAAGACACACTGTAACACATTGTATTGAGACCAAGGGACCCCCTGTCACCGAGCGTGCTCGTAGACTCGCACCTGCTCTACTTGAAGCGGCCAAAAAGGAATTCAAGTACCTTATGGAGCAGGGGATTTGCAGGCCATCAAAGAGTAATTGGGCCAGCCCCTTGCACATGGTTAGAAAACCAAATGGCGAATGGCGTCCATGTGGTGATTATCGTCGCTTGAACGCCCAAACGACTCCGGACAAATATCCGATTCCGCAACTGAATGATTTTGCACATAAATTATCTGACGCTACTATTTTTAGCACCATAGACATTAGTGTGGGCCGATTTTTTTTTCTTCAGAATTCCTTTTGACGCTAGTGATGAAAAGTTGTCTGTGTATCTAAAACATCAAAAAAATATAATTAAAAAAAAAACAAAAAATGTCCTAAGGCTCCACCGGCCCCTTGAAGTTTGAGAAAATATCAAAATATTCCTATGTTTTCAGTCTCTTTATAAAATATTCTGGAATAGTTAAATGATGTTCATTTATGAGATCTAGTATAATAAAGTATGTAGGTTCAGTAGATATAACTATCATTAATTATTTTTGCAGTAATATGGGACTAAAGCACGTCCGCCCGCAGTCCCCCACCCCGCCCGCAATAAGGGCAGCGCGCAATACTAGCCGTTCTGTATTTGCGTTAGTTGACCAACTGCTCTGGAGGGGAGAGGTCAGGCATATTTTTTGGGTTACAAAAATCTTTCTAGTGTAAAAATGAGTAAAATTAATACTAGACAGTTAACTAAATGCCCCATAATTGGTGCTTTTAAGGTGCTTAAAGACAATGTGTTGCCCACGTACGAAGACGTATTGAAATGTTATGAGTGGGTACGATTGGAGTGGAAATCTATCAATGGTCCCAAAGACCCTCAGTTTCGTGATGTTCTTGTAAAGGTAACTACAAGTATTTTGAAAATATGGGAAAAAGCTTCTTTGCCAACCATTTCGAAAGAAAGAATTACAAAAATTATTAAGGCTTATCATCTTAAATACAAAAACTTGTTGAAGATAAGAAAAGGTAAAAGAATTACAGTTTCCTTCCAAAAAGAGTGTCTGAATTTAAAGTAACAAGCTCCCGACTGTTTGATATTTGTTCTTGTAAATGTAAAAACAATAATTGCACTTGTTCGAAAGCAATGAAAGTTTCTCTTAAAGAAAAAGAGTTTTTGGAAGACCAAAGAGGTGAGAGAAAAATGTTCATCGGCAGTGTTGATATACCGACTACGAAACAATTGGAAAAGTCTGTGAAGAGAAAGAGAAAAGATCTTACCAAATTAAATGAACAGATGTGTGAAGACAAAACTTTAGAATTTGTAGACACTGTATCATTGTCTTCCAAAATCAAGTAGGCTACTTAATACTAATATCACAGCCTTTCCCACAACCAGCAAATCTCCGTCTTTAACAATTCTCTCCAAGATCTGTGACAGGTTCAGGATATCGGATCGAGCTGGTGCAGCAATCGCATCTGCCGTCTTAAATGATTTCAACATAATCACGCAGGATAATACTAATAATGTTATAGACAAAAATAGACTGCGCCGCGCACGTCTGCGTACCAGATCTGCACTCATGAAAACAAAGACTTGGCATAAAGTAAGTGGATTATTTTTTGATGGTCGAAAGGACAAGACTTTAGTAAATATAAAAAAAGGACATAAATATTATAAGAGCACGGTGGTTAAAGAACACGTATCGTTAATCGTGGAACCAGGCTCTCATTTCTTGACGCAAATTACCCCTTAGTCAGGCACTGCCGTTAATATAACCAAAGCGATAATTGAATATTTTGATTTTGAAAACATTTCACTTGACCATGTAAAAGCTATTGGGTGTGACGGCCTAATGTTAATACTGGATCAAATGGTGGTGTAATTCGTACGATGGAGAAACACTTGAATCGACCAGTACAGTGGCTTATATGTCTTCTTCATTGCAACGAGCTGCTTTTACGCCATTTGGTTATTAAATTAGATGGTCCAACCACTGGAACTCGTGGTTTTTCCGGCCCCTTAGGTTCGAATCTTCTCAATTGCCATAATTTGCCGGTGCAATCTTTTTCAAAAATTGATGTGGACTATTCGACCGACGTTCTGTTTTCGGATTTAAGCACTGGTCAAAAATACTTGCTTGATATTTTTAAAGCAGTTTCCAGCGGACGTTGTCATCCTGATATTGCCATAATAAACCCAGGAGTGATGTCACATGCACGGTGGCTTACCGCAGCGAGTCGTATCCTACGACTGTATATTGGAAGCCCAACGCTATCACAAAATTTGGTCATATTAGCTACGTTTATCATGAGAGCATACATACCTATGTGGTTTGACATAAAACGACATGGATCGTGCAAAGATGGTGCGAGGCATACTTTTAATATGATAAACTATTCGCGCTATCTTCCGGACGAATTAAAGGTAATAATTAATCCTGTGATACAGCGAAACGCTTATTACGCTCATCCTGAAAATGTACTGTTATCAATGATAATCGATGAATCGCCTACCATCAAAGAGCTTGGAATAAGGTGTTTATTGAAAGCTAGAGAGTTATCCCGGACGGAACACCGAACATTTAAAGTACCGAAATTGAATTTTAGTGCACAATCCTATATTGATATGATATCTTGACAGGATACACCAATCACTTATCCTCCCATTTTGGAAAATGTCACGAGAGAAGAATTAGAGGAAATTAATCTAACATCAAAAGTCAGCTCCATTTTGGTCAAATTTGAGAGATTCCCCTGTCACACACAAGCGGTAGAACGTTGTGTGAAGGTTGTGACTGAAGCATCATCGAAAGTAGGTGGCAAGAAGAATAGAGAAGGCCTTATCACTACAACCATAAACTCCAGGAAAAATATGCCAAACATTGAAACAAAACGTGATTTCATACCGGAATAATTTATCATATTTTATTCTTTATAATTGGAATAATAATTATCACTGTAATTCCTAATGTTATGAACCTTTTAGAAGTAAATAAATTGTTATTGTGAATATTGTAATTTATTACCTCACTACTTTGGAATAATTCACAAAAAATGTTTTTTTCTCATTTTTCGATCGCTAAGTGGAACCTAAAAATGATAATAATAATTTTTTTTTTAAATTTTTTATTAACAATAAAGACCTAAGACAACTTTTTATCGGTAGCGCTTATGGAAATAAGACACTTTTTTTTTCGCCATACTGTTGCGGCCCACACTAATAGACATGTCTCGCGCGTATCACCAGATACCGGTGGAAGCGGCCGATATACCAAAGACTGCGATCATCACCCCGTTTGGCCTATTCGAATTTACGTCTATGCAATTCGGACTATCAAATGCAGCACAAAGCTTCCAAAGATTTATGCATTCTGTAACAAGAGACCTGGCTTTTTGCTTCGTTTACCTGGATGACATCCTCATCGCTTTCAAAAACGAAGAAGAGCACAAAAGGCATCTAGATTTACTACTAAAACGTCTCGCCGAAAATGATCTGGTTATAAATATAAATAAGTGCAAATTTGGTGTACACACAGTAAACTTTTTGGGTCACACGATCACCCAAAAAGGAATGTCACCTATCAAGGAAAAGGTAACAGCAGTCACAGAGTTCCCATTACCTAAAACAGCGAAAGACTTACGACGCTTTTTAGGAATCTGACAGTATTATTGTTCTAATGCCCGTAGGCAAAATTTGAGAATCCCACTTCGATGACATCTCTGACGTCGCGGGTTACCAAAACCCTCTATTCCATCTCTGTACGTGAACGTTTGGGACAAAACTACTCATGTGATGCCTATTCGGTTGAATTTAAGAACCCCACTCTACTTACATTTCTGACGCCGCGGCATATCTAAACCCTCTTTTCCATCGCTGTGCGTGAACGTTTGGGACTAAGCTGCTTTTGTGATTTGTGAGATGTCAGATTGGTTTTTTTAGCGCGAACTGTATTTTCGCAATTCGATTTGAGATAATTTAATTGTTTATTAACGTATTTTAAAATGAAATACCGTATTTGAAAGCAGATGAAAGACTCTTTCAGATTTGTGCACTACAATTTGACAAATGCAATTGATTTTATATGCAAAAATCCATAAAGTGCTTACCAACGGTTTTTATCGTGTAAACTGTAATTACCACTTTACAAGAAACAATAAAACATATTTAATTATACAAAGGTATTCTAAAAGTTATAGTCACTTCACTTTTTTTTGTTTTATACAAAAATATTTAAAAAAACAATAACAAACCTTAAATAATATTTTTCAATTGCTAAATGTTATTTATAAGTGTTTGTGTTCGGTTGGGATACGTAAAGACTCTGCGACTGTTTAGAGTATGTTAAGGTCTATTTTATTATTATTTTTAAATTGTTCTGCAGTCAAATTATTCCTGTTTTGTTATAAATTTTATTGTTTCGCCAAATATTCCTGTCGCGGTTTATTGTCTCGGTGACTAGCTGTCACTGGATCACCTGAAATGATTATTGTTGGAACCAGTTCCTATCGGATTTATATATAAATTAGCCGGAAAAGTTTATGAAAGTTAATATTAGTTAAAAAACATACCCTTTCACTATCACAAAGTCGGTTGCGAAAATAACTGGATATAATATATCCATAACATATTTATAACGTAACAACATATTATCATGTTATATTATAACCAGTTCCACACGGTACTTAAATACGCAATTGATGATTTTTGGATATCACAACACCGAGTATTTTTTTATATTAAAACACCGAATAAATTACTAACACATGTCAATTTTTTGGTAATTATAAGACTAGATTGACGTTTTAATTAACCTTAAAAATTTTTGAATCGATTTGAAAGAAATATTTTGTTTTCAGAGAATTATTAACAACATGGCTAAAAGGAATGTGGAAAATATTTTATCCGAATCGCCGGAAGTTCGGAATGTTCGGAGAGGTGAAGATTTATCAACCGAACGAATTAATGCGAGAAAACGTGTGGAACATAATATGACTGTGAGCCAAATTGAAAACATTAATTCCGTACGGCGGATTTCCAGAGCAAATAGATGGAATGCATTCTTAAAGTGTGCTCTTATCAATAATCCCAATTATGTGCTTCCAGAACAGAATTATTTAGGCGTCATGTCGAAAGAGTGTTCTATCGACCATTGCAAAGCTGTTCATTTTGCTGTTGAAAAAGGTAAAATTTTACATTCTTGCTGTCACGGTGGAAAAATAATGCCGCAAGTTTCAGTGTACCCTCCAGCATTACATGCACTATTGACGGGAGATTGTAATCAATCTAAGAACTTTAGGAATTTTATCCGTCAATATAATAGTGCGAATGCATTTGCATCATTTGGGGCGCAAATAGCTAATATCCCAGGTAATGGTCCATATTGTTTAAAAATTTCGGGTGAGGTTTATCATCTGACCTCCAGAAGTATGCAAGTTGAAGGAGAAATACCTTCCTACGCGCAGCTTTATGTTTACGATTCTGATGAGGCTGTAAGACTGCGTATGAGTCATCCGTCTAATGCTGATTGCTATCAAAATATAATGCAAACAATTGATAGTGAAATACGCCAAATAAGTCCTTACGCCCATCAATATAAGAAACTAAAAGAAGCAGTTGAAGATGAAGAATTACGCATTGCCGCCGACGGTGGACAGGTGAGAGATATTCGTTTATTATTTACACGTTCATTGGCTGATGATCAACGGAGGTACAATGCTCCAACCAGTTCCAACGATATAGCTATGGTGTATGTAGCAGACAGAGATGGGAACTTACCAATGGGTGTAGACATCGCTGTTTATCCTAAAAATGTTCAAGGGCTTCAAAGGGTGGCAACTTTATCAAAGCATTTAGATCCTATGGTTTTCCCATTATTATTTCCATCAGGTGAATGTGGTTGGACCCCAGGCTTTCAACATCATGCTGATTTCAGTACTGCTCAACGTCATACTGTAACCGCTATGCAGTTTTATGCAAGTAAATTAGCAGTGCGAAGAAACATATTTAATCCAGTCCATTATGCAGGTAAACTTTTTCAACAATATTTAATTCATGCTTACATTATTTATGAGTCTGGTCGTCTAGATTACATTAGGAAAAACCAACGACACCTCAGAGTGGAATGCTACCAAGGTTTGCAAGACCATGTTAGAAATTTAGCCACTGAAAACGGAGCACGTGCAGGTAATATAGTCATTCTACCATCTTCGTTTACCGGGGGGCCACGCCATATGAATAAACTTTATCAGGATTCAATGGCAATGGTACGTAAGTTTGGTCGTCCCGATCTATTCATCACTTTTACATGCAATCCCAAATGGCCGGAAATACAAAATGAATTGGAAAATTATCAATCGGCCACGGACAGGCCTGATATAGTGGCAAAGGTTTTCCAATTAAAAGTCAAGGAATTTATTCATGATATGACTGAGAAACATGTTTTTGGAAAGGTAATTTGTTGGGTGTATACAATTGAACAGCAAAAACGAGGACTCCCTCATTTACATGGCGTGTTTACACTTTGCAGCCAGGATAAGCTACATACGACTTCTGATATTGATAATGCCGTATCTGCAGAACTACCCCATCCAAAGAATTCGGTTTTGTATCGTATTATTTTAAAAAATAACATTCATGGACCATGTGGCGTACTTAATCCAAGGTCAGTCTGCATGGTAGACGGTAAGTGCTCCAAAAAATTCCCTAAATCCTTTAAAGATGCTACTGACAATAATTCCGCAGGCTACCCGGAGTACAGGAGACGTGATAATTTTTCTGAAAATCACGTTGTTCGGGATATACGTATCGACAATCGATTTGTTGTTCCATACAATGCATTCCTTAGTAAAAAATATGATGCTCATATTAATGTTGAAATTTGTTCTTCTGTGGCCAGTATTAAATATATTCATAAATATATATCTAAAGGTTTTGATTGTGCTAGGATTGAAATAAGACAAGAAGCTGGTAACTTGGAAGAGAATGCGGTTATTAAATATGATGAAATTAAGCAATATATCAATTGTCGATATGTAAGTGCCCCAGAAGCCGTCTGGAAAATTATGGAAAATCCTATACATGATCAATCTCATTCAATTTTACTTCTGGCTTTACATTTACCCGATAGCCAATCTGTTTTTTTTGTAGAGGGGCGAGAGGAAGAAGCTCTCAGGGAAGCATCTACAAGGAACACCTCTTTAACAGCGTGGTTCCAATTGAATCGTCATGATATTGAGGCACGCTCTGTTCTATATCATGATCTACCAAATAATTATGTCTTTTCAGCTGATAAAAAGTGGACTAGCCGACAGCGGGGAGGCAGCAAGATTATTGGACGAATACCTTCAATTTCTCCTAGAAATATAGAACTATATCATTTACGACTAATCCTTATTAAAGTAGCGGGAGCTACCTCCTTCGAATCTTTGCGAACTGTTGATGGCAATTTACTAGCTACTTTTCGTGATGCGGCGCGTGAACTGAAGCTCACTGATGACATAGGAGAATGGAAGCAGTGCATGACAGAGGCTTCATCATATTTGATGCCCAAAACTCTTCGCCATCTATTTGTTTTAATTTTAATACAATGCATCCCTTCAGATCCGTTGCAACTGTGGAACGATTTCAACAAATGCATGTCTGAAGATTTTTTCCATCATGGTGTTGCTGAAGAAACAGCTATTAATCTTTGTCTTTTAAACATACAGGATATGCTTATGAAGGAGAATTCATCTTGCAGAATGCAGGGCTTACCTGAACCCGATGAAAGTTGCAGTTTCGGACAAGTTACTGATTTTAATGTAATGTCTGAAAACACTTTAGGTGAATTGATAGCCGCAAAACTCAACGATGAACAACTTCAAGCTTATAATTCTATTTTGAATAAGTTTTTTTCAGATGAAAATAATAACAATAAGTGTTTTTTTATTGATGGTCCTGGTGGAACTGGTAAAACCTTCCTTTACGAAACTTTAATTCATACCCTAAGAGGAAAAGGCAAAAAAGTTTTATCAGTTGCTTGGACAGGTATTGCTGCTCTTTTGCTTCCAGGAGGGGTAACGTGTCATACAGCTTTTAATTTGCCCCTCAATTTACAGGACAACACAACATGTAAGGTGACGTCAAAGAAACGGAAAATTATAATGGAAGCAGATATTATAATATGGGATGAAGCACCGATGGCTCCAGGTGTAGCTTTAGAGGTAATTGAACGTACTATACGTGATATCATGGGAAATAATTCTGTCTTTGGTAACAAAGTTATCGTGTTGGGCGGAGACTTTCGTCAAATCCTTCCGGTGTGTCGACGTGCTTCACGAGGACAATTAATTGCCACTTGCATAAAAAGCAGCACACTTTGGTACCATTTCAAAACATTTCAATTAAAAACAAATGTTAGAGCTTTAGAAAGTGAAAAAATATTTTCTAAATGGCTTTTGGACTTGGGAGATGGAAAGCTTCCTCCTTTAGAAGGAACATCAGAATCATCCGTGCTTATTCCCAATGTAAATATTTGCCAAAATATTATTCAATGTATTTACGGTGAGAGACTTACAAATGCTGATGCTTTACTAATGAGTCAGCGAACCATATTGTGCCCCAAAAATAGTGATGTTTGTGCAATCAATGAGGATGTACTGCAACGATTAGAAGGAGAACTGAAGACTTTTCATTCTGTTGATACCATCATTAATGAAGAAGGAGATTTAGATTATAATGAGCAGCCTAATTTTCCTGTTGAATTTTTAAATTCTATAAACCCTAATGGCTTACCACCCCACATTTTAAATCTTAAAATTGGTGCTATCATTATGTTACTTAGAAATTTATCTGTTGGTGATGGCCTCTGTAATGGAACAAGGATGGTTGTTAAAAATTTCAGCTGTAACTTAATTCAGGCCGAAATCATTACCGGGAACAGAAAAGGTACCGTACATTTCATTCCTAGAATTTGTTTAAACACTTTGTCAGATGTTTCAATACCATTCAATATGTGCAGGAAACAGTTTCCAGTCAAATTAGCTTATGCCATGACCATCAATAAATCTCAAGGACAAACTTTTGAACGGGTTGGACTGTTTCTTCCTGAACCAGTATTCTCTCATGGACAGTTGTACGTTGCATGTTCCAGAGTACGGGCGCAGTCATCGTTATTTATACAGATTGCTGACGGTTCCAGACAAGGACAAATTCGGACCGATTGGTATACGGATAATATTGTTTATAAAGAGATTTTTTTCTAATAAAAGTATATATTATGTAGTAAATTGTAAAAAATAAAAGTTCAATAAATTGCAAGTTAAATAGCATAATATTATTTTAACCAAATAATGCACAATTTTTCCCAATAAAATAGTACTTTATATATATATTTTTATATGTTTTTACTTGGACAACATTTTGATCACAGTATATAATATTTTTTCAGCTAGGTTACATGTAATATTATGTTAATATGTAACTCATTCATATTTTTTATTTTCTATTTTATATAAATTTTGCAATTTAATTTCGTTTTAAAAAGGTCTCAGTATACAGAATGTCTACTATCATCATGTAATATTATGTTAATTTATATAAATTTTGCAATTTAATTTCGTTAAAAGATATCATTTTGGTGGTATGGGAGAGGAAACATGTTTCTCTTTCATTCATTATTGAGAATTCATATTACTATTAACATGGATGAAAGAGATTTATGTTGGGGTGAAGGGTGTTCCTCTCATTGTCCGCGGTCTCAGTATACAGAATATGTCTACTATTATGTATCTACCTATTAAATGTAAGCGTTCTGTAGTTTTATGTTCACAGTTGTTAGTTTTGCAAAAGGGCAAAGCCTTATGAACGGTCACCAACACTTAAACTGGGCGAAGCTTCTGAACCAGTATTCTCTCATGGAGAGTTGTACGTTGCATGTTCCAAGAGTACGGGCGCAGTCTTAGTATATGGTCTACAGAATGTCTACTATTATATATCTACCTGTTAAATGTAAGCGTTCTGTAGTTTTATGTTTACAGTTGATAGTTTTGCAAAAGGGCCAAGCCTTATAAATGGTGACTAACACTCAAACTAGGCGAAACCGAACAAAAGCCGCCCGCAGGGCCTAGCAGCAAAAACCCGCTCCGCGGGTTTTTAACTGCTAGTGTTAAAATATTATCGCAGATTCCTGCCCAATTCCATAAACATATAGACTAAGTTATTCAACTGTATAAATGGTTACAAAAATAATGACAAAAGGATACTCACATGGAATCAAGAGCTCACAGAAACATTCGAGAATTGTAAGCAGCAATTAGCAAATGCAGCTTTACTTGCGTATCCAATCCCGACAGCAAGAATTTTAATAATGGTCGACGCTAGCGATATAGCCATGGGAGCAACACTACAGCAGCTCAACAACAATTCTTGATAACCCCTAGGATTCTTCTCGAAAAAATTTACACCCGCACAGCGGAAGTACAGCACCTTTGACCCTGAACTTACTGGCGTTTACGAAGCTGTAAAGTATTTCAGGAACCACATTGAAGGTCGAAATTTTTCAATCTATACTGACCACAATCACCTTTGCCTTTAGCAAAAAGCGAGCCTCTAGCTCTCCACGTCAAGAAAGACAGTTGGATTTTATTGCTCAATTTTCCACAGACATCAAGCTTGTTTCTGGATCACAGAACGTAGTAGCAGACGCACTATCTCGAATCGATGAGATTAATTGTCCTACTGAAATTGACTACAGGCAGATGGAAATAGTGCAGTGTCAAACTGACGAACTTAGTAAGGCAAAAGATGACATCACCCTCGCCTTACGTCAAATGGTGATACCTGGCACAGATGCTTCAGTTTGGTGTGACATCTCCACAGGCCATGTCAGACCTTTTGTTCCAGCCTGCATGCGAGATCAAGTGATTGAAAGCGTCCATAATGTTTGCCATCCAGGCATCCTCGGAACAACTAACACTGTAAAACAAAGATTTGTTTGGCCCAACATGGCGAAAGATATAAAAAACTTCATCAAGCACTGTATTGCGTGCCAAAAAGCCAAAGTCTCCAAACATACAGTAGCGCCACCAGCAACTTATGTTTCGCCTGAAGATCGTTTCCGACATGTCCATATCGACATAGTGGGCCCTCTTCCAGCTTGCAACGAGTACCGATACCTGTTAACCATGATCGACAGATTTACTCGCTGGCTCGAAGCAATACCATTAAAAGACATGTCAGCGGAAACCGTCGCTACTGCCCTGACGACTCACTGGATTGCTCGTCACGGGACCCCGTTAACCATCACAACAGACCAAGGAAGACAGTTTGAGAGCTTTTTATTTAGGAAATCAATGGTATGATCGAAAGATGGCATCGCACATTAAAAGCCTCCCTCATGGCAAGCGGAGACCCAAACTGGTTAGAGAATCTCCCTCTTATCCTACTAGGTTTGAGATCCACAGTTCGGGACGATTTAAAATGTTCACCAGCCGAGCTCACATAGGTAGAACTCTCAGGTTACCTTGTGATTTCTTCACTGAGACTCCAAGGGAAGAACCTGACACTTATGTTGGACGTCTACAAAGAAAATTTGATGTCATAAAATCAACTCCTGCAAGTGCTCATGGTACAAGAAAAATCTTTATACATAAAGATCTGCCTACTTCTACCCATGTATTCCTCAGAACAGATGGAGGAAGAAGATCGCTCCAAAACCCTTACGAAGGACCATACAAGGTCGAAAAACGCGACGAAAAAACATTCGTCATCAGCGTAAATGGGAAACCGAAGCGCGTCTCGATAGAACGCCTAAAGCCCGCTTTTATACCAGTAGAAGACAACGTTCCTATTTCTACACCTGTCCAGGAACCCCTCCCAGAAAACATAACAAGAACAAGATCTGGTCGCAGAGTTCATTTTCCTGATAGATACCAATCAGTACGCAAATAAATGGCAATCAGGCAATATAAATTCTTTCTCTCATTTATATTCTTACAAATCCATATCAAATCTAAAATGATTCATACAAAACAGATTTATAAAAAATAAGTATAAAACACACAGAAAAACTCTTAAAAATATTTCTTTTTAAAAATTACTGAACAAACATACTAAAGTCTACAAATTTTGATAAAATTTTGAGCTCTAGTATTGGTACTGTTATAATTCGTGTAACTAGTGAAAAATTTTTCATTCTTAAACCATGTAAATAACATGTACCTAGTTTTAAGTCAACTTTACAATCGTTTATTACACGATAAAACATCTATGTCTAAGAAATCATTTAACATTACGCTAAGATAAGCGTTCTCTTAGTAGGTTTTACAATAACAGAACCAAACATAATATATCATGCTTTAATATAGCACATATCGTTTATATCTTACTATAATGCAACATGTACTTAAGATAACTCTTAAATATAACTAGGTAATAATATATTTAATATTGATCATGTCAACAATATAACACACATTAATATATCCATACATGAATAACTTATCCAAGTTTCAAACCATTCCGCTAGACGCGTTGAATTTCACATGTATTTTTAGTAACTTTTAACTAACTTTCATTATGTTTTATGTACTTTTATAATATTATAGAATTTAACCATGTTCAGTCGAATTTTTGTTGACATCCACATATCCGAATGAACATGTTTTTGAGATTTTAACATTTAAATCATACAATAATTTTTATACCATTTCTTTTAATGAAATGTAATTGTTTATAACAATATGATTATTTTTATCCATATCCTATCAAGCGAACATGTCCCTCGCCTGATAGAATGTGTTGATAAAATATTTTTTATCTATAAATTTCTCCTTAAGTGTTTACAAAGGTATTAGCAAATTTTATAAAAACCAAGATTAAAAATTATATAAACTACATTTGTAAACAATTGATGAGATATTATTACTCTAAAAAATGATAGATTAAGGATTTGTTATCTCATGTTCATAAAAAACTAATATTTTGTACATTTTATAATATCTACTACCTTCCAAATCTGAAATATTTGATTAGTTTAAGATCAAACATTCTAAACCTGTATAGTATAATAAATAGTTTTAGCCATGTACTTTATCATATTTCAGTAATAGAGTATTTACTTTATATGAATAATAAACTATAGTTATTCTAACACTGTTACATTATCGGAACATAATATGTCTTATATTGACCACACACTCAATATAACACATATTTATTACATATTTCCATTCCTAAATGAAAAATTTTAGAACTTTACGCACTTTGCGATGAAAAAGTAACATGTACTTCTAACCACTCCGCTGTACGCGTCGAAGTTAAAAACTATACTCTAAAATTTTATATAACTCTTAAATACAAATATTACATGTACTTAATTTTAAAATTTGCTATGTTTTCCATTATGTTAAAAATGTTTCGTTTTTTAAAAATTTTCAAACGCGTGCAACCAGATGTTCCTTGATGTCAACTTCTGATTGAACGGGTTAAAATTTTTTTTTATCGTTTTGCAAACTGGGGTGGAGGTATGTAGCGTACGCATTGTATAGCCGTTTAAATATTTTACTGCACGGGCAACACCAAAAGGCCCCGCGCCATATGACTGCAAACTTGTATGTCATTCTGGTTTCACGGCCCGGTCGTCGAGTTGCTTCTTTGCGTACGCTACAGCCTCTGTTAAATCCTTCTGATATTAAATTAACGTGTGTCGGTATGTGGAGTCAATTAATAAATGAGAATTAAACGTTCACCACAGTATTCATTTAAATACCGACCATCCTTTTGGTAACATCAACGTGTTTGGAGTCCACGTGTGGATCCGCCAATGGATCCACCAATATACATCATCATCTCCCAAACTTATTTCTGCCCCATTTTCAACTATCTCAGAATCGGAAAGTATTATCAAAAGTTTCATCGTTCTTTTTCATAACTTTTCTCTTCTTCCTTATTTCTGCCCCATTTTCGACTATCTCAGAATTGGAAAGTTTTTCTAAAAGTTTCAAGATTTTCAAACATGCCTTTACATCTCCTTTAACTTTTCCACTCGTCCATTTTCCCCACTTTTCCCTTCTTCCTTATTTCTGCCCCATTTTCTACTATCTCCGAATCGGAAAGTATTTTCATAAGTTTCAAAATTTTTATACATGCCTTTACATCTCCCTTAACTTTAACACATGACCATTTTCCCCATTTCACCCTTCTTCCTTATTTCTGCCCAATTTTCAACTATCTCCGAATCGGAAAGTATTATCAAAAGTTTCAGAATTTTTAAACATGCCTTTACATCTCCTTTAACTTTTCCACTCGATAATTCACCCCACTTCTCCCCTCTTCCTTATTTCTGCGCCATTTCCTACTATCTCCGCATTGGAAAGTGTTTTTTTGAGTTTTAAGATGTCTAAACATGCCTTTACATCTCCTTTAACTTTTCCAACCATTCTTTTTCATAACTTTTCCCTTCTTCCTTATTTCTGCCCCATTTTCAACTATCTCAGAATTGGAAAGTTTTTCTAAAAGTCTCAAGATTTGCAAACATGCCTTTACATCTCCATTAACTTTTCCACTCGTTCATTTTCCCCACTTTTCCCTTCTTCCTTATTTCTGCCCCATTTTCTACTATCTCCGAATCGGAAAGTATTTTCAAAAGTTTCAAAATTTTTATACATGCCTTTACATCTCCCTTAACTTTTCCACTCGTTAATTCACCCCACTTCTCCCCTCTTCCTTATTTCTGCGCCATTTCCAACTATCTCCGCATTGGAAAGTGTTTTTTCGAGTTTTATGATGTCTAAACATGCCTTTACATCTCCTTTAACTTTTCCACTCATTCCTTTTCATCACTTTTCCCTTGTTCCTTATTTCTGCCCCATTTTCAACTATCTCAGAATTGGAAAGATTTTCAAAAAGTTTCACGATTTTCAAACATGCCTTTACATCTCCTTTAACTTTTCCACTCGTTAATTCACCCCACTTCTCCCCTCTTCCTTATTTTTGCGCCATTTCCTACTGTCTCCGCATTGGGAAGTGTTTTTTCGAGTTTTAAGATGTCTAAACATGCCTTTACATCTCGTTTAACTTATCCACTCATTCTTTTTCATCTCTTTTCCCATCTTCCTTATTTCTGCCCCATGTTCTACTTTCTCCGAATTAGAAAGTATTTTCTAAAAGTTTAAAGATTTTATAACATGCCTATACATCTCCCTTAACTTTAACACATGACTATTTTCCCCACTTCACCCTTCTTCTGTATTTCTGCCCCATTTTCTACTATCTCCGAATTGGAAAGTATTTTCTAAAAGTTTCAAAATTTTCAAACATGCCTTTACATCTCCTTTAACTTTTCCACTCGTTCATTTTCCCCACTTTTTCCTTCTTCCTTATTTCTGCCCCATTTTCAACTATCTCCGAATTGTAAAGTATTATCAAAAGTTTCAACATTTTTAAACATGCCTTTACATCTCCTTTAACTTTTCCACTCGTTTATTTTCCCCACTTTTCCCTTCTTCCTTATTTCTGCCCCATTTTCAACTATCTCCGAATTATAAAGTATTTTTAAAAGTTTCAAGATTTTTAAACATGCCTTTACATCTGCTTTAACTTTTCCACTCGTTCATTTTCCCCACTTTTCTCTTCTTCCTTATTTCTGCCCCATTTTCTACTTACTTCGAATCGGAAAGTATTATCAAAAGTTTCAAAATTTTTAAACATGCCTTTACATCTCCTTTAACTTTTCCACTCGATAATTCACCCCACTTCTCCCCTCTACCTTATTTCTGCGCCATTTCCTACTATCTCCGCATTGGAAAGTGTTATTTCGAGTTTTAAGATGTCTAAACATGCCTTTACATCTCCTTTAACTTTTCCACCCATTCTTTTTCATAACTTTTCCCTTCTTCCTTATTTCTGCCCCATTTTCAACTATCTCAGAATTGGAAAGTTTATCTAAAAGTCTCAAGATTTTCAAACATGCCTTTACATCTCCATTAAATTTTCCACTCGTTCATTTTCCCCACTTTTCCCTTCTTCCTTATTTCTGCCCCATTTTCTACTATCTCCGAATTAGAAAGTATTTTCTAAAAGTTTAAAGATTTTATAACATGCCTATACACATCCCTTAACTTTAACACATGACTATTTTCCCCACTTCACCCTTCTTCCGTATTTCTGCCCCATTTTCTACTATCTCCGTATTTTTAAACATGACTTTACATCTCCTTCAACCTTTCCTCTCCTTCATTTTCCCCACTTTTCTCTTCTTCCTTATTTCTGTCCCATTTTCTACTATCTCCGAATCGGAAAGTATTATCAAAAGTTTCAAAATTTTTAAACATGCCTTTACATCTCTTTAAACTTATCCACTCGTTCATTTTCCCCACTTTTCCCTCCTTCCTTATTTCTGCCCCATTTTCAACTATCTCCGAATCGGAAAGTATTATCAAAAGTTTCAAAATTTTCAAACATGCCTTTACATCTCCCTTAACTTTAACACATGACCATTTTCCCCACTTCACCCTTCTTCCTTATTTCTGCCCCATTTTCAACTGTCTCCGAATTGAAAAGTTTTTCTCAATGTTTCAAGATTTTTAAACATGACTTTACATCTCCTTCAACCTTTCCTCTCCTTCATTTTCCCCACTTTTCTCTTCTTCCTTATTTCTGTCCCATTTTCTACTATCTCCGAATCGGAAAGTATTATCAAAAGTTTCAAAATTTTTAAACATGCCTTTACATCTCTTTAAACTTATCCACTCGTTCATTTTCCCCACTTTTCCCTTCTTCCTAATTTCTGCCCCATTTTCTACTATCTCCGATTTGGAAAGTATTTTTTAAAAGTTACAAAACTTTTAAACATGCCTTTACATCTCCTTTGACTTTTCCACTCGTTCATTTTCCCCATTTTTTCCTTCTTCCTTATTTCTGCCCCATTTTCAACTATCTCCGAATTGTAAAGTATTATCAAAAGTTTCAAGATTTTTAAACATGCCTTTACATCTCCTTTAACTATTCCACTCGTTCATTTTCCCCACTTCACCCTCCTTCCTTATTTCTGCCCCATTTTCAACTATCTCCGAATCGGAAAGTATTATCAAAAGTTTCAAAATTTTCAAACATGCCTTTACATCTCCCTTAACTTTAACACATGACCATTTTCCCCACTTCACCCTTCTTCCTTATTTCTGCCCCATTTTCAACTGTCTCCGAATTGAAAAGTTTTTCTCAATGTTCCAAGATTTTTAAACATGACTTTACATCTCCTTCAACCTTTCCTCTCCTTCATTTTCCCCACTTTTCTCTTTTTCCTTATTTCTGTCCCATTTTCTACTATCTCCGAATCGGAAAGTATTATAAAAAGTTTCAAAATTTTTAAACATGCCTTTACATCTCTTTAAACTTATCCACTCGTTCATTTTCCCCACTTTTCCCTTCTTCCTAATTTCTGCACCATTTTCTACTGTCTCCGAATTGAAAAGTTTTTCTCAATTTTTCAAGATTTTTAGACATGCCTTTACATCTCCTTTAACTTTTCCACTCGTTCATTTTCCCCACTTTTTCCTTTTTCCTTATTTCTGCCCCATTTTCAACTATCTCCGAATTGTAAGGTATTATCAAAAGTTTCAAGATTTTTAAACATGCCTTTACATCTCCTTTAACTTTTCCACTCGATATTTCACCCCACTTCTCCCCTCTTCCTTATTTCTGCGCCATTTCCAACTATCTCCGCATTGGAAAGTGTTTTTTCGAGTTTAAAGATGTCTAAACATGCCTTTACATCTCCTTTAACTTTTCCACCCATTCTTTTTCATAACTTTTCCCTTCTTCCTTATTTCTGCCCCATTTTCAACTATCTCAGAATTGGAAAATTTTTCAAAAAGTCTCAAGATTTACAAACATGCCTTTACATCTCCATGAACTTTTCCACTCGTTCATTTTCCCCACTTTTTCCTTTTTCCTTATTTCTGGTCCATTTTCAACTATCTCCGAATTGTAAGGTATTATCAAAAGTTTCAAGATTTTTAAACATGCCTTTACATCTCCTTTAACTTTTCCACTCGATATTTCACCCCACTTCTCCCCTATTCCTTATTTCTGCGCCATTTCCTACTATCTCCGCATTGGAAAGTGTTTTTTCGAGTTTTAAGATGTCTAAACATGCCATTACATCTCCTTTAACATTTCCAACCATTCTTTTTCATAACTTTTCCCTTCTTCCTTATTTCTGCCCCATTTTCAACTATCTCAGAATTGGAAAGTTTTTTAAAAAAGGCTCAAGATTTTCAAACACGCCTTTACATCTCCATTAAATTTTCACTCGTTCATTTTCCCCACTTTTCCCTTCTTCCTTATTTCTGCCCCATTTTCAACTATCTCCGAATCGGAAAGTATTTTCAAAAGTTTAAAAATTTTTATACATGCCTTTACTTCTCCCTTAACTTTAACACATGATCATTTTCCCCACTTCACCCTTCTTCCTTATTTCTGCCCCATTTTCAACTATCTCCGAATCGGAAAGTATTTTCAAAAGTTTCAAATTTTTTATACATGCCTTTACATCTCCCTTAACTTTTCCACTCCTTAATTCACCCCACTTCTCCCCTCTTCCTTATTTCTGCGTCATTTCCTACTATCTCCGCATTGGAAAGTGTTTTTTCGAGTTTTAAGATGTCTAAACATGCTTTTACATCTCCTTTAACTTTTCCACTCATTCTTTTTCACCTCTTTTCCCATCTTCCTTATTTTTGCCCCATTTTCTACTATCTCCGAATTATAAAGTATTTTCTAAAAGTTTAAAGATTTTATAACATGCCTATCCATCTCCCTTAACTTTAACACATGACTATTTTCCCCACTTTTTCCTTCTTCCTTATTTCTGCCCCATTTTCAACTATCTCCGAATTGTAAAGTATTATCAAAAGATTCAAGAATTTTAAAGATGCCTTTACATCTCCATTAACTTTTCCACTCGTTCATTTTCCCCACTTTTCCCTTCTTCCTAATTTCTGCACCATTTTCTACTATCTCCAAATCGGAAAGTATTATCAAAAGTTTCAAAATTTTTAAACATGCCTTTACATCTCCTTTAACTTTTCCACTCGTTCATTTTCCCCACTTTTTCCTTCTTCCTTATGTCTGCCCCATTTTCAACTATCTCCGAATTGAAAAATTTTTCTAAATGTTTCAAGATTATTAAACATGCCTTTACATCTCCTTTAACTTTTCCACTCGTTCATTTTCCCCACTTCACCCTCCTTCCTTATTTCTGCCCCATTTTCAACTATCACCGAATCGGAAAGTATTATCAAATGTTTCAAAATTTTTAAACATGCCTTTACATATCCCTTAACTTTAACACATGACCATTTTCCCCACTTCACGGTTCTTCCTTATTTCTGCCCCATTTTCAACAATCTTCGAATTGAAAAGTTTTTCTAAATGTTTCAAGATTATTAAACATGCCTTTACATCTCCTTTAACTTTTCCACTCGTTCATTTTCCCCACTTTTCCCTTCTTCCTTATTTCTGCCCCAGTTTCAACTATCTCCGAATCGGAAAGTATTATGAAAAGTTTCAAAATTTTTAATCATGCCTTTACATCTCTTTAAACTTATCCACTAGTTCATTTTCCCCACTTTTCGCTTCTTCCTTATTTCTGCCCCATTTTCTACTATCTCCGAATCGGAAAGTATTATGAAAAGTTTCAAGACTTTTAAACATGCCTTTACATCTCCCTTAACTTTAACACATGACCATTTTCCCCACTTCACCCTCCTTCCTTATGTCTGCCCCATTTTCAACTATCTCCGAATTGAAAAGTTTTTCTAAATGTTTCAAGATTATTAAACATGCCTTTACATCTCCTTTAACTTTTCCACTCGTTCATTTTCCCCACTTTTCCCTTCTTCCTTATTTCTGCCCCATTTTCAACTATCTCCGAATCGGAAAGTATTATGAAAAGTTTCAAAATTTTTAATCATGCCTTTACATCTCTTTAAACTTATCCACTCGTTCATTTTCCCCACTTTTCCCTTCTTCCTTATTTCTGCCCCATTTTCAACTATCTCCGAATCGGAAAGTATTATGAAAAGTTTCAAAATTTTTAATCATGCCTTTACATCTCTTTAAACTTATCCACTCGTTCATTTTCCCCACTTTTCCCTTCTTCCTTATTTCTGCCCCATTTTCTACTATCTCCGAATCGGAAAGTATTATCAAAAGTTTCAAAATTTTTAAACATGCCTTTACATCTCTTTAAACTTATCCACTCGTTCATTTTCCCCACTTTTCCCTTCTTCCTAATTTCTGCACCATTTTCTACTATCTCCAAATCGGAAAGTATTATCAAAAGTTTCAAAATTTTTAAACATGCCTTTACATCTCCTTTAACTTTTCCACTCGTTCATTTTCCCCACTTTTTCCTTCTTCCTTATGTCTGCCCCATTTTCAACTATCTCCGAATTGAAAAATTTTTCTAAATGTTTCAAGATTATTAAACATGCCTTTACATCTCCTTTAACTTTTCCACTCGTTCATTTTCCCCACTTCACCCTCCTTCCTTATTTCTGCCCCATTTTCAACTATCACCGAATCGGAAAGTATTATCAAATGTTTCAAAATTTTTAAACATGCCTTTACATCTCCCTTAACTTTAACACATGACCATTTTCCCCACTTCACGGTTCTTCCTTATTTCTGCCCCATTTTCGTTTCAAGATTATTAAACATGCCTTTACATCTCCCTTAACTTTAACACATGACCATTTTCCCCACTTCACGGTTCTTCCTTATTTCTGCCCCATTTTTGTTTCAAGATTATTAAACATGCCTTTACATCTCCTTTAACTTTTCCACTCGTTCATTTTCCCCACTTTTCCCTTCTTCCTTATTTCTGCCCCAGTTTCAACTATCTCCGAATCGGAAAGTATTATGAAAAGTTTCAAAATTTTTAATCATGCCTTTACATCTCTTTAAACTTATCCACTAGTTCATTTTCCCCACTTTTCCCTTCTTCCTTATTTCTGCCCCATTTTCTACTATCTCCGAATCGGAAAGTATTATGAAAAGTTTCAAGACTTTTAAACATGCCTTTACATCTCCCTTAACTTTAACACATGACCATTTTCCCCACTTCACCCTCCTTCCTTATGTCTGCCCCATTTTCAACTATCTCCGAATTGAAAAGTTTTTCTAAATGTTTCAAGATTATTAAACATGCCTTTACATCTCCTTTAACTTTTCCACTCGTTCATTTTCCCCACTTTTGCCTTCTTCCTTATTTCTGCCCCATTTTCAACTATCTCCGAATCGGAAAGTATTATGAAAAGTTTCAAAATTTTTAATCATGCCTTTACATCTCTTTAAACTTATCCACTCGTTCATTTTCCCCACTTTTCCCTTCTTCCTTATTTCTGCCCCATTTTCTACTATCTCCGAATCGGAAAGTATTATCAAAAGTTTCAAAATTTTTAAACATGCCTTTACATCTCTTTAAACTTATCCACTCGTTCATTTTCCCCACTTTTCCCTTCTTCCTAATTTCTGCACCATTTTCTACTATCTCCAAATCGGAAAGTATTATCAAAAGTTTCAAAATTTTTAAACATGCCTTTACATCTCCTTTAACTTTTCCACTCGTTCATTTTCCCCACTTTTTCCTTCTTCCTTATGTCTGCCCCATTTTCAACTATCTCCGAATTGAAAAATTTTTCTAAATGTTTCAAGATTATTAAACATGCCTTTACATCTCCTTTAACTTTTCCACTCGTTCATTTTCCCCACTTCACCCTCCTTCCTTATTTCTGCCCCATTTTCAACTATCACCGAATCGGAAAGTATTATCAAATGTTTCAAAATTTTTAAACATGCCTTTACATCTCCCTTAACTTTAACACATGACCATTTTCCCCACTTCACGGTTCTTCCTTATTTCTGCCCCATTTTCGTTTCAAGATTATTAAACATGCCTTTACATCTCCCTTAACTTTAACACATGACCATTTTCCCCAATTCACGGTTCTTCCTTATTTCTGCCCCATTTTTGTTTCAAGATTATTAAACATGCCTTTACATCTCCTTTAACTTTTCCACTCGTTCATTTTCCCCACTTTTCCCTTCTTCCTTATTTCTGCCCCAGTTTCAACTATCTCCGAATCGGAAAGTATTATGAAAAGTTTCAAAATTTTTAATCATGCCTTTACATCTCTTTAAACTTATCCACTAGTTCATTTTCCCCACTTTTCCCTTCTTCCTTATTTCTGCCCCATTTTCTACTATCTCCGAATCGGAAAGTATTATGAAAAGTTTCAAGACTTTTAAACATGCCTTTACATCTCCCTTAACTTTAACACATGACCATTTTCCCCACTTCACCCTCCTTCCTTATGTCTGCCCCATTTTCAACTATCTCCGAATTGAAAAGTTTTTCTAAATGTTTCAAGATTATTAAACATGCCTTTACATCTCCTTTAACTTTTCCACTCGTTCATTTTCCCCACTTTTCCCTTCTTCCTTATTTCTGCCCCATTTTCAACTATCTCCGAATCGGAAAGTATTATGAAAAGTTTCAAAATTTTTAATCATGCCTTTACATCTCTTTAAACTTATCCACTCGTTCATTTTCCCCACTTTTCCCTTCTTCCTTATTTCTGCCCCATTTTCTACTATCTCCGAATCGGAAAGTATTATCAAAAGTTTCAAAATTTTTAAACATGCCTTTACATCTCTTTAAACTTATCCACTCGTTCATTCTCCCCACTTTTCCCTTCTTCCTAATTTCTGCACCATTTTCTACTATCTCCAAATCGGAAAGTATTATCAAAAGTTTCAAAATTTTTAAACATGCCTTTACATCTCCTTTAACTTTTCCACTCGTTCATTTTCCCCACTTTTTCCTTCTTCCTTATGTCTGCCCCATTTTCAACTATCTCCGAATTGAAAAATTTTTCTAAATGTTTCAAGATTATTAAACATGCCTTTACATCTCCTTTAACTTTTCCACTCGTTCATTTTCCCCACTTCACCCTCCTTCCTTATTTCTGCCCCATTTTCAACTATCACCGAATCGGAAAGTATTATCAAATGTTTCAAAATTTTTAAACATGCCTTTACATCTCCCTTAACTTTAACACATGACCATTTTCCCCACTTCACGGTTCTTCATTATTTCTGCCCCATTTTCAACAATCTTCGAATTGAAAAGTTTTTCTAAATGTTTCAAGATTATTAAACATGCCTTTACATCTCTTTAAACTTATCCACTCGTTCATTTTCCCCACTTTTCCCTTCTTCCTTATTTCTGCCCCATTTTCTACTATCTCCGAATCGGAAAGTATTATGAAAAGTTTCAAGACTTTTAAACATGCCATTACATCTCCCTTAACTTTAACACATGACCATTTTCCCCACTTCGCCCTCCTTCCTTATGTCTGCCCCATTTTCAACTATCTCCGAATTGAAAAATTTTTCTAAATGTTTCAAGATTATTAAACATGCCTTTACATCTCTTTAAACTTATCCACTCGTTCATTTTCCCCACTTTTCCCTTCTTCCTTATTTCTGCCCCATTTTCTACTATCTCCGAATCGGAAAGTATTATCAAAAGTTTCAAAATTTTTAAACATGCCTTTACATCTCCTTTAACTTTTCCACTCGTTAATTTTCCCCACTTTTCCCTTCTTCCTAATTTCTGCACCATTTTCTACTATCTCCAAATCGGAAAGTATTATCAAAAGTTTCAAAATTTTTAAACATGCCTTTACATCTCCTTTAACTTTTCCACTCGTTCATTTTCCCCACTTTTTCCTTCTTCCTTATGTCTGCCCCATTTTCTACTATCTCCGAATCGGAAAGTATTATGAAAAGTTTCAAGACTTTTAAACATGCCTTTACATCTCCCTTAACTTTAACACATGACCATTTTCCCCACTTCACCCTCCTTCCTTATGTCTGCCCCATTTTCAACTATCTCCGAATTGAAAAGTTTTTCTAAATGTTTCAAGATTATTAAACATGCCTTTACATCTCCTTTAACTTTTCCACTCGTTCATTTTCCCCACTTTTCCCTTCTTCCTTATTTCTGCCCCTTTTTCAACTATCTCCGAATCGGAAAGTATTATGAAAAGTTTCAAAATTTTTAATCATGCCTTTACATCTCTTTAAACTTATCCACTCGTTCATTTTCCCCACTTTTCCCTTCTTCCTTATTTCTGCCCCATTTTCTACTATCTCCGAATCGGAAAGTATTATCAAAAGTTTCAAAATTTTTAAACATGCCTTTAAATCTCTTTAAACTTATCCACTCGTTCATTTTCCCCACTTTTCCCTTCTTCCTAATTTCTGCACCATTTTCTACTATCTCCAAATCGGAAAGTATTATCAAAAGTTTCAAAATTTTTAAACATGCCTTTACATCTCCTTTAACTTTTCCACTCGTTCATTTTCCCCACTTTTTCCTTCTTCCTTATGTCTGCCCCATTTTCAACTATCTCCGAATTGAAAAATTTTTCTAAATGTTTCAAGATTATTAAACATGCCTTTACATCTCCTTTAACTTTTCCACTCGTTCATTTTCCCCACTTCACCCTCCTTCCTTATTTCTGCCCCATTTTCAACTATCTCCGAATCGGAAAGTATTATCAAAAGTTTCAAAATTTTAAAACATGCCTTTACATCTCTTTAAACTTATCCACTCGTTCGTTTTCCCCACTTTTCCCTTCTTCCTAATTTCTGCACCATTTTCTACTATCTCCGAATCGGAAAGTATTATCAAAAGTTTCAAAATTTTTAAACATGCTTTTACATCTCCCTTAACTTTAACAAATGACAATTTTCCCCACTTCACGGTTCTTCCTTATTTCTGCCTTATTTTCAACTATCTCCGAATTGAAAAGTTTTTCTAAATGTTTCAAGATTTTTAAACATGCCTTTACATCTCCTTTAACTTCTCCACTCGTTCATTTTCAACTCTTTTCCCTTCTTCCTTATTTCTGCCCCATTTTCAACTATCTCCGAATTGAAAAGTTTTTCTAAATGTTTCAAGATTTTTTAACATGCCTTTACATCTCCTTTAACTTTTCCACTCGTTCATTTTCCCCACTTCACCCTCCTTCCTTATTTCTGCCCCATTTTCAACTATCACCGAATCGGAAAGTATTATCAAATGTTTCAAAATTTTTAAACATGCCTTTACATCTCCCTTAACTTTAACACATGACCATTTTCCCCACTTCACGGTTCTTCATTATTTCTGCCCCATTTTCAACAATCTTCGAATTGAAAAGTTTTTCTAAATGTTTCAAGATTATTAAACATGCCTTTACATCTCTTTAAACTTATCCACTCGTTCATTTTCCCCACTTTTCCCTTCTTCCTTATTTCTGCCCCATTTTCTACTATCTCCGAATCGGAAAGTATTATGAAAAGTTTCAAGACTTTTAAACATGCCATTACATCTCCCTTAACTTTAACACATGACCATTTTCCCCACTTCGCCCTCCTTCCTTATGTCTGCCCCATTTTCAACTATCTCCGAATTGAAAAATTTTTCTAAATGTTTCAAGATTATTAAACATGCCTTTACATCTCTTTAAACTTATCCACTCGTTCATTTTCCCCACTTTTCCCTTCTTCCTTATTTCTGCCCCATTTTCTACTATCTCCGAATCGGAAAGTATTATCAAAAGTTTCAAAATTTTTAAACATGCCTTTACATCTCCTTTAACTTTTCCACTCGTTCATTTTCCCCACTTTTCCCTTCTTCCTAATTTCTGCACCATTTTCTACTATCTCCAAATCGGAAAGTATTATCAAAAGTTTCAAAATTTTTAAACATGCCTTTACATCTCCTTTAACTTTTCCACTCGTTCATTTTCCCCACTTTTTCCTTCTTCCTTATGTCTGCCCCATTTTCTACTATCTCCGAATCGGAAAGTATTATGAAAAGTTTCAAGACTTTTAAACATGCCTTTACATCTCCCTTAACTTTAACACATGACCATTTTCCCCACTTCACCCTCCTTCCTTATGTCTGCCCCATTTTCAACTATCTCCGAATTGAAAAGTTTTTCTAAATGTTTCAAGATTATTAAACATGCCTTTACATCTCCTTTAACTTTTCCACTCGTTCATTTTCCCCACTTTTCCCTTCTTCCTTATTTCTGCCCCTTTTTCAACTATCTCCGAATCGGAAAGTATTATGAAAAGTTTCAAAATTTTTAATCATGCCTTTACATCTCTTTAAACTTATCCACTCGTTCATTTTCCCCACTTTTCCCTTCTTCCTTATTTCTGCCCCATTTTCTACTATCTCCGAATCGGAAAGTATTATCAAAAGTTTCAAAATTTTTAAACATGCCTTTAAATCTCTTTAAACTTATCCACTCGTTCATTTTCCCCACTTTTCCCTTCTTCCTAATTTCTGCACCATTTTCTACTATCTCCAAATCGGAAAGTATTATCAAAAGTTTCAAAATTTTTAAACATGCCTTTACATCTCCTTTAACTTTTCCACTCGTTCATTTTCCCCACTTTTTCCTTCTTCCTTATGTCTGCCCCATTTTCAACTATCTCCGAATTGAAAATTTTTTCTAAATGTTTCAAGATTATTAAACATGCCTTTACATCTCCTTTAACTTTTCCACTCGTTCATTTTCCCCACTTCACCCTCCTTCCTTATTTCTGCCCCATTTTCAACTATCTCCGAATCGGAAAGTATTATCAAAAGTTTCAAAATTTTAAAACATGCCTTTACATCTCTTTAAACTTATCCACTCGTTCGTTTTCCCCACTTTTCCCTTCTTCCTAATTTCTGCACCATTTTCTACTATCTCCGAATCGGAAAGTATTATCAAAAGTTTCAAAATTTTTAAACATGCTTTTACATCTCCCTTAACTTTAACAAATGACAATTTTCCCCACTTCACGGTTCTTCCTTATTTCTGCCTTATTTTCAACTATCTCCGAATTGAAAAGTTTTTCTAAATGTTTCAAGATTTTTAAACATGCCTTTACATCTCCTTTAACTTCTCCACTCGTTCATTTTCAACTCTTTTCCCTTCTTCCTTATTTCTGCCCCATTTTCAACTATCTCCGAATTGAAAAGTTTTTCTAAATGTTTCAAGATTTTTTAACATGCCTTTACATCTCCTTTAACTTTTCCACTCGTTCATTTTCCCCACTTCACCCTCCTTCCTTATTTCTGCCCCATTTTCAACTATCACCGAATCGGAAAGTATTATCAAATGTTTCAAAATTTTTAAACATGCCTTTACATCTCCCTTAACTTTAACACATGAACATTTTTCCCACTTCACCCTTCTTCCTTATTTCTGCCCCATTTTCTACTATCTCCGAATCGGAAAGTATTATCAAAAGTTTCAAAATTTTTAATCATGACTTTACATCTCTTTAAACTTATCCACTAGTTCATTTTCCCCACTTTTCCCTTCTTCCTTATTTCTGCCCCATTTTCTACTATCTCCGAATCGGAAAGTATTATGAAAAGTTTCAAGACTTTTAAACATGCCATTACATCTCCCTTAACTTTAACACATGACCATTTTCCCCACTTCGCCCTCCTTCCTTATGTCTGCCCCATTTTCAACTATCTCCGAATTGAAAAGTTTTTCTAAATGTTTCAAGATTATTAAACATGCCTTTACATCTCCTTTAACTTTTCCACTCGTTCATTTTCCCCACTTTTCCCTTCTTCCTTATTTCTGCCCCATTTTCAACTATCTCCGAATCGGAAAGTATTATGAAAAGTTTCAAAATTTTTAATCATGCCTTTACATCTCTTTAAACTTATCCACTCGTTCATTTTCCCCACTTTTCCCTTCTTCCTTATTTCTGCCCCATTTTCTACTATCTCCGAATCGGAAAGTATTATCAAAAGTTTCAAAATTTTTAAACATGCCTTTACATCTCCTTTAACTTTTCCACTCGTTCATTTTCCCCACTTTTCCCTTCTTCCTAATTTCTGCACCATTTTCTACTATCTCCAAATCGGAAAGTATTATCAAAAGTTTCAAAATTTTTAAACATGCCTTTACATCTCCTTTAACTTTTCCACTCGTTCATTTTCCCCACTTTTTCCTTCTTCCTTATGTCTGCCCCATTTTCTACTATCTCCGAATCGGAAAGTTTTATGAAAAGTTTCAAGACTTTTAAACATGCCTTTACATCTCCCTTAACTTTAACACATGACCATTTTCCCCACTTCACCCTCCTTCCTTATGTCTGCCCCATTTTCAACTATCTCCGAATTGAAAAGTTTTTCTAAATGTTTCAAGATTATTAAACATGCCTTTACATCTCCTTTAACTTTTCCACTCGTTCATTTTCCCCACTTTTCCCTTCTTCCTTATTTCTGCCCCTTTTTCAACTATCTCCGAATCGGAAAGTATTATGAAAAGTTTCAAAATTTTTAATCATGCCTTTACATCTCTTTAAACTTATCCACTCGTTCATTTTCCCCACTTTTCCCTTCTTCCTTATTTCTGCCCCATTTTCTACTATCTCCGAATCGGAAAGTATTATCAAAAGTTTCAAAATTTTTAAACATGCCTTTACATCTCTTTAAACTTATCCACTCGTTCATTTTCCCCACTTTTCCCTTCTTCCTAATTTCTGCACCATTTTCTACTATCTCCAAATCGGAAAGTATTATCAAAAGTTTCAAAATTTTTAAACATGCCTTTACATCTCCTTTAACTTTTCCACTCGTTCATTTTCCCCACTTTTTCCTTCTTCCTTATGTCTGCCCCATTTTCAACTATCTCCGAATTGAAAAATTTTTCTAAATGTTTCAAGATTATTAAACATGCCTTTACATCTCCTTTAACTTTTCCACTCGTTCATTTTCCCCACTTCACCCTCCTTCCTTATTTCTGCCCCATTTTCAACTATCTCCGAATCGGAAAGTATTATCAAAAGTTTCAAAATTTTAAAACATGCCTTTACATCTCTTTAAACTTATCCACTCGTTCATTTTCCCCACTTTTCCCTTCTTCCTAATTTCTGCACCATTTTCTACTATCTCCGAATCGGAAAGTATTATCAAAAGTTTCAAAATTTTTAAACATGCTTTTACATCTCCCTTAACTTTAACAAATGACAATTTTCCCCACTTCACGGTTCTTCCTTATTTCTGCCTTATTTTCAACTATCTCCGAATTGAAAAGTTTTTCTAAATGTTTCAAGATTTTTAAACATGCCTTTACATCTCCTTTAACTTCTCCACTCGTTCATTTTCAACTCTTTTCCCTTCTTCCTTATTTCTGCCCCATTTTCAACTATCTCCGAATTGAAAAGTTTTTCTAAATGTTTCAAGATTTTTTAACATGCCTTTACATCTCCTTTAACTTTTCCACTCGTTCATTTTCCCCACTTCACCCTCCTTCCTTATTTCTGCCCCATTTTCAACTATCACCGAATCGGAAAGTATTATCAAATGTTTCAAAATTTTTAAACATGCCTTTACATCTCCCTTAACTTTAACACATGAACATTTTTCCCACTTCACCCTTCTTCCTTATTTCTGCCCCATTTTCTACTATCTCCGAATCGGAAAGTATTATCAAAAGTTTCAAAATTTTTAAACATGCCTTTACATCTCCTTTAACTTTTCCACTCGTTCATTTTCCCCACTTTTCCCTTCTTCCTTATTTCTGCCCCATTTTCAACTATCTCCGAATCGGAAAGTATTATGAAAAGTTTCAAGACTTTTAAACATGCCTTTACATCTCCCTTAACTTTAACACATGACCATTTTCCCCACTTCACCCTCCTTCCTTATGTCTGCCCCATTTTCAACTATCTCCGAATTGAAAAGTTTTTCTAAATGTTTCAAGATTTTTAAACATGCCTTTACATCTCCTTTAACTTTTCCACTCGTTCATTTTCCCCACTTTTTCCTTCTTCCTTATGTCTGCCCCATTTTCAACTATCTCCGAATTGAAAAATTTTTCTAAATGTTTCAAGATTATTAAACATGCCTTTACATCTCCTTTAACTTTTCCACTCGTTCATTTTCCCCACTTCACCCTCCTTCCTTATTTCTGCCCCATTTTCAACTATCACCGAATCGGAAAGTATTATCAAATGTTTCAAAATTTTTAAACATGCCTTTACATCTCCCTTAACTTTAACACATGACCATTTTCCCCACTTCACGGTTCTTCCTTATTTCTGCCCCATTTTCGTTTCAAGATTATTAAACATGCCTTTACATCTCCCTTAACTTTAACACATGACCATTTTCCCCACTTCACGGTTCTTCCTTATTTCTGCCCCATTTTTGTTTCAAGATTATTAAACATGCCTTTACATCTCCTTTAACTTTTCCACTCGTTCATTTTCCCCACTTTTCCCTTCTTCCTTATTTCTGCCCCAGTTTCAACTATCTCCAAATCGGAAAGTATTATCAAAAGTTTCAAAATTTTTAAACATGCCTTTACATCTCCTTTAACTTTTCCACTCGTTCATTTTCCCCACTTTTTCCTTCTTCCTTATGTCTGCCCCATTTTCAACTATCTCCGAGTTGAAAAATTTTTCTAAATGTTTCAAGATTATTAAACATGCCTTTACATCTCCTTTAACTTTTCCACTCGTTCATTTTCCCCACTTCACCCTCCTTCCTTATTTCTGCCCCATTTTCAACTATCACCGAATCGGAAAGTATTATCAAATGTTTCAAAATTTTTAAACATGCCTTTACATCTCCCTTAACTTTAACACATGACCATTTTCCCCACTTCACGGTTCTTCCTTATTTCTGCCCCATTTTCGTTTCAAGATTATTAAACATGCCTTTACATCTCCCTTAACTTTAACACATGACCATTTTCCCCACTTCACGGTTCTTCCTTATTTCTGCCCCATTTTTGTTTCAAGATTATTAAACATGCCTTTACATCTCCTTTAACTTTTCCACTCGTTCATTTTCCCCACTTTTCCCTTCTTCCTTATTTCTGCCCCAGTTTCAACTATCTCCGAATCGGAAAGTATTATGAAAAGTTTCAAGACTTTTAAACATGCCTTTACATCTCCCTTAACTTTAACACATGACCATTTTCCCCACTTCACCCTCCTTCCTTATGTCTGCCCCATTTTCAACTATCTCCGAATTGAAAAGTTTTTCTAAATGTTTCAAGATTATTAAACATGCCTTTACATCTCCTTTAACTTTTCCACTCGTTCATTTTCCCCACTTTTCCCTTCTTCCTTATTTCTGCCCCATTTTCAACTATCTCCGAATCGGAAAGTATTATGAAAAGTTTCAAAATTTTTAATCATGCCTTTACATCTCTTTAAACTTATCCACTCGTTCATTTTCCCCACTTTTCCCTTCTTCCTTATTTCTGCCCCATTTTCTACTATCTCCGAATCGGAAAGTATTATCAAAAGTTTCAAAATTTTTAAACATGCCTTTACATATCTTTAAACTTATCCACTCGTTCATTTTCCCCACTTTTCCCTTCTTCCTAATTTCTGCACCATTTTCTACTATCTCCAAATCGGAAAGTATTATCAAAAGTTTCAAAATTTTTAAACATGCCTTTACATCTCCTTTAACTTTTCCACTCGTTCATTTTCCCCACTTTTTCCTTCTTCCTTATGTCTGCCCCATTTTCAACTATCTCCGAATTGAAAAATTTTTCTAAATGTTTCAAGATTATTAAACATGCCTTTACATCTCCTTTAACTTTTCCACTCGTTCATTTTCCCCACTTCACCCTCCTTCCTTATTTCTGCCCCATTTTCAACTATCTCCGAATCGGAAAGTATTATCAAATGTTTCAAAATTTTTAAACATGCCTTTACATCTCCCTTAACTTTAACACATGACCATTTTCCCCACTTCACGGTTCTTCCTTATTTCTGCCCCATTTTCAACTATCTCCGAATCGGAAAGTATTTTCAAAAGCTTCAAAATTTTCAAACATGCCTTTACATCTCCCATAACTTTAACACATGACCATTTTCCCCACTTCACCCTTCTTCCTTATTTCTGCCCCATTTTCAACTGTCTACGAGTTGAAAAGTTTTTCTCAATGTTTCAAGATTTTTAAACATGCCTTTACATCTCCTTCAACCTTTCCACTCGTTCATTTTCCCCACTTTTCTCTTCTTCCTTATTTCTGCCCCAGTTTCAACTATCTCCGAATCGGAAAGTATTATGAAAAGTTTCAAAATTTTTAATCATGCCTTTACATCTCTTTAAACTTATCAACTAGTTCATTTTCCCCACTTTTCCCTTTTTCCTTATTTCTGCCCCATTTTCTACTATCTCCGAATCGGAAAGTATTATGAAAAGTTTCAAGACTTTTAAACATGCCTTTACATCTCCCTTAACTTTAACACATGACCATTTTCCCCACTTCTCCCTTGTTCCTTATTTCTGCCACATTTTCAACTATCTCCGAATTGAAAAGTTTTTCTAAATGTTTCAAGATTTTTAAACATGCCTTTACATCTCCTTTAACTTTTCCACTCGTTCATTTTCCCCACTTTTTCCTTCTTCCTTATGTCTGCCCCATTTTCAACTATCTCCGAATTGAAAAATTTTTCTAAATGTTTCAAGATTATTAAACATGCCTTTACATCTCCTTTAACTTTTCCACTCGTTCATTTTCCCCACTTTTCCCTTCTTCCTTATTTCTGCCCCATTTTCAACTATCTCCGAATCGGAAAGTATTATGAAAAGTTTCAAAATTTTTAATCATGCCTTTACATCTCTTTAAACTTATCCACTCGTTCATTTTCCCCACTTTTCCCTTCTTCCTTATTTCTGCCCCATTTTCTACTATCTCCGAATCGGAAAGTATTATCAAAAGTTTCAAAATTTTTAAACATGCCTTTACATCTCTTTAAACTTATCCACTCGTTCATTTTCCCCACTTTTCCCTTCTTCCTAATTTCTGCACCATTTTCTACTATCTCCAAATCGGAAAGTATTATCAAAAGTTTCAAAATTTTTAAACATGCCTTTACATCTCCTTTAACTTTTCCACTCGTTCATTTTCCCCACTTTTTCCTTCTTCCTTATGTCTGCCCCATTTTCAACTATCTCCGAATTGAAAAATTTTTCTAAATGTTTCAAGATTATTAAACATGCCTTTACATCTCCTTTAACTTTTCCACTCGTTCATTTTCCCCACTTCACCCTCCTTCCTTATTTCTGCCCCATTTTCAACTATCTCCGAATCGGAAAGTATTATCAAATGTTTCAAAATTTTCAAACATGCCTTTACATCTCCCATAACTTTAACACATGACCATTTTCCCCACTTCACCCTTCTTCCTTATTTCTGCCCCATTTTCAACTGTCTACGAGTTGAAAAGTTTTTCTCAATGTTTCAAGATTTTTAAACATGCCTTTACATCTCCTTCAACCTTTCCACTCGTTCATTTTCCCCACTTTTCTCTTCTTCCTTATTTCTGCCCCAGTTTCAACTATCTCCGAATCGGAAAGTATTATGAAAAGTTTCAAAATTTTTAATCATGCCTTTACATCTCTTTAAACTTATCAACTAGTTCATTTTCCCCACTTTTCCCTTTTTCCTTATTTCTGCCCCATTTTCTACTATCTCCGAATCGGAAAGTATTATGAAAAGTTTCAAGACTTTTAAACATGCCTTTACATCTCCCTTAACTTTAACACATGACCATTTTCCCCACTTCTCCCTTGTTCCTTATTTCTGCCACATTTTCAACTATCTCCGAATTGAAAAGTTTTTCTAAATGTTTCAAGATTTTTAAACATGCCTTTACATCTCCTTTAACTTTTCCACTCGTTCATTTTCCCCACTTTTTCCTTCTTCCTTATGTCTGCCCCATTTTCAACTATCTCCGAATTGAAAAATTTTTCTAAATGTTTCAAGATTATTAAACATGCCTTTACATCTCCTTTAACTTTTCCACTCGTTCATTTTCCCCACTTCACCCTCCTTCCTTATTTCTGCCCCATTTTCAACTATCACCGAATCGGAAAGTATTATCAAATGTTTCAAAATTTTTAAACATGCCTTTACATCTCCCTTAACTTTAACACATGACCATTTTCCCCACTTCACGGTTCTTCATTATTTCTGCCCCATTTTCAACAATCTTCGAATTGAAAAGTTTTTCTAAATGTTTCAAGATTATTAAACATGCCTTTACATCTCCTTTAACTTTTCCACTCGTTCATTTTCCCCACTTTTCCCTTCTTCCTTATTTCTGCCCCAGTTTCAACTATCTCCGAATCGGAAAGTATTATGAAAAGTTTCAAAATTTTTAATCATGCCTTTACATCTCTTTAAACTTATCCACTAGTTCATTTTCCCCACTTTTCCCTTCTTCCTTATTTCTGCCCCATTTTCTACTATCTCCGAATCGGAAAGTATTATGAAAAGTTTCAAGACTTTTAAACATGCCTTTACATCTCCCTTAACTTTAACACATGACCATTTTCCCCACTTCGCCCTCCTTCCTTATGTCTGCCCCATTTTCAACTATCTCCGAATTGAAAAGTTTTTCTAAATGTTTCAAGATTATTAAACATGCCTTTACATCTCCTTTAACTTTTCCACTCGTTCATTTTCCCCACTTTTTCCTTCTTCCTTATGTCTGCCCCATTTTCAACTATCTCCGAATTGAAAAATTTTTCTAAATGTTTCAAGATTATTAAACATGCCTTTACATCTCCTTTAACTTTTCCACTCGTTCATTTTCCCCACTTCACCCTCCTTCCTTATTTCTTCCCCATTTTCAACTATCACCGAATCGGAAAGTATTATCAAATGTTTCAAAATTTTTAAACATGCCTTTACATCTCCCTTAACTTTAACACATGACCATTTTCCCCACTTCACGGTTCTTCCTTATTTCTGCCCCATTTTCAACAATCTTCGAATTGAAAAGTTTTTCTAAATGTTTCAAGATTATTAAACATGCCTTTACATCTCCTTTAACTTTTCCACTCGTTCATTTTCCCCACTTTTCCCTTCTTCCTTATTTCTGCCCCAGTTTCAACTATCTCCGAATCGGAAAGTATTATGAAAAGTTTCAAAATTTTTAATCATGCCTTTACATCTCTTTAAACTTATCCACTAGTTCATTTTCCCCACTTTTCCCTTCTTCCTTATTTCTGCCCCATTTTCTACTATCTCCGAATCGGAAAGTATTATGAAAAGTTTCAAGACTTTTAAACATGCCTTTACATCTCCCTTAACTTTAACACATGACCATTTTCCCCACTTCGCCCTCCTTCCTTATGTCTGCCCCATTTTCAACTATCTCCGAATTGAAAAGTTTTTCTAAATGTTTCAAGATTATTAAACATGCCTTTACATCTCCTTTAACTTTTCCACTCGTTCATTTTCCCCACTTTTTCCTTCTTCCTTATGTCTGCCCCATTTTCAACTATCTCCGAATTGAAAAATTTTTCTAAATGTTTCAAGATTATTAAACATGCCTTTACATCTCCTTTAACTTTTCCACTCGTTCATTTTCCCCACTTCACCCTCCTTCCTTATTTCTGCCCCATTTTCAACTATCACCGAATCGGAAAGTATTATCAAATGTTTCAAAATTTTTAAACATGCCTTTACATCTCCCTTAACTTTAACACATGACCATTTTCCCCACTTCACGGTTCTTCCTTATTTCTGCCCCATTTTCAACAATCTTCGAATTGAAAAGTTTTTCTAAATGTTTCAAGATTATTAAACATGCCTTTACATCTCCTTTAACTTTTCCACTCGTTCATTTTCCCCACTTTTCCCTTCTTCCTTATTTCTGCCCCAGTTTCAACTATCTCCGAATCGGAAAGTATTATGAAAAGTTTCAAAATTTTTAATCATGCCTTTACATCTCTTTAAACTTATCAACTAGTTCATTTTCCCCACTTTTCCCTTTTTCCTTATTTCTGCCCCATTTTCTACTATCTCCGAATCGGAAAGTATTATGAAAAGTTTCAAGACTTTTAAACATGCCTTTACATCTCCCTTAACTTTAACACATGACCATTTTCCCCACTTCACCCTCCTTCCTTATGTCTGCCCCATTTTCAACTATCTCCGAATTAAAAAGTTTTTCTAAATGTTTCAAGATTATTAAACATGCCTTTACATCTCCTTTAACTTTTCCACTCGTTCATTTTCCCCACTTTTCCCTTCTTCCATATTTCTGCCCCATTTTCAACTATCTCCGAATCGGAAAGTATTATGAAAAGTTTCAAAATTTTTAATCATGCCTTTACATCTCTTTAAACTTATCCACTCGTTCATTTTCCCCACTTTTCCCTTCTTCCTTATTTCTGCCCCATTTTCTACTATCTCCGAATCGGAAAGTATTATCAAAAGTTTCAAAATTTTTAAACATGCCTTTACATCTCTTTAAACTTATCCACTCGTTCATTTTCCCGACTTTTCCCTTCTTCCTAATTTCTGCACCATTTTCTACTATCTCCAAATCGGAAAGTATTATCAAAAGTTTCAAAATTTTTAAACATGCCTTTACATCTCTTTAAACTTATCCACTCGTTCATTTTCCCCACTTTTCCCTTCTTCCTAATTTCTGCACCATTTTCTACTATCTCCAAATCGGAAAGTATTATCAAAAGTTTCAAAATTTTTAAACATGCCTTTACATCTCCTTTAACTTTTCCACTCGTTCATTTTCCCCACTTTTTCCTTCTTCCTTATGTCTGCCCCATTTTCAACTATCTCCGAATTGAAAAATTTTTCTAAATGTTTCAAGATTATTAAACATGCCTTTACACCTCCTTTAACTTTTCCACTCGTTCATTTTCCCCACTTCACCCTCCTTCCTTATTTCTGCCCCATTTTCAACTATCACCGAATCGGAAAGTATTATCAAATGTTTCAAAATTTTTAAACATGCCTTTACATCTCCCTTAACTTTAACACATGACCATTTTCCCCACTTCACGGTTCTTCCTTATTTCTGCCCCATTTTCGTTTCAAGATTATTAAACATGCCTTTACATCTCCCTTAAGTTTAACACATGACCATTTTCCCCACTTCACGGTTCTTCCTTATTTCTGCCCCATTTTTGTTTCAAGATTATTAAACATGCCTTTACATCTCCTTTAACTTTTCCACTCGTTCATTTTCCCCACTTTTCCCTTCTTCCTTATTTCTGCCCCAGTTTCAACTATCTCCGAATCGGAAAGTATTATGAAAAGTTTCAAAATTTTTAATCATGCCTTTACATTTCTTTAAACTTATCCACTAGTTCATTTTCCCCACTTTTCCCTTCTTCCTTATTTCTGCCCCATTTTCTACTATCTCCGAATCGGAAAGTATTATGAAAAGTTTCAAGACTTTTAAACATGCCTTTACATCTCCCTTAACTTTAACACATGACCATTTTCCCCACTTCACCCTCCTTCCTTATGTCTGCCCCATTTTCAACTATTTCCGAATTGAAAAGTTTTTCTAAATGTTTCAAGATTATTAAACATGCCTTTACATCTCCTTTAACTTTTCCACTCGTTCATTTTCCCCACTTTTCCCTTCTTCCTTATTTCTGCCCCTTTTTCAACTATCTCCGAATCGGAAAGTATTATGAAAAGTTTCAAAATTTTTAATCATGCCTTTACATCTCTTTAAACTTATCCACTCGTTCATTTTCCCCACTTTTCCCTTCTTCCTTATTTCTGCCCCATTTTCTACTATCTCCGAATCGGAAAGCATTATCAAAAGTTTCAAAATTTTTAAACATGCCTTTACATCTCTTTAAACTTATCCACTCGTTCATTTTCCCCACTTTTCCCTTCTTCCTAATTTCTGCACCATTTTCTACTATCTCCAAATCGGAAAGTATTATCAAAAGTTAGAAAATTTTTAAACATGCCTTTACATCTCCTTTAACTTTTCCACTCGTTCATTTTCCCCACTTTTTCCTTCTTCCTTATGTCTGCCCCATTTTCAACTATCTCCGAATTGAAAAATTTTTCTAAATGTTTCAAGATTATTAAACATGCCTTTACATCTCCTTTAACTTTTCCACTCGTTCATTTTCCCCACTTCACCCTCCTTCCTTATTTCTGCCCCATTTTCAACTATCACCGAATCGGAAAGTATTATCAAATGTTTCAAAATTTTTAAACATGCCTTTACATCTCCCTTAACTTTAACACATGACCATTTTCCCCACTTCACGGTTCTTCCTTATTTCTGCCCCATTTTCAACAATCTTCGAATTGAAAAGTTTTTCTAAATGTTTCAAGATTATTAAACATGCCTTTACATCTCCTTTAACTTTTCCACTCGTTCATTTTCCCCACTTTTCCCTTCTTCCTTATTTCTGCCCCAGTTTCAACTATCTCCGAATCGGAAAGTATTATGAAAAGTTTCAAAATTTTTAATCATGCCTTAACATCTCTTTAAACTTATCAACTAGTTCATTTTCCCCACTTTTCCCTTTTTCCTTATTTCTGCCCCATTTTCTACTATCTCCGAATCGGAAAGTATTATGAAAAGTTTCAAGACTTTTAAACATGCCTTTACATCTCCCTTAACTTTAACACATGACCATTTTCCCCACTTCACCCTCCTTCCTTATGTCTGCCCCATTTTCAACTATCTCCGAATTAAAAAGTTTTTCTAAATGTTTCAAGATTATTAAACATGCCTTTACATCTCCTTTAACTTTTCCACTCGTTCATTTTCCCCACTTTTCCCTTCTTCCTTATTTCTGCCCCAGTTTCAACTATCTCCGAATCGGAAAGTATTATGAAAAGTTTCAAAATTTTTAATCATGCCTTTACATCTCTTTAAACTTATCAACTAGTTCATTTTCCCCACTTTTCCCTTTTTCCTTATTTCTGCCCCATTTTCTACTATCTCCGAATCGGAAAGTATTATGAAAAGTTTCAAGACTTTTAAACATGCCTTTACATCTCCCTTAACTTTAACACATGACCATTTTCCCCACTTCACCCTCCTTCCTTATGTCTGCCCCATTTTCAACTATCTCCGAATTGAAAAGTTTTTCTAAATGTTTCAAGATTATTAAACATGCCTTTACATCTCCTTTAACTTTGCCACTCGTTCATTTTCCCCACTTTTCCCTTCTTCCTTATTTCTGCCCCATTTTCTACTATCTCCGAATCGGAAAGTATTATCAAAAGTTTCAAAATTTTTAAACATGCCTTTACATCTCTTTAAACTTATCCACTCGTTCATTTTCCCCACTTTTCCCTTCTTCCTAATTTCTGCACCATTTTCTACTATCTCCAAATCGGAAAGTATTATCAAAAGTTTCAAAATTTTTAAACATGCCTTTACATCTCTTTAAACTTATCCACTCGTTCATTTTCCCCACTTTTCCCTTCTTCCTAATTTCTGCACCATTTTCTACTATCTCCAAATCGGAAAGTATTATCAAAAGTTAGAAAATTTTTAAACATGCCTTTACATCTCCTTTAACTTTTCCACTCGTTCATTTTCCCCACTTTTTCCTTCTTCCTTATGTCTGCCCCATTTTCAACTATCTCCGAATTGAAAAATTTTTCTAAATGTTTCAAGATTATTAAACATGCCTTTACATCTCCTTTAACTTTTCCACTCGTTCATTTTCCCCACTTCACCCTCCTTCCTTATTTCTGCCCCATTTTCAACTATCACCGAATCGGAAAGTATTATCAAATGTTTCAAAATTTTTAAACATGCCTTTACATCTCCCTTAACTTTAACACATGACCATTTTCCCCACTTCACGGTTCTTCCTTATTTCTGCCCCATTTTCAACAATCTTCGAATTGAAAAGTTTTTCTAAATGTTTCAAGATTATTAAACATGCCTTTACATCTCCTTTAACTTTTCCACTAGTTCATTTTCCCCACTTTTCCCTTCTTCCTTATTTCTGCCCCAGTTTCAACTATCTCCGAATCGGAAAGTATTATGAAAAGTTTCAAAATTTTTAATCATGCCTTTACATCTCTTTAAACTTATCAACTAGTTCATTTTCCCCACTTTTTCCTTTTATTTTATTTCTGCCCCATTTTCTACTATCTCCGAATCGGAAAGTATTATGAAAAGTTTCAAGACTTTTAAACATGCCTTTACATCTCCCTTAACTTTAACACATGACCATTTTCCCCACTTCACCCTCCTTCCTTATGTCTGCCCCATTTTCAACTATCTCCGAATTAAAAAGTTTTTCTAAATGTTTCAAGATTATTAAACATGCCTTTACATCTCCTTTAACTTTTCCACTCGTTCATTTTCCCCACTTTTCCCTTCTTCCTTATTTCTGCCCCAGTTTCAACTATCTCCGAATCGGAAAGTATTATGAAAAGTTTCAAAATTTTTAATCATGCCTTTACATCTCTTTAAACTTATCAACTAGTTCATTTTCCCCACTTTTCCCTTTTTCCTTATTTCTGCCCCATTTTCTACTATCTCCGAATCGGAAAGTATTATGAAAAGTTTCAAGACTTTTAAACATGCCTTTACATCTCCCTTAACTTTAACACATGACCATTTTCCCCACTTCACCCTCCTTCCTTATGTCTGCCCCATTTTCAACTATCTCCGAATTAAAAAGTTTTTCTAAATGTTTCAAGATTATTAAACATGCCTTTACATCTCCTTTAACTTTTCCACTCGTTCATTTTCCCCACTTTTCCCTTCTTCCATATTTCTGCCCCATTTTCAACTATCTCCGAATCGGAAAGTATTATGAAAAGTTTCAAAATTTTTAATCATGCCTTTACATCTCTTTAAACTTATCCACTCGTTCATTTTCCCCACTTTTCCCTTCTTCCTTATTTCTGCCCCATTTTCTACTATCTCCGAATCGGAAAGTATTATCAAAAGTTTCAAAATTTTTAAACATGCCTTTACATCTCTTTAAACTTATCCACTCGTTCATTTTCCCCACTTTTCCCTTCTTCCTAATTTCTGCACCATTTTCTACTATCTCCAAATCGGAAAGTATTATCAAAAGTTTCAAAATTTTTAAACATGCCTTTACATCTCTTTAAACTTATCCACTCGTTCATTTTCCCCACTTTTCCCTTCTTCCTAATTTCTGCACCATTTTCTACTATCTCCAAATCGGAAAGTATTATCAAAAGTTAGAAAATTTTTAAACATGCCTTTACATCTCCTTTAACTTTTCCACTCGTTCATTTTCCCCACTTTTTCCTTCTTCCTTATGTCTGCCCCATTTTCAACTATCTCCGAATTGAAAAATTTTTCTAAATGTTTCAAGATTATTAAACATGCCTTTACATCTCCTTTAACTTTTCCACTCGTTCATTTTCCCCACTTCACCCTCCTTCCTTATTTCTGCCCCATTTTCAACTATCACCGAATCGGAAAGTATTATCAAATGTTTCAAAATTTTTAAACATGCCTTTACATCTCCCTTAACTTTAACACATGACCATTTTCCCCACTTCACGGTTCTTCCTTATTTCTGCCCCATTTTCAACAATCTTCGAATTGAAAAGTTTTTCTAAATGTTTCAAGATTATTAAACATGCCTTTACATCTCCTTTAACTTTTCCACTCGTTCATTTTCCCCACTTTTCCCTTCTTCCTTATTTCTGCCCCAGTTTCAACTATCTCCGAATCGGAAAGTATTATGAAAAGTTTCAAAATTTTTAATCATGCCTTTACATCTCTTTAAACTTATCAACTAGTTCATTTTCCCCACTTTTCCCTTTTACTTTATTTCTGCCCCATTTTCTACTATCTCCGAATCGGAAAGTATTATGAAAAGTTTCAAGACTTTTAAACATGCCTTTACATCTCCCTTAACTTTAACACATGACCATTTTCCCCACTTCACCCTCCTTCCTTATGTCTGCCCCATTTTCAACTATCTCCGAATTAAAAAGTTTTTCTAAATGTTTCAAGATTATTAAACATGCCTTTACATCTCCTTTAACTTTTCCACTCGTTCATTTTCCCCACTTTTCCCTTCTTCCTTATTTCTGCCCCAGTTTCAACTATCTCCGAATCGGAAAGTATTATGAAAAGTTTCAAAATTTTTAATCATGCCTTTACATCTCTTTAAACTTATCAACTAGTTCATTTTCCCCACTTTTCCCTTTTTCCTTATTTCTGCCCCATTTTCTACTATCTCCGAATCGGAAAGTATTATGAAAAGTTTCAAGACTTTTAAACATGCCTTTACATCTCCCTTAACTTTAACACATGACCATTTTCCCCACTTCACCCTCCTTCCTTATGTCTGCCCCATTTTCAACTATCTCCGAATTAAAAAGTTTTTCTAAATGTTTCAAGATTATTAAACATGCCTTTACATCTCCTTTAACTTTTCCACTCGTTCATTTTCCCCACTTTTCCCTTCTTCCATATTTCTGCCCCATTTTCAACTATCTCCGAATCGGAAAGTATTATGAAAAGTTTCAAAATTTTTAATCATGCCTTTACATCTCTTTAAACTTATCCACTCGTTCATTTTCCCCACTTTTCCCTTCTTCCTTATTTCTGCCCCATTTTCTACTATCTCCGAATCGGAAAGTATTATCAAAAGTTTCAAAATTTTTAAACATGCCTTTACATCTCTTTAAACTTATCCACTCGTTCATTTTCCCCACTTTTCCCTTCTTCCTAATTTCTGCACCATTTTCTACTATCTCCAAATCGGAAAGTATTATCAAAAGTTTCAAAATTTTTAAACATGCCTTTACATCTCTTTAAACTTATCCACTCGTTCATTTTCCCCACTTTTCCCTTCTTCCTAATTTCTGCACCATTTTCTACTATCTCCAAATCGGAAAGTATTATCAAAAGTTTCAAAATTTTTAAACATGCCTTTACATCTCCTTTAACTTTTCCACTCGTTCATTTTCCCCACTTTTTCCTTCTTCCTTATGTCTGCCCCATTTTCAACTATCTCCGAATTGAAAAATTTTTCTAAATGTTTCAAGATTATTAAACATGCCTTTACATCTCCTTTAACTTTTCCACTCGTTCATTTTCCCCACTTCACCCTCCTTCCTTATTTCTGCCCCATTTTCAACTATCACCGAATCGGAAAGTATTATCAAATGTTTCAAAATTTTTAAACATGCCTTTACATCTCCCTTAACTTTAACACATGACCATTTTCCCCACTTCACGGTTCTTCCTTATTTCTGCCCCATTTTCGTTTCAAGATTATTAAACATGCCTTTACATCTCCCTTAACTTTAACACATGACCATTTTCCCCACTTCACGGTTCTTCCTTATTTCTGCCCCATTTTTGTTTCAAGATTATTAAACATGCCTTTACATCTCCTTTAACTTTTCCACTCGTTCATTTTCCCCACTTTTCCCTTCTTCCTTATTTCTGCCCCAGTTTCAACTATCTCCGAATCGGAAAGTATTATGAAAAGTTTCAAAATTTTTAATCATGCCTTTACATTTCTTTAAACTTATCCACTAGTTCATTTTCCCCACTTTTCCCTTCTTCCTTATTTCTGCCCCATTTTCTACTATCTCCGAATCGGAAAGTATTATGAAAAGTTTCAAGACTTTTAAACATGCCTTTACATCTCCCTTAACTTTAACACATGACCATTTTCCCCACTTCACCCTCCTTCCTTATGTCTGCCCCATTTTCAACTATCTCCGAATTGAAAAGTTTTTCTAAATATTTCAAGATTATTAAACATGCCTTTACATCTCCTTTAACTTTTCCACTCGTTCATTTTCCCCACTTTTCCCTTCTTCCTTATTTCTGCCCCTTTTTCAACTATCTCCGAATCGGAAAGTATTATGAAAAGTTTCAAAATTTTTAATCATGCCTTTACATCTCTTTAAACTTATCCACTCGTTCATTTTTCCCACTTTTCCCTTCTTCCTTATTTCTGCCCCATTTTCTACTATCTCCGAATCGGAAAGTATTATCAAAAGTTTCAAAATTTTTAAACATGCCTTTACATCTCTTTAAACTTATCCACTCGTTCATTTTCCCCACTTTTCCCTTCTTCCTAATTTCTGCACCATTTTCTACTATCTCCAAATCGGAAAGTATTATCAAAAGTTTCAAAATTTTTAAACATGCCTTTACATCTCTTTAAACTTATCCACTCGTTCATTTTCCCCACTTTTCCCTTCTTCCTAATTTCTGCACCATTTTCTACTATCTCCAAATCGGAAAGTATTATCAAAAGTTAGAAAATTTTTAAACATGCCTTTACATCTCCTTTAACTTTTCCACTCGTTCATTTTCCCCACTTTTTCCTTCTTCCTTATGTCTGCCCCATTTTCAACTATCTCCGAATTGAAAAATTTTTCTAAATGTTTCAAGATTATTAAACATGCCTTTACATCTCCTTTAACTTTTCCACTCGTTCATTTTCCCCACTTCACCCTCCTTCCTTATTTCTGCCCCATTTTCAACTATCACCGAATCGGAAAGTATTATCAAATGTTTCAAAATTTTTAAACATGCCTTTACATCTCCCTTAACTTTAACACATGACCATTTTCCCCACTTCACGGTTCTTCCTTATTTCTGCCCCATTTTCAACAATCTTCGAATTGAAAAGTTTTTCTAAATGTTTCAAGATTATTAAACATGCCTTTACATCTCCTTTAACTTTTCCACTCGTTCATTTTCCCCACTTTTCCCTTCTTCCTTATTTCTGCCCCAGTTTCAACTATCTCCGAATCGGAAAGTATTATGAAAAGTTTCAAAATTTTTAATCATGCCTTTACATCTCTTTAAACTTATCAACTAGTTCATTTTCCCCACTTTTCCCTTTTTCCTTATTTCTGCCCCATTTTCTACTATCTCCGAATCGGAAAGTATTATGAAAAGTTTCAAGACTTTTAAACATGCCTTTACATCTCCCTTAACTTTAACACATGACCATTTTCCCCACTTCACCCTCCTTCCTTATGTCTGCCCCATTTTCAACTATCTCCGAATTAAAAAGTTTTTCTAAATGTTTCAAGATTATTAAACATGCCTTTACATCTCCTTTAACTTTTCCACTCGTTCATTTTCCCCACTTTTCCCTTCTTCCATATTTCTGCCCCATTTTCAACTATCTCCGAATCGGAAAGTATTATGAAAAGTTTCAAAATTTTTAATCATGCCTTTACATCTCTTTAAACTTATCCACTCGTTCATTTTCCCCACTTTTCCCTTCTTCCTTATTTCTGCCCCATTTTCTACTATCTCCGAATCGGAAAGTATTATCAAAAGTTTCAAAATTTTTAAACATGCCTTTACATCTCTTTAAACTTATCCACTCGTTCATTTTCCCGACTTTTCCCTTCTTCCTAATTTCTGCACCATTTTCTACTATCTCCAAATCGGAAAGTATTATCAAAAGTTTCAAAATTTTTAAACATGCCTTTACATCTCTTTAAACTTATCCACTCGTTCATTTTCCCCACTTTTCCCTTCTTCCTAATTTCTGCACCATTTTCTACTATCTCCAAATCGGAAAGTATTATCAAAAGTTTCAAAATTTTTAAACATGCCTTTACATCTCCTTTAACTTTTCCACTCGTTCATTTTCCCCACTTTTTCCTTCTTCCTTATGTCTGCCCCATTTTCAACTATCTCCGAATTGAAAAATTTTTCTAAATGTTTCAAGATTATTAAACATGCCTTTACACCTCCTTTAACTTTTCCACTCGTTCATTTTCCCCACTTCACCCTCCTTCCTTATTTCTGCCCCATTTTCAACTATCACCGAATCGGAAAGTATTATCAAATGTTTCAAAATTTTTAAACATGCCTTTACATCTCCCTTAACTTTAACACATGACCATTTTCCCCACTTCACGGTTCTTCCTTATTTCTGCCCCATTTTCGTTTCAAGATTATTAAACATGCCTTTACATCTCCCTTAACTTTAACACATGACCATTTTCCCCACTTCACGGTTCTTCCTTATTTCTGCCCCATTTTTGTTTCAAGATTATTAAACATGCCTTTACATCTCCTTTAACTTTTCCACTCGTTCATTTTCCCCACTTTTCCCTTCTTCCTTATTTCTGCCCCAGTTTCAACTATCTCCGAATCGGAAAGTATTATGAAAAGTTTCAAAATTTTTAATCATGCCTTTACATTTCTTTAAACTTATCCACTAGTTCATTTTCCCCACTTTTCCCTTCTTCCTTATTTCTGCCCCATTTTCTACTATCTCCGAATCGGAAAGTATTATGAAAAGTTTCAAGACTTTTAAACATGCCTTTACATCTCCCTTAACTTTAACACATGACCATTTTCCCCACTTCACCCTCCTTCCTTATGTCTGCCCCATTTTCAACTATTTCCGAATTGAAAAGTTTTTCTAAATGTTTCAAGATTATTAAACATGCCTTTACATCTCCTTTAACTTTTCCACTCGTTCATTTTCCCCACTTTTCCCTTCTTCCTTATTTCTGCCCCTTTTTCAACTATCTCCGAATCGGAAAGTATTATGAAAAGTTTCAAAATTTTTAATCATGCCTTTACATCTCTTTAAACTTATCCACTCGTTCATTTTCCCCACTTTTCCCTTCTTCCTTATTTCTGCCCCATTTTCTACTATCTCCGAATCGGAAAGCATTATCAAAAGTTTCAAAATTTTTAAACATGCCTTTACATCTCTTTAAACTTATCCACTCGTTCATTTTCCCCACTTTTCCCTTCTTCCTAATTTCTGCACCATTTTCTACTATCTCCAAATCGGAAAGTATTATCAAAAGTTAGAAAATTTTTAAACATGCCTTTACATCTCCTTTAACTTTTCCACTCGTTCATTTTCCCCACTTTTTCCTTCTTCCTTATGTCTGCCCCATTTTCAACTATCTCCGAATTGAAAAATTTTTCTAAATGTTTCAAGATTATTAAACATGCCTTTACATCTCCTTTAACTTTTCCACTCGTTCATTTTCCCCACTTCACCCTCCTTCCTTATTTCTGCCCCATTTTCAACTATCACCGAATCGGAAAGTATTATCAAATGTTTCAAAATTTTTAAACATGCCTTTACATCTCCCTTAACTTTAACACATGACCATTTTCCCCACTTCACGGTTCTTCCTTATTTCTGCCCCATTTTCAACAATCTTCGAATTGAAAAGTTTTTCTAAATGTTTCAAGATTATTAAACATGCCTTTACATCTCCTTTAACTTTTCCACTCGTTCATTTTCCCCACTTTTCCCTTCTTCCTTATTTCTGCCCCAGTTTCAACTATCTCCGAATCGGAAAGTATTATGAAAAGTTTCAAAATTTTTAATCATGCCTTAACATCTCTTTAAACTTATCAACTAGTTCATTTTCCCCACTTTTCCCTTTTTCCTTATTTCTGCCCCATTTTCTACTATCTCCGAATCGGAAAGTATTATGAAAAGTTTCAAGACTTTTAAACATGCCTTTACATCTCCCTTAACTTTAACACATGACCATTTTCCCCACTTCACCCTCCTTCCTTATGTCTGCCCCATTTTCAACTATCTCCGAATTAAAAAGTTTTTCTAAATGTTTCAAGATTATTAAACATGCCTTTACATCTCCTTTAACTTTTCCACTCGTTCATTTTCCCCACTTTTCCCTTCTTCCTTATTTCTGCCCCAGTTTCAACTATCTCCGAATCGGAAAGTATTATGAAAAGTTTCAAAATTTTTAATCATGCCTTTACATCTCTTTAAACTTATCAACTAGTTCATTTTCCCCACTTTTCCCTTTTTCCTTATTTCTGCCCCATTTTCTACTATCTCCGAATCGGAAAGTATTATGAAAAGTTTCAAGACTTTTAAACATGCCTTTACATCTCCCTTAACTTTAACACATGACCATTTTCCCCACTTCACCCTCCTTCCTTATGTCTGCCCCATTTTCAACTATCTCCGAATTGAAAAGTTTTTCTAAATGTTTCAAGATTATTAAACATGCCTTTACATCTCCTTTAACTTTGCCACTCGTTCATTTTCCCCACTTTTCCCTTCTTCCTTATTTCTGCCCCATTTTCTACTATCTCCGAATCGGAAAGTATTATCAAAAGTTTCAAAATTTTTAAACATGCCTTTACATCTCTTTAAACTTATCCACTCGTTCATTTTCCCCACTTTTCCCTTCTTCCTAATTTCTGCACCATTTTCTACTATCTCCAAATCGGAAAGTATTATCAAAAGTTTCAAAATTTTTAAACATGCCTTTACATCTCTTTAAACTTATCCACTCGTTCATTTTCCCCACTTTTCCCTTCTTCCTAATTTCTGCACCATTTTCTACTATCTCCAAATCGGAAAGTATTATCAAAAGTTAGAAAATTTTTAAACATGCCTTTACATCTCCTTTAACTTTTCCACTCGTTCATTTTCCCCACTTTTTCCTTCTTCCTTATGTCTGCCCCATTTTCAACTATCTCCGAATTGAAAAATTTTTCTAAATGTTTCAAGATTATTAAACATGCCTTTACATCTCCTTTAACTTTTCCACTCGTTCATTTTCCCCACTTCACCCTCCTTCCTTATTTCTGCCCCATTTTCAACTATCACCGAATCGGAAAGTATTATCAAATGTTTCAAAATTTTTAAACATGCCTTTACATCTCCCTTAACTTTAACACATGACCATTTTCCCCACTTCACGGTTCTTCCTTATTTCTGCCCCATTTTCAACAATCTTCGAATTGAAAAGTTTTTCTAAATGTTTCAAGATTATTAAACATGCCTTTACATCTCCTTTAACTTTTCCACTAGTTCATTTTCCCCACTTTTCCCTTCTTCCTTATTTCTGCCCCAGTTTCAACTATCTCCGAATCGGAAAGTATTATGAAAAGTTTCAAAATTTTTAATCATGCCTTTACATCTCTTTAAACTTATCAACTAGTTCATTTTCCCCACTTTTTCCTTTTATTTTATTTCTGCCCCATTTTCTACTATCTCCGAATCGGAAAGTATTATGAAAAGTTTCAAGACTTTTAAACATGCCTTTACATCTCCCTTAACTTTAACACATGACCATTTTCCCCACTTCACCCTCCTTCCTTATGTCTGCCCCATTTTCAACTATCTCCGAATTAAAAAGTTTTTCTAAATGTTTCAAGATTATTAAACATGCCTTTACATCTCCTTTAACTTTTCCACTCGTTCATTTTCCCCACTTTTCCCTTCTTCCTTATTTCTGCCCCAGTTTCAACTATCTCCGAATCGGAAAGTATTATGAAAAGTTTCAAAATTTTTAATCATGCCTTTACATCTCTTTAAACTTATCAACTAGTTCATTTTCCCCACTTTTCCCTTTTTCCTTATTTCTGCCCCATTTTCTACTATCTCCGAATCGGAAAGTATTATGAAAAGTTTCAAGACTTTTAAACATGCCTTTACATCTCCCTTAACTTTAACACATGACCATTTTCCCCACTTCACCCTCCTTCCTTATGTCTGCCCCATTTTCAACTATCTCCGAATTAAAAAGTTTTTCTAAATGTTTCAAGATTATTAAACATGCCTTTACATCTCCTTTAACTTTTCCACTCGTTCATTTTCCCCACTTTTCCCTTCTTCCATATTTCTGCCCCATTTTCAACTATCTCCGAATCGGAAAGTATTATGAAAAGTTTCAAAATTTTTAATCATGCCTTTACATCTCTTTAAACTTATCCACTCGTTCATTTTCCCCACTTTTCCCTTCTTCCTTATTTCTGCCCCATTTTCTACTATCTCCGAATCGGAAAGTATTATCAAAAGTTTCAAAATTTTTAAACATGCCTTTACATCTCTTTAAACTTATCCACTCGTTCATTTTCCCCACTTTTCCCTTCTTCCTAATTTCTGCACCATTTTCTACTATCTCCAAATCGGAAAGTATTATCAAAAGTTTCAAAATTTTTAAACATGCCTTTACATCTCTTTAAACTTATCCACTCGTTCATTTTCCCCACTTTTCCCTTCTTCCTAATTTCTGCACCATTTTCTACTATCTCCAAATCGGAAAGTATTATCAAAAGTTAGAAAATTTTTAAACATGCCTTTACATCTCCTTTAACTTTTCCACTCGTTCATTTTCCCCACTTTTTCCTTCTTCCTTATGTCTGCCCCATTTTCAACTATCTCCGAATTGAAAAATTTTTCTAAATGTTTCAAGATTATTAAACATGCCTTTACATCTCCTTTAACTTTTCCACTCGTTCATTTTCCCCACTTCACCCTCCTTCCTTATTTCTGCCCCATTTTCAACTATCACCGAATCGGAAAGTATTATCAAATGTTTCAAAATTTTTAAACATGCCTTTACATCTCCCTTAACTTTAACACATGACCATTTTCCCCACTTCACGGTTCTTCCTTATTTCTGCCCCATTTTCAACAATCTTCGAATTGAAAAGTTTTTCTAAATGTTTCAAGATTATTAAACATGCCTTTACATCTCCTTTAACTTTTCCACTCGTTCATTTTCCCCACTTCACCCTCCTTCCTTATTTCTGCCCCATTTTCAACTATCACCGAATCGGAAAGTATTATCAAATGTTTCAAAATTTTTAAACATGCCTTTACATCTCCCTTAACTTTAACACATGACCATTTTCCCCACTTCACGGTTCTTCCTTATTTCTGCCCCATTTTCGTTTCAAGATTATTAAACATGCCTTTACATCTCCCTTAACTTTAACACATGACCATTTTCCCCACTTCACGGTTCTTCCTTATTTCTGCCCCATTTTTGTTTCAAGATTATTAAACATGCCTTTACATCTCCTTTAACTTTTCCACTCGTTCATTTTCCCCACTTTTCCCTTCTTCCTTATTTCTGCCCCAGTTTCAACTATCTCCGAATCGGAAAGTATTATGAAAAGTTTCAAAATTTTTAATCATGCCTTTACATTTCTTTAAACTTATCCACTAGTTCATTTTCCCCACTTTTCCCTTCTTCCTTATTTCTGCCCCATTTTCTACTATCTCCGAATCGGAAAGTATTATGAAAAGTTTCAAGACTTTTAAACATGCCTTTACATCTCCCTTAACTTTAACACATGACCATTTTCCCCACTTCACCCTCCTTCCTTATGTCTGCCCCATTTTCAACTATCTCCGAATTGAAAAGTTTTTCTAAATATTTCAAGATTATTAAACATGCCTTTACATCTCCTTTAACTTTTCCACTCGTTCATTTTCCCCACTTTTCCCTTCTTCCTTATTTCTGCCCCTTTTTCAACTATCTCCGAATCGGAAAGTATTATGAAAAGTTTCAAAATTTTTAATCATGCCTTTACATCTCTTTAAACTTATCCACTCGTTCATTTTTCCCACTTTTCCCTTCTTCCTTATTTCTGCCCCATTTTCTACTATCTCCGAATCGGAAAGTATTATCAAAAGTTTCAAAATTTTTAAACATGCCTTTACATCTCTTTAAACTTATCCACTCGTTCATTTTCCCCACTTTTCCCTTCTTCCTAATTTCTGCACCATTTTCTACTATCTCCAAATCGGAAAGTATTATCAAAAGTTTCAAAATTTTTAAACATGCCTTTACATCTCTTTAAACTTATCCACTCGTTCATTTTCCCCACTTTTCCCTTCTTCCTAATTTCTGCACCATTTTCTACTATCTCCAAATCGGAAAGTATTATCAAAAGTTAGAAAATTTTTAAACATGCCTTTACATCTCCTTTAACTTTTCCACTCGTTCATTTTCCCCACTTTTTCCTTCTTCCTTATGTCTGCCCCATTTTCAACTATCTCCGAATTGAAAAATTTTTCTAAATGTTTCAAGATTATTAAACATGCCTTTACATCTCCTTTAACTTTTCCACTCGTTCATTTTCCCCACTTCACCCTCCTTCCTTATTTCTGCCCCATTTTCAACTATCACCGAATCGGAAAGTATTATCAAATGTTTCAAAATTTTTAAACATGCCTTTACATCTCCCTTAACTTTAACACATGACCATTTTCCCCACTTCACGGTTCTTCCTTATTTCTGCCCCATTTTCAACAATCTTCGAATTGAAAAGTTTTTCTAAATGTTTCAAGATTATTAAACATGCCTTTACATCTCCTTTAACTTTTCCACTCGTTCATTTTCCCCACTTTTCCCTTCTTCCTTATTTCTGCCCCAGTTTCAACTATCTCCGAATCGGAAAGTATTATGAAAAGTTTCAAAATTTTTAATCATGCCTTTACATCTCTTTAAACTTATCAACTAGTTCATTTTCCCCACTTTTCCCTTTTTCCTTATTTCTGCCCCATTTTCTACTATCTCCGAATCGGAAAGTATTATGAAAAGTTTCAAAATTTTTAATCATGCCTTTACATCTCTTTAAACTTATCAACTAGTTCATTTTCCCCACTTTTCCCTTTTACTTTATTTCTGCCCCATTTTCTACTATCTCCGAATCGGAAAGTATTATGAAAAGTTTCAAGACTTTTAAACATGCCTTTACATCTCCCTTAACTTTAACACATGACCATTTTCCCCACTTCACCCTCCTTCCTTATGTCTGCCCCATTTTCAACTATCTCCGAATTAAAAAGTTTTTCTAAATGTTTCAAGATTATTAAACATGCCTTTACATCTCCTTTAACTTTTCCACTCGTTCATTTTCCCCACTTTTCCCTTCTTCCTTATTTCTGCCCCAGTTTCAACTATCTCCGAATCGGAAAGTATTATGAAAAGTTTCAAAATTTTTAATCATGCCTTTACATCTCTTTAAACTTATCAACTAGTTCATTTTCCCCACTTTTCCCTTTTTCCTTATTTCTGCCCCATTTTCTACTATCTCCGAATCGGAAAGTATTATGAAAAGTTTCAAGACTTTTAAACATGCCTTTACATCTCCCTTAACTTTAACACATGACCATTTTCCCCACTTCACCCTCCTTCCTTATGTCTGCCCCATTTTCAACTATCTCCGAATTAAAAAGTTTTTCTAAATGTTTCAAGATTATTAAACATGCCTTTACATCTCCTTTAACTTTTCCACTCGTTCATTTTCCCCACTTTTCCCTTCTTCCATATTTCTGCCCCATTTTCAACTATCTCCGAATCGGAAAGTATTATGAAAAGTTTCAAAATTTTTAATCATGCCTTTACATCTCTTTAAACTTATCCACTCGTTCATTTTCCCCACTTTTCCCTTCTTCCTTATTTCTGCCCCATTTTCTACTATCTCCGAATCGGAAAGTATTATCAAAAGTTTCAAAATTTTTAAACATGCCTTTACATCTCTTTAAACTTATCCACTCGTTCATTTTCCCCACTTTTCCCTTCTTCCTAATTTCTGCACCATTTTCTACTATCTCCAAATCGGAAAGTATTATCAAAAGTTTCAAAATTTTTAAACATGCCTTTACATCTCTTTAAACTTATCCACTCGTTCATTTTCCCCACTTTTCCCTTCTTCCTAATTTCTGCACCATTTTCTACTATCTCCAAATCGGAAAGTATTATCAAAAGTTTCAAAATTTTTAAACATGCCTTTACATCTCCTTTAACTTTTCCACTCGTTCATTTTCCCCACTTTTTCCTTCTTCCTTATGTCTGCCCCATTTTCAACTATCTCCGAATTGAAAAATTTTTCTAAATGTTTCAAGATTATTAAACATGCCTTTACATCTCCTTTAACTTTTCCACTCGTTCATTTTCCCCACTTCACCCTCCTTCCTTATTTCTGCCCCATTTTCAACTATCACCGAATCGGAAAGTATTATCAAATGTTTCAAAATTTTTAAACATGCCTTTACATCTCCCTTAACTTTAACACATGACCATTTTCCCCACTTCACGGTTCTTCCTTATTTCTGCCCCATTTTCGTTTCAAGATTATTAAACATGCCTTTACATCTCCCTTAACTTTAACACATGACCATTTTCCCCACTTCACGGTTCTTCCTTATTTCTGCCCCATTTTTGTTTCAAGATTATTAAACATGCCTTTACATCTCCTTTAACTTTTCCACTCGTTCATTTTCCCCACTTTTCCCTTCTTCCTTATTTCTGCCCCAGTTTCAACTATCTCCGAATCGGAAAGTATTATGAAAAGTTTCAAAATTTTTAATCATGCCTTTACATTTCTTTAAACTTATCCACTAGTTCATTTTCCCCACTTTTCCCTTCTTCCTTATTTCTGCCCCATTTTCTACTATCTCCGAATCGGAAAGTATTATGAAAAGTTTCAAGACTTTTAAACATGCCTTTACATCTCCCTTAACTTTAACACATGACCATTTTCCCCACTTCACCCTCCTTCCTTATGTCTGCCCCATTTTCAACTATCTCCGAATTGAAAAGTTTTTCTAAATATTTCAAGATTATTAAACATGCCTTTACATCTCCTTTAACTTTTCCACTCGTTCATTTTCCCCACTTTTCCCTTCTTCCTTATTTCTGCCCCTTTTTCAACTATCTCCGAATCGGAAAGTATTATGAAAAGTTTCAAAATTTTTAATCATGCCTTTACATCTCTTTAAACTTATCCACTCGTTCATTTTTCCCACTTTTCCCTTCTTCCTTATTTCTGCCCCATTTTCTACTATCTCCGAATCGGAAAGTATTATCAAAAGTTTCAAAATTTTTAAACATGCCTTTACATCTCTTTAAACTTATCCACTCGTTCATTTTCCCCACTTTTCCCTTCTTCCTAATTTCTGCACCATTTTCTACTATCTCCAAATCGGAAAGTATTATCAAAAGTTTCAAAATTTTTAAACATGCCTTTACATCTCTTTAAACTTATCCACTCGTTCATTTTCCCCACTTTTCCCTTCTTCCTAATTTCTGCACCATTTTCTACTATCTCCAAATCGGAAAGTATTATCAAAAGTTAGAAAATTTTTAAACATGCCTTTACATCTCCTTTAACTTTTCCACTCGTTCATTTTCCCCACTTTTTCCTTCTTCCTTATGTCTGCCCCATTTTCAACTATCTCCGAATTGAAAAATTTTTCTAAATGTTTCAAGATTATTAAACATGCCTTTACATCTCCTTTAACTTTTCCACTCGTTCATTTTCCCCACTTCACCCTCCTTCCTTATTTCTGCCCCATTTTCAACTATCACCGAATCGGAAAGTATTATCAAATGTTTCAAAATTTTTAAACATGCCTTTACATCTCCCTTAACTTTAACACATGACCATTTTCCCCACTTCACGGTTCTTCCTTATTTCTGCCCCATTTTCAACAATCTTCGAATTGAAAAGTTTTTCTAAATGTTTCAAGATTATTAAACATGCCTTTACATCTCCTTTAACTTTTCCACTCGTTCATTTTCCCCACTTTTCCCTTCTTCCTTATTTCTGCCCCAGTTTCAACTATCTCCGAATCGGAAAGTATTATGAAAAGTTTCAAAATTTTTAATCATGCCTTTACATCTCTTTAAACTTATCAACTAGTTCATTTTCCCCACTTTTCCCTTTTACTTTATTTCTGCCCCATTTTCTACTATCTCCGAATCGGAAAGTATTATGAAAAGTTTCAAGACTTTTAAACATGCCTTTACATCTCCCTTAACTTTAACACATGACCATTTTCCCCACTTCACCCTCCTTCCTTATGTCTGCCCCATTTTCAACTTTCTCCGAATTAAAAAGTTTTTCTAAATGTTTCAAGATTATTAAACATGCCTTTACATCTCCTTTAACTTTTCCACTCGTTCATTTTCCCCACTTTTCCCTTCTTTCTTATTTCTGCCCCAGTTTCAACTATCTCCGAATCGGAAAGTATTATGAAAAGTTTCAAAATTTTTAATCATGCCTTTACATCTCTTTAAACTTATCAACTAGTTCATTTTCCCCACTTTTCCCTTTTTCCTTATTTCTGCCCCATTTTCTACTATCTCCGAATCGGAAAGTATTATGAAAAGTTTCAAGACTTTTAAACATGCCTTTACATCTCCCTTAACTTTAACACATGACCATTTTCCCCACTTCACCCTCCTTCCTTATGTCTGCCCCATTTTCAACTATCTCCGAATTAAAAAGTTTTTCTAAATGTTTCAAGATTATTAAACATGCCTTTACATCTCCTTTAACTTTTCCACTCGTTCATTTTCCCCACTTTTCCCTTCTTCCATATTTCTGCCCCATTTTCAACTATCTCCGAATCGGAAAGTATTATGAAAAGTTTCAAAATTTTTAATCATGCCTTTACATCTCTTTAAACTTATCCACTCGTTCATTTTCCCCACTTTTCCCTTCTTCCTTATTTCTGCCCCATTTTCTACTATCTCCGAATCGGAAAGTATTATCAAAAGTTTCAAAATTTTTAAACATGCCTTTACATCTCTTTAAACTTATCCACTCGTTCATTTTCCCCACTTTTCCCTTCTTCCTAATTTCTGCACCATTTTCTACTATCTCCAAATCGGAAAGTATTATCAAAAGTTTCAAAATTTTTAAACATGCCTTTACATCTCTTTAAACTTATCCACTCGTTCATTTTCCCCACTTTTCCCTTCTTCCTAATTTCTGCACCATTTTCTACTATCTCCAAATCGGAAAGTATTATCAAAAGTTTCAAAATTTTTAAACATGCCTTTACATCTCCTTTAACTTTTCCACTCGTTCATTTTCCCCACTTTTTCCTTCTTCCTTATGTCTGCCCCATTTTCAACTATCTCCGAATTGAAAAATTTTTCTAAATGTTTCAAGATTATTAAACATGCCTTTACATCTCCTTTAACTTTTCCACTCGTTCATTTTCCCCACTTCACCCTCCTTCCTTATTTCTGCCCCATTTTCAACTATCACCGAATCGGAAAGTATTATCAAATGTTTCAAAATTTTTAAACATGCCTTTACATCTCCCTTAACTTTAACACATGACCATTTTCCCCACTTCACGGTTCTTCCTTATTTCTGCCCCATTTTCGTTTCAAGATTATTAAACATGCCTTTACATCTCCCTTAACTTTAACACATGACCATTTTCCCCACTTCACGGTTCTTCCTTATTTCTGCCCCATTTTTGTTTCAAGATTATTAAACATGCCTTTACATCTCCTTTAACTTTTCCACTCGTTCATTTTCCCCACTTTTCCCTTCTTCCTTATTTCTGCCCCAGTTTCAACTATCTCCGAATCGGAAAGTATTATGAAAAGTTTCAAAATTTTTAATCATGCCTTTACATTTCTTTAAACTTATCCACTAGTTCATTTTCCCCACTTTTCCCTTCTTCCTTATTTCTGCCCCATTTTCTACTATCTCCGAATCGGAAAGTATTATGAAAAGTTTCAAGACTTTTAAACATGCCTTTACATCTCCCTTAACTTTAACACATGACCATTTTCCCCACTTCACCCTCCTTCCTTATGTCTGCCCCATTTTCAACTATCTCCGAATTGAAAAGTTTTTCTAAATATTTCAAGATTATTAAACATGCCTTTACATCTCCTTTAACTTTTCCACTCGTTCATTTTCCCCACTTTTCCCTTCTTCCTTATTTCTGCCCCTTTTTCAACTATCTCCGAATCGGAAAGTATTATGAAAAGTTTCAAAATTTTTAATCATGCCTTTACATCTCTTTAAACTTATCCACTCGTTCATTTTCCCCACTTTTCCCTTCTTCCTTATTTCTGCCCCATTTTCTACTATCTCCGAATCGGAAAGTATTATCAAAAGTTTCAAAATTTTTAAACATGCCTTTACATCTCTTTAAACTTATCCACTCGTTCATTTTCCCCACTTTTCCCTTCTTCCTAATTTCTGCACCATTTTCTACTATCTCCAAATCGGAAAGTATTATCAAAAGTTTCAAAATTTTTAAACATGCCTTTACATCTCCTTTAACTTTTCCACTCGTTCATTTTCCCCACTTTTTCCTTCTTCCTTATGTCTGCCCCATTTTCAACTATCTCCGAATTGAAAAATTTTTCTAAATGTTTCAAGATTATTAAACATGCCTTTACATCTCCTTTAACTTTTCCACTCGTTCATTTTCCCCACTTCACCCTCCTTCCTTATTTCTGCCCCATTTTCAACTATCTCCGAATCGGAAAGTATTATCAAAAGTTTCAAAATTTTAAAACATGCCTTTACATCTCTTTAAACTTATCCACTCGTTCATTTTCCCCACTTTTCCCTTCTTCCTAATTTCTGCACCATTTTCTACTATCTCCGAATCGGAAAGTATTATCAAAAGTTTCAAAATTTTTAAACATGCTTTTACATCTCCCTTAACTTTAACAAATGACAATTTTCCCCACTTCACGGTTCTTCCTTATTTCTGCCTTATTTTCAACTATCTCCGAATTGAAAAGTTTTTCTAAATGTTTCAAGATTTTTAAACATGCCTTTACATCTCCTTTAACTTCTCCACTCGTTCATTTTCAACTCTTTTCCCTTCTTCCTTATTTCTGCCCCATTTTCAACTATCTCCGAATTGAAAAGTTTTTCTAAATGTTTCAAGATTTTTTAACATGCCTTTACATCTCCTTTAACTTTTCCACTCGTTCATTTTCCCCACTTCACCCTCCTTCCTTATTTCTGCCCCATTTTCAACTATCACCGAATCGGAAAGTATTATCAAATGTTTCAAAATTTTTAAACATGCCTTTACATCTCCCTTAACTTTAACACATGAACATTTTTCCCACTTCACGCTTCTTCCTTATTTCTGCCCCATTTTCTACTATCTCCGAATCGGAAAGTATTATCAAAAGTTTCAAAATTTTTAAACATGCCTTTACATCTCTTTAAACTTATCCACTCGTTCATTTTCCCCACTTTTCCCTTCTTCCTTATTTCTGCCCCATTTTCAACTATCTCCGAATCGGAAAGTATCATGAAAAGTTTCAAGACTTTTAAACATGCCTTTACATCTCCCTTAACTTTAACACATGACCATTTTCCCCACTTCACCCTCCTTCCTTATGTCTGCCCCATTTTCAACTATCTCCGAATTGAAAAGTTTTTCTAAATGTTTCAAGATTTTTAAACATGCCTTTACATCTCCTTTAACTTCTACACTCGTTCATTTTCCCCACTTTTCCCTTCCTTATTTCTGCCCCATTTTCAACTATCTCCGAATTGGAAAGTATTATCAAAAGTTTCAAAATTTTTAAACATGCTTTTACATCTCCCTTAACTTTAACAAATGACCATTTTCCCCACTTCACGGTTCTTCCTTATTTCTGCCCCATTTTCAACTATCTCCGAAATGAAAAGTTTTTCTAAATGTTTCAAGATTTTTAAACATGCCTTTACATCTCCTTTAACTTTTCCACTCGTTCATTTTCCCCACTTCACCCTCCTTCCTTATTTCTGCCCCATTTTCAACTATCTCCGAATCGGAAAGTATTATCAAAAGTTTCAAAATTTTAAAACATGCCTTTACATCTCTTTAAACTTATCCACTCGTTCATTTTCCCCACTTTTCCCTTCTTCCTAATTTCTGCACCATTTTCTACTATCTCCGAATCGGAAAGTATTATCAAAAGTTTCAACATTTTTAAACATACTTTTACATCTCCCTTAACTTTAACAAATGACAATTTTCCCCACTTCACGGTTCTTCCTTATTTCTGCCTTATTTTCAACTATCTCCGAATTGAAAAGTTTTTCTAAATGTTTCAAGATTTTTAAACATGCCTTTACATCTCCTTTAACTTCTCCACTCGTTCATTTTCAACTCTTTTCCCTTCTTCCTTATTTCTGCCCCATTTTCAACTATCTCCGAATTGAAAAGTTTTTCTAAATGTTTCAAGATTTTTTAACATGCCTTTACATCTCCTTTAACTTTTCCACTCGTTCATTTTCCCCACTTCACCCTCCTTCCTTATGTCTGCCCCATTTTCAACTATCTCCGAATTGAAAAGTTTTTCTAAATTTTTCAAGATTTTTAAACATGCCTTTACATCTCCTTTAACTTCTACACTCGTTCATTTTCCCCACTTTTCCCTTCTTCCTTATTTCTGCCCCATTTTCAACTATCTCCGAATCGGAAAGTATTATCAAAAGTTTCAAAATTTTTAAACATGCTTTTACATCTCCCTTAACTTAAACACATGACCATTTTCCCCACTTCACCCTTCTTCCTTATTTCTGCCCCATTTTCAACTGTCTACGAGTTGAAAAGTTTTTCTCGGTGTTTCAAGATTTTTAAACATGCCTTTACATCTCCTTCAACCTTTCCACTCGTTCATTTTCCCCACTTTTCTCTTCTTCCTTATTTCTGCCCCATTTTCTACTATCTCCGAATTGAAAAGTTTTTCTAAATGTTTCAAGATTTTTAAACATGCCTTTACATCTCCTTTAACTTCTACACTCGTTCATTTTCCCCACTTTTCCCTTCTTCCTTATTTCTGCCCCATTTTCAACTATCTCCGAATCGGAAAGTATTATCAAAAGTTTCAAAATTTTTAAACATGCTTTTACATCTCCCTTAACTTTAACACATGACCATTTTCCCCACTTCACCCTTCTTCCTTATTTCTGCCCCATTTTCAACTGTCTACGAGTTGAAAAGTTTTTCTCGGTGTTTCAAGATTTTTAAACATGCCTTTACATCTCCTTCAACCTTTCCACTCGTTCATTTTCCCCACTTTTCTCTTCTTCCTTATTTCTGCCCCATTTTCTACTATCTCCGAATTGAAAAGTTTTTCTAAATGTTTCAAGATTTTTAAACATGCCTTTACATCTCCTTTAACTTCTACACTCGTTCATTTTCCTCACTTTTCCCTTCTTCCTTTTTTTTGCCCCATTTTCAACTTTCTCCGAATCGGAAAGTATTATCAAAAGTTTCAAAAATTTTAAACATGCTTTTACATCTCCCTTAACTTTAATAAATGACAATTTTCCCCACTTCACGGTTCTTCCTTATTTCTGCCCCATTTTCTACTATCTCCGAATTGAAAAGTTTTTCTAAATGTTTCAAGATTTTTAAACATGCCTTTACATCTCCTTTAACTTCTACACTCGTTCATTTTCTTCACTTTTCCCTTCTTCCTTTTTTTTGCCCCATTTTCAACTTTCTCCGAATCGGAAAGTATTATCAAAAGTTTCAAAAATTTTAAACATGCTTTTACATCTCCCTTAACTTTAATAAATGACAATTTTCCCCACTTCACGGTTCTTCCTTATTTCTGCCCCATTTTCTACTATCTCCGAATTGAAAAGTTTTTCTAAATGTTTCAAGATTTTTAAACATGCCTTTACATCTCCTTTAACTTCTACACTCGTTCATTTTCCTCACTTTTCCCTTCTTCCTTTTTTTTGCCCCATTTTCAACTTTCTCCGAATCGGAAAGTATTATCAAAAGTTTCAAAAATTTTAAACATGCTTTTACATCTCCCTTAACTTTAACACATGACCATTTTCCCCACTTCACGGTTCTTCCTTATTTCTGCCCCATTTTCAACTATCTCCGAATTGAAAAGTTTTTCTAAATGTTTCAAAATTATTAAACATGCCTTTACATCTCCTTTAACTTTTCCACTCGTTCATTTTCCCCACTTTTCCCTTTTTCCTTATTTCTGCCCCATTTTCAACTATCTCCGAATCGGAAAGTATTTTCAAAAGCTTCAAAATTTTCAAACATGCCTTTACATCTCCCATAACTTTAACACATAACCATTTTCCCCACTTCACCCTTCTTCCTTATTTCTGCCCCATTTTCAACTGTCTACGAGTTGAAAAGTTTTTCTCAATGTTTCAAGATTTTTAAACATGCCTTTACATCTCCTTCAACCTTTCCACTCGTTCATTTTCCCCACTTTTCTCTTCTTCCTTATTTCTGCCCCATTTTCTACTATCTCCGAATCGGAAAGTATTATGAAAAGTTTCAAAAATTTTAAACATGCCTTTACATCTCCCTTAACTTTAACACACGACCATTTTCCCCACTTCTCCCTTGTTCCTTATTTCTGCCACATTTTCAACTATCTCCGAATTGAAAAGTTTTTCTAAATGTTTCAAGATTTTTAAACATGCCTTTACATCTCCTTTAACATTTCCACTCGTTCATTTTCCCCACTTCACCCTCCTTCCTTATTTCTGCCCCATTTTCAACTATCTCCGAATCGGAAAGTATTATCAAATGTTTCAAAAATTTTAAACATGCCTTTACATCTCCCTTAACTTTAACACATGACCATTTTCCCCACTTCACGGTTCTTCCTTATTTCTGTCCCATTTTCAACTATCTCCGAATCGGAAAGTATTATGAAAAGTTTCAAAATTTTTAACATGCCTTTACATCTCCTTTAACTTTTCCACTCGTTCATTTTCCCCACTTCACCCTCCTTCCTTATTTCTGCCCCATTTTCAACTATCTCCGAATCGGAAAGTATTATCAAAAGTTTCAAAATTTTCAAACATGCCTTTACATCTCCCTTAATTTTAACACATGACCATTTTCCCCACTTCACCCTTCTTCCTTATTTCTGCCCCATTTTCAACTATCTCAGAATTGGAAAGATTTTCTAAAAGTTTCAAGATTTTCAAACATGTCTTTACATCTCCTTTAACTTTTCCATTCGTTAATTCACCCCACTTCTCCCCTCTTCCTTATTTCTGCGCCATTTCCTACTGTCTCCGCATTGGGAAGTGTTTTTTCGAGTTTTAAGATGTCTAAACATGCGTTTACATCTCGTTTAACTTTTCCACTCATTCTTTTTCATCTCTTTTCCCATCTTCCTTATTTCTGCCCCATTTTCTACTATCTCCGAATTAGAAAGTATTTTCTAAAAGTTTAAAGATTTTATAACATGCCTATACATCTCCCTTAACGTTAACACATGACTATTTTGCCCACTTCACCCTTCTTCCGTATTTCTGCCCCATTTTCTACTATCTCCGAATTGGAAAGTATTATCAAAAGTTTCAAGATTTTTGAACATGCCTTTACATCTCCTTTAATTTTTCCACTCGTGCATTTTCCCCCCTTTTTCCTTCTTCCTTATTTCTGCCCCATTTTCTACTATCTCCGAATTGTAAAGTATTATCAAAAGTTTCAAAATTTTTAAACATGCCTTTACATCTCCCTTAACTTAAAGACATGACCATTTTCCCCATTTTTCCCTTCTTCCTTATTTCTGCCCCATTTTCAACTGTCTACGAGTTGAAAAGTTTTTCTCAATGTTTCAAGATTTTTAAACATGCCTTTACATCTCCTTCAACCTTTCCACTCGTTCATTTTCCCCACTTTTCTCTTCTTCCTTATTTCTGCCCCATTTTCTACTATCTCCGAATCGGAAAGTATTATGAAAAGTTTCAAAAATTTTAAACATGCCTTAACATCTCCCTTAACTTTAACACATGACCATTTTCCCCACTTCTCCCTTGTTCCTTATTTCTGCCACATTTTCAACTAACTCCGAATTGAAAAGTTTTTCTAAATGTTTCAAGATTATTAAACATGCCTTTACATCTCCTTTAACTTTTCCACTCGTTCATTTTCCCCACTTTTCCCTTCTTCCTTATTTCTGTCCCATTTTCAACTATGTCCGAATCGGAAAGTATTATGAAAAGTTTCAAAATTTTTAAACATGCCTTTACATCTCCTTTAACTTTTCCACTCGTTCATTTTCCCCTCTTCACCCTCCTTCCTTATTTCTGCCCCATTTTCAACTATCTCCGAATCGGAAAGTATTATCAAAAGTTTCAAAATTTTCAAACATGCCTTTACATCTCCCTTAATTTTAACACATGACCATTTTCCCCACTTCACCCTTCTTCCTTATTTCTGCCCCATTTTCAACTATCACAGAATTGGAAAGATTTTCTAAAAGTTTCAAGATTTTCAAACATGTCTTTACATCTCCTTTAACTTTTCCATTCGTTAATTCACCCCACTTCTCCCCTCTTCCTTATTTCTGCGCCATTTCCTACTGTCTCCGCATTGGGAAGTGTTTTATCGAGTTTTAAGATGTCTAAACATGCCTTTACATCTCGTTTAACTTTTCCACTCATTCTTTTTCATCTCTTTTCCCATCTTCCTTATTTCTGCCCCATTTTCTACTATCTCCGAATTTGAAAGTATTTTCTAAAAGTTTAAAGATTTAATAACATGCCTATACATCTCCCTTAACTTTAACACATGACTATTTTGCCCACCTCACCCTTCTTCCGTATTTCCGCCCCATTTTCTACTATCTCCAAATCGGAAAATATTATCAAAAGTTTCAAAATTTTTAAACATGCCTTTACATCTCCCTTAACTTTAACACATGACCATTTTCCCCACTTCACGGTTCTTCCTTATTTCTGCCCCATTTTCAACAATCTCCAAATTGAAAAGTTTTTCTAAATGTTTCAAGATTATTAAACATGCCTTTACATCTCCTTTAACTTTTCCACTCGTTCATTTTCCCCACTTTTCCCTTCTTCCTTATTTCTGCCCCATTTTCAACTATCTCCGAATCGGAAAGTATTATGAAAAGTTTCAAAATTTTTAAACATGCCTTTACATCTCTTTAAACTTATCCACTAGTTCATTTTTCCCACTTTTCCCTTCTTCCGTATTTCTGCCCCATTTTCTACTATCTCCGAATCGGAAAGTATTATCAAAAGTTTCAAAATTTTTAAACATGCCTTTACATTTCCCTTAACTTTAACACATGACCATTTTCCCCACTTCACGGTTCTTCCTTATTTCTGCCCCATTTTCAACTATCTCCGAATTGAAAAGTTTTTCTAAATGTTTCAAGATTTTTAAACATGCCTTTACATCTCCTTTAACTTTTCCACTCGTTCATTTTCCCCACTTCACCCTCCTTCCTTATTTCTGCCCCATTTTCAACTATCTCCGAATCGGAAAGTATTATCAAAAGTTTCAAAATTTTAAAACATGCCTTTACATCTCTTTAAACTTATCCACTCGTTCATTTTCCCCACTTTTCCCTTCTTCCTAATTTCTGCACCATTTTCTACTATCTCCGAATCGGAAAGTATTATCAAAAGTTTCAAAATTTTTAAACATGCTTTTACATCTCCCTTAACTTTAACAAATGACAATTTTCCCCACTTCACGGTTCTTCCTTATTTCTGCCTTATTTTCAACTATCTCCGAATTGAAAAGTTTTTCTAAATGTTTCAAGATTTTTAAACATGCCTTTACATCTCCTTTAACTTCTCCACTCGTTCATTTTCAACTCTTTTCCCTTCTTCCTTATTTCTGCCCCATTTTCAACTATCTCCGAATTGAAAAGTTTTTCTAAATGTTTCAAGATTTTTTAACATGCCTTTACATCTCCTTTAACTTTTCCACTCGTTCATTTTCCCCACTTCACCCTCCTTCCTTATTTCTGCCCCATTTTCAACTATCACCGAATCGGAAAGTATTATCAAATGTTTCAAAATTTTTAAACATGCCTTTACATCTCCCTTAACTTTAACACATGAACATTTTTCCCACTTCACCCTTCTTCCTTATTTCTGCCCCATTTTCTACTATCTCCGAATCGGAAAGTATTATCAAAAGTTTCAAAATTTTTAAACATGCCTTTACATCTCTTTAAACTTATCCACTCGTTCATTTTCCCCACTTTTCCCTTCTTCCTAATTTCTGCACCATTTTCTACTATCTCCGAATCGAAAAGTATTATCAAAAGTTTCAAAATTTTTAAACATGCTTTTACATCTCCCTTAACTTTAACAAATGACAATTTTCCCCACTTCACGGTTCTTCCTTATTTCTGCCCCATTTTCAACTATCTCCGAATTGAAAAGTTTTTCTAAATGTTTCAAGATTTTTAAACATGCTTGTACTTAACTTCTCCACTCGTTCATTTTCCCCACTTCACCCTCCTTCCTTATTTCTGCCCCATTTTCAACTATCTCCGAATCGGAAAGAATTATGAAAAGTTTCAAAAATTTTAAACATGCCTTTACATCTCCCTTAACCAGTGGCGGTTTTCTCTAAAGTGCGGTTGTGCGGTGAACCCCCATTAAAAATATGATAAAATAAAACAATCTTGTTGTATAGTAATATAAGCGCATCACAGATAGCTCGATATTAAAATTCCGTCTTTAACCCATTCAGACCCCTTGAGCACAATTATGCACACTAACTTCAAAGCATAATATAAGGAGTAATTTTATGTATTTTAAATGTTCCGCCTGTTTGTATTAAACAAGCAACATTGTCTCTACCTAAAAATTTAACCAGTGGAGTTATCTTACCCGCAAAAGTTATAAATATTGGTTGTTTCGAAAAGTGCGATGAACCGTTTGACAGGAGTGCTGGTAGGTACATTTTGTTTTCATTGTTTTTATTAAAATTTCAAAATTATTTCATAAAAGAAGTACGCAGAAGCAATTCTAAAATATTAATAACTATTAAGTATAAATTGAAAATGTAAATAGTTAAATAAATAAGCATATGGAAGTGTTTGAATTTTGATGTGCAGAATTATGCACAATCAGTCTCCATGACACCTTTACATGATTTATACAAAATGTTGTACACCTTTCTTTGTGATTTGGAAAACTTACGTTATGTTGTTATTTTTAGGAAAAATGTATAACTCTATGAACAAAGAAGATTTGGAGGTGATTTTAGGATTATTGGAGAATTTTTCTGACTCAGACCTTAGTGATGATGATAATTTTGACGTAGAAGCTGAACGTTTGGAGGCGAGTTCTTTGGAACGTGAACCTTCGACTTCTACAAACAAGAATAGGTGCAGATAAAATTTCTCCAGATGCTATCAGAGGCATTATGAAGATATTGCATTTTAAAAAGATGAACCATTGGATATCAAGGAAACAAAATAATATAAAAGGGCGAAGGAGAATTTTTTTTTTTACATATTTTCTAAAAAAAGTTGCATTGCATGTTACTTTTGAAAATGGGGAGGACAACTATATTGGGCCTGCAATGCATTATTTTTTAGGTATATTAATGAAAGTGAACTAGAAAAAATGGCGGAATAAACAGACATTTATGCCCTGTAAATTGGCAAACGTAATTGCCAACGAAATTAAATCACTTATCAGGCTGCATATACGTATTAGACCTTAAATTTTCCAACAGTTCAATTGTGTTGGAAAAGGCTCTTGGTGCAAATTTATTTCTGGATACGATGATCTGGGACAGGTTTTTTCAACAATAACAATCTGAATTTAGTATATAGATAATTTGGAAATAACACACTCGTTTTGCGATAAACTTGCAAAAGTGCATCATTGCATTGGCATGTTAAACAGAACACGTTTCTGGAATTAAAGCCAAATATTGTGTATCGATGAACAAATGGTGCCTTCCAGAGAAAAGAAGGAAGATGAGCCTTGCAGAACCATTAGTAAAGACAGGTAAAAATAAAGCATTTAAAAGACAGTCCGGACGTCCAAAATATCCAGATACGAGGGAAACTCCACCAAAAGAAAAAAAGTTAGCGAAGAAGTTCGACCTAACGCAGATGTTCGACATGATAAGGTTGGCCATATGCCCCATCTTGACCAAAGAAAGCGATGTAAAAAAAAATCTCGCAATCAAAAAACTATTTTTTTATGATAAATGCAAAATTCATTTATGTATAAAAAGGAACAAAATTTCATATCATGGAAATACTTAAAATAATCTTCAAATATTTAGGTTCGCCACTGTTCATAAGAATTTCTATATTTCATTAATAAACGTAGAAAATTTTCTATTCAAAACCGATGCAACAACTTTCTCCTTTCAGTGACTTGTGACCGTTGAGACCTGTTGGGCATAATTATGCACATGTTCAATTTCCTAATAAACAAAACTAAAAAAATATAAAAAAAATATTTTTGTGTTATTAAAACCACAATAAAGCCTAATCCACTCTTAAATAATTTTTTTCTCCCTTAACAATAATTCAGGTCTGAATGGGTTAAAACTCGCGCCACCAAAAAATACGGTATCTATTCCCATTTTGTGCGCGTTGCGATCCGCACACATTTATCCATACGAAAAATCATAGCCGATACGAATCGCTGTGACGGTAGAATGGACAAAACTACGCAGCTTGGTGCGCTGCTCACGAGTCAAGATGTCACGTGACCTCCGAACTTTGACGAGTCTCGCCGAAACGAAGCCCGAGATTGTCGCAGGATGACCGGCTGACGGTCGACTTTTGCACCGACGGATGCAAGTTAAATGTTATATATTATGGTATTTAACTTTGTAGTCATTTTTGTACATTTTTTATTTTCTTGTTTCTGCATTTCTCCAACCGTTTACTAATGGCATTTGTAAATCTACTATTGAAGTAGACCGATTTTGACTTCTGTTTTCGTATTTTTTTTATAGATAAGTCGTTATATTCCTTAGTTATGAGTACATTTACTAAAGTTTCGGCAAAAAACGTCGCTAGTTATGCAATTTTGTGTTGAGCTTTCCTAGTATTGTTTCGGCTTTCAAATTGAACGTGGTTGCGTTTATCGGTTGTCGCGAATATCCTGTTCTATTTTTTTCACACAATGACGGAATACAGTGTTTTATACAAAAAAATAACGCTAATACTTTTAAAAAAATTTTGGAAATTAAATATTATTATTTTTTGTATACGTGTATAATGGATTTTTAGTGTAAGTGAAAAAAGCTAATTTTATTTCGTGGCCACCTTTATTTGTGTTTCTTGTTTTTTTTATGTTTTAAAATATCAATTATATTATATTCTAAATTCTACGCAATTATTCTTATTGAAAAAAAAACAATAATAATTAGCAACGTACATTGAGTGTTGTAAAAACCATTAAACAATTTAAATCCTCTAAAACCATTTTGCTTGTTTAATAATTGTGTGGAGGAGTATCAAGTTATTTAAAAAACAATAGTACCTATTTAGGTACCCCCCCACTAACTTTATTTAATTTGTGTGACAAGAGTAAATTTTGATTAGACAATATATCATTCTTCTATTGAATTTCTGAACCCCCCGTTAAAAAGACCACGAACCGCCACTGCCCTTAACTTTAACACATGACCATTTTCCACACTTCTCCCTTGTTCCTTATTTCTGCCACATTTTCAACTATCTCCGAATTGAAAAGTTTTTCTAAATGTTTCAAGATTATTAAACATGCCTTTACATCTCCTTTAACTTTGCCACTCGTTCATTTTCCCCACGTTTCCCTTCTTCCTTATTTCTGTCCCATTTTCAACTATCTCCGAATCGGAAAGTATTATGAAAAGTTTCAAAATTTTTAAACATGCCTTTACATCTCCTTTAACTTTTCCACTCGTTCATTTTCCCCACTTCACCCTCCTTCCTTATTTCTGCCCCATTTTCAACTATCTCCGAATCGGAAAGTATTATCAAAAGTTTCAAAATTTTCAAACATGCCTTTACATCTCCCTTAATTTTAACACATGACCATTTTCCCCACTTCACCCTTCTTCCTTATTTCTGCCCCATTTTCAACTATCTCAGAATTGGAAAGATTTTCTAAAAGTTTCAAGATTTTCAAACATGTCTTTACATCTCCTTTAACTTTTCCATTCGTTAATTCACCCCACTTCTCCCCTCTTCCTTATTTCTGCGCCATTTCCTACTGTCTCCGCATTGGGAAGTGTTTTTTCGAGTTTTAAGATGTCTAAACATGCCTTTACATCTCATTTAACTATTCCACTCATTCTTTTTCATCTCTTTTCCCATCTTCCTTATTTCTGCCCCATTTTCTACTATCTCCGAATTAGAAAGTATTTTCTAAAAGTTTAAAGATTTTATAACATGCCTATACATCTCCCTTAACTTTAACACATGACTATTTTGCCCACCTCACCCTTCTTCCGTATTTCTGCCCCATTTTCTACTATCTCCAAATCGGAAAGTATTATCAAAAGTTTCAAAATTTTTAAACATGCCTTTACATCTCCTTTAACTTTTCCACTCGTTCATTTTCCCCACTTCACCCTCCTTCCTTATTTCTGCCCCATTTTCAACTATCACCGAATCGGAAAGTATTATCAAATGTTTCAAAATTTTTAAACATGCCTTTACATCTCTTTAAACTTATCCACTCGTTCATTTTCCCCACTTTTCCCTTCTTCCTTATTTCTGCCCCATTTTCAACTATCTCCGAATCGGAAAGTATTATGAAAAATTTCAAAATTTTTAAACATGCCTTTACATCTCGTTTAACTTTTCCACTCGTTTATTTTCCCCACTTTTCCCTTCTTCCTTATTTCTGCCCCATTTTCAACTATCTCCGAATTGTAAAGTATTTTCAAAAGTTTCAAGACTTTTAAACATGCCATTACATCTCCCTTAACTTTAACACATGACCATTTTCCCCACTTCACGGTTCTTCCTTATTTCTGCCCCATTTTCAACTATCTCCGAATTGAAAAGTTTTTCTAAATGTTTCAAGATTTTTAAACATGCCTTTACATCTCCTTAAACTTCTCCACTCGTTCATTTTCAACACTTTTCCCTTCTTCCTTATTTCTGCCCCATTTTCTACTATCTCCGAATCGGAAAGTATTATCAAAAGTTTCAAAATTTTTAAACATGCCTTTACATCTCTTTAAACTTATCCACTCGTTCATTTTCCCCACTTTTCCCTTCTTCCTTATTTCTGCCCCATTTTCAACTATCTCCGAATCGGAAAGTATTATGAAAAGTTTCAAAATTTTTAAACATGCCTTTACTTCTCCTTTAACTTTTCCACTCGTTCATTTTCCACACTTTTCCCTTCTTCCTAATTTCTGCACCATTTTCTACTATCTCCGAATCGGAAAGTATTATCAAAAGTATCAAAATTTTTAAACATGCTTTAACATCTCCCTTAACTTTAACAAGTGACCATTTTCCCCACTTCACGGTTCTTCCTTATTTCTGCCCCATTTTCAACTGTCTCCGAATTGAAAAGTTTTTCTAAATGTTTCAAGATTTTTAAACATGCCTTTACATCTCCTTTAACTTCTCCACTCGTTCATTTTCCCCACTTTTCCCTTCTTCCTTATTTCTGCCCCATTTTCAACTATCTCCGAATCGGAAAGTATTATGAAAAATTTCAAAATTTTTAAACATGCCTTTACATCTCGTTTAACTTTTCCACTCGTTTATTTTCCCCACTTCACCCTTCTTCCTTATTTCTGCCCCATTTTCAACTATCTCCGAATTGAAAAGTTTTTCTAATTGTTTCAAGATTTTTAAACATGCCTTTACATCTCTTTAAACTTATCCACTCGTTCATTTTCCCCACTTTTCCCTTCTTCCTAATTTCTGCACCATTTTCTACTATCTCCGAATCGGAAAGTATTATCAAAAGTATCAAAATTTTTAAACATGCTTTAACATCTCCCTTAACTTTAACAAGTGACCATTTTCCCCACTTCACGGTTCTTCCTTATTTCTGCCCCATTTTCAACTGTCTCCGAATTGAAAAGTTTTTCTAAATGTTTCAAGATTTTTAAACATGCCTTTACATCTCCTTTAACTTCTCCACTCGTTCATTTTCCCCACTTTTCCCTTCTTCCTTATTTCTGCCCCATTTTCAACTATCTCCGAATCGGAAAGTATTATGAAAAATTTCAAAATTTTTAAACATGCCTTTACATCTCGTTTAACTTTTCCACTCGTTTATTTTCCCCACTTCACCCTTCTTCCTTATTTCTGCCCCATTTTCAACTATCTCCGAATTGAAAAGTTTTTCTAATTGTTTCAAGATTTTTAAACATGCCTTTACATCTCTTTAAACTTATCCACTCGTTCATTTTCCCCACTTTTCCCTTCTTCCTAATTTCTGCACCATTTTCTACTATCTCCTAATCGGAAAGTATTATCAAAAGTTTCAAAATTTTTAAACATGCTTTTACATCTCCCTTAACTTTAACAAATGACCATTTTCCCCACTTCACGGTTCTTCCTTATTTCTGCCCCATTTTCAACTATCTCCGAATTGAAAAGTTTTTCTAAATGTTTCAAGATTTTTAAACATGCCTTTACATCTCCTTTAACTTCTCCACTCGTTCATTTTCAACACTTTTCCCTTCTTCCTTATTTCTGCCCCATTTTCTACTATCTCCGAATCGGAAAGTATTATCAAAAGTTTCAAAATTTTTAAACATGCCTTTACATCTCTTTAAACTTATCCACTCGTTCATTTTCCCCACTTTTCCCCTCTTCCTAATTTCTGCACCATTTTCTACTATCTCCGAATCGGAAAGTATTATCAAAAGTTTCAAAATTTTTAAACATGCTTTTACATCTCCCTTAACTTTAACAAATGACAATTTTCCCCACTTCACGGTTCTTCCTTATTTCTGCCCCATTTTCAACTATCTCCGAATTGAAAAGTTTTTCTAAATGTTTCAAGATTTTTAAACATGCCTTTACTTAACTTCTCCACTCGTTCATTTTCCCCACTTCACCCTCCTTCCTTATTTCTGCCCCATTTTCAACTATATCCGAATCGGAAAGTATTATAAAAAGTTTCAAAATTTTTAAACATGCCTTTACATCTCCCTTAACTTTAACACATGACCATTTTCCCCACTTCACGGTTCTTCCTTATTTCTGCCCCATTTTCAACTATCTCCGAATTGAAAAGTTTTTCTAAATGTTTCAAGATTTTTAAACATGCCTTTACATCTCCTTTAACTTCTCCACTCGTTCATTTTCAACACTTTTCCCTTCTTCCTTATTTCTGCCCCATTTTCTACTATCTCCGAATCGGAAAGTATTATCAAAAGTTTCAAAATTTTTAAACATGCCTTTACATCTCCCTTAACTTTAACACATGACCATTTTCCCCACTTCACGGTTCTTCCTTATTTCTGCCCCATTTTCAACTATCTCCGAATTGAAAAGTTTATCTAAATGTTTCAAGATTTTTAAACATGCCTTTACATCTCCTTTAACTTCTCCACTCGTTCATTTTCCCCACTTTTCCCTTCTTCCTTATTTCTGCCCCATTTTCAACTATCTCCGAATCGGAAAGTATTATGAAAAATTTCAAAATTTTTAAACATGCCTTTACATCTCTTTTAACTTTTCCACTCGTTCATTTTCCCCATTTCACCCTCCTTCCTTATTTCTGCCCCATTTTCAACTATCACCGAATCGGAAAGTATTATCAAATGTTTCAAAATTTTTAAACATCTCTTTAAACTTATCCACTCGTTCATTTTCCCCACTTTTCCCTTCTTCCTTATTTCTGCCCCATTTTCTACTATCTCCGAATCGGAAAGTATTATCAAAAGTTTGTAAATTTTTAAACATGCCTTTACATCTCTTTAAACTTATCCACTCGTTCATTTTCCCCACTTTTCCCGTCTTCCTTATTTCTGCCCCATTTTCAACTATCTCCGAATCGGAAAGTATTATCAAAAGTTTTTAAAAAATTTTTAAACATGCTTTAACATCTCCCTTAACTTTAACAATTGACCATTTTCCCCACTTCACGGTTCTTCCTTATTTCTGCCCCATTTTCAACTGTCTCCGAATTGAAAAGTTTTTCTAAATGTTTCACGATTTTTAAACATGCCTTTACATCTCCTTTAACTTCTCCGCTCGTTCATTTTCCCCACTTTTCCCTTCTTCCTTATTTCTGCCCCATTTTCAACTATCTCCGAATCGGAAAGTATTATGAAAAGTTTCAAAATTTTTAAACATGCCTTTACATCTCGTTTAACTTTTCCACTCGTTTATTTTCCCCACTTTTCCCTTCTTCCTTATTTCTGCCCCATTTTCAACTATCTCCGAATTGTAAAGTATTTTCAAAAGTTTCAAGACTTTTAAACATGCCTTTACATCTCCCTTAACTTTAACACATGACCATTTTCCCCACTTCACCCTTCTTCCTTATTTCTGCCCCATTTTCAACTATCTCCGAATTGAAAAGTTTTTCTAAATGTTTCAAGATTTTTAAACATGCCTTTACATCTCTTTAAACTTATCCACTCGTTCATTTTCCCCACTTTTCCCTTCTTCCTAATTTCTGCACCATTTTCTACTATCTCCTAATCGGAAAGTATTATCAAAAGTTTCAAAATTTTTAAACATGCTTTTACATCTCCCTTAACTTTAACAAATGACCATTTTCCCCACTTCACGGTTCTTCCTTATTTCTGCCACATTTTCAACTATCTCCGAATTGAAAAGTTTTTCTAAATGTTTCAAGATTTTTAAACATGCCTTTACATCTCCTTTAACTTCTCCACTCGTTCATTTTCAACACTTTTCCCTTCTTCCTTATTTCTGCCCCATTTTCTATTATCTCCGAATCGGAAAGTATTATCAAAAGTTTCAAAATTTTTAAACATGCCTTTACATCTCTTTAAACTTATCCACTCGTTCATTTTCCCCACTTTTCCCTTCTTCCTAATTTCTGCACCATTTTCTACTATCTCCGAATCGAAAAGTATTATCAAAAGATTCAAAATTTTTAAACATGCTTTTACATCTCCCTTAACTTTAACAAATGACAATTTTCCCCACTTCACGGTTCTTCCTTATTTCTGCCCCATTTTCAACTATCTCCGAATTGAAAAGTTTTTCTAAATGTTTCAAGATTTTTAAACATGCCTTTACTTAACTTCTCCACTCGTTCATTTTCCCCACTTCACCCTCCTTCCTTATTTCTGCCCCATTTTCAACTATCTCCGAATCGGAAAGAATTATGAAAAGTTTCAAAAATTTTAAACATGCCTTTACATCTCCCTTAACCAGTGGCGGTTTTCTCTAAAGTGCGGTTGTGCGGTGAACCCGCATTAAAAATATGATAAAATAAAACAATCTTGTTGTATAGTAATATAAGCGCATCACAGATAGCTCGATATTAAAATTCCGTCTTTAAAACTCGCGCCACCAAAAAATACGGTATCTATTCCCATGTTGTGCGCGTTGCGATCCGCACACATTTATCCATACGAAAAATCATAGCCGATACGAATCGCTGTGACGGTAGAATGGACAAAACTACGCAGCTTGGTGCGCTGCTCACGAGTCAAGATGTCACGTGACCTCCGAACTTTGACGAGTCTCGCCGAAACGAAGCCCGAGATTGTCGCAGGATGACCGGCTGACGGTCGACTTTTGCACCGACGGATGCAAGTTAAATGTTATATATTATGGTATTTAACTTTGTAGTCATTTTTGTACATTTTTTATTTTCTTGTTTCTGCATTTCTCCAACCGTTTACTAATGGCATTTGTAAATCTACTATTGAAGTAGACCGATTTTGACTTCTGTTTTCGTATTTTTTTTATAGATAAGTCGTTATATTCCTTAGTTATGAGTACATTTACTAAAGTTTCGGCAAAAAACGTCGCTAGTTATGCAATTTTGTGTTGAGCTTTCCTAGTATTGTTTCGGCTTTCAAATTGAACGTGGTTGCGTTTATCGGTTGTCGCGAATATCCTGTTCTATTTTTTTCACACAATGACGGAATACAGTGTTTTATACAAAAAAATAACGCTAATACTTTTAAAAAAAATTTGGAAATTAAATATTATTATTTTTTGTATACGTGTATAATGGATTTTTAGTGTAAGTGAAAAAAGCTAATTTTATTTCGTGGCCACCTTTATTTGTGTTTCTTGTTTTTTTATGTTTTAAAATATCAATTATATTATATTCTAAATTCTACGCAATTATTCTTATTGAAAAAAAAACAATAATAATTAGCAACGTACATTGAGTGTTGTAAAAACCATTAAACAATTTAAATCCTCTAAAACCATTTTGCTTGTTTAATAATTGTGTGGAGGAGTATCAAGTTATTTAAAAAACAATAGTACCTATTTAGGTACCCCCCCACTAACTTTATTTAATTTGTGTGACAAGAGTAAATTTTGATTAGACAATATATCATTCTTCTATTGAATTTCTGAACCCCCCGTTAAAAAGACCACGAACCGCCACTGCCCTTAACTTTAACACATGACCATTTTCCACACTTCTCCCTTGTTCCTTATTTCTGCCACATTTTCAACTATCTCCGAATTGAAAAGTTTTTCTAAATGTTTCAAGATTATTAAACATGCCTTTACATCTCCTTTAACTTTGCCACTCGTTCATTTTCCCCACTTTTCCCTTCTTCCTTATTTCTGTCCCATTTTCAACTATCTCCGAATCGGAAAGTATTATGAAAAGTTTCAAAATTTTTAAACATGCCTTTACATCTCCTTTAACTTTTCCACTCGTTCATTTTCCCCACTTCACCCTCCTTCCTTATTTCTGCCCCATTTTCAACTATCTCCGAATCGGAAAGTATTATCAAAAGTTTCAAAATTTTCAAACATGCCTTTACATCTCCCTTAATTTTAACACATGACCATTTTCCCCACTTCACCCTTCTTCCTTATTTCTGCCCCATTTTCAACTATCTCAGAATTGGAAAGATTTTCTAAAAGTTTCAAGATTTTCAAACATGTCTTTACATCTCCTTTAACTTTTCCATTCGTTAATTCACCCCACTTCTCCCCTCTTCCTTATTTCTGCGCCATTTCCTACTGTCTCCGCATTGGGAAGTGTTTTTTCGAGTTTTAAGATGTCTAAACATGCCTTTACATCTCATTTAACTATTCCACTCATTCTTTTTCATCTCTTTTCCCATCTTCCTTATTTCTGCCCCATTTTCTACTATCTCCGAATTAGAAAGTATTTTCTAAAAGTTTAAAGATTTTATAACATGCCTATACATCTCCCTTAACTTTAACACATGACTATTTTGCCCACCTCACCCTTCTTCCGTATTTCTGCCCCATTTTCTACTATCTCCAAATCGGAAAGTATTATCAAAAGTTTCAAAATTTTTAAACATGCCTTTACATCTCCTTTAACTTTTCCACTCGTTCATTTTCCCCACTTCACCCTCCTTCCTTATTTCTGCCCCATTTTCAACTATCACCGAATCGGAAAGTATTATCAAATGTTTCAAAATTTTTAAACATGCCTTTACATCTCTTTAAACTTATCCACTCGTTCATTTTCCCCACTTTTCCCTTCTTCCTAATTTCTGCACCATTTTCTACTATCTCCAAATCGGAAAGTATTATCAAAAGTTTCAAAATTTTTAAACATGCCTTTACATCTCCTTTAAGTTTTCCACTCGTTCATTTTCCCCACTTTTTCCTTCTCTCTTAAGTCTGCCCCATTTTCAACTATCTCCGAATTGAAAAGTTTTTCTAAATGTTTCAAGATTTTTAAACATGCCTTTACATCTCCTTTAACTTCTACACTCGTTCATTTTCCCCACTTTTCCCTTCTTCCTTATTTCTGCCCCATTTTCAACTATCTCCGAATCGGAAAGTATTATGAAAAGTTTCAAAATTTTTAAACATGCCTTTACTTCTCCTTTAACTTTTCCACTCGTTCATTTTCCCCACTTTTCCCTTCTTCCTAATTTCTGCACCATTTTCTACTATCTCCGAATCGGAAAGTATTATCAAAAGTTTCAAAATTTTTAAACATGCTTTAACATCTCCCTTAACTTTAACAATTGACCATTTTCCCCACATCACGGTTCTTCCTTATTTCTGCCCCATTTTCAACTGTCTCCGAATTGAAAAGTTTTTCTAAATGTTTCAAGATTTTTAAACATGCCTTTACATCTCCTTTAACTTCTCCACTCGTTCATTTTCCCCACTTTTCCCTTCTTCCTTATTTCTGCCCCATTTTCAACTATCTCCGAATCGGAAAGTATTATCAAATGTTTCAAAATTTTTAAACATGCCTTTACATCTCCCTTAATTTTAACACATGACCATTTTCGCCACTTCACCCTTCTTCCTTATTTCTGCCCCATTTTCAACTATCTCAGAATTGGAAAGATTTTCTAAAAGTTTCAATATTTTCAAACATGTCTTTACATCTCCTTTAACTTTTCCATTCGTTAATTCACCCCACTTCTCCCCTCTTCCTTATTTCTGCGTCATTTCCTACTGTCTCCGCATTGGGAAGTGTTTTTTTCGAGTTTTAAGATGTCTAAACATGCCTTTACATCTCGTTTAACTTTTCCACTCATTCTTTTTCATCTCTTTTCCCATCTTCCTTATTTCTGCCCCATTTTCTACTATCTCCGAATTAGAAAAGTATTTTCTAAAAGTTTAAAGATTTTATAACATGCCTATACATCTCCCTTAACTTTAACACATGACTATTTTGCCCACCTCACCCTTCTTCCGTATTTCTGCCCCATTTTCTACTATCTCCAAATCGGAAAGTATTATCAAAAGTTTCAAAAATTTTTAAACATGCCTTTACATCTCCTTTAACTTTTCCACTCGTTCATTTTCCCCCACTTCACCCTCCTTCCTTATTTCTGCCCCATTTTCAACTATCACCGAATCGGAAAGTATTATCAAAAGTTTTAAAAAATTTTTAAACATGCTAATCGGAAAGTATAATCAAAAGTTTGTAAATTTTTAAACATGCCTTTACATCTCCTTTAACTTCTCCACTCGTTCATTTTCCCCACTTTTCCCTTCTTCCTTATTTCTGCCCCATTTTCAACTATCTCCGAATCGGAAAGTATTATGAAAAATTTCAAAATTTTTAAACATGCCTTTACATCTCGTTTAACTTTTCCACTCGTTTATTTTCCCCACTTTTCCCATCTTCCTTATTTCTGCCCCATTTTCAACTATCTCCGAATTGTAAAGTATTTTCAAAAGTTTCAAGACTTTTAAACATGCCTTTACATCTCCCTTAACTTTAACACATGACCATTTTCCCCACTTCACCCTTCTTCCTTATTTCTGCCCCATTTTCAACTATCTCCGAATTGAAAAGTTTTTCTAAATGTTTCAAGATAACATGCCTTTACATCTCCTTTAACTTCTACACTCGTTCATTTTCCCCAGTTTTCCCTTCTTCCTTATTTCTGCCCCATTTTCAACTATCTCCGAATCGGAAAGTATTATCAAAAAATTCAAAATTTTTAAACATGCCTTTACATCTCTTTAAACTTATCCACTCTTTCATTTTCCCCACTTTTCCCTTCTTCCTTATTTCTGCCCCATTTTCAACTATCTCCGAATCGGAAAGTATTATGAAAAGTTTCAAAATTTTTAAACATGCCTTTACTTCTCCTTTAACTTTTCCACTCGTTCATTTTCCCCACTTTTCCCTTCTTCCTAATTTCTGCACCATTTTCTACTATCTCCGAATCGGAAAGTATTATCAAAAGTTTCAAAATTTTTAAACATGCTTTAACATCTCCCTTAACTTTAACAATTGACCATTTTCCCCACTTCACGGTTCTTCCTTATTTCTGCCCCATTTTCAACTGTCTCCGAATTGAAAAGTTTTTCTAAATGTTTCAAGATTTTTAAACATGCCTTTACATCTCCTTTAACTTCTCCACTCGTTCATTTTCCCCACTTTTCCCTTCTTCCTTATTTCTGCCCCATTTTGAACTATCTCCGAATCGGAAAGTATTATCAAATGTTTCAAAATTTTTAAACATGCCTTTACATCTCCCTTAATTTTAACACATGACCATTTTCGCCACTTCACCCTTCTTCCTTATTTCTGCCCCATTTTCAACTATCTCAGAATTGGAAAGATTTTCTAAAAGTTTCAAGATTTTCAAACATGTCTTTACATCTCATTTAACTTTTCCATTCGTTAATTCACCCCACTTCTCCCCTCTTCCTTATTTCTGCGTCATTTCCTACTGTCTCCGCATTGGGAAGTGTTTTTTCGAGTTTTAAGATGTCTAAACATGCCTTTACATCTCGTTTAACTTTTCCACTCATTCTTTTTCATCTCTTTTCCCATCTTCCTTATTTCTGCCCCATTTTCTACTATCTCCGAATTAGAAAGTATTTTCTAAAAGTTTAAAGATTTTATAACATGCCTATACATCTCCCTTAACTTTAACACATGACTATTTTGCCCACCTCACCCTTCTTCCGTATTTCTGCCCCATTTTCTACTATCTCCAAATCGGAAAGTATTATCAAAAGTTTCAAAATTTTAAAACATGCCTTTACATCTCCTTTAACTTTTCCACTCGTTCATTTTCCCCACTTCACCCTCCTTCCTTATTTCTGCCCCATTTTCAACTATCACCGAATCGGAAAGTATTATCAAAAGTTTTTAAAAAATTTTTAAACATGCTAATCGGAAAGTATTATCAAAAGTTTGTAAATTTTTAAACATGCCTTTACATCTCCTTTAACTTCTCCACTCGTTCATTTTCCCCACGTTTCCCTTCTTCCTTATTTCTGCCCCATTTTCAACTATCTCCGAATCGGAAAGTATTATGAAAAATTTCAAAATTTTTAAACATGCCTTTACATCTCGTTTAACTTTTCCACTCGTTTATTTTCCCCACTTTTCCCATCTTCCTTATTTCTGCCCCATTTTCAACTATCTCCGAATTGTAAAGTATTTTCAAAAGTTTCAAGACTTTTAAACATGTCTTTACATCTCCCTTAACTTTAACACATGACCATTTTCCCCACTTCACCCTTCTTCCTTATTTCTGCCCCATTTTCAACTATCTCCGAATTGAAAAGTTTTTCTAAATGTTTCGAGATTTTTAAACATGCCTTTACATCTCTTTAGACTTATCCACTCGTTCATTTTCCCCACTTTTCCCTTCTTCCTAATTTCTGCACCATTTTCTACTATCTCCTAATCGGAAAGTATTATCAAAAGTTTCAAAATTTTTAAACATGCTTTTACATCTCCCTTAACTTTAACAAATGACCATTTTCCCCACTTCACGGTTCTTCCTTATTTCTGCCCCATTTTCAACTATCTCCGAATTGAAAAGTTTTTCTAAATGTTTCAAGATTTTTAAACATGCCTTTACATCTCCTTTAACTTCTCCACTCGTTCATTTTCAACACTTTTCCCTTCTTCCTTATTTCTGCCCCATTTTCTATTATCTCCGAATCGGAAAGTATTATCAAAAGTTTCAAAATTTTTAAACATGCCTTTACATCTCTTTAAACTTATCCACTCGTTCATTTTCCCCACTTTTCCCTTCTTCCTAATTTCTGCACCATTTTCTACTATCTCCGAATCGGAAAGTATTAACAAAAGTTTCAAAATTTTTAAACATGCTTTTACATCTCCCTTAACTTTAACAAATGACAATTTTCCCCACTTCACGGTTCTTCCTTATTTCTGGCCCATTTTCAACTATCTCCGAATTGAAAAGTTTTTCTAAATGTTTCAAGATTTTTAAAATTGCCTTTACTTAACTTCTCCACTCGTTCATTTTCCCCACTTCACCCTCCTTCCTTATTTCTGCCCCATTTTCAACTATCTCCGAATCGGAAAGTATTATGAAAAGTTTCAAAAATTTTAAACATGCCTTTACATCTCCCTTAACTTTAACAAATGACAATTTTCCCCACTTCACGGTTCTTCCTTATTTCTGCCCCATTTTCAACTATCTCCGAATTGAAAAGTTTTTCTAAATGTTTCAAGATTATTAAACATGCCTTTACATCTCCTTTAACTTTGCCACTCGTTCATTTTCCCCACTTTTCCCTTCTTCCTTATTTCTGTCCCATTTTCAACTATCTCCGAATCGGAAAGTATTATGAAAAGTTTCAAAATTTTTAAACATGCCTTTACATCTCCTTTAACTTTTCCACTCGTTCATTTTCCCCACTTCACCCTCCTTCCTTATTTCTGCCCCATTTTCAACTATCTCCGAATCGGAAAGTATTATGAAAAATTTCAAAATTTTTAAACATGCCTTTACATCTCGTTTAACTTTTCCACTCGTTTATTTTCCCCACTTTTCCCATCTTCCTTATTTCTGCCCCATTTTCAACTATCTCCGAATTGTAAAGTATTTTCAAAAGTTTCAAGACTTTTAAACATGCCTTTACATCTCCCTTAACTTTAACACATGACCATTTTCCCCACTTCACCCTTCTTCCTTATTTCTGCCCCATTTTCAACTATCTCCGAATTGAAAAGTTTTTCTAAATGTTTCAAGATTTTTAAACATGCCTTTACATCTCTTTAAACTTATCCACTCGTTCATTTTCCCCACTTTTCCCTTCTTCCTAATTTCTGCACCATTTTCTACTATCTCCTAATCGTAAAGTATTATCAAAAGTTTCAAAATTTTTAAACATGCTTTTACATCTCCCTTAACTTTAACAAATGACCATTTTCCCCACTTCACGGTTCTTCCTTATTTCTGCCCCATTTTCAACTATCTCCGAATTGAAAAGTTTTTCTAAATGTTTCAAGATTTTTAAACATGCCTTTACATCTCCTTTAACTTCTCCACTCGTTCATTTTCAACACTTTTCCCTTCTTCCTTATTTCTGCCCCATTTTCTATTATCTCCGAATCGGAAAGTATTATCAAAAGTTTCAAAATTTTTAAACATGCCTTTACATCTCCCTTAACTTTAACAAATGACCATTTTCCCCACTTCACGGTTCTTCCTTTTTTCTGCCCCATTTTCAACTATCTCCGAATTGAAAAGTTTTTCTAAATGTTTCAAGATTTTTAAACATGCCTTTACATCTCTTTAAACTTATCCACTCGTTCATTTTCCCCACTTTTCCCTTCTTCCTAATTTCTGCACCATTTTCTACTATCTCCTAATCGGAAAGTATTATCAAAAGTTTCAAAATTTTTAAACATGCTTTTACATCTCCCTTAACTTTAACAAATGACCATTTTCCCCACTTCACGGTTCTTCCTTATTTCTGCCCCATTTTCAACTATCTCCGAATTGAAAAGTTTTTCTAAATGTTTCAAGATTTTTAAACATGCCTTTACATCTCCTTTAACTTCTCCACTCGTTCATTTTCAACACTTTTCCCTTCTTCCTTATTTCTGCCCCATTTTCTATTATCTCCGAATCGGAAAGTATTATCAAAAGTTTCAAAATTTTTAAACATGCCTTTACATCTCTTTAAACTTATCCACTCGTTCATTTTCCCCACTTTTCCCTTCTTCCTAATTTCTGCACCATTTTCTACTATCTCCGAATCGGAAAGTATTAACAAAAGTTTCAAAATTTTTAAACATGCTTTTACATCTCCCTTAACTTTAACAAATGACAATTTTCCCCACTTCACGGTTCTTCCTTATTTCTGGCCCATTTTCAACTATCTCCGAATTGAAAAGTTTTTCTAAATGTTTCAAGATTTTTAAAATTGCCTTTACTTAACTTCTCCACTCGTTCATTTTCCCCACTTCACCCTCCTTCCTTATTTCTGCCCCATTTTCAACTATCTCCGAATCGGAAAGTATTATGAAAAGTTTCAAAAATTTTAAACATGCCTTTACATCTCCCTTAACTTTAACAAATGACAATTTTCCCCACTTCACGGTTCTTCCTTATTTCTGCCCCATTTTCAACTATCTCCGAATTGAAAAGTTTTTCTAAATGTTTCAAGATTATTAAACATGCCTTTACATCTCCTTTAACTTTGCCACTCGTTCATTTTCCCCACTTTTCCCTTCTTCCTTATTTCTGTCCCATTTTCAACTATCTCCGAATCGGAAAGTATTATGAAAAGTTTCAAAATTTTTAAACATGCCTTTACATCTCCTTTAACTTTTCCACTCGTTCATTTTCCCCACTTCACCCTCCTTCCTTATTTCTGCCCCATTTTCAACTATCTCCGAATCGGAAAGTATTATGAAAAATTTCAAAATTTTTAAACATGCCTTTACATCTCGTTTAACTTTTCCACTCGTTTATTTTCCCCACTTTTCCCATCTTCCTTATTTCTGCCCCATTTTCAACTATCTCCGAATTGTAAAGTATTTTCAAAAGTTTCAAGACTTTTAAACATGCCTTTACATCTCCCTTAACTTTAACACATGACCATTTTCCCCACTTCACCCTTCTTCCTTATTTCTGCCCCATTTTCAACTATCTCCGAATTGAAAAGTTTTTCTAAATGTTTCAAGATTTTTAAACATGCCTTTACATCTCTTTAAACTTATCCACTCGTTCATTTTCCCCACTTTTCCCTTCTTCCTAATTTCTGCACCATTTTCTACTATCTCCTAATCGTAAAGTATTATCAAAAGTTTCAAAATTTTTAAACATGCTTTTACATCTCCCTTAACTTTAACAAATGACCATTTTCCCCACTTCACGGTTCTTCCTTATTTCTGCCCCATTTTCAACTATCTCCGAATTGAAAAGTTTTTCTAAATGTTTCAAGATTTTTAAACATGCCTTTACATCTCCTTTAACTTCTCCACTCGTTCATTTTCAACACTTTTCCCTTCTTCCTTATTTCTGCCCCATTTTCTATTATCTCCGAATCGGAAAGTATTATCAAAAGTTTCAAAATTTTTAAACATGCCTTTACATCTCCCTTAACTTTAACAAATGACCATTTTCCCCACTTCACGGTTCTTCCTTTTTTCTGCCCCATTTTCAACTATCTCCGAATTGAAAAGTTTTTCTAAATGTTTCAAGATTTTTAAACATGCCTTTACATCTCTTTAAACTTATCCACTCGTTCATTTTCCCCACTTTTCCCTTCTTCCTAATTTCTGCACCATTTTCTACTATCTCCGAATCGGAAAGTATTAACAAAAGTTTCAAAATTTTTAAACATGCTTTTACATCTCCCTTAACTTTAACAAATGACAATTTTCCCCACTTCACGGTTCTTTCTTATTTCTGGCCCATTTTCAACTATCTCCGAATTGAAAAGTTTTTCTAAATGTTTCAAGATTTTTAAACATGCCTTTACTTAACTTCTCCACTCGTTCATTTTCCCCACTTCACCCTCCTTCCTTATTTCTGCCCCATTTTCAACTATCTCCGAATCGGAAAGTATTGTGAAAAGTTTCAAAAATTTTAAACATGCCTTTACATCTCCCTTAACTTTAACAAATGACAATTTTCCCCACTTCACGGTTCTTCCTTATTTCTGCCCCATTTTCAACTATCTCCGAATTGAAAAGTTTTTCTAAATGTTTCAAGATTATTAAACATGCCTTTACATCTCCTTTAACTTTGCCACTCGTTCATTTTCCCCACTTTTCCCTTCTTCCTTATTTCTGTCCCATTTTCAACTATCTCCGAATCGGAAAGTATTATGAAAAGTTTCAAAATTTTTAAACATGCCTTTACATCTCCTTTAACTTTTCCACTCGTTCATTTTCCCCACTTCACCCTCCTTCCTTATTTCTGCCCCATTTTCAACTATCTCCGAATCGGAAAGTATTATGAAAAATTTCAAAATTTTTAAACATGCCTTTACATCTCGTTTAACTTTTCCACTCGTTTATTTTCCCCACTTTTCTCATCTTCCTTATTTCTGCCCCATTTTCAACTATCTCCGAATTGTAAAGTATTTTCAAAAGTTTCAAGACTTTTAAACATGCCTTTACATCTCCCTTAACTTTAACACATGACCATTTTCCCCACTTCACCCTTCTTCCTTATTTCTGCCCCATTTTCAACTATCTCCGAATTGAAAAGTTTTTCTAAATGTTTCAAGATTTTTAAACATGCCTTTACATCTCTTTAAACTTATCCACTCGTTCATTTTCCCCACTTTTCCCTTCTTCCTAATTTCTGCACCATTTTCTTCTATCTCCTAATCGGAAAGTATTATCAAAAGTTTCAAAATTTTTAAACATGCTTTTACATCTCCCTTAACTTTAACAAATGACCATTTTCCCCACTTCACGGTTCCTCCTTATTTCTGCCCCATTTTCAACTATCTCCGAATTGAAAAGTTTTTCTAAATGTTTCAAGATTTTTAAACATGCCTTTACATCTCCTTTAACTTCTCCACTCGTTCATTTTCAACACTTTTCCCTTCTTCCTTATTTCTGCCCCATTTTCTATTATCTCCGAATCGGAAAGTATTATCAAAAGTTTCAAAATTTTTAAACATGCCTTTACATCTCTTTAAACTTATCCACTCGTTCATTTTCCCCACTTTTCCCTTCTTCCTAATTTCTGCACCATTTTCTACTATCTCCGAATCGGAAAGTATTAACAAAAGTTTCAAAATTTTTAAACATGCTTTTACATCTCCCTTAACTTTAACAAATGACAATTTTCCCCACTTCACGGTTCTTCCTTATTTCTGGCCCATTTTCAACTATCTCCGAATTGAAAAGTTTTTCTAAATGTTTCAAGATTTTTAAACATGCCTTTACTTAACTTCTCCACTCGTTCATTTTCCCCACTTCACCCTCCTTCCTTATTTCTGCCCCATTTTCAACTATCTCCGAATCGGAAAGTATTATGAAAAGTTTCAAAAATTTTAAACATGCCTTTACATCTCCCTTAACTTTAACAAATGACAATTTTCCCCACTTCACGGTTCTTCCTTATTTCTGCCCCATTTTCAACTATCTCCGAATTGAAAAGTTTTTCTAAATGTTTCAAGATTATTAAACATACCTTTACATCTCCTTTAACTTTGCCACTCGTTCATTTTCCCCACTTTTCCCTTCTTCCTTATTTCTGTCCCATTTTCAACTATCTCCGAATCGGAAAGTATTATGAAAAGTTTCAAAATTATTAAACATGCCTTTACATCTCCTTTAACTTTTCCACTCGTTCATTTTCCCCACTTCACCCTCCTTCCTTATTTCTGCCCCATTTTCAACTATCTCCGAATCGGAAAGTATTATCAAAAGTTTCAAAATTTTCAAACATGCCTTTACATCTCCCTTAATTTTAACACATGACCATTTTCCCCACTTCACCCTTCTTCCTTATTTCTGCCCCATTTTCAACTATCTCAGAATTGGAAAGATTTTCTAAAAGTTTCAAGATTTTCAAACATGTCTTTACATCTCCTTTAACTTTTCCATTCGTTAATTCACCCCACTTCTCCCCTCTTCCTTATTTCTGCGCCATTTCCTACTGTCTCCGCATTGGGAAGTGTTTTTTCGAGTTTTAAGATGTCTAAACATGCCTTTACATCTCGTTTAACTTTTCCACTCATTCTTTTTCATCTCTTTTCCCATCTTCCTTATTTCTGCCCCATTTTCTACTATCTCCGAATTAGAAAGTATTTTCTAAAAGTTTAAAGATTTTATAACATGCCTATACATCTCCCTTAACTTTAACACATGACTATTTTGCCCACCTCACCCTTCTTCCGTATTTCTGCCCCATTGTCTACTATCTCCAAATCGGAAAGTATTATCAAAAGTTTCAAAATTTTTAAACATGCCTTTACATCTCCTTTAACTTTTCCACTCGTTCATTTTCCCCACTTCACCCTCCTTCCTTATTTCTGCCCCATTTTCAACTATCACCGAATCGGAAAGTATTATCAAAAGTTTCAAAATTTTAAAACATGCCTTTACATCTCCTTTAACTTTTCCACTCGTTCATTTTCCCCACTTCACCCTCCTTCCTTATTTCTGCCCCATTTTCAACTATCACCGAATCGGAAAGTATTATCAAAAGTTTTTAAAAAATTTTTAAACATGCTAATCGGAAAGTATTATCAAAAGTTTGTAAATTTTTAAACATGCCTTTACATCTCCTTTAACTTCTCCACTCGTTCATTTTCCCCACGTTTCCCTTCTTCCTTATTTCTGCCCCATTTTCAACTATCTCCGAATCGGAAAGTATTATGAAAAATTTCAAAATTTTTAAACATGCCTTTACATCTCGTTTAACTTCTCCACTCGTTCATTTTCCCCACTTTTCCCATCTTCCTTATTTCTGCCCCATTTTCAACTATCTCCGAATTGTAAAGTATTTTCAAAAGTTTCAAGACTTTTAAACATGTCTTTACATCTCCCTTAACTTTAACACATGACCATTTTCCCCACTTCACCCTTCTTCCTTATTTCTGCCCCATTTTCAACTATCTCCGAATTGAAAAGTTTTTCTAAATGTTTCAAGATTTTTAAACATGCCTTTACATCTCTTTAGACTTATCCACTCGTTCATTTTCCCCACTTTTCCCTTCTTCCTAATTTCTGCACCATTTTCTACTATCTCCTAATCGGAAAGTATTATCAAAAGTTTCAAAATTTTTAAACATGCTTTTACATCTCCCTTAACTTTAACAAATGACCATTTTCCCCACTTCACGGTTCTTCCTTATTTCTGCCCCATTTTCAACTATCTCCGAATTGAAAAGTTTTTCTAAATGTTTCAAGATTTTTAAACATGCCTTTACATCTCCTTTAACTTCTCCACTCGTTCATTTTCAACACTTTTCCCTTCTTCCTTATTTCTGCCCCATTTTCTATTATCTCCGAATCGGAAAGTATTATCAAAAGTTTCAAAATTTTTAAACATGCCTTTACATCTCTTTAAACTTATCCACTCGTTCATTTTCCCCACTTTTCCCTTCTTCCTAATTTCTGCACCATTTTCTACTATCTCCGAATCGGAAAGTATTAACAAAAGTTTCAAAATTTTTAAACATGCTTTTACATCTCCCTTAACTTTAACAAATGACAATTTTCCCCACTTCACGGTTCTTCCTTATTTCTGGCCCATTTTCAACTATCTCCGAATTGAAAAGTTTTTCTAAATGTTTCAAGATTTTTAAAATTGCCTTTACTTAACTTCTCCACTCGTTCATTTTCCCCACTTCACCCTCCTTCCTTATTTCTGCCCCATTTTCAACTATCTCCGAATCGGAAAGTATTATGAAAAGTTTCAAAAATTTTAAACATGCCTTTACATCTCCCTTAACTTTAACAAATGACAATTTTCCCCACTTCACGGTTCTTCCTTATTTCTGCCCCATTTTCAACTATCTCCGAATTGAAAAGTTTTTCTAAATGTTTCAAGATTATTAAACATGCCTTTACATCTCCTTTAACTTTGCCACTCGTTCATTTTCCCCACTTTTCCCTTCTTCCTTATTTCTGTCCCATTTTCAACTATCTCCGAATCGGAAAGTATTATGAAAAGTTTCAAAATTTTTAAACATGCCTTTACATCTCCTTTAACTTTTCCACTCGTTCATTTTCCCCACTTCACCCTCCTTCCTTATTTCTGCCCCATTTTCAACTATCTCCGAATCGGAAAGTATTATGAAAAATTTCAAAATTTTTAAACATGCCTTTACATCTCGTTTAACTTTTCCACTCGTTTATTTTCCCCACTTTTCCCATCTTCCTTATTTCTGCCCCATTTTCAACTATCTCCGAATTGTAAAGTATTTTCAAAAGTTTCAAGACTTTTAAACATGCCTTTACATCTCCCTTAACTTTAACACATGACCATTTTCCCCACTTCACCCTTCTTCCTTATTTCTGCCCCATTTTCAACTATCTCCGAATTGAAAAGTTTTTCTAAATGTTTCAAGATTTTTAAACATGCCTTTACATCTCTTTAAACTTATCCACTCGTTCATTTTCCCCACTTTTCCCTTCTTCCTAATTTCTGCACCATTTTCTACTATCTCCTAATCGTAAATTATTATCAAAAGTTTCAAAATTTTTAAACATGCTTTTACATCTCCCTTAACTTTAACAAATGACCATTTTCCCCACTTCACGGTTCTTCCTTATTTCTGCCCCATTTTCAACTATCTCCGAATTGAAAAGTTTTTCTAAATGTTTCAAGATTTTTAAACATGCCTTTACATCTCCTTTAACTTCTCCACTCGTTCATTTTCAACACTTTTCCCTTCTTCCTTATTTCTGCCCCATTTTCTATTATCTCCGAATCGGAAAGTATTATCAAAAGTTTCAAAATTTTTAAACATGCCTTTACATCTCCCTTAACTTTAACAAATGACCATTTTCCCCACTTCACGGTTCTTCCTTTTTTCTGCCCCATTTTCAACTATCTCCGAATTGAAAAGTTTTTCTAAATGTTTCAAGATTTTTAAACATGCCTTTACATCTCTTTAAACTTATCCACTCGTTCATTTTCCCCACTTTTCCCTTCTTCCTAATTTCTGCACCATTTTCTACTATCTCCGAATCGGAAAGTATTAACAAAAGTTTCAAAATTTTTAAACATGCTTTTACATCTCCCTTAACTTTAACAAATGACAATTTTCCCCACTTCACGGTTCTTTCTTATTTCTGGCCCATTTTCAACTATCTCCGAATTGAAAAGTTTTTCTAAATGTTTCAAGATTTTTAAACATGCCTTTACTTAACTTCTCCACTCGTTCATTTTCCCCACTTCACCCTCCTTCCTTATTTCTGCCCCATTTTCAACTATCTCCGAATCGGAAAGTATTATGAAAAGTTTCAAAAATTTTAAACATGCCTTTACATCTCCCTTAACTTTAACAAATGACAATTTTCCCCACTTCACGGTTCTTCCTTATTTCTGCCCCATTTTCAACTATCTCCGAATTGAAAAGTTTTTCTAAATGTTTCAAGATTATTAAACATGCCTTTACATCTCCTTTAACTTTGCCACTCGTTCATTTTCCCCACTTTTCCCTTCTTCCTTATTTCTGTCCCATTTTCAACTATCTCCGAATCGGAAAGTATTATGAAAAGTTTCAAAATTTTTAAACATGCCTTTACATCTCCTTTAACTTTTCCACTCGTTCATTTTCCCCACTTCACCCTCCTTCCTTATTTCTGCCCCATTTTCAACTATCTCCGAATCGGAAAGTATTATGAAAAATTTCAAAATTTTTAAACATGCCTTTACATCTCGTTTAACTTTTCCACTCGTTTATTTTCCCCACTTTTCTCATCTTCCTTATTTCTGCCCCATTTTCAACTATCTCCGAATTGTAAAGTATTTTCAAAAGTTTCAAGACTTTTAAACATGCCTTTACATCTCCCTTAACTTTAACACATGACCATTTTCCCCACTTCACCCTTCTTCCTTATTTCTGCCCCATTTTCAACTATCTCCGAATTGAAAAGTTTTTCTAAATGTTTCAAGATTTTTAAACATGCCTTTACATCTCTTTAAACTTATCCACTCGTTCATTTTCCCCACTTTTCCCTTCTTCCTAATTTCTGCACCATTTTCTACTATCTCCTAATCGGAAAGTATTATCAAAAGTTTCAAAATTTTTAAACATGCTTTTACATCTCCCTTAACTTTAACAAATGACCATTTTCCCCACTTCACGGTTCTTCCTTATTTCTGCCCCATTTTCAACTATCTCCGAATTGAAAAGTTTTTCTAAATGTTTCAAGATTTTTAAACATGCCTTTACATCTCCTTTAACTTCTCCACTCGTTCATTTTCAACACTTTTCCCTTCTTCCTTATTTCTGCCCCATTTTCTATTATCTCCGAATCGGAAAGTATTATCAAAAGTTTCAAAATTTTTAAACATGCCTTTACATCTCTTTAAACTTATCCACTCGTTCATTTTCCCCACTTTTCCCTTCTTCCTAATTTCTGCACCATTTTCTACTATCTCCGAATCGGAAAGTATTAACAAAAGTTTCAAAATTTTTAAACATGCTTTTACATCTCCCTTAACTTTAACAAATGACAATTTTCCCCACTTCACGGTTCTTCCTTATTTCTGGCCCATTTTCAACTATCTCCGAATTGAAAAGTTTTTCTAAATGTTTCAAGATTTTTAAACATGCCTTTACTTAACTTCTCCACTCGTTCATTTTCCCCACTTCACCCTCCTTCCTTATTTCTGCCCCATTTTCAACTATCTCCGAATCGGAAAGTATTATGAAAAGTTTAAAAAATTTTAAACATGCCTTTACATCTCCCTTAACTTTAACAAATGACAATTTTCCCCACTTCACGGTTCTTCCTTATTTCTGCCCCATTTTCAACTATCTCCGAATTGAAAAGTTTTTCTAAATGTTTCAAGATTATTAAACATACCTTTACATCTCCTTTAACTTTGCCACTCGTTCATTTTCCCCACTTTTCCCTTCTTCCTTATTTCTGTCCCATTTTCAACTATCTCCGAATCGGAAAGTATTATGAAAAGTTTCAAAATTTTTAAACATGCCTTTACATCTCCTTTAACTTTTCCACTCGTTCATTTTCCCCACTTCACCCTCCTTCCTTATTTCTGCCCCATTTTCAACTATCTCCGAATCGGAAAGTATTATCAAAAGTTTCAAAATTTTCAAACATGCCTTTACATCTCCCTTAATTTTAACACATGACCATTTTCCCCACTTCACCCTTCTTCCTTATTTCTGCCCCATTTTCAACTATCTCAGAATTGGAAAGATTTTCTAAAAGTTTCAAGATTTTCAAACATGTCTTTACATCTCCTTTAACTTTTCCATTCGTTAATTCACCCCACTTCTCCCCTCTTCCTTATTTCTGCGCCATTTCCTACTGTCTCCGCATTGGGAAGTGTTTTTTCGAGTTTTAAGATGTCTAAACATGCCTTTACATCTCGTTTAACTTTTCCACTCATTCTTTTTCATCTCTTTTCCCATCTTCCTTATTTCTGCCCCATTTTCTACTATCTCCGAATTAGAAAGTATTTTCTAAAAGTTTAAAGATTTTATAACATGCCTATACATCTCCCTTAACTTTAACACATGACTATTTTGCCCACCTCACCCTTCTTCCGTATTTCTGCCCCATTGTCTACTATCTCCAAATCGGAAAGTATTATCAAAAGTTTCAAAATTTTTAAACATGCCTTTACATCTCCTTTAACTTTTCCACTCGTTCATTTTCCCCACTTCACCCTCCTTCCTTATTTCTGCCCCATTTTCAACTATCACCGAATCGGAAAGTATTATCAAATGTTTCAAAATTTTTAAACATGCCTTTACATCTCTTTAAACTTATCCACTCGTTCATTTTCCCCACTTTTCCCTTCTTCCTAATTTCTGCACCATTTTCTACTATCTCCAAATCGGAAAGTATTATCAAAAGTTTCAAAATTTTTAAACATGCCTTTACATCTCCTTTAAGTTTTCCACTCGTTCATTTTCCCCACTTTATCCTTCTTCCTTAAGTCTGCCCCATTTTCAACTATCTCCGAATTGAAAAGTTTTTCTAAATGTTTCAAGATTTTTAAACATGCCTTTACATCTCCTTTAACTTCTACACTTGTTCATTTTCCCCACTTTTCCCTTTCCTTATTTCTGCCCCATTTTCAACTATCTCCGAATCGGAAAGTATTATCAAAAGTTTCAAAATTTTTAAACATGCCTTTACATCTCTTTAAACTTATCCACTCGTTCATTTTCCCCACTTCACCCTCCTTCCTTATTTCTGCCCCATTTTCAACTATCTCCGAATCGGAAAGTATTATGAAAAGTTTCAAAATTTTTAAACATGCCTTTACTTCTCCTTTAACTTTTCCACTCGTTCATTTTCCCCACTTTTCCCTTCTTCCTAATTTCTGCACCATTTTCTACTATCTCCGAATCGGAAAGTATTATCAAAAGTTTCAAAATTTTTAAACATGCTTTAACATCTCCCTTAACTTTAACAATTGACCATTTTCCCCACTTCACGGTTCTTCCTTATTTCTGCCCCATTTTCAACTGTCTCCGAATTGAAAAGTTTTTCTAAATGTTTCAAGATTTTTAAACATGCCTTTACATCTCCTTTAACTTCTCCACTCGTTCATTTTCCCCACTTTTCCCTTCTTCCTTATTTCTGCCCCATTTTCAACTATCTCCGAATCGGAAAGTATTATGAAAAATTTCAAAATTTTTAAACATGCCTTTACATCTCGTTTAACTTTTCCACTCGTTTATTTTCCCCACTTTTCCCTTCTTCCTTATTTCTGCCCCATTTTCAACTATCTCCGAATTGTAAAGTATTTTCAAAAGTTTCAAGACTTTTAAACATGCCTTTACATCTCCCTTAACTTTAACACGTGACCATTTTCCCCACTTCACCCTTCTTCCTTATTTCTGCCCCATTTTCAACTATCTCCGAATTGAAAAGTTTTTCTAAATGTTTCAAGATTTTTAAACATGCCTTTACTTAACTTCTCCACTCGTTCATTTTCCCCACTTCACCCTCCTTCCTTATTTCTGCCCCATTTTCAACTATCTCCGAATCGGATAGTATTATGAAAAGTTTCAAAAATTTTAAACATGCCTTTACATCTCCCTTAACTTTAACACATGACCATTTTCGACACTTCTCCCTTGTTCCTTATTTCTGCCACATTTTCAACTATCTCCGAATTGAAAAGTTTTTCTAAATGTTTCAAGATTATTAAACATGCCTTTACATCTCCTTTAACTTTTCCACTCGTTCATTTTCCCCACTTTTCCCTTCTTCCTTATTTCTGTCCCATTTTCAACTATCTCCGAATCGGAAAGTATTATGAAAAGTTTCAAAATTTTTAAACATGCCTTTACTTCTCCTTTAACTTTTCCACTCGTTCATTTTCCCCACTTCACCCTCCTTCCTTATTTCTGCCCCATTTTCAACTATCTCCGAATCGGAAAGTATTATCAAAAGTTTCAAAATTTTCAAACATGCCTTTACATCTCCCTTAATTTTAACACATGACCATTTTCCCCACTTCACCCTTCTTCCTTATTTCTGCCCCATTTTCAACTATCTCAGAATTGGAAAGATTTTCTAAAAGTTTCAAGATTTTCAAACATGTCTTTACATCTCCTTTAACTTTTCCATTCGTTAATTCACCCCACTTCTCCCCACTTCCTTATTTCTGCGCCATTTCCTACTGTCTCCGCATTGGGAAGTGTTTTTTCGAGTTTTAAGATGTCTAAACATGCCTTTACATCTCGTTTAACTTTTCCACTCATTCTTTTTCATCTCTTTTCCCATCTTCCTTATTTCTGCCCCATTTTCTACTATCTCCGAATTAGAAAGTATTTTCTAAAAGTTTAAAGATTTTATAACATGCCTATACATCTCCCTTAACTTTAACACATGACTATTTTGCCCACCTCACCCTTCTTCCGTATTTCTGCCCCATTTTCTACTATCTCCGAATTGAAAAGTTTTTCTAAATGTTTCAAGATTTTTAAACGTGCCTTTACATCTCGTTTAACTTTTCCACTCATTCTTTTTCATCTCTTTTCCCATCTTCCTTATTTCTGCCCCATTTTCTACTATCTCCGAATAAGAAAGTATTTTCTAAAAGTTTAAAGATTTTATAACATGCCTATACATCTCCCTTAACTTTAACACATGACTATTTTGCCCACCTCACCCTTCTTCCGTATTTCTGCCCCATTTTCTACTATCTCCAAATCGGAAAGTATTATCAAAAGTTTCAAAATTTTTAAACATGCCTTTACATCTCTTTAAACTTATCCACTCGTTCATTTTCCCCACTTTTCCCTTCTTCCTAATTTCTGCACCATTTTCTACTATCTCCAAATCGGAAAGTATTATCAAAAGTTTCAAAATTTTTAAACATGCCTTTACATCTCCTTTAACTTTTCCACTCGTTTATTTTCCCCACTTCACCCTCCTTCCTTATTTCTGCCCCATTTTCAACTATCACCGAATCGGAAAGTATTATCAAATGTTTCAAAATTTTTAAACATGCCTTTACATCTCCCTTAACTTTAACACATGACCATTTTCCCCACTTCACGGTTCTTCCTTATTTCTGCCCCATTTTCAACTATCTCCGAATTGAAAAGTTTATCTAAATGTTTCCAGATTTTTAAACACGCCTTTACATCTCCTTTAACTTCTCCACTCGTTCATTTTCCCCACTTTTCCCTTCTTCCTTATTTCTGCCCCATTTTCAACTATCTCCGAATCGGAAAGTATTATGAAAAATTTAAAAATTTGTAAACATGCCTTTACATCCCCTTTAACTTTTCCACTCGTTCGTTTTCCCCACTTTTCCCTTCTTCCTTATTTTTGCCCCATTTTCAACTATCACCGAATCGGAAAGTATTATCAAATGTTTCAAAATTTTTAAACATGCCTTTACATCTCTTTAAACTTATCCAGTCGTTCATTTTCCCCACTTTTCCCTTCTTCCTAATTTCTGCACCATTTTCTACTATCTCCAAATCGGAAAGTATTATCAAAAGTTTCAAAATTTTTAAACATGCTTTAATGATACAACATCATTGGATTCACTTTTTTATTTAAATGATATTTTTACATTTGATAATCAAGTTAATTATCAGGAACTATTCAGAAGGATAAATGTGTAGATAATAAAACACAACCAACCAAGGTGACGCGCACAACAGAACGGCGTTCCGATCGTTGTCTTTTGTTATATCAGCTGTCGCTAGGTTACTGATCCAGTGTTTTAAATTATTAATGTTTTTGGTTGTTCAGTGCAATCTACACACTTCCCCTCCAGTTGTTAAACGATATAAGGGCAAAATTGACCATGCTGTGTAGGGCACATTACACAAACATGTCGCTTAATGTTTTGTAGCCCAACCATATATATGAAAATAATAAAAAAATTCTAAATTAAAAACTCAAATATTGTAAAACATGAATACAGAACTATAAGTATGGTATCTTCAAATATCTATATGGTAAACGAAAGTAGGAATTTTAACTTAAGTTTAAAAAGTTATGTCTAGGAGTATGCTTCGACTAGATTTATTTATGTATATATATTTTAAAAACAAATGTTTTCATCTACAAACATTTCGTTTGGAACAAGTGTTCAAAGTAACTGTGACTATGACACAATATTGTATATCTAATAATAACTGGATTCAATAAAACTTATATATTAGTATTTCTTAAAAATAAGGTACATGTTTATGAGACGCTATAAATTTTACAAAGCGTTTGATAATTATAATTTTTTTTTTTTTTAAACTGTTTACTGGAGTGCGTTATTGATGAACTCAACTTATTTATTGAGTTTTTTGTAATTACAGTAAATTAGACTGGGTAGTGAATCATCCAGAGTAGACATATTTGTTTTCATTAAAACTTATCGCTGTTATTTAAATAAATAAATATAATACATTTTATTATATTTAAACATTCACACGTCTCCGTAAACACTTGAAAAGAATTATTACATAATATAAATAAGAAATTTCAACGACATGTTCAATCAGATGTGAGTGCCATTATATATCTGAATGATCATGGTTAAAATAACTAAAAGTAAACATATTTTCACAGTATATGATTTAAAAACTTATTCTTTAGTTTAGATACAAAGTTTGTTTAGTAACATTAATATATTACCTCTGAAATTTTGTTAAGTTTTTTTTTTTTTTTTTTTTAGTATGATTTAGAGAAGATAATTACAATCGTAAAAAATAATAATGCCTTTTTATGTTTTGAACTGTCCCAATCTGTCTGGAAAATGAACTTTTCGACCAGATCTTGTGGTTCGGGTAATTTCGGGAAGTGGTTTAGGTACAATTGTAGAAATTGGAACATTTTTTTTCTACAGGAACAAAAGCAGGCTTTAGACGGTCTATCGTGACGCGTTTTGGTTTTCCTTTTACGGTAATAACGAATGTTTTCTCATCACGTTCTTCAACTTTGTATGGACCTTCATATGGATTTTGGAGTGGTTTTCTTCCACCATCGGTTTCTCGACACACTGTTGCGCCATTAGCAACGTATATATTACCAGAGGATCGATTTCGTAATGTACATATCGATCTAGTTGGACCCCTTCAAAAGTGCAATGAGTACCAGTATATACTAACAATGATTGATAGATTTACTCGATGGCCCGAAGCAATTCCCCTGAAAGACATGACAGCGGAAACAGTCGCCACTGCACTCACAACCCATTGGATTGCTCGTCACGGAACCCCTGACAGCATAGTAACCGATGAAAAAAAAACAAAATAGCGGAATATAGAGCCAAGCTGGTGGATGGAGACAGTCTGGATAAACCCGTCAAGGACGCCTTCGGGAGAGTCATTGTCCGGGAGACCCATCAGTTGGCCGAGGCACAGCAGGAGAAGAACGCGCGGCTGCGGGAGGCCTTTGGGATCTCCTCCAACTTTGTAGAGGGCAGTTCCCTCAAGGGGGGCTCACGCGCGGGGCCTGGAGGGCGGGTCGAGGCGCCCTACCTGCCCGTACGCACCCCCAGCCCTGACCTAGAGCCAGAGCCCAAGAAGAAAAAGAGGCACGCTAGTTCTTCTCCCGAAGTCAGAAAAGAGAAGAAGAAGAAATCAAAGAAGAACAAAAAAGACAAATCGTCGTCTAAAAAAGAAAAGAAGAAGAAGAGGTCCCGCTCCAGCGAGTCTTCTTCCTCTAGCGAGCAGGACAGCGACTCGGACAGCGGAGCCTCGGAGAAGAATCGCCGCAAGAGAAAGAAGAAACACGAGGCAAAACAGAAACAAGGCAGCGAGCGAGATAGTAGTTGCGACAGCTCTCCTGAGAAAGTCTCAAAGAAAAAGTCTAAGAAGCAACATTCAGAAGAAAGAGAACATGTGAGCTCTAAAGGGAAGAAGGGAGATAAGGAAGTGGTTGATGTCAGAGGAAGAGATAAAAACAGGAAATCATCTCCAGATGCTGAATCAAATCAGAAAGCACGTGGAGATGAGTCGTATTCCAAATCCTCTAGAAAATATGACAAGTATGATCAACCCAATGAGAAAAACTACATTTCCGGATCCAAAGATGACAGAAAGAAACCCACCTCTCAAAGAAGTCGTTCAGAGGAGTGAAATGAAAACAGAACTGTCAACCTTACCAAGCGCAGTCGCTCTAAAGATCGCGCCCATCGTTCAAGTAGATCTCCTAAACGCAATAAAGATGTTGGTTCCCCCGACAAGTTAGAAGTTGCGCGACGCAGTAGGTCCAAAGATCGCTCTAATCGACGAAGCAAGTCTCCCAAACGTGCCACCAAAGATACCATATCCCCTGATAAAACTGATTACTCCAAGGATCGTTCAAATCGCAGAAGTAGAACTCCTAAACGTGTTCCAAAAGATATTTCTCCTGATAAGACGGATTACACCAAACGTAGTCGCTCAAAGGATCGTTCGCATCGCAGAAATAGTAGATCTCCTAAACGTGTCACCAGGGATGCCAATTCTCCAGACAAATCTAAACTGTCCAAGTACAGTAATTATAGCAGGCAAGATTTGGATTCATCTCGGCGAAGGAGGGACGAGGCTAGTCGATCACCCGTGAAATCGCGATACAGAAGCGCTTCTCCCAAGCACGATCGGGATATTAACCGCAAGTCACGCAGAGATGACAGCAGATCACCAGTTAGAAGAAGGCACAGTCCTCCGGCTAAAAGAGACAGGAGCAGTTCTTCACCTCCCTATAAAAGGCGAGAGAGACATCGCTCACCCTGGCATAACAGGGACCGGGATAATCGTTCTCCAAAACTCTCACGCCGAGACAGGACTAGTAGATCTCCGAGACCTTTCAAAAAAGAAGCAGACAACAGGACCTCGAGGCGTTCTCCGGACAAAAAGAACCATAGTCCTTCCCCAAAACACAGTCGCTCTCTAAAGAATAAGTCCCCCAAAAGGTCCAGGAGTAGAACTTCTAAAGATAGGCGACGGGACAAGAGCTCTGATAATCAAGATAGATCCCCGGTCTATAAATCTAAAACAAATAACTCTGATTCCGCTAGTCATTACAAGAAGTCAACAGTTGATCATTCCTCACGCACTCCGGACAATTCTCCACCTCGTAAGAATGAAAAACAGCCTAATATTACAGAAGGCAAAAGTGATTCAATATCCAATGGGAATGCTGATGTGGTAACGAACGTAATCGAGCTTGCTTCCAAAGAATCTGTCCCCAATACCAACAAACCAGATTTGAACCTTTCTCCCAAACTTTCAGTTAACACTGTGTTTTCTGATAATATCACGTCGGGGTCACCATTTTAATGATACAACATCATTGGATTCACTTTTTTATTTAAATGATATTTTTACATTTGATAATCAAGTTAATTATCAGGAACTATTCAGAAGGATAAATGTGTAGATAATAAAACACAACCAACCAAGGTGACGCGCACAACAGAACGGCGTTCCGATCGTTGTCTTTTGTTATATCAGCTGTCGCTAGGTTACTGATCCAGTGTTTTAAATTATTAATGTTTTTGGTTGTTCAGTGCAATCTACAAAATTTTTAAACATGCCTTTACATCTCCTTTAACTTTTCCACTCGTTCATTTTCCCCACTTTTTCCTTCTTCCTTATGTCTGCCCCATTTTCAACTATCTCCGAATTGAAAAGTTTTTCTAAATGTTTCAAGATTTTTAAACATGCCTTTACATCTCCTTTAACTTCTACACTCGTTCATTTTCCCCACTTTTCCCTTCTTCCTTATTTCTGCCCCATTTTCAACTATCTCCGAATCGGAAAGTATTATCAAAAGTTTCAAAATTTTTAAACATGCCTTTACATCTCCCTTAATTTTAACACATGACCATTTTCCCCACTTCACCCTTCTTCCTTATTTCTGCCCCATTTTCAACTATCTCAGAATTGGAAAGATTTTCTAAAAGTTTCAAGATTTTCAAACATGTCTTTACATCTCCTTTAACTTTTCCATTCGTTAATTCACCCCACTTCTCCCCTCTTCCTTATTTCTGCGCCATTTCCTACTGTCTCCGCATTGGGAAGTGTTTTTTCGAGTTTTAAGATGTCTAAACATGCCTTTACATCTCGTTTAACTTTTCCACTCATTCTTTTTCATCTCTTTTCCCATCTTCCTTATTTCTGCCCCATTTTCTACTATCTCCGAATTAGAAAGTATTTTCTAAAAGTTTAAAGATTTTATAACATGCCTATACATCTCCCTTAACTTTAACACATGACTATTTTGCCCACCTCACCCTTCTTCCGTATTTCTGCCCCATTTTCTACTATCTCCAAATCGGAAAGTATTATCAAAAGTTTCAAAATTTTTAAACATGCCTTTACATCTCCTTTAACTTTTCCACTCGTTCATTTTCCCCACTTCACCCTCCTTCCTTATTTCTGCCCCATTTTCAACTATCACCGAATCGGAAAGTATTATCAAATGTTTCAAAATTTTTAAACATGCCTTTACATCTCTTTAAACTTATCCACTCGTTCATTTTCCCCGCTTTTCCCTTCTTCCTTATTTCTGCCCCATTTTCTACTATCTCCGAATCGGAAAGTATTATCAAAAGTTTGTAAATTTTTAAACATGCCTTTACATCTCTTTAAACTTATCCACTCGTTCATTTTACCCACTTTTCCCTTCTTCCTTACTTCTGCCCCATTTTCAACTATCTCCGAATCGGAAAGTATTATGAAAAATTTCAAAATTTTTAAACATGCCTTTACATCTCGTTTAACTTTTCCACTCGTTTATTTTCCCCACTTTTCCCTTCTTCCTTATTTCTGCCCCATTTTCAACTATCTCCGAATTGTAAAGTATTTTCAAAAGTTTCAAGACTTTTAAACATGCCTTTACATCTCTAATACCTTAACTTTAACACATGACCATTTTCCCCACTTCACCCTTCTTCCTTATTTCTGCCCCATTTTCAACTATCTCCGAATTGAAAAGTTTTTCTAAATGTTTCAAGATTTTTAAACATGCCTTTACATCTCTTTAAACTTATCCACTCGTTCATTTTCCCCACTTTTCCCTTCTTCCTAATTTCTGCACCATTTTCTACTATCTCCTAATCGGAAAGTATTATCAAAAGTTTCAAAATTTTTAAACATGCTTTTACATCTCCCTTAACTTTAACAAATGACCATTTTCCCCACTTCACGGTTCTTCCTTATTTCTGCCCCATTTTCAACTATCTCCGAATTGAAAAGTTTTTCTAAATGTTTCAAGATTTTTAAACATGCCTTTACATCTCCTTTAACTTCTCCACTCGTTCATTTTCAACACTTTTCCCTTCTTCCTTATTTCTGCCCCATTTTCTATTATCTCCGAATCGGAAAGTATTATCAAAAGTTTCAAAATTTTTAAACATGCCTTTACATCTCTTTAAACTTATCCACTCGTTCATTTTCCCCACTTTTCCCTTCTTCCTAATTTCTGCACCATTTTCTACTATCTCCGAATCGGAAAGTATTATCAAAAGTTTCAAAATTTTTAAACATGCTTTTACATCTCCCTTAACTTTAACAAATGACAATTTTCCCCACTTCACGGTTCTTCCTTATTTCTGCCCCATTTTCAACTATCTCCGAATTGAAAAGTTTTTCTAAATGTTTCAAGATTTTTAAACATGCCTTTACTTAACTTCTCCACTCGTTCATTTTCCCCACTTCACCCTCCTTCCTTATTTCTGCCCCATTTTCAACTATCTCCGAATCGGAAAGTATTATGAAAAGTTTCAAAAATTTTAAACATGCCTTTACATCTCCCTTAACTTTAACACATGACCATTTTCCACAATTCTCCCTTGTTCCTTATTTCTGCCACATTTTCAACTATCTCCGAATTGAAAAGTTTTTCTAAATGTTTCAAGATTATTAAACATGCCTTTACATCTCCTTTAACTTTGCCACTCGTTCATTTTCCCCACTTTTCCCTTCTTCCTTATTTCTGTCCCATTTTCAACTATCTCCGAATCGGAAAGTATTATGAAAAGTTTAAAAATTTTTAAACATGCCTTTACATCTCCTTTAACTTTTCCACTCGTTCATTTTCCCCACTTCACCCTCCTTCCTAATTTCTGCCCCATTTTCAACTATCACCGAATCGGAAAGTATTATCAAATGTTTCAAAATTTTTAAACATGCCTTTACATCTCTTTAAACTTATCCACTCGTTCATTTTTCCCACTTTTCCCTTCTTCCTAATTTCTGCACCATTTTCTACTATCTCCAAATCGGAAAGTATTATCAAATGTTTCAAAATTTTTAAACATGCCTTTACATCTCTTTAAACTTATCCACTCGTTCATTTTTCCCACTTTTCCCTTCTTCCTAATTTCTGCACCATTTTCTACTATCTCCAAATCGGAAAGTATTATCAAAAGTTTCAAAATTTTTAAACATGCTTTTACATCTCCCTTAACTTTAACAAATGACCATTTTCCCCACTTCACGGTTCTTCCTTATTTCTGCCCCATTTTCAACTATCTCCGAATTGAAAAGTTTTTCTAAATGTTTCAAGATTTTTAAACATGCCTTTACATCTCCTTTAACTTCTCCACTCGTTCATGTTCAACACTTTTCCCTTCTTCCTTATTTCTGCCCCATTTTCTATTATCTCCGAATCGGAAAGTATTATCAAAAGTTTCAAAATTTTTAAACATGCCTTTACATCTCTTTAAACTTATCCACTCGTTCATTTTACCCACTTTTCCCTTCTTCCTTACTTCTGCCCCATTTTCAACTATCTCCGAATCGGAAAGTATTATGAAAAATTTCAAAATTTTTAAACATGCCTTTACATCTCGTTTAACTTTTCCACTCGTTTATTTTCCCCACTTTTCCCTTCTTCCTTATTTCTGCCCCATTTTCAACTATCTCCGAATTGTAAAGTATTTTCAAAAGTTTCAAGACTTTTAAACATGCCTTTACATCTCTAATACCTTAACTTTAACACATGACCATTTTCCCCACTTCACCCTTCTTCCTTATTTCTGCCCCATTTTCAACTATCTCCGAATTGAAAAGTTTTTCTAAATGTTTCAAGATTTTTAAACATGCCTTTACATCTCTTTAAACTTATCCACTCGTTCATTTTCCCCACTTTTCCCTTCTTCCTAATTTCTGCACCATTTTCTACTATCTCCTAATCGGAAAGTATTATCAAAAGTTTCAAAATTTTTAAACATGCTTTTACATCTCCCTTAACTTTAACAAATGACCATTTTCCCCACTTCACGGTTCTTCCTTATTTCTGCCCCATTTTCAACTATCTCCGAATTGAAAAGTTTTTCTAAATGTTTCAAGATTTTTAAACATGCCTTTACATCTCCTTTAACTTCTCCACTCGTTCATTTTCAACACTTTTCCCTTCTTCCTTATTTCTGCCCCATTTTCTATTATCTCCGAATCGGAAAGTATTATCAAAAGTTTCAAAATTTTTAAACATGCCTTTACATCTCTTTAAACTTATCCACTCGTTCATTTTCCCCACTTTTCCCTTCTTCCTAATTTCTGCACCATTTTCTACTATCTCCGAATCGGAAAGTATTATCAAAAGTTTCAAAATTTTTAAACATGCTTTTACATCTCCCTTAACTTTAACAAATGACAATTTTCCCCACTTCACGGTTCTTCCTTATTTCTGCCCCATTTTCAACTATCTCCGAATTGAAAAGTTTTTCTAAATGTTTCAAGATTTTTAAACATGCCTTTACTTAACTTCTCCACCCGTTCATTTTCCCCACTTCACCCTCCTTCCTTATTTCTGCCCCATTTTCAACTATCTCCGAATCGGAAAGTATTATGAAAAGTTTCAAAAATTTTAAACATGCCTTTACATCTCCCTTAACTTTAACACATGACCATTTTCCACAATTCTCCCTTGTTCCTTATTTCTGCCACATTTTCAACTATCTCCGAATTGAAAAGTTTTTCTAAATGTTTCAAGATTATTAAACATGCCTTTACATCTCCTTTAACTTTGCCACTCGTTCATTTTCCCCACTTTTCCCTTCTTCCTTATTTCTGTCCCATTTTCAACTATCTCCGAATCGGAAAGTATTATGAAAAGTTTAAAAATTTTTAAACATGCCTTTACATCTCCTTTAACTTTTCCACTCGTTCATTTTCCCCACTTCACCCTCCTTCCTAATTTCTGCCCCATTTTCAACTATCACCGAATCGGAAAGTATTATCAAATGTTTCAAAATTTTTAAACATGCCTTTACATCTCTTTAAACTTATCCACTCGTTCATTTTTCCCACTTTTCCCTTCTTCCTAATTTCTGCACCATTTTCTACTATCTCCAAATCGGAAAGTATTATCAAAAGTTTCAAAATTTTTAAACATGCCTTTACATCTCCTTTAACTTTTCCACTCGTTCATTTTCCCCACTTTTTCCTTCTTCCTTATGTCTGCCCCATTATCAACGATCTCCGAATTGAAAAGTTTTTCTAAATGTTTCAAGATTTTTAAACATGCCTTTACATCTCCTTTAACTTCTACACTCGTTCATTTTCCCCACTTTTCCCTTCTTCCTTATTTCTGCCCCATTTTCAACTATCTCCGAATCGGAAAGTATTATCAAAAGTTTCAAAATTTTTAAACATGCCTTGACATCTCCCTTAATTTTAACACATGACCATTTTCCCCACTTCACCCTTCTTCCTTATTTCTGCCCCATTTCCTACTGTCTCCGCATTGGGAAGTGTTTTTTCGAGTTTTAAGATGTCTAAACATGCCTTTACATCTCGTTTAACTTTTCCACTCATTCTTTTTCATCTCTTTTCCCATCTTCCTTATTTCTGCCCCATTTTCTACTATCTCCGAATTAGAAAGTATTTTCTAAAAGTTTAAAGATTTTATAACATGCCTATACATCTCCCTTAACTTTAACACATGACTATTTTGCCCACCTCACCCTTCTTCCGTATTTCTGCCCCATTTTCTACTATCTCCGAATTGAAAAGTTTTTCTAAATGTTTCAAGATTTTTAAACATGCGTTTACATCTCGTTTAACTTTTCCACTCATTCTTTTTCATCTCTTTTCCCATCTTCCTTATTTCTGCCCCATTTTCTACTATCTCCGAATAAGAAAGTATTTTCTAAAAGTTTAAAGATTTTATAACATGCCTATACATCTCCCTTAACTTTAACACATGACTATTTTGCCCACCTCACCCTTCTTCCGTATTTCTGCCCCATTTTCTACTATCTCCAAATCGGAAAGTATTATCAAAAGTTTCAAAATTTTTAAACATGCCTTTACATCTCTTTAAACTTATCCACTCGTTCATTTTCCCCACTTTTCCCTTCTTCCTAATTTCTGCACCATTTTCTACTATCTCCAAATCGGAAAGTATTATCAAAAGTTTCAAAATTTTTAAACATGCCTTTACATCTCCTTTAACTTTTCCACTCGTTCATTTTCCCCACTTTTTCCTTCTTCCTTATGTCTGCCCCATTTTCAACTATCTCCGAATTGAAAAGTTTTTCTAAATGTTTCAAGATTATTAAACATGCCTTTACATCTCCTTTAACTTTTCCACTCGTTCATTTTCCCCACTTCACCCTCCTTCCTTATTTCTGCCCCATTTTCAACTATCACCGAATCGGAAAGTATTATCAAATGTTTCAAAATTTTTAAACATGCCTTTACATCTCCCTTAACTTTAACACATGACCATTTTCCCCACTTCACGGTTCTTCCTTATTTCTGCCCCATTTTCAACTATCTCCGAATTGAAAAGTTTATCTAAATGTTTCAAGATTTTTAAACATGCCTTTACATCTCCTTTAACTTCTCCACTCGTTCATTTTCCCCACTTTTCCCTACTTCCTTATTTCTGCCCCATTTTCAACTATCTCCGAATCGGAAAGTATTATGAAAAATTTCAAAATTTTTAAACATGCCTTTACATCCCCTTTAACTTTTCCACTCGTTCATTTTCCCCACTTTTCCCTTCTTCCTTATTTTTGCCCCATTTTCAACTATCACCGAATCGGAAAGTATTATCAAATGTTTCAAAATTTTTAAACATGCCTTTACATCTCTTTAAACTTATCCAGTCGTTCATTTTCCCCACTTTTCCCTTCTTCCTAATTTCTGCACCATTTTCTACTATCTCCAAATCGGAAAGTATTATCAAAAGTTTCAAAATTTTTAAACATGCCTTTACATCTCCTTTAACTTTTCCACTCGTTCATTTTCCCCACTTTTTCCTTCTTCCTTATGTCTGCCCCATTTTCAACTATCTCCGAATCGGAAAGTATTATCAAAAGTTTCAAAATTTTTAAACATGCCTTTACATCTCCCTTAATTTTAACACATGACCATTTTCCCCACTTCACCCTTCTTCCTTATTTCTGCCCCATTTTCAACTATCTCCGAATTGAAAAGTTTTTCTAAATGTTTCAAGATTTTTAAACATGCCTTTACTTAACTTCTCCACCCGTTCATTTTCCCCACTTCACCCTCCTTCCTTATTTCTGCCCCATTTTCAACTATCTCCGAATCGGAAAGTATTATGAAAAGTTTCAAAAATTTTAAACATGCCTTTACATCTCCCTTAACTTTAACACATGACCATTTTCCACAATTCTCCCTTGTTCCTTATTTCTGCCACATTTTCAACTATCTCCGAATTGAAAAGTTTTTCTAAATGTTTCAAGATTATTAAACATGCCTTTACATCTCCTTTAACTTTGCCACTCGTTCATTTTCCCCACTTTTCCCTTCTTCCTTATTTCTGTCCCATTTTCAACTATCTCCGAATCGGAAAGTATTATGAAAAGTTTAAAAATTTTTAAACATGCCTTTACATCTCCTTTAACTTTTCCACTCGTTCATTTTCCCCACTTCACCCTCCTTCCTAATTTCTGCCCCATTTTCAACTATCACCGAATCGGAAAGTATTATCAAATGTTTCAAAATTTTTAAACATGCCTTTACATCTCTTTAAACTTATCCACTCGTTCATTTTTCCCACTTTTCCCTTCTTCCTAATTTCTGCACCATTTTCTACTATCTCCAAATCGGAAAGTATTATCAAAAGTTTCAAAATTTTTAAACATGCCTTTACATCTCCTTTAACTTTTCCACTCGTTCATTTTCCCCACTTTTTCCTTCTTCCTTATGTCTGCCCCATTATCAACGATCTCCGAATTGAAAAGTTTTTCTAAATGTTTCAAGATTTTTAAACATGCCTTTACATCTCCTTTAACTTCTACACTCGTTCATTTTCCCCACTTTTCCCTTCTTCCTTATTTCTGCCCCATTTTCAACTATCTCCGAATCGGAAAGTATTATCAAAAGTTTCAAAATTTTTAAACATGCCTTTACATCTCCCTTAATTTTAACACATGACCATTTTCCCCACTTCACCCTTCTTCCTTATTTCTGCCCCATTTCCTACTGTCTCCGCATTGGGAAGTGTTTTTTCGAGTTTTAAGATGTCTAAACATGCCTTTACATCTCGTTTAACTTTTCCACTCATTCTTTTTCATCTCTTTTCCCATCTTCCTTATTTCTGCCCCATTTTCTACTATCTCCGAATTAGAAAGTATTTTCTAAAAGTTTAAAGATTTTATAACATGCCTATACATCTCCCTTAACTTTAACACATGACTATTTTGCCCACCTCACCCTTCTTCCGTATTTCTGCCCCATTTTCTACTATCTCCGAATTGAAAAGTTTTTCTAAATGTTTCAAGATTTTTAAACATGCCTTTACATCTCGTTTAACTTTTCCACTCATTCTTTTTCATCTCTTTTCCCATCTTCCTTATTTCTGCCCCATTTTCTACTATCTCCGAATAAGAAAGTATTTTCTAAAAGTTTAAAGATTTTATAACATGCCTATACATCTCCCTTAACTTTAACACATGACTATTTTGCCCACCTCACCCTTCTTCCGTATTTCTGCCCCATTTTCTACTATCTCCAAATCGGAAAGTATTATCAAAAGTTTCAAAATTTTTAAACATGCCTTTACATCTCTTTAAACTTATCCACTCGTTCATTTTCCCCACTTTTCCCTTTTTCCTAATTTCTGCACCATTTTCTACTATCTCCAAATCGGAAAGTATTATCAAAAGTTTCAAAATTTTTAAACATGCCTTTACATCTCCTTTAACTTTTCCACTCGTTCATTTTCCCCACTTTTTCCTTCTTCCTTATGTCTGCCCCATTTTCAACTATCTCCGAATTGAAAAGTTTTTCTAAATGTTTCAAGATTATTAAACATGCCTTTACATCTCCTTTAACTTTTCCACTCGTTCATTTTCCCCACTTCACCCTCCTTCCTTATTTCTGCCCCATTTTCAACTATCACCGAATCGGAAAGTATTATCAAATGTTTCAAAATTTTTAAACATGCCTTTACATCTCCCTTAACTTTAACACATGACCATTTTCCCCACTTCACGGTTCTTCCTTATTTCTGCCCCATTTTCAACTATCTCCGAATTGAAAAGTTTATCTAAATGTTTCAAGATTTTTAAACATGCCTTTACATCTCCTTTAACTTCTCCACTCGTTCATTTTCCCCACTTTTCCCTACTTCCTTATTTCTGCCCCATTTTCAACTATCTCCGAATCGGAAAGTATTATGAAAAATTTCAAAATTTTTAAACATGCCTTTACACCCCCTTTAACTTTTCCACTCGTTCATTTTCCCCACTTTTCCCTTCTTCCTTATTTTTGCCCCATTTTCAACTATCACCGAATCGGAAAGTATTATCAAATGTTTCAAAATTTTTAAACATGCCTTTACATCTCTTTAAACTTATCCAGTCGTTCATTTTCCCCACTTTTCCCTTCTTCCTAATTTCTGCACCATTTTCTACTATCTCCAAATCGGAAAGTATTATCAAAAGTTTCAAAATTTTTAAACATGCCTTTACATCTCCTTTAACTTCTACACTCGTTCATTTTCCCCACTTTTCCCTTCTTCCTTATTTCTGCCCCATTTTCAACTATCTCCGAATCGGAAAGTATTATCAAAAGTTTCAAAATTTTTAAACATGCCTTTACATCTCCCTTAATTTTAACACATGACCATTTTCCCCACTTCACCCTTCTTCCTTATTTCTGCCCCATTTTCAACTATCTCAGAATTGGAAAGATTTTCTAAAAGTTTCAAGATTTTCAAACATGTCTTTACATCTCCTTTAACTTTTCCATTCGTTAATTCACCCCACTTCTCCCCTCTTCCTTATTTCTGCGCCATTTCCTACTGTCTCCGCATTGGGAAGTGTTTTTTCGAGTTTTAAGATGTCTAAACATGCCTTTACATCTCGTTTAACTTTTCCACTCATTCTTTTTCATCTCTTTTCCCATCTTCCTTATTTCTGCCCCATTTTCTACTATCTCCGAATTAGAAAGTATTTTCTAAAAGTTTAAAGATTTTATAACATGCCTATACATCTCCCTTAACTTTAACACATGACTATTTTGCCCACCTCACCCTTCTTCCGTATTTCTGCCCCATTTTCTACTATCTCCAAATCGGAAAGTATTATCAAAAGTTTCAAAATTTTTAAACATGCCTTTACATCTCCTTTAACTTTTCCACTCGTTCATTTTCCCCACTTCACCCTCCTTCCTTATTTCTGCCCCATTTTCAACTATCACCGAATCGGAAAGTATTATCAAATGTTTCAAAATTTTTAAACATGCCTTTACATCTCTTTAAACTTATCCACTCGTTCATTTTCCCCGCTTTTCCCTTCTTCCTAATTTCTGCCCCATTTTCTACTATCTCCGAATCGGAAAGTATTATCAAAAGTTTGTAAATTTTTAAACATGCCTTTACATCTCTTTAAACTTATCCACTCGTTCATTTTCCCCACTTTTCCTTTCTTCCTTACTTCTGCCCCATTTTCAACTATCTCCGAATCGGAAAGTATTATGAAAAATTTCAAAATTTTTAAACATGCCTTTACATCTCGTTTAACTTTTCCACTCGTTTATTTTCCCCACTTTTCCCTTCTTCCTTATTTCTGCCCCATTTTCAACTATCTCCGAATTGTAAAGTATTTTCAAAAGTTTCAAGACTTTTAAACATGCCTTTACATCTCCCTTAACTTTAACACATGACCATTTTCCCCACTTCACCCTTCTTCCTTATTTCTGCCCCATTTTCAACTATCTCCGAATTGAAAAGTTTTTCTAAATGTTTCAAGATTTTTAAACATGCCTTTACATCTCTTTAAACTTATCCACTCGTTCATTTTCCCCACTTTTCCCTTCTTCCTAATTTCTGCACCATTTTCTACTATCTCCTAATCGGAAAGTATTATCAAAAGTTTCAAAATTTTTAAACATGCTTTTACATCTCCCTTAACTTTAACAAATGACCATTTTCCCCACTTCACGGTTCTTCCTTATTTCTGCCCCATTTTCAACTATCTCCGAATTGAAAAGTTTTTCTAAATGTTTCAAGATTTTTAAACATGCCTTTACATCTCCTTTAACTTCTCCACTCGTTCATTTTCAACACTTTTCCCTTCTTCCTTATTTCTGCCCCATTTTCTATTATCTCCGAATCGGAAAGTATTATCAAAAGTTTCAAAATTTTTAAACATGCCTTTACATCTCTTTAAACTTATCCACTCGTTCATTTTCCCCACTTTTCCCTTCTTCCTAATTTCTGCACCATTTTCTACTATCTCCGAATCGGAAAGTATTATCAAAAGTTTCAAAATTTTTAAACATGCTTTTCATCTCCCTTAACTTTAACAAATGACAATTTTCCCCACTTCACGGTTCTTCCTTATTTCTGCCCCATTTTCAACTATCTCCGAATTGAAAAGTTTTTCTAAATGTTTCAAGATTTTTAAACATGCCTTTACTTAACTTCTCCACTCGTTCATTTTCCCCACTTCACCCTCCTTCCTTATTTCTGCCCCATTTTCAACTATCTCCGAATCGGAAAGTATTATGAAAAGTTTCAAAAATTTTAAACATGCCTTTACATCTCCCTTAACTTTAACACATGACCATTTTCCACACTTCTCCCTTGTTCCTTATTTCTGCCACATTTTCAACTATCTCCGAATTGAAAAGTTTTTCTAAATGTTTCAAGATTATTAAACATGCCTTTACATCTCCTTTAACTTTGCCACTCGTTCATTTTCCCCACTTTTCCCTTCTTCCTTATTTCTGTCCCATTTTCAACTATCTCCGAATCGGAAAGTATTATGAAAAGTTAAAAAATTTTTAAACATGCCTTTACATCTCCTTTAACTTTTCCACTCGTTCATTTTCCCCACTTCACCCTCCTTCCTAATTTCTGCCCCATTTTCAACTATCACCGAATCGGAAAGTATTATCAAATGTTTCAAAATTTTTAAACATGCCTTTACATCTCTTTAAACTTATCCACTCGTTCATTTTTCCCACTTTTCCCTTCTTCCTAATTTCTGCACCATTTTCTACTATCTCCAAATCGGAAAGTATTATCAAAAGTTTCAAAATTTTTAAACATGCCTTTACATCTCCTTTAACTTTTCCACTCGTTCATTTTCCCCACTTTTTCCTTCTTCCTTATGTCTGCCCCATTATCAACGATCTCCGAATTGAAAAGTTTTTCTAAATGTTTCAAGATTTTTAAACATGCCTTTACATCTCCTTTAACTTCTACACTCGTTCATTTTCCCCACTTTTCCCTTCTTCCTTTTTTCTGCCCCATTTTCAACTATCTCCGAATCGGAAAGTATTATCAAAAGTTTCAAAATTTTTAAACATGCCTTTACATCTCCCTTAATTTTAACACATGACCATTTTCCCCACTTCACCCTTCTTCCTTATTTCTGCCCCATTTCCTACTGTCTCCGCATTGGGAAGTGTTTTTTCGAGTTTTAAGATGTCTAAACATGCCTTTACATCTCGTTTAACTTTTCCACTCATTCTTTTTCATCTCTTTTCCCATCTTCCTTATTTCTGCCCCATTTTCTACTATCTCCGAATTAGAAAGTATTTTCTAAAAGTTTAAAGATTTTATAACATGCCTATACATCTCCCTTAACTTTAACACATGACTATTTTGCCCACCTCACCCTTCTTCCGTATTTCTGCCCCATTTTCTACTATCTCCGAATTGAAAAGTTTTTCTAAATGTTTCAAGATTTTTAAACATGCCTTTACATCTCGTTTAACTTTTCCACTCATTCTTTTTCATCTCTTTTCCCATCTTCCTTATTTCTGCCCCATTTTCTACTATCTCCGAATAAGAAAGTATTTTCTAAAAGTTTAAAGATTTTATAACATGCCTATACATCTCCCTTAACTTTAACACATGACTATTTTGCCCACCTCACCCTTCTTCCGTATTTCTGCCCCATTTTCTACTATCTCCAAATCGGAAAGTATTATCAAAAGTTTCAAAATTTTTAAACATGCCTTTACATCTCTTTAAACTTATCCACTCGTTCATTTTCCCCACTTTTCCCTTTTTCCTAATTTCTGCACCATTTTCTACTATCTCCAAATCGGAAAGTATTATCAAAAGTTTCAAAATTTTTAAACATGCCTTTACATCTCCTTTAACTTTTCCACTCGTTCATTTTCCCCACTTTTTCCTTCTTCCTTATGTCTGCCCCATTTTCAACTATCTCCGAATTGAAAAGTTTTTCTAAATGTTTCAAGATTATTAAACATGCCTTTACATCTCCTTTAACTTTTCCACTCGTTCATTTTCCCCACTTCACCCTCCTTCCTTATTTCTGCCCCATTTTCAACTATCACCGAATCGGAAAGTATTATCAAATGTTTCAAAATTTTTAAACATGCCTTTACATCTCCCTTAACTTTAACACATGACCATTTTCCCCACTTCACGGTTCTTCCTTATTTCTGCCCCATTTTCGTTTCAAGATTATTAAACATGCCTTTACATCTCCCTTAACTTTAACACATGACCATTTTCCCCACTTCACGGTTCTTCCTTATTTCTGCCCCATTTTTGTTTCAAGATTATTAAACATGCCTTTACATCTCCTTTAACTTTTCCACTCGTTCATTTTCCCCACTTTTCCCTTCTTCCTTATTTCTGCCCCAGTTTCAACTATCTCCGAATCGGAAAGTATTATGAAAAGTTTCAAAATTTTTAATCATGCCTTTACATTTCTTTAAACTTATCCACTAGTTCATTTTCCCCACTTTTCCCTTCTTCCTTATTTCTGCCCCATTTTCTACTATCTCCGAATCGGAAAGTATTATGAAAAGTTTCAAGACTTTTAAACATGCCTTTACATCTCCCTTAACTTTAACACATGACCATTTTCCCCACTTCACCCTCCTTCCTTATGTCTGCCCCATTTTCAACTATCTCCGAATTGAAAAGTTTTTCTAAATATTTCAAGATTATTAAACATGCCTTTACATCTCCTTTAACTTTTCCACTCGTTCATTTTCCCCACTTTTCCCTTCTTCCTTATTTCTGCCCCTTTTTCAACTATCTCCGAATCGGAAAGTATTATGAAAAGTTTCAAAATTTTTAATCATGCCTTTACATCTCTTTAAACTTATCCACTCGTTCATTTTTCCCACTTTTCCCTTCTTCCTTATTTCTGCCCCATTTTCTACTATCTCCGAATCGGAAAGTATTATCAAAAGTTTCAAAATTTTTAAACATGCCTTTACATCTCTTTAAACTTATCCACTCGTTCATTTTCCCCACTTTTCCCTTCTTCCTAATTTCTGCACCATTTTCTACTATCTCCAAATCGGAAAGTATTATCAAAAGTTTCAAAATTTTTAAACATGCCTTTACATCTCTTTAAACTTATCCACTCGTTCATTTTCCCCACTTTTCCCTTCTTCCTAATTTCTGCACCATTTTCTACTATCTCCAAATCGGAAAGTATTATCAAAAGTTAGAAAATTTTTAAACATGCCTTTACATCTCCTTTAACTTTTCCACTCGTTCATTTTCCCCACTTTTTCCTTCTTCCTTATGTCTGCCCCATTTTCAACTATCTCCGAATTGAAAAATTTTTCTAAATGTTTCAAGATTATTAAACATGCCTTTACATCTCCTTTAACTTTTCCACTCGTTCATTTTCCCCACTTCACCCTCCTTCCTTATTTCTGCCCCATTTTCAACTATCACCGAATCGGAAAGTATTATCAAATGTTTCAAAATTTTTAAACATGCCTTTACATCTCCCTTAACTTTAACACATGACCATTTTCCCCACTTCACGGTTCTTCCTTATTTCTGCCCCATTTTCAACAATCTTCGAATTGAAAAGTTTTTCTAAATGTTTCAAGATTATTAAACATGCCTTTACATCTCCTTTAACTTTTCCACTCGTTCATTTTCCCCACTTTTCCCTTCTTCCTTATTTCTGCCCCAGTTTCAACTATCTCCGAATCGGAAAGTATTATGAAAAGTTTCAAAATTTTTAATCATGCCTTTACATCTCTTTAAACTTATCAACTAGTTCATTTTCCCCACTTTTCCCTTTTACTTTATTTCTGCCCCATTTTCTACTATCTCCGAATCGGAAAGTATTATGAAAAGTTTCAAGACTTTTAAACATGCCTTTACATCTCCCTTAACTTTAACACATGACCATTTTCCCCACTTCACCCTCCTTCCTTATGTCTGCCCCATTTTCAACTATCTCCGAATTAAAAAGTTTTTCTAAATGTTTCAAGATTATTAAACATGCCTTTACATCTCCTTTAACTTTTCCACTCGTTCATTTTCCCCACTTTTCCCTTCTTCCTTATTTCTGCCCCAGTTTCAACTATCTCCGAATCGGAAAGTATTATGAAAAGTTTCAAAATTTTTAATCATGCCTTTACATCTCTTTAAACTTATCAACTAGTTCATTTTCCCCACTTTTCCCTTTTTCCTTATTTCTGCCCCATTTTCTACTATCTCCGAATCGGAAAGTATTATGAAAAGTTTCAAGACTTTTAAACATGCCTTTACATCTCCCTTAACTTTAACACATGACCATTTTCCCCACTTCACCCTCCTTCCTTATGTCTGCCCCATTTTCAACTATCTCCGAATTAAAAAGTTTTTCTAAATGTTTCAAGATTATTAAACATGCCTTTACATCTCCTTTAACTTTTCCACTCGTTCATTTTCCCCACTTTTCCCTTCTTCCATATTTCTGCCCCATTTTCAACTATCTCCGAATCGGAAAGTATTATGAAAAGTTTCAAAATTTTTAATCATGCCTTTACATCTCTTTAAACTTATCCACTCGTTCATTTTCCCCACTTTTCCCTTCTTCCTTATTTCTGCCCCATTTTCTACTATCTCCGAATCGGAAAGTATTATCAAAAGTTTCAAAATTTTTAAACATGCCTTTACATCTCTTTAAACTTATCCACTCGTTCATTTTCCCCACTTTTCCCTTCTTCCTAATTTCTGCACCATTTTCTACTATCTCCAAATCGGAAAGTATTATCAAAAGTTTCAAAATTTTTAAACATGCCTTTACATCTCTTTAAACTTATCCACTCGTTCATTTTCCCCACTTTTCCCTTCTTCCTAATTTCTGCACCATTTTCTACTATCTCCAAATCGGAAAGTATTATCAAAAGTTAGAAAATTTTTAAACATGCCTTTACATCTCCTTTAACTTTTCCACTCGTTCATTTTCCCCACTTTTTCCTTCTTCCTTATGTCTGCCCCATTTTCAACTATCTCCGAATTGAAAAATTTTTCTAAATGTTTCAAGATTATTAAACATGCCTTTACATCTCCTTTAACTTTTCCACTCGTTCATTTTCCCCACTTCACCCTCCTTCCTTATTTCTGCCCCATTTTCAACTATCACCGAATCGGAAAGTATTATCAAATGTTTCAAAATTTTTAAACATGCCTTTACATCTCCCTTAACTTTAACACATGACCATTTTCCCCACTTCACGGTTCTTCCTTATTTCTGCCCCATTTTCAACAATCTTCGAATTGAAAAGTTTTTCTAAATGTTTCAAGATTATTAAACATGCCTTTACATCTCCTTTAACTTTTCCACTCGTTCATTTTCCCCACTTTTCCCTTCTTCCTTATTTCTGCCCCAGTTTCAACTATCTCCGAATCGGAAAGTATTATGAAAAGTTTCAAAATTTTTAATCATGCCTTTACATCTCTTTAAACTTATCAACTAGTTCATTTTCCCCACTTTTCCCTTTTACTTTATTTCTGCCCCATTTTCTACTATCTCCGAATCGGAAAGTATTATGAAAAGTTTCAAGACTTTTAAACATGCCTTTACATCTCCCTTAACTTTAACACATGACCATTTTCCCCACTTCACCCTCCTTCCTTATGTCTGCCCCATTTTCAACTATCTCCGAATTAAAAAGTTTTTCTAAATGTTTCAAGATTATTAAACATGCCTTTACATCTCCTTTAACTTTTCCACTCGTTCATTTTCCCCACTTTTCCCTTCTTCCTTATTTCTGCCCCAGTTTCAACTATCTCCGAATCGGAAAGTATTATGAAAAGTTTCAAAATTTTTAATCATGCCTTTACATCTCTTTAAACTTATCAACTAGTTCATTTTCCCCACTTTTCCCTTTTTCCTTATTTCTGCCCCATTTTCTACTATCTCCGAATCGGAAAGTATTATGAAAAGTTTCAAGACTTTTAAACATGCCTTTACATCTCCCTTAACTTTAACACATGACCATTTTCCCCACTTCACCCTCCTTCCTTATGTCTGCCCCATTTTCAACTATCTCCGAATTAAAAAGTTTTTCTAAATGTTTCAAGATTATTAAACATGCCTTTACATCTCCTTTAACTTTTCCACTCGTTCATTTTCCCCACTTTTCCCTTCTTCCATATTTCTGCCCCATTTTCAACTATCTCCGAATCGGAAAGTATTATGAAAAGTTTCAAAATTTTTAATCATGCCTTTACATCTCTTTAAACTTATCCACTCGTTCATTTTCCCCACTTTTCCCTTCTTCCTTATGTCTGCCCCATTATCAACGATCTCCGAATTGAAAAGTTTTTCTAAATGTTTCAAGATTTTTAAACATGCCTTTACATCTCCTTTAACTTCTACACTCGTTCATTTTCCCCACTTTTCCCTTCTTCCTTATTTCTGCCCCATTTTCAACTATCTCCGAATCGGAAAGTATTATCAAAAGTTTCAAAATTTTTAAACATGCCTTTACATCTCCCTTAATTTTAACACATGACCATTTTCCCCACTTCACCCTTCTTCCTTATTTCTGCCCCATTTCCTACTGTCTCCGCATTGGGAAGTGTTTTTTCGAGTTTTAAGATGTCTAAACATGCCTTTACATCTCGTTTAACTTTTCCACTCATTCTTTTTCATCTCTTTTCCCATCTTCCTTATTTCTGCCCCATTTTCTACTATCTCTGAATTAGAAAGTATTTTCTAAAAGTTTAAAGATTTTATAACATGCCTATACATCTCCCTTAACTTTAACACATGACTATTTTGCCCACCTCACCCTTCTTCCTTATTTCTGCCCCATTTTCAACTATCTCCGAATCGGAAAGTATTATCAAATGTTTCAAAATTTTTAAACATGCCTTTACATCTCTTTAAACTTATCCACTCGTTCATTTTCCCCACTTTTCCCTTCTTCCTTATTTCTGCCCCATTTTCTACTATCTCCGAATCGGAAAGTATTATCAAAAGTTTGTAAATTTTTAAACATGCCTTTACATCTCTTTAAACTTATCCACTCGTTCATTTTCCCCACTTTTCCCTACTTCCTTATTTCTGCCCCATTTTCAACTATCTCCGAATCGGAAAGTATTATGAAAAGTTTCAAAATTTTTAAACATGCCTTTACTTCTCCTTTAACTTTTCCACTCGTTCATTTTCCCCACTTTTCCCTTCTTCCTAATTTCTGCACCATTTTCTACTATCTCCTAATCGGAAAGTATTATCAAAAGTTTCAAAATTTTTAAACATGCTTTTACATCTCCCTTAACTTTAACAAATGACCATTTTCCCCACTTCACGGTTCTTCCTTATTTCTGCCCCATTTTCAACTATCTCCGAATTGAAAAGTTTTTCTAAATGTTTCAAGATTTTTAAACATGCCTTTACATCTCCTTTAACTTCTCCACTCGTTCATTTTCAACACTTTTCCCTTGTTCCTTATTTCTGCCCCATTTTCTATTATCTCCGAATCGGAAAGTATTATCAAAAGTTTCAAAATTTTTAAACATGCCTTTACATCTCTTTAAACTTATCCACTCGTTCATTTTCCCCACTTTTCCCTTCTTCCTAATTTCTGCACCATTTTCTACTATCTCCGAATCGGAAAGTATTATCAAAAGTTTCAAAATTTTTAAACATGCTTTTACATCTCCCTTAACTTTAACAAATGACAATTTTCCCCACTTCACGGTTCTTCCTTATTTCTGCCCCATTTTCAACTATCTCCGAATTGAAAAGTTTTTCTAAATGTTTCAAGATTTTTAAACATGCCTTTACTTAACTTCTCCACTCGTTCATTTTCCCCACTTCACCCTCCTTCCTTATTTCTGCCCCATTTTCAACTATCTCCGAATCGGAAAGTTTTTCTAAATGTTTCAAGATTATTAAACATGCCTTTACATCTCCTTTAACTTTGCCACTCGTTCATTTTCCCCACTTTTCCCTTCTTCCTTATTTCTGTCCCATTTTCAACTATCTCCGAATCGGAAAGTATTATGAAAAGTTTCAAAATTTTTAAACATGCCTTTACATCTCCTTTAACTTTTCCACTCGTTCATTTTCCCCACTTCACCCTCCTTCCTTATTTCTGCCCCATTTTCAACTATCTCCGAATCGGAAAGTATTATCAAAAGTTTCAAAATTTTCAAACATGCCTTTACATCTCCCTTAACTTTAACACATGACCATTTTCCACAATTCTCCCTTGTTCCTTATTTCTGCCACATTTTCAACTATCTCCGAATCGGAAAGTATTATGAAAAGTTTCAAAATTTTTAAACATGCTTTTACATCTCCCTTTACTTTAACAAATGACAATTTTCCCCACTTCACGGTTCTTCCTTATTTCTGCCCCATTTTCAACTATCTCCGAATTGAAAAGTTTTTCTAAATGTTTCAAGATTTTTAAACATGCCTTTACTTAACTTCTCCACTCGTTCATTTTCCCCACTTCACCCTCCTTCCTTATTTCTGCACCATTTTCAACTATCTCCGAATCGGAAAGTATTATCAAAAGTTTCAAAATTTTTAAACATGCTTTTACATCTCCCTTAACTTTAACAAATGACCATTTTCCCCACTTCACGGTTCTTCCTTATTTCTGCCCCATTTTCAACTATCTCCGAATTGAAAAGTTTTTCTAAATGTTTCAAGATTTTCAAACATGCCTTTACATCTCCTTTAACTTCTCCACTCGTTCATTTTCAACACTTTTCTCTTCTTCCTTATTTCTGCCCCATTTTCTATTATCTCCGAATCGGAAAGTATTATCAAAAGTTTCAAAATTTTTAAACATGCCTTTACATCTCTTTAAACTTATCCACTCGTTCATTTTCCCCACTTTTCCCTTATTCCTAATTTCTGCACCATTTTCTACTATCTCCGAATCGGAAAGTATTATCAAAAGTTTCAAAATTTTTAAACATGCTTTTACATCTCCCTTAACTTTAACAAATGACAATTTTCCCCACTTCACGGTTCTTCCTTATTTCTGCCCCATTTTCAACTATCTCCGAATTGAAAAGTTTTTCTAAATGTTTCAAGATTTTTAAACATGCCTTTACTTAACTTCTCCACTCGTTCATTTTCCCCACTTCACCCTCCTTCCTTATTTCTGCACCATTTTCAACTATCTCCGAATCGGAAAGTATTATGAAAAGTTTCAAAAATTTTAAACATGCCTTTACATCTCCCTTAACTTTAACACATGACCATTTTCCACAATTCTCCCTTGTTCCTTATTTCTGCCACATTTTCAACTATCTCCGAATTGAAAAGTTTTTCTAAATGTTTCAAGATTATTAAACATGCCTTTACATCTCCTTTAACTTTGCCACTCGTTCATTTTCCCCACTTTTCCCTTCTTCCTTATTTCTGTCCCATTTTCAACTATCTCCGAATCGGAAAGTATTATGAAAAGTTTCAAAATTTTTAAACATGCCTTTACATCTCCTTTAACTTTTCCACTCGTTCATTTTCCCCACTTCACCCTCCTTCCTTATTTCTGCCCCATTTTCAACTATCTCCGAATCGGAAAGTATTATGAAAAGTTTCAAAAATTTTAAACATGCCTTTACATCTCCCTTAACTTTAACACATGACCATTTTCCACACTTCTCCCTTGTTCCTTATTTCTGCCACATTTTCAACTATCTCCGAATTGAAAAGTTTTTCTAAATGTTTCAAGATTATTAAACATGCCTTTACATCTCCTTTAACTTTGCCACTCGTTCATTTTCCCCACTTTTCCCTTCTTCCTTATTTCTGTCCCATTTTCAACTATCTCCGAATCGGAAAGTATTAAGAAAAGTTTCAAAATTTTTAAACATGCCTTTACATCTCCTTTAACTTTTCCACTCGTTCATTTTCCCCACTTCACCCTCCTTCCTTATTTCTGCCCCATTTTCAACTATCTCCGAATCGGAAAGTATTATCAAAAGTTTCAAAATTTTCAAACATGCCTTTACATCTCCCTTAATTTTAACACATGACCATTTTCCCCACTTCACCCTTCTTCCTTATTTCTGCCCCATTTTCAACTATCTCAGAATTGGAAAGATTTTCTAAAAGTTTCAAGGTTTTCAAACATGTCTTTACATCTCCTTTAACTTTTCCATTCGTTAATTCACCCCACTTCTCCCCTCTTCCTTATTTCTGCGCCATTTCCTACTGTCTCCGCATTGGGAAGTGTTTTTTCGAGTTTTAAGATGTCTAAACATGCCTTTACATCTCGTTTAACTTTTCCACTCATTCTTTTTCATCTCTTTTCCCATCTTCCTTATTTCTGCCCCATTTTCTACTATCTCCGAATTAGAAAGTATTTTCTAAAAGTTTAAAGATTTTATAACATGCCTATACTGTGATGGCTTCAACACTACGATCGAAAGAAAAAAAAAGCATCTTCTTTATCGGAAGAGCTCATACAAATTTTTCCCACCTAAAAGAAATTTCAAATCGACTACACTAGCGACCGCTATTGAAAAGGACAGAAAAATCACAATCTGAGAAGGGCTGAGGTAAATAAAGGTGATGACATAATGGAGAGCTCGAAGTTTTCAAATCGATACCACGTTTAAAATTTATCAATATTGAATGTAAGCCGACACTTCAGACCAACCATAAATTTAAAATCCTAGAGCGTGTCGAAGAGAGTTTGTTTAGTAACAAAAAAAACTTACATGGTTTTGAGGAATAAATGGGGTAATTAAGCCCAAATTACCACTACAGAATACAGACGGAGTATTCAGAAAACCAATTAAAATTAACGACGTACACAATCTATGCATTAGTGCTATAGATCGAGATTTTTCGAAAGGTAAACAAAACACTCAGATTAAAAGTAAATAAGATTTTACTTTTGAGTACACAAAAAAATGAAGTCAAACAGGTACGTACTAGACCATAGAGCTATTTGGAACGCATTAAGAAAATGAATTCTGAATTAATAAGGTGATATTAGTTATTACCAGACAAAGTTTTACGAATATTATATCTGATCATGAAAAGGGACGAAAGATAAAAAAAATAGTTGTAAACATCTACGGACGCGGAAAATGAATTATTTGCACGAAACTGCAAGGAATGTGGTGAATCAAGTAAATGACAGAAACAATTTCATGTCACCATGAGAATTAAGCCGAAATACTACTGAATTCAATTTTACCTGCCGCAAATTTTAAACAAAAATAAATGGGAGAGTGCGAGAGTGATAATTATTTCAGATGTAAAGTCACAATTAGCCGAGGAAATTTACCGATTATTAAGGAAAGACCGATTGCAGAATTCTAGAAAAAGTTTAAAGCAAAATTGCATCAAAAGGGTGAGTTACACTTATCGGCGGCCAGATAATGAAATAATTAAAACGGACATATTAAATTTTGGAGAGAGAGAGTCATGAAAAATAACATATCAATGAAAGTTGAAATAGTCTGAACTCTCAATTATAAAACGCCCTAACGAAAGACGAGATGTACGTCCTGAGTCCACACCTGGCGTTTTTTTTAAGAAGATATTCGAAGGGCTGAATACCATGTGGCAGTAAGAGTCGAGGATCGAAGGAAGACGAGGCTATAGAGTGCTAGCAGTGATAAGATCGTTCGTATTTAACAAAACAATTGATCAAATATTATAAAAACGAGTGATAAGACATAATCCACCGAAGAATTAAAAAAGTCGTGATAAACAGTGACAAGTGTTTGTTAATGTTGGGAGAAAATATCCATCGTAATATTAAAGAATTTTTAAGGTTGTGACTTCGTGAGAAGCAATAGTTCGTGTACATAAATTAATTATTCGGCTTGTTAAAATACTCTATTGAAAATTAGCTGCAGTGAATGACAGTGCGCCGCGGGTGAATTAATTAAGTAATAAAATTAATTTGAATTATCAAAACCAAAATAATAATCAAAGTGAATGAAATACTTAACTTCAGTGAGTTAATAATAACATAACTTTGTGTTTTAAAAATAGAAGGGGTGTGCATCGCGCGAATTTTGATTTGAAATATAAAATTAGCGGAGCCAATAAAATTTACATACAAATGTCACCTTCGATCTTCCGCGAGCATAATAATAATATAAAATAAACTATTGCTTGTTTTGAATCCCCCAATTTGAAATTGTTCAACGATAATAAACAATACCTACGCGCTTGTAGTTTCTTCAATATATCATATAATCAAGATAATACAAATATTCAAAATAATATCAACAAATACCTACGTATAAATGTCATCTTCGATAATATTGTTAACAAATAATAATAATTAATAACCTACGTATTTTCTTAAACTCAAATAAAAGTGTGACATAGAGTCATGGGTGTTACTACTTCTGAGGACTAAATTACCGAATCATAGTGACAGGAAGGTTCTTTCCTTATTATTTTTCCTCCACAGGTATTTAGTGCACTTAATCAGGCTTCGTTCAGGTGAGTGAAAAAACATTTTAATTAATTACAGGTCGTACATGGTCCCGATACCTGAGAGGATCTGCCCATCTACAAAACCAATGATAAAAGAAGTTATGTTCCAGGATATAATTGTGTTTTAAATATTATTCTCAATGTGTAATTACGAGATTTGTCCCAAATTAAATCTATTATCAATGTGGGTTCAACGAACTTATATTTTTTGCGTGCTAGAAAGGACGAGACGAATGCGTATAAAAAAGGATCCCGGCCATAAATCGTAGCCGTACAGTCATCCAAATTAGAAGGTTTTTTTCTGAGGTATGCCGAGCCAAAGTGGAGTGACGGAAGCATCCATACCATACTGGATGTTGGTCCAAAAATGAAATTTGGAGAATTGAATTTAAACATTATAATTGTTTACTAACAACAATATTATCATGTCAAATTTCTTTCAGGCTTCCTTACAAAATATGAAATCAACATTATTTCGGTAATGTTTTCTCAATCAGACCCTTCCAAAATCCCGCTTGACCTGCGAAATATAGACATCACGATTGGAGAATTTTTCACCACAACTGTTGCCGTGACCAAAGGAGAAAGTTTTACAAGTGGAAGATTTTCGAAACTAATAATAAATTGGAAATAATAAGCTTTTCGAAATTAAAAATAAATTGGAAAAAATAAATAACTTGAACTAAAATTGAAAAACCGAACCTAAAATGAATAGAGGAATTTGTCCCGCGTGTTCCGAGCGTATTTTAAACATTTCGGTCGGGGAATAAATAAACATGGAATACGGGTCGACTCTATGCACAAAAAATAGGGTAGCTAACGATAAGATTTATGACTCTTGCGTTTAGGGTAGGTCGGAGACAAAAAAATATGGGTCCTTGCCGTTAAAATTACTTGAACAAATGACTAGACGAAAGAAAATAAATTATCAAATAGTCACTCAGAATAATAATAATGATAAAATTAATACATAAAAAATAAAAATAAAATAAAAACATAACTAATTAACCACCGCGCGTTTCCTCGCAGGGGTGGGCAGAGACGACAGATCTTGGCACACACTCTTTGCCTCATTCACATTCATACATCTTCTAATACACACATATTATTCCGACAAAATAAAAATAGATAAACAAAAAAAAATCAAAACCATAATAATAAATAAGCTAAACTGATTTGGGCGATTTGTATAGCGTCGGGTTTTGCAAAAAAAAATCAATACGGTACGAATTAAAAAAAAAAAAAAACATATCTGAAATCTGACTTTTAACTACAGTCTAGACATAACATTATAAACGAGTTAGTCAAAAAAAAAATAAATGAGTAGAGACATTGTGCTATCCAACTTCCGATAAGATTGAAGAATAAAAATAAAAATGAAGGAGAACATTTTAGAGATCATCGTACGCGATAAATCTTATACATTTAATCATTACTAAATGTTAAAAAACGTAAATAATAAAAATATAAAACTAGGAAAAAATTAATTGGTAATTAAAGACAATTAAATCTAAAATCATACATGAAGAAATTACGCGTAAAATGTATTGCGTTCTCAAGTACACACCTAAAAATTAAAAATAGAGCATTCGGGGTAACCATCCATCATTGACGTTCAGTCTTGTTTAGAAACAGGTACCTAGTCAAGTAGATGAATGAATCCAACAAAAAATGTAGGAGGACAGGGGCGAATTGGATATAAATAAAAAAAAAAAAACAAAAAAATAAATAAATAAAAAAAACCGACATACAAGAGAAGAGGGAGTAAAATCTTAGGGGGGGGAATATAATCTTAGGGGGGGGGGAATACAATCTTAGGGGGGGGGAGTAGGACAGCAAGGGAGAGAGAAAGATTTGTACAAGTAGGAACGTACGAATAGTTCGCCGACGGAAAATGGAACTAGTTTCAACAAATAACACATGAAGTAAATGGGACGGAACCCTGCAAGATTTAATAGCAAGGATCAGGGGTACAGAACGTTAGTAGAAAATTGAAGGAATTAAATGACCTATGGTGAGTTCTAATCCCATCGACTAACACTAGGAGGCGTGTTTACCGCTGGATTTAAAACTCTAGGGGGGCTGTGATGGCTTCAACACTACGATCGAAAGAAAAAAAAAAGCATCTTCTTTATCGGAAGAGCTCATACAAATTTTTCCCACCTAAAAGAAATTTCAAATCGACTACACTAGCGACCGCTATTGAAAAGGACAGAAAAATCACAATCTGAGAAGGGCTGAGGTAAATAAAGGTGATGACATAATGGAGAGCTCGAAGTTTTCAAATCGATACCACGTTTAAAATTTATCAATATTGAATGTAAGCCGACACTTCAGACCAACCATAAATTTAAAATCCTAGAGCGTGTCGAAGAGAGTTTGTTTAGTAACAAAAAAAACTTACATGGTTTTGAGGAATAAATGGGGTAATTAAGCCCAAATTACCACTACAGAATACAGACGGAGTATTCAGAAAACCAATTAAAATTAACGACGTACACAATCTATGCATTAGTGCTATAGATCGAGATTTTTCGAAAGGTAAACAAAACACTCAGATTAAAAGTAAATAAGATTTTACTTTTGAGTACACAAAAAAATGAAGTCAAACAGGTACGTACTAGACCATAGAGCTATTTGGAACGCATTAAGAAAATGAATTCTGAATTAATAAGGTGATATTAGTTATTACCAGACAAAGTTTTACGAATATTATATCTGATCATGAAAAGGGACGAAAGATAAAAAAAATAGTTGTAAACATCTACGGACGCGGAAAATGAATTATTTGCACGAAACTGCAAGGAATGTGGTGAATCAAGTAAATGACAGAAACAATTTCATGTCACCATGAGAATTAAGCCGAAATACTACTGAATTCAATTTTACCTGCCGCAAATTTTAAACAAAAATAAATGGGAGAGTGCGAGAGTGATAATTATTTCAGATGTAAAGTCACAATTAGCCGAGGAAATTTACCGATTATTAAGGAAAGACCGATTGCAGAATTCTAGAAAAAGTTTAAAGCAAAATTGCATCAAAAGGGTGAGTTACACTTATCGGCGGCCAGATAATGAAATAATTAAAACGGACATATTAAATTTTGGAGAGAGAGAGTCATGAAAAATAACATATCAATGAAAGTTGAAATAGTCTGAACTCTCAATTATAAAACGCCCTAACGAAAGACGAGATGTACGTCCTGAGTCCACACCTGGCGTTTTTTTTAAGAAGATATTCGAAGGGCTGAATACCATGTGGCAGTAAGAGTCGAGGATCGAAGGAAGACGAGGCTATAGAGTGCTAGCAGTGATAAGATCGTTCGTATTTAACAAAACAATTGATCAAATATTATAAAAACGAGTGATAAGACATAATCCACCGAAGAATTAAAAAAGTCGTGATAAACAGTGACAAGTGTTTGTTAATGTTGGGAGAAAATATCCATCGTAATATTAAAGAATTTTTAAGGTTGTGACTTCGTGAGAAGCAATAGTTCGTGTACATAAATTAATTATTCGGCTTGTTAAAATACTCTATTGAAAATTAGCTGCAGTGAATGACAGTGCGCCGCGGGTGAATTAATTAAGTAATAAAATTAATTTGAATTATCAAAACCAAAATAATAATCAAAGTGAATGAAATACTTAACTTCAGTGAGTTAATAATAACATAACTTTGTGTTTTAAAAATAGAAGGGGTGTGCATCGCGCGAATTTTGATTTGAAATATAAAATTAGCGGAGCCAATAAAATTTACATACAAATGTCACCTTCGATCTTCCGCGAGCATAATAATAATATAAAATAAACTATTGCTTGTTTTGAATCCCCCAATTTGAAATTGTTCAACGATAATAAACAATACCTACGCGCTTGTAGTTTCTTCAATATATCATATAATCAAGATAATACAAATATTCAAAATAATATCAACAAATACCTACGTATAAATGTCATCTTCGATAATATTGTTAACAAATAATAATAATTAATAACCTACGTATTTTCTTAAACTCAAATAAAAGTGTGACATAGAGTCATGGGTGTTACTACTTCTGAGGACTAAATTACCGAATCATAGTGACAGGAAGGTTCTTTCCTTATTATTTTTCCTCCACAGGTATTTAGTGCACTTAATCAGGCTTCGTTCAGGTGAGTGAAAAAACATTTTAATTAATTACAGGTCGTACATGGTCCCGATACCTGAGAGGATCTGCCCATCTACAAAACCAATGATAAAAGAAGTTATGTTCCAGGATATAATTGTGTTTTAAATATTATTCTCAATGTGTAATTACGAGATTTGTCCCAAATTAAATCTATTATCAATGTGGGTTCAACGAACTTATATTTTTTGCGTGCTAGAAAGGACGAGACGAATGCGTATAAAAAAGGATCCCGGCCATAAATCGTAGCCGTACAGTCATCCAAATTAGAAGGTTTTTTTCTGAGGTATGCCGAGCCAAAGTGGAGTGACGGAAGCATCCATACCATACTGGATGTTGGTCCAAAAATGAAATTTGGAGAATTGAATTTAAACATTATAATTGTTTACTAACAACAATATTATCATGTCAAATTTCTTTCAGGCTTCCTTACAAAATATGAAATCAACATTATTTCGGTAATGTTTTCTCAATCAGACCCTTCCAAAATCCCGCTTGACCTGCGAAATATAGACTTCACGATTGGGGAATGCAATAGCGTTCACTGAAATTATATCCCCACAAGATATGAGACAAAGAGGGCTTTTTTTCTTACGCTATCATGCGATAGGGGATGTCAACGTAAACTTGGCATTCACGCGGGGTACTGGAAGTTAATCCCTTTCGCGGGGTCATGCAGAGTGAAAAGGCATGAAAGACAGAATAAAAAGAAAATGCCACTTGGAATGGTAGGGTATGATTCGCTGACGGAGGCGTTTCGACCGAAGGTATCCCAAGTTTTGCGAAGTTATGTGGAGGGGACGTCGGCGTGGTATTCCGTGAGAATAAGTCTGTAGCACTATTGCATACTACCAGTAGTGTCGACCTGAAAGCAAACATAGTTTTTACAAGGTAGAAGTTATGTCAGCTCTTGGAGGCGAGGAACGCAAGCCAATGATTATCCTCGTAGGAGACGAAAGGATCATCTCAAACGGCTCCGTACGCACTCAACGCGAGTAGAGTCATGATAAGGGAAGAAATGGACATACCCCTTCTAGAATCAGTCGAGTTAAAATCAAATCTGGAGGATAGGAAGTCGGAATAATACTGGAAGTGACATGAGGACTCTGCGCGCTTTCATCTGGCGTGAAGGGACCCTTTCGTAGCAATGAAGTTCATGCAAGAGAACAAAATCAGGACTTAAGGACCATCCTAGCAAACGTAATGATTGGGTCTTTGTCCGGAATGTTGGTCACCAGTATCTATTTGGTTAGAGGAGGAGCCGACTTATTCAGGAAACAACATTCCCCATATCCTCCTATCATCCATCCTTCCCCTTCCTCTTCCCCAGTACATGTAGTGTATACTAATAACAATAATAACTTGACCATCTAGGTGCAGTACGACGACATTGAGAGCTTCGCAAGGATCCCGACATGTATTTCATAATACACACTGTTCACGTAATGTAAATATAACCCAATGTAAACCTATAGACAGAAAAAAATCGGGTAAGAAAACTACGACTTTGAATTTTATAAACCGGCTGACAATTCACTGTAGGATTAGCGTCAATGACACTCCGTTCAAGATGAGAAAAGGCGGTTAATACGAGTATAGGTTTGAAAATAAAATAAAACAATCTAAAAAAACGGGGTCAGTTTATCAAACGAGATTCTTTCACACTTTACTCCAAAAGAATCTGAGGTTACCACACACTACATTATTTCCTCTACATGTGTATGCGTATTAATTTACGCATTCAAATGTAATTACCGAATCAAAAAATCACACAACGTGGTGAATAGGAATAATGTGCAATAAAATCTTAAATCTTATTTACTGTGAGAAAATCGCAGGGGTTTAAGGAAAAGTTAGGTGTAGCTAGATATAAGGGTATATTGATCGAAGGCCAAAAGATAAGGGTAGCGTAGCCAGTAGATCCCGACAGCTAGTGTTAAAGGGAAAGAATAGAAAAACCAAGGGTAGACGACTACGGATCATTACAACGGGTGCCGGGTAGCCCCACAGGTACATTACAGGAGGTCCCGAGACCCATAGAAGTTAGTAAGGCCAGGGATAGGTTCACTACAACTGGTGCCGGGTAGCCCAGGAGGGTGGATCGTCACAAATTAGTATCCGCGGCGGGTAGGGTGTCGAGACGGATCACTTAACTTTAACACATGACTATTTTGCCCACCTCACCCTTCTTCCGTATTTCTGCCCCATTTTCTACTATCTCCAAATCGGAAAGTATTATCAAAAGTTTCAAAATTTTTAAACATGCCTTTACATCTCCTTTAACTTTTCCACTCGTTCATTTTCCCCACTTCACCCTCCTTCCTTATTTCTGCCCCATTTTCAACTATCTCCGAATCGGAAAGTATTATCAAAAGTTTGTAAATTTTTAAACATGCCTTTACATCTCTTTAAACTTATCCACTCGTTCATTTTCCCCACTTCACCCTCCTTCCTTATTTCTGCCCCATTTTCAACTATCTCCGAATCGGAAAGTATTATGAAAAGTTTCAAAAATTTTTAACATGCCTTTACATCTCCCTTAACTTTAACACATTTTCCACAATTCTCCCTTGTTCCTTATTTCTGCCACATTTTCAACTATCTCCGAATTGAAAAGTTTTTCTAAATGTTTCAAGATTATTAAACATGCCTTTACATCTCCTTTAACTTTGCCACTCGTTCATTTTCCCCACTTTTCCCTTCTTCCTTATTTCTGTCCCATTTTCAACTATCTCCGAATCGGAAAGTATTATGAAAAGTTTCAAAATTTTTAAACATGCCTTTACATCTCCTTTAACTTTTCCACTCGTTCATTTTCCCCACTTTTTCCTTCTTCCTTATGTCTGCCCCATTTTCAACTATCTCCGAATTGAAAAGTTTTTCTAAATGTTTCAAGATTTTTAAACATGCCTTTACATCTCCTTTAACTTCTACACTCGTTCATTTTCCCCACTTTTCCCTTCTTCCTTATTTCTGCCCCATTTTCAACTATCTCCGAATCGGAAAGTATTATGAAAAGTTTCAAAATTTTTAAACATGCCTTTACATCTCCTTTAACTTTTCCACTCGTTCATTTTCCCCACTTCACCCTCCTTCCTTATTTCTGCCCCATTTTCAACTATCTCCGAATCGGAAAGTATTATCAAAAGTTTCAAAATTTTCAAACATGCCTTTACATCTCCCTTAATTTTAACACATGACCATTTTCCCCACTTCACCCTTCTTCCTTATTTCTGCCCCATTTTCAACTATCTCCGAATCGGAAAGTATTATGAAAAATTTCAAAATTTTTAAACATGCCTTTACATCTCTTTAAACTTATCCACTCGTTCATTTTCCCCACTTTTCCCTTCTTCCTACTTTCTGCACCATTTTCTACTATCTCCAAATCGGAAAGTATTATCAAAAGTTTCAAAATTTTTAAACATGCCTTTACATCTCCTTTAACTTTTCCACTCGTTCATTTTCCCCACTTTTTCCTTCTTCCTTATGTCTGCCCCATTTTCAACTATCTCCGAATTGAAAAGTTTTTCTAAATGTTTCAAGATTTTTAAACATGCCTTTACATCTCCTTTAACTTCTACACTCGTTCATTTTCCCCACTTTTCCCTTCTTCCTAATTTCTGCACCATTTTCTACTATCTCCGAATCGGAAAGTATTATCAAAAGTTTCAAAATTTTTAAACATGCTTTTACATCTCCCTTAACTTTAACAAATGACAATTTTCCCCACTTCACGGTTCTTCCTTATTTCTGCCCCATTTTCAACTATCTCCGAATTGAAAAGTTTTTCTAAATGTTTCAAGATTTTTAAACATGCCTTTACTTAACTTCTCCACTCGTTCATTTTCCCCACTTCACCCTCCTTCCTTATTTCTGCACCATTTTCAACTATCTCCGAATCGGAAAGTATTATGAAAAGTTTCAAAAATTTTAAACATGCCTTTACATCTCCCTTAACTTTAACACATGACCATTTTCCACAATTCTCCCTTGTTCCTTATTTCTGCCACATTTTCAACTATCTCCGAATTGAAAAGTTTTTCTAAATGTTTCAAGATTATTAAACATGCCTTTACATCTCCTTTAACTTTGCCACTCGTTCATTTTCCCCACTTTTCCCTTCTTCCTTATTTCTGTCCCATTTTCAACTATCTCCGAATCGGAAAGTATTATGAAAAGTTTCAAAATTTTTAAACATGCCTTTACATCTCCTTTAACTTTTCCACTCGTTCATTTTCCCCACTTCACCCTCCTTCCTTATTTCTGCCCCATTTTCAACTATCTCCGAATCGGAAAGTATTATGAAAAGTTTCAAAAATTTTAAACATGCCTTTACATCTCCCTTAACTTTAACACATGACCATTTTCCACACTTCTCCCTTGTTCCTTATTTCTGCCACATTTTCAACTATCTCCGAATTGAAAAGTTTTTCTAAATGTTTCAAGATTATTAAACATGCCTTTACATCTCCTTTAACTTTGCCACTCGTTCATTTTCCCCACTTTTCCCTTCTTCCTTATTTCTGTCCCATTTTCAACTATCTCCGAATCGGGAAGTATTATGAAAAGTTTCAAAATTTTTAAACATGCCTTTACATCTCCTTTAACTTTTCCACTCGTTCATTTTCCCCACTTCACCCTCCTTCCTTATTTCTGCCCCATTTTCAACTATCTCCGAATCGGAAAGTATTATCAAAAGTTTCAAAATTTTCAAACATGCCTTTACATCTCCCTTAATTTTAACACATGACCATTTTCCCCACTTCACCCTTCTTCCTTATTTCTGCCCCATTTTCAACTATCTCAGAATTGGAAAGATTTTCTAAAAGTTTCAAGATTTTCAAACATGTCTTTACATCTCCTTTAACTTTTCCATTCGTTAATTCACCCCACTTCTCCCCTCTTCCTTATTTCTGCGCCATTTCCTACTGTCTCCGCATTGGGAAGTGTTTTTTCGAGTTTTTAGATGTCTAAACATGCCTTTACATCTCGTTTAACTTTTCCACTCATTCTTTTTCATCTCTTTTCCCATCTTCCTTATTTCTGCCCCATTTTCTACTATCTCCGAATTAGAAAGTATTTTCTAAAAGTTTAAAGATTTTATAACATGCCTATACTTCTCCCTTAACTTTAACACATGACTATTTTGCCCACCTCACCCTTCTTCCGTATTTCTGCCCCATTTTCTACTATCTCCAAATCGGAAAGTATTATCAAAAGTTTCAAAATTTTTAAACATGCCTTTACATCTCCTTTAACTTTTCCACTCGTTCATTTTCCCCACTTCACCCTCCTTCCTTATTTCTGCCCCATTTTCAACTATCTCCGAATCGGAAAGTATTATCAAAAGTTTGTAAATTTTTAAACATGCCTTTACATCTCTTTAAACTTATCCACTCGTTCATTTTCCCCACTTCACCCTCCTTCCTTATTTCTGCCCCATTTTCAACTATCTCCGAATCGGAAAGTATTATGAAAAGTTTCAAAAATTTTTAACATGCCTTTACATCTCCCTTAACTTTAACACATTTTCCACAATTCTCCCTTGTTCCTTATTTCTGCCACATTTTCAACTATCTCCGAATTGAAAAGTTTTTCTAAATGTTTCAAGATTATTAAACATGCCTTTACATCTCCTTTAACTTTGCCACTCGTTCATTTTCCCCACTTTTCCCTTCTTCCTTATTTCTGTCCCATTTTCAACTATCTCCGAATCGGAAAGTATTATGAAAAGTTTCAAAATTTTTAAACATGCCTTTACATCTCCTTTAACTTTTCCACTCGTTCATTTTCCCCACTTTTTCCTTCTTCCTTATGTCTGCCCCATTTTCAACTATCTCCGAATTGAAAAGTTTTTCTAAATGTTTCAAGATTTTTAAACATGCCTTTACATCTCCTTTAACTTCTACACTCGTTCATTTTCCCCACTTTTCCCTTCTTCCTTATTTCTGCCCCATTTTCAACTATCTCCGAATCGGAAAGTATTATGAAAAGTTTCAAAATTTTTAAACATGCCTTTACATCTCCTTTAACTTTTCCACTCGTTCATTTTCCCCACTTCACCCTCCTTCCTTATTTCTGCCCCATTTTCAACTATCTCCGAATCGGAAAGTATTATCAAAAGTTTCAAAATTTTCAAACATGCCTTTACATCTCCCTTAATTTTAACACATGACCATTTTCCCCACTTCACCCTTCTTCCTTATTTCTGCCCCATTTTCAACTATCTCCGAATCGGAAAGTATTATGAAAAATTTCAAAATTTTTAAACATGCCTTTACATCTCTTTAAACTTATCCACTCGTTCATTTTCCCCACTTTTCCCTTCTTCCTTATTTCTGCCCCATTTTCTACTATCTCCGAATCGGAAAGTATTATCAAAAGTTTGTAAATTTTTAAACATGCCTTTACATCTCTTTAAACTTATCCACTCGTTCATTTTCCCCACTTTTCCCTACTTCCATATTTCTGCCCCATTTTCAACTATCTCCGAATCGGAAAGTATTATGAAAAGTTTCAAAATTTTTAAACATGCCTTTACTTCTCCTTTAACTTTTCCACTCGTTCATTTTCCCCACTTTTCCCTTCTTCCTAATTTCTGCACCATTTTCTACTATCTCCTAATCGGAAAGTATTATCAAAAGTTTCAAAATTTTTAAACATGCTTTTACATCTCCCTTAACTTTAACAAATGACCATTTTCCCCACTTCACGGTTCTTCCTTATTTCTGCCCCATTTTCAACTATCTCCGAATTGAAAAGTTTTTCTAAATGTTTCAAGATTTTTAAACATGCCTTTACATCTCCTTTAACTTCTCCACTCGTTCATTTTCAACACTTTTCCCTTGTTCCTTATTTCTGCCCCATTTTCTATTATCTCCGAATCGGAAAGTATTATCAAAAGTTTCAAAATTTTTAAACATGCCTTTACATCTCTTTAAACTTATCCACTCGTTCATTTTCCCCACTTTTCCCTTCTTCCTAATTTCTGCACCATTTTCTACTATCTCCGAATCGGAAAGTATTATCAAAAGTTTCAAAATTTTTAAACATGCTTTTACATCTCCCTTAACTTTAACAAATGACAATTTTCCCCACTTCACGGTTCTTCCTTATTTCTGCCCCATTTTCAACTATCTCCGAATTGAAAAGTTTTTCTAAATGTTTCAAGATTTTTAAACATGCCTTTACTTAACTTCTCCACTCGTTCATTTTCCCCACTTCACCCTCCTTCCTTATTTCTGCCCCATTTTCAACTATCTCCGAATCGGAAAGTTTTTCTAAATGTTTCAAGATTATTAAACATGCCTTTACATCTCCTTTAACTTTGCCACTCGTTCATTTTCCCCACTTTTCCCTTCTTCCTTATTTCTGTCCCATTTTCAACTATCTCCGAATCGGAAAGTATTATGAAAAGTGTCAAAATTTTTAAACATGCCTTTACATCTCCTTTAACTTTTCCACTCGTTCATTTTCCCCACTTCACCCTCCTTCCTTATTTCTGCCCCATTTTCAACTATCTCCGAATCGGAAAGTATTATCAAAAGTTTCAAAATTTTCAAACATGCCTTTACATCTCCCTTAATTTTAACACATGACCATTTTCCCCACTTCACCCTTCTTCCTTATTTCTGCCCCATTTTCAACTATCTCAGAATTGGAAAGATTTTCTAAAAGTTTCAAGATTTTCAAACATGTCTTTACATCTCCTTTAACTTTTCCATTCGTTAATTCACCCCACTTCTCCCCTCTTCCTTATTTCTGCGCCATTTCCTACTGTCTCCGCATTGGGAAGTGTTTTTTCGAGTTTTAAGATGTCTAAACATGCCTTTACATCTCGTTTAACTTTTCCACTCATTCTATTTCATCTCTTTTCCCATCTTCCTTATTTCTGCCCCATTTTCTACTATCTCCGAATTAGAAAGTATTTTCTAAAAGTTTAAAGATTTTATAACATGCCTATACATCTCCCTTAACTTTAACACATGACTATTTTGCCCACCTCACCCTTCTTCCGTATTTCTGCCCCATTTGCTACTATCTCCAAATCGGAAAGTATTATCAAAAGTTTCAAAATTTTTAAACATGCCTTTACATCTCCTTTAACTTTTCCACTCGTTCATTTTCCCCACTTCACCCTCCTTCCTTATTTCTGCCCCATTTTCAACTATCACCGAATCGGAAAGTATTATCAAATGTTTCAAAATTTTTAAACATGCCTTTACATCTCTTTAAACTTATCCACTCGTTCATTTTCCCCACTTTTCCCTTCTTCCTAATTTCTGCACCATTTTCTACTGTCTCCGCATTGGGAAGTGTTTTTTCGAGTTTTAAGATGTCTAAACATGCCTTTACATCTCGTTTAACTTTTCCACTCATTCTTTTTCATCTCTTTTCCCATCTTCCTTATTTCTGCCCCATTTTCTACTATCTCCGAATTAGAAAGTATTTTCTAAAAGTTTAAAGATTTTATAACATGCCTATACATCTCCCTTAACTTTAACACATGACTATTTTGCCCACCTCACCCTTCTTCCGTATTTCTGCCCCATTTTCTACTATCTCCAAATCGGAAAGTATTATCAAAAGTTTCAAAATTTTTAAACATGCCTTTACATCTCCTTTAACTTTTCCACTCGTTCATTTTCCCCACTTCACCCTCCTTCCTTATTTCTGCCCCATTTTCAACTATCTCCGAATCGGAAAGTATTATCAAAAGTTTGTAAATTTTTAAACATGCCTTTACATCTCTTTAAACTTATCCACTCGTTCATTTTCCCCACTTTTCCCTTCTTCCTTATTTCTGCCCCATTTTCAACTATCTCGGAATCGGAAAGTATTATGAAAAGTTTCAAAATTTTTAAACATGCCTTTACTTCTCCTTTAACTTTTCCACTCGTTCATTTTCCCCACTTTTCCCTTCTTCCTAATTTCTGCACCATTTTCTACTATCTCCGAATCGGAAAGTATTATCAAAAGTTTTTAAAAAATTTTTAAACATGCTTTAACATCTCCCTTAACTTTAACAATTGACCATTTTCCCCACTTCACGGTTCTTCCTTATTTCTGCCCCATTTTCAACTGTCTCCGAATTGAAAAGTTTTTCTAAATGTTTCAAGATTTTTAAACATGCCTTTACATCTCCTTTAACTTCTCCACTCGTTCATTTTCCCCACTTTTCCCTTCTTCCTTATTTCTGCCCCATTTTCAACTATCTCCGAATCGGAAAGTATTATGAAAAATTTCAAAATTTTTAAACATGCCTTTACATCTCGTTTAACTTTTCCACTCGTTTATTTTCCCCACTTTTCCCTTCTTCCTTATTTCTGCCCCATTTTCAACTATCTCCGAATTGTAAAGTATTATCAAAAGTTTCAAAATTTTTAAACATGCTTTTACATCTCCCTTATCTTTAACAAATGACCATTTTCCCCACTTCACGGTTCTTCCTTATTTCTGCCCCATTTTCAACTATCTCCGAATTGAAAAGTTTTTCTAAATGTTTCAAGATTTTTAAACATGCCTTTACATCTCCTTTAACTTATCCACTCGTTCATTTTCAACACTTTTCCCTTCTTCCTTATTTCTGCCCCATTTTCTATTATCTCCGAATCTGAAAGTATTATCAAAAGTTTCAAAATTTTTAAACATGCCTTTACATCTCTTTAAACTTATCCACTCGTTCATTTTCCCCACTTTTCCCTTCTTCCTAATTTCTGCACCATTTTCTACTATCTCCGAATCGGAAAGTATTATCAAAAGTTTCAAAATTTTTAAACATGCTTTTACATCTCCCTTAACTTTAACAAATGACAATTTTCCCCACTTCACGGTTCTTCCTTATTTCTGCCCCATTTTCAACTATCTCCGAATTGAAAAGTTTTTCTAAATGTTTCAAGATTTTTAAACATTTAGACAAGCCTTTACTTAACTTCTCCACTCGATCATTTTCCCCACTTCACCCTCCTTCCTTATTTCTGCCCCATTTTCAACTATCTCCGAATCGGAAAGTATTATGAAAAGTTTCAAAAATTTTAAACATGCCTTTACATCTCCCTTAACTTTAACACATGACCATTTTCCACAATTCTCCCTTGTTCCTTATTTCTGCCACATTTTCAACTATCTCCGAATTGAAAAGTTTTTCTAAATGTTTCAAGATTATTAAACATGCCTTTACATCTCCTTTAACTTTGCCACTCGTTCATTTTCCCCACTTTTCCCTTCTTCCTTATTTCTGTCCCATTTTCAACTATCTCCGAATCGGAAAGTATTATGAAAAGTTTAAAAATTTTTAAACATGCCTTTACATCTCCTTTAACTTTTCCACTCGTTCATTTTCCCCACTTCACCCTCCTTCCTAATTTCTGCCCCATTTTCAACTATCACCGAATCGGAAAGTATTATCAAATGTTTCAAAATTTTTAAACATGCCTTTACATCTCTTTAAACTTATCCACTCGTTCATTTTTCCCACTTTTCCCTTCTTCCTAATTTCTGCACCATTTTCTACTATCTCCAAATCGGAAAGTATTATCAAAAGTTTCAAAATTTTTAAACATGCCTTTACATCTCCTTTAACTTTTCCACTCGTTCATTTTCCCCACTTTTTCCTTCTTCCTTATGTCTGCCCCATTATCAACGATCTCCGAATTGAAAAGTTTTTCTAAATGTTTCAAGATTTTTAAACATGCCTTTACATCTCCTTTAACTTATCCACTCGTTCATTTTCAACACTTTTCCCTTCTTCCTTATTTCTGCCCCATTTTCTATTATCTCCGAATCTGAAAGTATTATCAAAAGTTTCAAAATTTTTAAACATGCCTTTACATCTCTTTAAACTTATCCACTCGTTCATTTTCCCCACTTTTCCCTTCTTCCTAATTTCTGCACCATTTTCTACTATCTCCGAATCGGAAAGTATTATCAAAAGTTTCAAAATTTTTAAACATGCTTTTACATCTCCCTTAACTTTAACAAATGACAATTTTCCCCACTTCACGGTTCTTCCTTATTTCTGCCCCATTTTCAACTATCTCCGAATTGAAAAGTTTTTCTAAATGTTTCAAGATTTTTAAACATTTAGACAAGCCTTTACTTAACTTCTCCACTCGATCATTTTCCCCACTTCACCCTCCTTCCTTATTTCTGCCCCATTTTCAACTATCTCCGAATCGGAAAGTATTATGAAAAGTTTCAAAAATTTTAAACATGCCTTTACATCTCCCTTAACTTTAACACATGACCATTTTCCACAATTCTCCCTTGTTCCTTATTTCTGCCACATTTTCAACTATCTCCGAATTGAAAAGTTTTTCTAAATGTTTCAAGATTATTAAACATGCCTTTACATCTCCTTTAACTTTGCCACTCGTTCATTTTCCCCACTTTTCCCTTCTTCCTTATTTCTGTCCCATTTTCAACTATCTCCGAATCGGAAAGTATTATGAAAAGTTTAAAAATTTTTAAACATGCCTTTACATCTCCTTTAACTTTTCCACTCGTTCATTTTCCCCACTTCACCCTCCTTCCTAATTTCTGCCCCATTTTCAACTATCACCGAATCGGAAAGTATTATCAAATGTTTCAAAATTTTTAAACATGCCTTTACATCTCTTTAAACTTATCCACTCGTTCATTTTTCCCACTTTTCCCTTCTTCCTAATTTCTGCACCATTTTCTACTATCTCCAAATCGGAAAGTATTATCAAAAGTTTCAAAATTTTTAAACATGCCTTTACATCTCCTTTAACTTTTCCACTCGTTCATTTTCCCCACTTTTTCCTTCTTCCTTATGTCTGCCCCATTATCAACGATCTCCGAATTGAAAAGTTTTTCTAAATGTTTCAAGATTTTTAAACATGCCTTTACATCTCCTTTAACTTCTACACTCGTTCATTTTCCCCACTTTTCCCTTCTTCCTTATTTCTGCCCCATTTTCAACTATCTCCGAATCGGAAAGTATTATCAAAAGTTTCAAAATTTTTAAACATGCCTTTACATCTCCCTTAATTTTAACACATGACCATTTTCCCCACTTCACCCTTCTTCCTTATTTCTGCCCCATTTCCTACTGTCTCCGCATTGGGAAGTGTTTTTTCGAGTTTTAAGATGTCTAAACATGCCTTTACATCTCGTTTAACTTTTCCACTCATTCTTTTTCATCTCTTTTCCCATCTTCCTTATTTCTGCCCCATTTTCTACTATCTCCGAATTAGAAAGTATTTTCTAAAAGTTTAAAGATTTTATAACATGCCTATACATCTCCCTTAACTTTAACACATGACTATTTTGCCCACCTCACCCTTCTTCCTTATTTCTGCCCCATTTTCAACTATCTCCGAATCGGAAAGTATTATCAAATGTTTCAAAATTTTTAAACATGCCTTTACATCTCTTTAAACTTATCCACTCGTTCATTTTCCCCACTTTTCCCTTCTTCCTTATTTCTGCCCCATTTTCTACTATCTCCGAATCGGAAAGTATTATCAAAAGTTTGTAAATTTTTAAACATGCCTTTACATCTCTTTAAACTTATCCACTCGTTCATTTTCCCCACTTTTCCCTACTTCCTTATTTCTGCCCCATTTTCAACTATCTCCGAATCGGAAAGTATTATGAAAAGTTTCAAAATTTTTAAACATGCCTTTACTTCTCCTTTAACTTTTCCACTCGTTCATTTTCCCCACTTTTCCCTTCTTCCTAATTTCTGCACCATTTTCTACTATCTCCTAATCGGAAAGTATTATCAAAAGTTTCAAAATTTTTAAACATGCTTTTACATCTCCCTTAACTTTAACAAATGACCATTTTCCCCACTTCACGGTTCTTCCTTATTTCTGCCCCATTTTCAACTATCTCCGAATTGAAAAGTTTTTCTAAATGTTTCAAGATTTTTAAACATGCCTTTACATCTCCTTTAACTTCTCCACTCGTTCATTTTCAACACTTTTCCCTTGTTCCTTATTTCTGCCCCATTTTCTATTATCTCCGAATCGGAAAGTATTATCAAAAGTTTCAAAATTTTTAAACATGCCTTTACATCTCTTTAAACTTATCCACTCGTTCATTTTCCCCACTTTTCCCTTCTTCCTAATTTCTGCACCATTTTCTACTATCTCCGAATCGGAAAGTATTATCAAAAGTTTCAAAATTTTTAAACATGCTTTTACATCTCCCTTAACTTTAACAAATGACAATTTTCCCCACTTCACGGTTCTTCCTTATTTCTGCCCCATTTTCAACTATCTCCGAATTGAAAAGTTTTTCTAAATGTTTCAAGATTTTTAAACATGCCTTTACTTAACTTCTCCACTCGTTCATTTTCCCCACTTCACCCTCCTTCCTTATTTCTGCCCCATTTTCAACTATCTCCGAATCGGAAAGTTTTTCTAAATGTTTCAAGATTATTAAACATGCCTTTACATCTCCTTTAACTTTGCCACTCGTTCATTTTCCCCACTTTTCCCTTCTTCCTTATTTCTGTCCCATTTTCAACTATCTCCGAATCGGAAAGTATTATGAAAAGTTTCAAAATTTTTAAACATGCCTTTACATCTCCTTTAACTTTTCCACTCGTTCATTTTCCCCACTTCACCCTCCTTCCTTATTTCTGCCCCATTTTCAACTATCTCCGAATCGGAAAGTATTATCAAAAGTTTCAAAATTTTCAAACATGCCTTTACATCTCCCTTAACTTTAACACATGACCATTTTCCACAATTCTCCCTTGTTCCTTATTTCTGCCACATTTTCAACTATCTCCGAATTGAAAAGTTTTTCTAAATGTTTCAAGATTATTAAACATGCCTTTACATCTCCTTTAACTTTGCCACTCGTTCATTTTCCCCACTTTTCCCTTCTTCCTTATTTCTGTCCCATTTTCAACTATCTCCGAATCGGAAAGTATTATGAAAAGTTTCAAAATTTTTAAACATGCCTTTACATCTCCTTTAACTTTTCCACTCGTTCATTTTCCCCACTTCACCCTCCTTCCTTATTTCTGCCCCATTTTCAACTATCTCCGAATCGGAAAGTATTATGAAAAGTTTCAAAAATTTTAAACATGCCTTTACATCTCCCTTAACTTTAACACATGACCATTTTCCACAATTCTCCCTTGTTCCTTATTTCTGCCACATTTTCAACTATCTCCGAATTGAAAAGTTTTTCTAAATGTTTCAAGATTATTAAACATGCCTTTACATCTCCTTTAACTTTGCCACTCGTTCATTTTCCCCACTTTTCCCTTCTTCCTTATTTCTGTCCCATTTTCAACTATCTCCGAATCGGAAAGTATTATGAAAAGTTTCAAAATTTTTAAACATGCCTTTACATCTCCTTTAACTTTTGCACTCGTTCATTTTCCCCACTTCACCCTCCTTCCTTATTTCTGCCCCATTTTCAACTATCACCGAATCGGAAAGTATTATCAAATGTTTCAAAATTTTTAAACATGCCTTTACATCTCTTTAAACTTATCCACTCGTTCATTTTCCCCACTTTTCCCTTCTTCCTAATTTCTGCACCATTTTCTACTATCTCCAAATCGGAAAGTATTATCAAAAGTTTCAAAATTTTTAAACATGCCTTTACATATCCTTTAACTTTTCCACTCGTTCATTTTCCCCACTTTTTCCTTCTTCCTTATGTCTGCCCCATTTTCAACTATCTCCGAATTGAAAAGTTTTTTTAAATGTTTCAAGATTTTTAAACATGCCTTTACATCTCCTTTAACTTCTTAACTCGTTCATTTTCCCCACTTTTCCCTTCTTCCTTATTTCTGCCCCATTTTCAACTATCTCCGAATCGGAAAGTATTATCAAAAGTTTCAAAATTTTTAAACATGCCTTTACATCTCCCTTAATTTTAACACATGACCATTTTCCCCACTTCACCCTTCTTCCTTATTTCTGCCCCATTTTCAACTATCTCAGAATTGGAAAGATTTTCTAAAAGTTTCAAGATTTTCAAACATGTCTTTACATCTCCTTTAACTTTTCCATTCGTTAATTCACCCCACTTCTCCCCTCTTCCTTATTTCTGCGCCATTTCCTACTGTCTCCGCATTGGAAAGTGTTTTTTCGAGTTTTAAGATGTCTAAACATGCCTTTACATCTCGTTTAACTTTTCCACTCATTCTTTTTCATCTCTTTTCCCATCTTCCTTATTTCTGCCCCATTTTCTACTATCTCCGAATTAGAAAGTATTTTCTAAAAGTTTAAAGATTTTATAACATGCCTATACATCTCCCTTAACTTTAACACATGACTATTTTGCCCACCTCACCCTTCTTCCTTATTTCTGCCCCATTTTCAACTATCTCCGAATCGGAAAGTATTATCAAATGTTTCAAAATTTTTAAACATGCCTTTACATCTCTTTAAACTTATCCACTCGTTCATTTTCCCCACTTTTCCCTTTTTCCTTATTTCTGCCCCATTTTCTACTATCGCCGAATCGGAAAGTATTATCAAAAGTTTGTAAATTTTTAAACATGCCTTTACATCTCTTTAAACTTATCCACTCGTTCATTTTCCCCACTTTTCCCTACTTCCTTATTTCTGCCCCATTTTCAACTATCTCCGAATCGGAAAGTATTATGAAAAGTTTCAAAATTTTTAAACATGCCTTTACTTCTCCTTTAACTTTTCCACTCGTTCATTTTCCCCACTTTTCCCTTCTTCCTAATTTCTGCACCATTTTCTACTATCTCCGAATCGGAAAGTATTATCAAAAGTTTCAAAATTTTTAAACATGCTTTTACATCTCCCTTAACTTTAACAAATGACAATTTTCCCCACTTCACGGTTCTTCCTTATTTCTGCCCCATTTTCAACTATCTCCGAATTGAAAAGTTTTTCTAAATGTTTCAAGATTTTTAAACATGCCTTTACTTAACTTCTCCACTCGTTCATTTTCCCCACTTCACCCTCCTTCCTTATTTCTGCCCCATTTTCAACTATCTCCGAATCGGAAAGTTTTTCTAAATGTTTCAAGATTATTAAACATGCCTTTACATCTCCTTTAACTTTGCCACTCGTTCATTTTCCCCACTTTTCCCTTCTTCCTTATTTCTGTCCCATTTTCAACTATCTCCGAATCGGAAAGTATTATGAAAAGTTTCAAAATTTTTAAACATGCCTTTACATCTCCTTTAACTTTTCCACTCGTTCATTTTCCCCACTTCACCCTCCTTCCTTATTTCTGCCCCATTTTCAACTATCTCCGAATCGGAAAGTATTATCAAAAGTTTCAAAATTTTCAAACATGCCTTTACATCTCCCTTAATTTTAACACATGACCATTTTCCCCACTTCACCCTTCTTCCTTATTTCTGCCCCATTTTCAACTATCTCAGAATTGGAAAGATTTTCTAAAAGTTTCAAGATTTTCAAACATGTCTTTACATCTCCTTTAACTTTTCCATTCGTTAATTCACCCCACTTCTCCCCTCTTCCTTATTTCTGCGCCATTTCCTACTGTCTCCGCATTGGGAAGTGTTTTTTAGAGTTTTAAGATGTCTAAACATGCCTTTACATCTCGTTTAACTTTTCCACTCATTCTTTTTCATCTCTTTTCCCATCTTCCTTATTTCTGCCCCATTTTCTACTATCTCCGAATTAGAAAGTATTTTCTAAAAGTTTAAAGATTTTATAACATGCCTATACATCTCCCTTAACTTTAACACATGACTATTTTGCCCACCTCACCCTTCTTCCGTATTTCTGCCCCATTTTCTACTATCTCCAAATCGGAAAGTATTATCAAAAGTTTCAAAATTTTTAAACATGCCTTTACATCTCCTTTAACTTTTCCACTCGTTCATTTTCCCCACTTCACCCTCCTTCCTTATTTCTGCCCCATTTTCAACTATCACCGAATCGGAAAGTATTATCAAATGTTTCAAAATTTTTAAACATGCCTTTACATCTCTTTAAACTTATCCACTCGTTCATTTTCCCCGCTTTTCCCTTCTTCCTTATTTCTGCCCCATTTTCTACTATCTCCGAATCGGAAAGTATTATCAAAAGTTTGTAAATTTTTAAACATGCCTTTACATCTCTTTAAACTTATCCACTCGTTCATTTTCCCCACTTTTCCCTTCTTCCTAATTTCTGCACCATTTTCTACTATCTCCGAATCGGAAAGTATTATCAAAAGTTTCAAAATTTTTAAACATGCTTTTACATCTCCTTTAACTTCTCCACTCGTTCATTTTCAACACTTTTCCCTTCTTCCTTATTTCTGCCCCATTTTCTATTATCTCCGAATCGGAAAGTATTATCAAAAGTTTCAAAATTTTTAAACATGCCTTTACATCTCTTTAAACTTATCCACTCGTTCATTTTCCCCACTTTTCCCTTCTTCCTAATTTCTGCACCATTTTCTACTATCTCCGAATCGGAAAGTATTATCAAAAGTTTCAAAATTTTTAAACATGCTTTTACATCTCCCTTAACTTTAACAAATGACAATTTTCCCCACTTCACGGTTCTTCCTTATTTCTGCCCCATTTTCAACTATCTTCGAATTGAAAAGTTTTTCTAAATGTTTCAAGATTATTAAACATGCCTTTACATCTCCTTTAACTTTTCCACTAGTTCATTTTCCCCACTTTTTCCTTCTTCCTTATGTCTGCCCCATTTTCAACTATCTCCGAATTGAAAAGTTTTTCTAAATGTTTCAAGATTTTTAAACATGCCTTTACATCTCCTTTAACTTCTACACTCGTTCATTTTCCCCACTTTTCCCTTCTTCCTTATTTCTGCCCCATTTTCAACTATCTCCGAATCGGAAAGTATTATCAAAAGTTTCAAAATTTTTAAACATGCCTTTACATCTCCCTTAATTTTAACACATGACCATTTTCCCCACTTCACCCTTCTTCCTTATTTCTGCCCCATTTTCAACTATCTCAGAATTGGAAAGATTTTCTAAAAGTTTCAAGATTTTCAAACATGTCTTTACATCTCCTTTAACTTTTCCATTCGTTAATTCACCCCACTTCTCCCCTCTTCCTTATTTCTGCGCCATTTCCTACTGTCTCCGCATTGGAAAGTGTTTTTTCGAGTTTTAAGATGTCTAAACATGCCTTTACATCTCGTTTAACTTTTCCACTCATTCTTTTTCATCTCTTTTCCCATCTTCCTTATTTCTGCCCCATTTTCTACTATCTCCGAATTAGAAAGTATTTTCTAAAAGTTTAAAGATTTTATAACATGCCTATACATCTCCCTTAACTTTAACACATGACTATTTTGCCCACCTCACCCTTCTTCCGTATTTCTGCCCCATTTTCTACTATCTGCAAATCGGAAAGTATTATCAAAAGTTTCAAAATTTTTAAACATGCCTCTACATCTCCTCTAACTTCTCCACTCGTTCATTTTCCCCACTTTTCCCTTCTTCCTTATTTCTGCCCCATTTTCTACTATCTCCGAATCGGAAAGTATTATCAAAAGTTTCAAAATTTTTAAACATGCTTTAACATCTCCCTTAACTTTAACAATTGACCATTTTCCCCACTTCCCGGTTCTTCCTTATTTCTGCCCCATTTTCAACTATCTCCGAATTGAAAAGTTTTTCTAAATGTTTCAAGATTTTTAAACATGCCTTTACATCTCCTTTAACTTCTCCACTCGTTCATTTTCCGAAAACCTCCGAAATCAGAGCAGCATATAACAAATTGGCAAAGGAAAGCAAGAAGATCATAAATAGGTCAAAGTTCGAGCACGACCTGCAGATCAGCAAAAAGCTGGCTGCATGCCCGCATGGCAGCAGAGCCTTCTGGTCGCTTGCGGGCTCAATAGGTCGCAATTTCTGCCACCTCTTACCAGACCTGATGGCTCACTAGCAAATACCGCCACCGAAAAGGCTAACCTATTAGGAAAAATGTTTGCGGATAACTCAACCCTCGATGATCGGGGTGCAGTCCCGACGTCGGTCCCTCACTGCGGTTTCTATATGAAAAAGCTGAGGATCCGGCATCGGGATGTGCTCCAGGTTTTACGAGGGCTTGATGTTAATAAAGCTAGTGGGCCTGACGGAATCCCCGCCCTGGTATTGCGGAGGTGCGCTGCAGAAATAGCTCCGATTTTGACAAAGCTTTTCAAAATGTCCCTGAATTCTGGCTCTGTACCCTCTGGTTGGAAAAAAGCGGTCATCCATCCTATTCCAAAGAAGGGTGACCGCTCCAACCCGGCCAACTACCGTCCCATAGCGATCACATCAGTTCTATCCAAGGTGATGGAACGTGTGATCAACGACAAACTGCTCACATACCTCGAGAAGAACAAAATTATTAACGACCGTCAATACGGATTCCGGCGGAACCGCTCGTGCGGTGATCTTCTCGCGTATGTGACGCATGTTTGGGGGCGGTGCCTGGAACGTTTCGGTGAGACCCAAACGGTTGCGCTGGACATTTCCAAGGCCTTTGACCGGGTTTGGCACCGAGGACTTGTCAACAAACTGCCTTCTTACGGACTTCCCGCATCCTTGTGCAGGTGGATTGCCGACTTTTTGAGAGAGAGGTCGATTCAGACGGTTGCTGACGGTTTCACCTCTTCCTCGCATTCGATAAACGCTGGCGTCCCACAGGGATCGGTTCTGTCTCCGACTTTGTTTCTGTTGCACATCAATGACCTTTTGACATGTGCACCAATTCATTGTTACGCGGATGACAGTACAGTCCATGATAGCTTTTTGTTTGACAAGCCCCCAAAGGGTGCACAAATTCCAATGGCTCGGAGGGCCTTGAAGCAAAGAATGGACGCTTACCTCGAGAGTGTTTTCTCTTGGGGTAAGAATAATCTCGTCGAATTCAATGTATCAAAGACCCAATCATGTCTGATTACGTCTAAAAGGGATCGAAATGACTATCTAGTCTCCTTCAACGGTAGCATTCTTCCGAACAGGTCTTCCATTGATATGCTCGGTGTAACTCTAAGTGACCAGCTCAGATATGGGGGCTCCATCGAGGCCAGAGTTAAGTTAGCCTCTCAGAAACTGGGCGTACTGTACAGGGCCCGCAGATACTTTAATAGTACACAACTGCTAACCCTGTACAAATCGCAAGTGCGCCCCACGGTTGAATTTGGCAGCCACCTCTGGTCTGGAGCCCCAAAGTACCTGAAAAACACCCTCGACTCTGTGCAGAAACGGGCGGTCCGTTTGATAGATTCTCCCGTCTTAACAAACGGATTGCAATCTTTAGAGCACAGGCGTCGGGTAGGAATGCTTTCCTTGTTCTACCGGTATTTCAATGGAAGATGCTCCGAGGAACTAGCCTCATTGATCCCCTCGGCACCGGTGCATAGTCGGGAAACACGCCAAACGCTCGCCCAACATATGTACACGGTTGACATTTGTCACATGAGAACGGGACGCTTCTACGACTCGTTCTTGTGTTCAACAGCTCGGCTGTGGAACGATTTGCCGGCCTCTGTGTTTCCTCCTTCCTATAACATGGGTCTCTTCAAGACCCACGTTCACTCCTTCCTCTCCTCAAAAAGACCCTCCTCACAGCATCTTCAAAGATGACATAGGCCCTGAGGGAAATTATTTTCCTCAGGGCCTCCTGTGTGGAGTTAATGTAAAAAAAAAAAAAAAATTTCAACACTTTTCCCTTCTTCCTTCTTTCTGCCCCATTTTCTACTATCTCCGAATCGGAAAGTATTATCAAAAGTTTCAAAATTTTTAAACATGCCTTTACTTCTCCTTTAACTTTTCCACTCGTTCATTTTCCCCACTTTTCCCTTCTTCCTTATTTCTGCCCCATTTTCTACTATCTCCGAATTAGAAAGTATTTTCTAAAAGTTTAAAGATTTTATAACATGCCTATACATCTCCCTTAACTTTAACACATGACTATTTTGCCCACCTCACCCTTCTTCCGTATTTCTGCCCCATTTTCTACTATCTGCAAATCGGAAAGTATTATCAAAAGTTTCAAAATTTTTAAACATGCCTTTACATCTCCTCTAACTTCTCCACTCGTTCATTTTCCCCACTTTTCCCTTCTTCCTTATTTCTGCCCCATTTTCTACTATCTCCGAATCGGAAAGTATTATCAAAAGTTTCAAAATTTTTAAACATGCTTTAACATCTCCCTTAACTTTAACAATTGACCATTTTCCCCACTTCACGGTTCTTCCTTATTTCTGCCCCATTTTCAACTATCTCCGAATTGAAAAGTTTTTCTAAATGTTTCAAGATTTTTAAACATGCCTTTACATCTCCTTTAACTTCTCCACTCGTTCATTTTCCGAAAACCTCCGAAATCAGAGCAGCATATAACAAATTGGCAAAGGAAAGCAAGAAGATCATAAATAGGTCAAAGTTCGAGCACGACCTGCAGATCAGCAAAAAGCTGGCTGCATGCCCGCATGGCAGCAGAGCCTTCTGGTCGCTTGCGGGCTCAATAGGTCGCAATTTCTGCCACCTCTTACCAGACCTGATGGCTCACTAGCAAATACCGCCACCGAAAAGGCTAACCTATTAGGAAAAATGTTTGCGGATAACTCAACCCTCGATGATCGGGGTGCAGTCCCGACGTCGGTCCCTCACTGCGGTTTCTATATGAAAAAGCTGAAGATCCGGCATCGGGATGTGCTCCAGGTTTTACGAGGGCTTGATGTTAATAAAGCTAGTGGGCCTGACGGAATCCCCGCCCTAATATTGCGGAGGTGCGCTGCAGAAATAGCTCCGATTTTGACAAAGCTTTTCAAAATGTCCCTGAATTCTGGCTCTGTACCCTCTGGTTGGAAAAAAGCGGTCATCCATCCTATTCCAAAGAAGGGTGACCGCTCCAACCCGGCCAACTACCGTCCCATAGCGATCACATCAGTTCTATCCAAGGTGATGGAACGTGTGATCAACGACAAACTGCTCACATACCTCGAGAAGAACAAAATTATTAACGACCGTCAATACGGATTCCGGCGGAACCGCTCGTGCGGTGATCTTCTCGCGTATGTGACGCATGTTTGGGGGCGGTGCCTGGAACGTTTCGGTGAGACCCAAACGGTTGCGCTGGACATTTCCAAGGCCTTTGACCGGGTTTGGCACCGAGGACTTGTCAACAAACTGCCTTCTTACGGACTTCCCGCATCCTTGTGCAGGTGGATTGCCGACTTTTTGAGAGAGAGGTCGATTCAGACGGTTGCTGACGGTTTCACCTCTTCCTCGCATTCGATAAACGCTGGCGTCCCACAGGGATCGGTTCTGTCTCCGACTTTGTTTCTGTTGCACATCAATGACCTTTTGACATGTGCACCAATTCATTGTTACGCGGATGACAGTACAGTCCATGATAGCTTTTTGTTTGACAAGCCCCCAAAGGGTGCACAAATTCCAATGGCTCGGAGGGCTTTGAAGCAAAGAATGGACGCTTACTTCGAGAGTGTTTTCTCTTGGGGTAAGAATAATCTCGTCGAATTCAATGTATCAAAGACCCAATCATGTCTGATTACGTCTAAAAGGGATCGAAATGACTATCTAGTCTCCTTCAACGGTAGCATTCTTCCGAACAGGTCTTCCATTGATATGCTCGGTGTAACTCTAAGTGACCAGCTCAGATATGGGGGCTCCATCGAGGCCAGAGTTAAGTTAGCCTCTCAGAAACTGGGCGTACTGTACAGGGCCCGCAGATACTTTAATAGTACACAACTGCTAAACCTGTACAAATCGCAAGTGCGCCCCACGGTTGAATTTGGCAGCCACCTCTGGTCTGGAGCCCCAAAGTACCTGAAAAACACCCTCGACTCTGTGCAGAAACGGGCGGTCCGTTTGATAGATTCTCCCGTCTTAACAAACGGATTGCAATCTTTAGAGCACAGGCGTCGGGTAGGAATGCTTTCCTTGTTCTACCGGTATTTCAATGGAAGATACTCCGAGGAACTAGCCTCATTGATCCCCTCGGCACCGGTGCATAGTCGGGAAACACGCCAAACGCTCGCCCAACATATGTACACGGTTGACATTTGTCACATGAGAACGGGACGCTTCTACGACTCGTTCTTGTGTTCAACAGCTCGGCTGTGGAACGATTTGCCGGCCTCTGTGTTTCCTCCTTCCTATAACATGGGTCTCTTCAAGACCCACGTTCACTCCTTCCTCTCCTCAAAAAGACCCTCCTCACAGCATCTTCAAAGATGACATAGGCCCTGAGGGAAATTATTTTCCTCAGGGCCTCCTGTGTGGAGTTAATGTAAAAAAAAAAAAAAAATTTCAACACTTTTCCCTTCTTCCTTCTTTCTGCCCCATTTTCAACTATCTCCGAATTGAAAAGTTTTTCTAAATGTTTCAAGATTTTTAAACATGCCTTTACTTAACTTCTCCACTCGTTCATTTTCCCCACTTCACCCTCCTTCCTAATTTCTGCACCATTTTCTACTATCTCCGAATCGGAAAGTATTATCAAAAGTTTCAAAATTTTTAAACATGCCTTTTCATCTCCCTTAACTTTAACACATGACCATTTTCCACACTTCTCCCTTGTTCCTTATTTCTGCCACATTTTCAACTATCTCCGAATTGAAAAGTTTTTCTAAATGATTCAAAATTTTTAAACATGCCTTTACATCTCCTTTAACTTTTCCACTCGTTCATTTTCCCCACTTTTCCCTTCTTCCTTATTTCTGCCCCATTTTCAACTATCTCCGTATCGGAAAGTATTATGAAAAGTTTCAAAATTTTTAAACATGCCTTTACTTCTCCTTTAACTTTTCCACTCGTTCATTTTCCCCACTTTTCCCTTCTTCCTAATTTCTGCACCATTTTCTACTATCTCCTAATCGGAAAGTATTATCAAAAGTTTCAAAATTTTTAAAAATGCTTTTACATCTCCCTTAACTTTAACAAATGACCATTTTCCCCACTTCACGGTTCTTCCTTATTTCTGCCCCATTTTCAACTATCTCCGAATTGAAAAGTTTTTCTAAATGTTTCAAGATTTTTAAACATGCCTTTACATCTCCCTTAACTTCTCCACTCGTTCATTTTCAACACTTTTCCCTTCTTCCTTATTTCTGCCCCATTTTCTACTATCTCCGAATCGGAAAGTATTATCAAAAGTTTCAAAATTTTTAAACATGCCTTTTCATCTCCCTTAACTTTAACACATGACCATTTTCCACACTTCTCCCTTGTTCCTTATTTCTGCCACATTTTCAACTATCTCCGAATTGAAAAGTTTTTCTAAATGTTTCAAGATTTTTAAACATGCCTTTACATCTCCTTTAACTTCTCCACTCGTTCATTTTCAACACTTTTCCCTTCTTCCTTATTTCTGCCCCATTTTCAACTATCTCCGAATCGGAAAGTATTATCAAAAGTTTCAAAATTTTTAAACATGCCTTTACTTCTCCTTTAACTTTTCCACTCGTTCATTTTCCCCACTTTTCCCTTCTTCCTTATTTCTGCCCCATTTTCTACTATCTCCGAATTAGAAAGTATTTTCTAAAAGTTTAAAGATTTTATAACATGCCTATACATCTCCCTTAACTTTAACACATGACTATTTTGCCCACCTCACCCTTCTTCCGTATTTCTGCCCCATTTTCTACTATCTGCAAATCAGAAAGTATTATCAAAAGTTTCAAAATTTTTAAACATGCCTTTACATCTCCTCTAACTTCTCCACTCGTTCATTTTCCCCACTTTTCCCTTCTTCCTTATTTCTGCCCCATTTTCTACTATCTCCGAATCGGAAAGTATTATCAAAAGTTTCAAAATTTTTAAACATGCCTTTTCATCTCCCTTAACTTTAACACATGACCATTTTCCACACTTCTCCCTTGTTCCTTATTTCTGCCACATTTTCAACTATCTCCGAATTGAAAAGTTTTTCTAAATGTTTCAAGATTTTTAAACATGCCTTTACATCTCCTTTAACTTCTCCACTCGTTCATTTTCAACACTTTTCCCTTCTTCCTTATATCTGCCCCATTTTCAACTATCTCCGAATCGGAAAGTATTATGAAAAGTTTCAAAATTTTTAAACATGCCTTTACTTCTCCTTTAACTTTTCCACTCGTTCATTTTCCCCACTTTTCCCTTCTTCCTAATTTCTGCACCATTTTCTACTATCTCCGAATTGTAAAGTATTTTCAAAAGTTTCAAGACTTTTAAACATGCCTTTACATCTCCCTTAACTTTAACACATGACCATTTTCCCCACTTCACCCTTCTTCCTTATTTCTGCCCCATTTTCAACTATCTCCGAATTGAAAAGTTTTTCTAAATGTTTCAAGATTTTTAAACATGCCTTTACATCTCTTTAAACTTATCCACTCGTTCATTTTCCCCACTTTTCCCTTCTTCCTAATTTCTGCACCATTTTCTACTATCTCCTAATCGGAAAGTATTATCAAAAGTTTCAAAATTTTTAAACATGCTTTTACATCTCCCTTAACTTTAACAAATGACCATTTTCCCCACTTCACGGTTCTTCCTTATTTCTGCCCCATTTTCAACTATCTCCGAATTGAAAAGTTTTTCTAAATGTTTCAAGATTTTTAAACATGCCTTTACATCACCTTTAACTTCTCCACTCGTTCATTTTCAACACTTTTCCCTTCTTCCTTATTTCTGCCCCATTTTCTACTATCTCCGAATCGGAAAGTATTATCAAAAATATCAAAATTTTTAAACATGCCTTTTCATCTCCCTTAACTTTAACACATGACCATTTTCCACACTTCTCCCTTGTTCCTTATTTCTGCCACATTTTCAACTATCTCCGAATTGAAAAGTTTTTCTAAATGTTTCAAAATTTTTAAACATGCCTTTACATCTCCTTTAACTTTTCCACTCGTTCATTTTCCCCACTTTTCCCTTCTTCCTTATTTCTGCCCCATTTTCAACTATCTCCGAATCGGAAAGTATTATGAAAAGTTTCAAAATTTTTAAACATGCCTTTACTTCTCCTTTAACTTTTCCACTCGTTCATTTTCCCCACTTTTCCCTTCTTCCTAATTTCTGCACTATTTTCTACTATCTCCGAATCGGAAAGTATTATCAAAAGTTTCAAAATTTTTAAACATGCTTTAACATCTCCCTTAACTTTAACAATTGACCATTTTCCCCACTTCACGGTTCTTCCTTATTTCTGCCCCATTTTCAACTGTCTCCGAATTGAAAAGTTTTTCTAAATGTTTCAAGATTTTTAAACATGCCTTTACATCTCCTCTAACTTCTCCACTCGTTCATTTTCCCCACTTTTCCCTTCTTCCTTATTTCTGCCCCATTTTCTACTATCTCCGAATCGGAAAGTATTATCAAAAGTTTCAAAATTTTTAAAAATGCTTTTACATCTCCCTTAACTTTAACAAATGACCATTTTCCCCACTTCACGGTTCTTCCTTATTTCTGCCCCATTTTCAACTATCTCCGAATTGAAAAGTTTTTCTAAATGTTTCAAGATTTTTAAACATGCCTTTACATCTCCTTTAACTTCTCCACTCGTTCATTTTCAACACTTTTCCCTTCTTCCTTATTTCTGCCCCATTTTCTACTATCTCCGAATCGGAAAGTATTATCAAAAGTTTCAAAATTTTTAAACATGCCTTTTCATCTCCCTTAACTTTAACACATGACCATTTTCCACACTTCTCCCTTGTTCCTTATTTCTGCCACATTTTCAACTATCTCCGAATTGAAAAGTTTTTCTAAATGTTTCAAGATTTTTAAACATGCCTTTACATCTCCTTTAACTTCTCCACTCGTTCATTTTCAACACTTTTCCCTTCTTCCTTATTTCTGCCCCATTTTCAACTATCTCCGAATCGGAAAGTATTATCAAAAGTTTCAAAATTTTTAAACATGCCTTTACTTCTCCTTTAACTTTTCCACTCGTTCATTTTCCCCACTTTTCCCTTCTACCTTATTTCTGCCCCATTTTCTACTATCTCCGAATTAGAAAGTATTTTCTAAAAGTTTAAAGATTTTATAACATGCCTATACATCTCCCTTAACTTTAACACATGACTATTTTGCCCACCTCACCCTTCTTCCGTATTTCTGCCCCATTTTCTACTATCTGCAAATCGGAAAGTATTATCAAAAGTTTCAAAATTTTTAAACATGCCTTTACATCTCCTCTAACTTCTCCACTCGTTCATTTTCCCCACTTTTCCCTTCTTCCTTATTTCTGCCCCATTTTCTACTATCTCCGAATCGGAAAGTATTATCAAAAGTTTCAAAATTTTTAAACATGCCTTTTCATCTCCCTTAACTTTAACACATGACCATTTTCCACACTTCTCCCTTGTTCCTTATTTCTGCCACATTTTCAACTATCTCCGAATTGAAAAGTTTTTCTAAATGTTTCAAGATTTTTAAACATGCCTTTACATCTCCTTTAACTTCTCCACTCGTTCATTTTCAACACTTTTCCCTTCTTCCTTATTTCTGCCCCATTTTCAACTATCTCCGAATCGGAAAGTATTATGAAAAGTTTCAAAATTTTTAAACATGCCTTTACTTCTCCTCTAACTTCTCCACTCGTTCATTTTCCCCACTTTTCCCTTCTTCCTTATTTCTGCCCCATTTTCTACTATCTCCGAATCGGAAAGTATTATCAAAAGTTTCAAAATTTTTAAACATGCTTTTACATCTCCCTTATCTTTAACAAATGACCATTTTCCCCACTTCACGGTTCTTCCTTATTTCTGCCCCATTTTCAACTATCTCCGAATTGAAAAGTTTTTCTAAATGTTTCAAGATTTTTAAACATGCCTTTACATCTCCTTTAACTTCTCCACTCGTTCATTTTCAACACTTTTCCCTTCTTCCTTCTTTCTGCCCCATTTTCTACTATCTCCGAATCGGAAAGTATTATCAAAAGTTTCAAAATTTTTAAACATGCCTTTACTTCTCCTTTAACTTTTCCACTCGTTCATTTTCCCCACTTTTCCCTTCTTCCTAATTTCTGCACCATTTTCTACTATCTCCGAATCGGAAAGTATTATCAAAAGTTTCAAAATTTTTAAACATGCTTTAACATCTCCCTTAACTTTAACAATTGACCATTTTCCCCACTTCACGGTTCTTCCTTATTTCTGCCCCATTTTCAACTGTCTCCGAATTGAAAAGTTTTTCTAAATGTTTCAAGATTTTTTAACATGCCTTTACATCTCCTCTAACTTCTCCACTCGTTCATTTTCCCCACTTTTCCCTTCTTCCTTATTTCTGCCCCATTTTCAACTATCTCCGAATCGGAAAGTATTATGAAAAATTTCAAAATTTTTAAACATGCCTTTACATCTCGTTTAACTTTTCCACTCGTTTATTTTCCCCACTTTTCCCTTATTCCTTATTTCTGCCCCATTTTCAACTATCTCCGAATTGTAAAGTATTTTCAAAAGTTTCAAGACTTTTAAACATGCCTTTACATCTCCCTTAACTTTAACACATGACCATTTTCCCCACTTCACCCTTCTTCCTTATTTCTGCCCCATTTTCAACTATCTCCGAATTGAAAAGTTTTTCTAAATGTTTCAAGATTTTTAAACATGCCTTTACATCTCCTCTAACTTCTCCACTCGTTCATATTCCCCACTTTTCCCTTCTTCCTTATTTCTGCCCCATTTTCTACTATCTCCGAATCGGAAAGTATTATCAAAAGTTTCAAAATTTTTAAAAATGCTTTTACATCTCCCTTAACTTTAACAAATGACCATTTTCCCCACTTCACGGTTCTTCCTTATTTCTGCCCCATTTTCAACTATCTCCGAATTGAAAAGTTTTTCTAAATGTTTCAAGATTTTTAAACATGCCTTTACATCTCCTTTAACTTCTCCACTCGTTCATTTTCAACACTTTTCCCTTCTTCCTTCTTTCTGCCCCATTTTCTACTATCTCCGAATCGGAAAGTATTATCAAAAGTTTCAAAATTTTTAAACATGCCTTTACTTCTCCTTTAACTTTTCCACTCGTTCATTTTCCCCACTTTTCCCTTCTTCCTAATTTCTGCACCATTTTCTACTATCTCCGAATCGGAAAGTATTATCAAAAGTTTCAAAATTTTTAAACATGCTTTAACATCTCCCTTAACTTTAACAATTGACCATTTTCCCCACTTCACGGTTCTTCCTTATTTCTGCCCCATTTTCAACTGTCTCCGAATTGAAAAGTTTTTCTAAATGTTTCAAGATTTTTAAACATGCCTTTACATCTCCTCTAACTTCTCCACTCGTTCATTTTCCCCACTTTTCCCTTCTTCCTTATTTCTGCCCCATTTTCAACTATCTCCGAATCGGAAAGTATTATGAAAAATTTCAAAATTTTTAAACATGCCTTTACATCTCGTTTAACTTTTCCACTCGTTTATTTTCCCCACTTTTCCCTTCTTCCTTATTTCTGCCCCATTTTCAACTATCTCCGAATTGTAAAGTATTTTCAAAAGTTTCAAGACTTTTAAACATGCCTTTACATCTCCCTTAACTTTAACACATGACCATTTTCCCCACTTCACCCTTCTTCCTTATTTCTGCCCCATTTTCAACTATCTCCGAATTGAAAAGTTTTTCTAAATGTTTCAAGATTTTTAAACATGCCTTTACATCTCTTTAAACTTATCCACTCGTTCATTTTCCCCACTTTTCCCTTCTTCCTAATGTCTGCACCATTTTCTACTATCTCCTAATCGGAAAGTATTATCAAAAGTTTCAAAATTTTTAAACATGCTTTTACATCTCCCTTAACTTTATCAAATGACCATTTTCCCCACTTCACGGTTCTTCCTTATTTCTGCCCCATTTTCAACTATCTCCGAATTGAAAAGTTTTTCTAAAAGTTTCAAGATTTTTAAACATGCCTTTACATCTCCTTTAACTTCTCCACTCGTTCATTTTCAACACTTTTCCCTTCTTCCTTATTTCTGCCCCATTTTCTACTATCTCCGAATCGGAAAGTTTTATCAAAAGTTTCAAAATTTTTAAACATGCCTTTTCATCTCCCTTAACTTTAACACATGACCATTTTCCACACTTCTCCCTTGTTCCTTATTTCTGCCACATTTTCAACTATCTCCGAATTGAAAAGTTTTTCTAAATGTTTCAAAATTTTTAAACATGCCTTTACATCTCCTTTAACTTTTCCACTCGTTCATTTTCCCCACTTTTCCCTTCTTCCTTATTTCTGCCCCATTTTATACTATCTCCGAATCGGAAAGTATTATCAAAAGTTTCAAAATTTTTAAACATGCTTTTACATCTCCCTTAACTTTAACAAATGACCATTTTCCCCACTTCACGGTTCTTCCTTATTTCTGCCCCATTTTCAACTATCTCCGAATTGAAAAGTTTTTCTAAATGTTTCAAGATTTTTAAACATGCCTTTACATCTCCTTTAACTTCTCCACTCGTTCATTTTCAACACTTTTCCCTTCTTCCTTCTTTCTGCCCCATTTTCTACTATCTCCGAATCGGAAAGTATTATCAAAAGTTTCAAAATTTTTAAACATGCCTTTACTTCTCCTTTAACTTTTCCACTCGTTCATTTTCCCCACTTTTCCCTTCTTCCTAATTTCTGCACCATTTTCTACTATCTCCGAATCGGAAAGTATTATCAAAAGTTTCAAAATTTTTAAACATGCTTTAACATCTCCCTTAACTTTAACAATTGACCATTTTCCCCACTTCACGGTTCTTCCTTATTTCTGCCCCATTTTCAACTGTCTCCGAATTGAAAAGTTTTTCTAAATGTTTCAAGATTTTTAAACATGCCTTTACATCTCCTCTAACTTCTCCACTCGTTCATTTTCCCCACTTTTCCCTTCTTCCTTATTTCTGCCCCATTTTCAACTATCTCCGAATCGGAAAGTATTATGAAAAATTTCAAAATTTTTAAACATGCCTTTACATCTCGTTTAACTTTTCCACTCGTTTATTTTCCCCACTTTTCCCTTCTTCCTTATTTCTGCCCCATTTTCAACTATCTCCGAATTGTAAAGTATTTTCAAAAGTTTCAAGACTTTTAAACATGCCTTTACATCTCCCTTAACTTTAACACATGACCATTTTCCCCACTTCACCCTTCTTCCTTATTTCTGCCCCATTTTCAACTATCTCCGAATTGAAAAGTTTTTCTAAATGTTTCAAAATTTTTAAACATGCCTTTACATCTCCTTTAACTTTTCCACTCGTTCATTTTCCCCACTTTTCCCTTCTTCCTTATTTCTGCCCCATTTTCAACTATCTCCGAATCGGAAAGTATTATGAAAAGTTTCAAAATTTTTAAACATGCCTTTACTTCTCCTTTAACTTTTCCACTCGTTCATTTTCCCCACTTTTCCCTTCTTCCTTATTTCTGCACCATTTTCTACTATCTCCGAATCGGAAAGTATTATCAAAAGTTTCAAAATTTTTAAACATGCTTTAACATCTCCCTTAACTTTAACAATTGACCATTTTCCCCACTTCACGGTTCTTCCTTATTTCTGCCCCATTTTCAACTGTCTCCGAATTGAAAAGTTTTTCTAAATGTTTCAAGATTTTTAAACATGCCTTTACATCTCCTCTAACTTCTCCACTCGTTCATTTTCCCCACTTTTCCCTTCTTCCTTATTTCTGCCCCATTTTCTACAATCTCCGAATCGGAAAGTATTATCAAAAGTTTCAAAATTTTTAAACATGCTTTTACATCTCCCTTAACTTTAACAAATGACCATTTTCCCCACTTCACGGTTCTTCCTTATTTCTGCCCCATTTTCAACTATCTCCGAATTGAAAAGTTTTTCTAAATGTTTCAAGATTTTTAAACATGCCTTTACATCTCCTTTAACTTCTCCACTCGTTCATTTTCAACACTTTTCCCTTCTTCCTTCTTTCTGCCCCATTTTCAACTATCTCCGAATCGGAAAGTATTATGAAAAGTTTCAAAATTTTTAAACATGCCTTTACTTCTCCTTTAACTTTTCCACTCGTTCATTTTCCCCACTTTTCCCTTCTTCCTAATTTCTGCACCATTTTCTACTATCTCCGAATCGGAAAGTATTATCAAAAGTTTCAAAATTTTTAAACATGCTTTAACATCTCCCTTAACTTTAACAATTGACCATTTTCCCCACTTCACGGTTCTTCCTTATTTCTGCCCCATTTTCAACTGTCTCCGAATTGAAAAGTTTTTCTAAATGTTTCAAGATTTTTAAACATGCCTTTACATCTCCTCTAACTTCTCCACTCGTTCATTTTCCCCACTTTTCCCTTCTTCCTTATTTCTGCCCCATTTTCAACTATCTCCGAATCGGAAAGTATTATGAAAAGTTTCAAAATTTTTAAACATGCCTTTACTTCTCCTTTAACTTTTCCACTCGTTCATTTTCCCCACTTTTCCCTTCTTCCTTATTTCTGCCCCATTTTCAACTATCTCCGAATTGTAAAGTATTTTCAAAAGTTTCAAGACTTTTAAACATGCCTTTACATCTCCCTTAACTTTAACACATGACCATTTTCCCCACTTCACCCTTCTTCCTTATTTCTGCCCCATTTTCAACTATCTCCGAATTGAAAAGTTTTTCTAAATGTTTCAAAATTTTTAAACATGCCTTTACATCTCTTTAAACTTATCCACTCGTTCATTTTCCCCACTTTTCCCTTCTTCCTAATTTCTGCACCATTTTCTACTATCTCCTAATCGGAAAGTATTATCAAAAGTTTCAAAATTTTTAAACATGCTTTTACATCTCCCTTAACTTTATCAAATGACCATTTTCCCCACTTCACGGTTCTTCCTTATTTCTGCCCCATTTTCAACTATCTCCGAATTGAAAAGTTTTTCTAAATGTTTCAAGATTTTTAAACATGCCTTTACATCTCCTTTAACTTCTCCACTCGTTCATTTTCAACACTTTTCCCTTCTTCCTTATTTCTGCCCCATTTTCTACTATCTCCGAATCGGAAAGTATTATCAAAAGTTTCAAAATTTTTAAACATGCCTTTTCATCTCCCTTAACTTTAACACATGACCATTTTCCACACTTCTCCCTTGTTCCTTATTTCTGCCACATTTTCAACTATCTCCGAATTGAAAAGTTTTTCTAAATGTTTCAAAATTTTTAAACATGCCTTTACATCTCCTTTAACTTTTCCACTCGTTCATTTTCCCCACTTTTCCCTTCTTCCTTATTTCTGCCCCATTTTCTACTATCTCCGAATCGGAAAGTATTATCAAAAGTTTCAAAATTTTTAAACATGCCTTTTCATCTCCCTTAACTTTAACACATGACCATTTTCCACACTTCTCCCTTGTTCCTTATTTCTGCCACATTTTCAACTATCTCCGAATTGAAAAGTTTTTCTAAATGTTTCAAAATTTTTAAACATGCCTTTACATCTCCTTTAACTTTTCCACTCGTTCATTTTCCCCACTTTTCCCTTCTTCCTTATTTCTGCCCCATTTTCAACTATCTCCGAATCGGAAAGTATTATGAAAAGTTTCAAAATTTTTAAACATGCCTTTACTTCTCCTTTAACTTTTCCACTCGTTCATTTTCCCCACTTTTCCCTTCTTCCTAATTTCTGCACCATTTTCTACTATCTCCTAATCGGAAAGTATTATCAAAAGTTTCAAAATTTTTAAACATGCTTTTACATCTCCCTTAACTTTATCAAATGACCATTTTCCCCACTTCACGGTTCTTCCTTATTTCTGCCACATTTTCAACTATCTCCGAATTGAAAAGTTTTTCTAAATGTTTCAAGATTTTTAAACATGCCTTTACATCTCCTTTAACTTCTCCACTCGTTCATTTTCCCCACTTTTCCCTTCTTCCTTATTTCTGCCCCATTTTCTACTATCTCCGAATCGGAAAGTATTTTCAAAATTTTTAAACATGCTTTTACATCTCCCTTAACTTTAACACATGACCATTTTCCCCACTTCACCCTTCTTCCTTATTTCTGCCCCATTTTCAACTGTCTCCGAATTAAAAAGTTTTTTTAAAAGTTTCAAGATTTTTAAACATGCCTTTACATCTCCTTTAACTTTTTTTAACTTTTCCACTCGTTTATTTTCCCCACTTTTCCCTTCCTCCTTATTTCTGCCCCATTTTCAACTATCTCCGAATTGAAAAGTTTTTCTAAATGTTTCAAGATTTTTAAACATGCCTTTACATCTCCTTTAACTTCTCCACTCGTTCATTTTCAACACTTTTCCCTTCTTCCTTATTTCTGCCCCATTTTCTACTATCTCCGAATCGGAAAGTATTATCAAAAGTTTCAAAATTTTTAAACATGCTTTAACATCTCCCTTAACTTTAACAATTGACCATTTTCCCCACTTCACGGTTCTTCCTTATTTCTGCCCCATTTTCAACTGTCTCCGAATTGAAAAGTTTTTCTAAATGTTTCAAGATTTTTAAACATGCCTTTACATCTCCTCTAACTTCTCCACTCGTTCATTTTCCCCACTTTTCCCTTCTTCCTTATTTCTGCCCCATTTTATACTATCTCCGAATCGGAAAGTATTATCAAAAGTTTCAAAATTTTTAAACATGCTTTTACATCTCCCTTAACTTTAACAAATGACCATTTTCCCCACTTCACGGTTCTTCCTTATTTCTGCCCCATTTTCAACTATCTCCGAATTGAAAAGTTTTTCTAAATGTTTCAAGATTTTTAAACATGCCTTTACATCTCCTTTAACTTCTCCACTCGTTCATTTTCAACACTTTTCCCTTCTTCCTTCTTTCTGCCCCATTTTCTACTATCTCCGAATCGGAAAGTATTATCAAAAGTTTCAAAATTTTTAAACATGCCTTTACTTCTCCTTTAACTTTTCCACTCGTTCATTTTCCCCACTTTTCCCTTCTTCCTAATTTCTGCACCATTTTCTACTATCTCCGAATCGGAAAGTATTATCAAAAGTTTCAAAATTTTTAAACATGCTTTAACATCTCCCTTAACTTTAACAATTGACCATTTTCCCCACTTCACGGTTCTTCCTTATTTCTGCCCCATTTTCAACTGTCTCCGAATTGAAAAGTTTTTCTAAATGTTTCAAGATTTTTAAACATGCCTTTACATCTCCTCTAACTTCTCCACTCGTTCATTTTCCCCACTTTTCCCTTCTTCCTTATTTCTGCCCCATTTTCAACTATCTCCGAATCGGAAAGTATTATGAAAAATTTCAAAATTTTTAAACATGCCTTTACATCTCGTTTAACTTTTCCACTCGTTTATTTTCCCCACTTTTCCTTTCTTCCTTATTTCTGCCCCATTTTCAACTATCTCCGAATTGTAAAGTATTTTCAAAAGTTTCAAGACTTTTAAACATGCCTTTACATCTCCCTTAACTTTAACACATGACCATTTTCCCCACTTCACCCTTCTTCCTTATTTCTGCCCCATTTTCAACTATCTCCGAATTGAAAAGTTTTTCTAAATGTTTCAAGATTTTTAAACATGCCTTTACATCTCTTTAAACTTATCCACTCGTTCATTTTCCCCACTTTTCCCTTCTTCCTAATTTCTGCACCATTTTCTACTATCTCCTAATCGGAAAGTATTATCAAAAGTTTCAAAATTTTTAAACATGCTTTTACATCTCCCTTAACTTTATCAAATGACCATTTTCCCCACTTCACGGTTCTTCCTTATTTCTGCCCCATTTTCAACTATCTCCGAATTGAAAAGTTTTTCTAAATGTTTCAAGATTTTTAAACATGCCTTTACATCTCCTTTAACTTCTCCACTCGTTCATTTTCAACACTTTTCCCTTCTTCCTTATTTCTGCCCCATTTTCTACTATCTCCGAATCGGAAAGTATTATCAAAAGTTTCAAAATTTTTAAACATGCCTTTTCATCTCCCTTAACTTTAACACATGACCATTTTCCACACTTCTCCCTTGTTCCTTATTTCTGCCACATTTTCAACTATCTCCGAATTGAAAAGTTTTTCTAAATGTTTCAAAATTTTTAAACATGCCTTTACATCTCCTTTAACTTTTCCACTCGTTCATTTTCCCCACTTTTCCCTTCTTCCTTATTTCTGCCCCATTTTCAACTATCTCCGAATCGGAAAGTATTATGAAAAGTTTCAAAATTTTTAAACATGCCTTTACTTCTCCTTTAACTTTTCCACTCGTTCATTTTCCCCACTTTTCCCTTCTTCCTAATTTCTGCACCATTTTCTACTATCTCCTAATCGGAAAGTATTATCAAAAGTTTCAAAATTTTTAAACATGCTTTTACATCTCCCTTAACTTTATCAAATGACCATTTTCCCCACTTCACGGTTCTTCCTTATTTCTGCCCCATTTTCAACTATCTCCGAATTGAAAAGTTTTTCTAAATGTTTCAAGATTTTTAAACATGCCTTTACATCTCCTTTAACTTCTCCACTCGTTCATTTTCCCCACTTTTCCCTTCTTCCTTATTTCTGCCCCATTTTCTACTATCTCCGAATCGGAAAGTATTTTCAAAATTTTTAAACATGCTTTTACATCTCCCTTAACTTTAACACATGACCATTTTCCCCACTTCACCCTTCTTCCTTATTTCTGCCCCATTTTCAACTGTCTCCGAATTAAAAAGTTTTTTTAAAAGTTTCAAGATTTTTAAACATGCCTTTACATCTCCTTTAACTTTTCCACTCGTTTATTTTCCCCACTTTTCCCTTCCTCCTTATTTCTGCCCCATTTTCAACTATCTCCGAATTGAAAAGTTTTTCTAAATGTTTCAAGATTTTTAAACATGCCTTTACATCTCCTTTAACTTCTCCACTCGTTCGTTTTCAACACTTTTCCCTTCTTCCTTATTTCTGCCCCATTTTCTACTATCTCCGAATCGGAAAGTATTATCAAAAGTTTCAAAATTTTTAAACATGCTTTAACATCTCCCTTAACTTTAACAATTGACCATTTTCCCCACTTCACGGTTCTTCCTTATTTCTGCCCCATTTTCAACTGTCTCCGAATTGAAAAGTTTTTCTAAATGTTTCAAGATTTTTAAACATGCCTTTACATCTCCTCTAACTTCTCCACTCGTTCATTTTCCCCACTTTTCTCTTCTTCCTTATTTCTGCCCCATTTTATACTATCTCCGAATCGGAAAGTATTATCAAAAGTTTCAAAATTTTTAAACATGCTTTTACATCTCCCTTAACTTTAACAAATGACCATTTTCCCCACTTCACGGTTCTTCCTTATTTCTGCCCCATTTTCAACTATCTCCGAATTGAAAAGTTTTTCTAAATGTTTCAAGATTTTTAAACATGCCTTTACATCTCCTTTAACTTCTCCACTCGTTCATTTTCAACACTTTTCCCTTCTTCCTTCTTTCTGCCCCATTTTCTACTATCTCCGAATCGGAAAGTATTATCAAAAGTTTCAAAATTTTTAAACATGCCTTTACTTCTCCTTTAACTTTTCCACTCGTTCAATTTCCCCACTTTTCCCTTCTTCCTAATTTCTGCACCATTTTCTACTATCTCCGAATCGGAAAGTATTATCAAAAGTTTCAAAATTTTTGAACATGCTTTAACATCTCCCTTAACTTTAACAATTGACCATTTTCCCCACTTCACGGTTCTTCCTTATTTCTGCCCCATTTTCAACTGTCTCCGAATTGAAAAGTTTTTCTAAATGTTTCAAGATTTTTAAACATGCCTTTACATCTCCTCTAACTTCTCCACTCGTTCATTTTCCCCACTTTTCCCTTCTTCCTTATTTCTGCCCCATTTTCAACTATCTCCGAATCGGAAAGTATTATGAAAAATTTCAAAATTTTTAAACATGCCTTTACATCTCGTTTAACTTTTCCACTCGTTTATTTTCCCCACTTTTCCCTTCTTCCTTATTTCTGCCCCATTTTCAACTATCTCCGAATTGTAAAGTATTTTCAAAAGTTTCAAGACTTTTAAACATGCCTTTACATCTCCCTTAACTTTAACACATGACCATTTTCCCCACTTCACCCTTCTTCCTTATTTCTGCCCCATTTTCAACTATCTCCGAATTGAAAAGTTTTTCTAAATGTTTCAAGATTTTTAAACATGCCTTTACTTCTCCTTTAACTTTTCCACTCGTTCAATTTCCCCACTTTTCCCTTCTTCCTAATTTCTGCACCATTTTCTACTATCTCCGAATCGGAAAGTATTATCAAAAGTTTCAAAATTTTTGAACATGCTTTAACATCTCCCTTAACTTTAACAATTGACCATTTTCCCCACTTCACGGTTCTTCCTTATTTCTGCCCCATTTTCAACTGTCTCCGAATTGAAAAGTTTTTCTAAATGTTTCAAGATTTTTAAACATGCCTTTACATCTCCTCTAACTTCTCCACTCGTTCATTTTCCCCACTTTTCTCTTCTTCCTTATTTCTGCCCCATTTTATACTATCTCCGAATCGGAAAGTATTATCAAAAGTTTCAAAATTTTTAAACATGCTTTTACATCTCCCTTAACTTTAACAAATGACCATTTTCCCCACTTCACGGTTCTTCCTTATTTCTGCCCCATTTTCAACTATCTCCGAATTGAAAAGTTTTTCTAAATGTTTCAAGATTTTTAAACATGCCTTTACATCTCCTTTAACTTCTCCACTCGTTCATTTTCAACACTTTTCCCTTCTTCCTTCTTTCTGCCCCATTTTCTACTATCTCCGAATCGGAAAGTATTATCAAAAGTTTCAAAATTTTTAAACATGCCTTTACTTCTCCTTTAACTTTTCCACTCGTTCAATTTCCCCACTTTTCCCTTCTTCCTAATTTCTGCACCATTTTCTACTATCTCCGAATCGGAAAGTATTATCAAAAGTTTCAAAATTTTTGAACATGCTTTAACATCTCCCTTAACTTTAACAATTGACCATTTTCCCCACTTCACGGTTCTTCCTTATTTCTGCCCCATTTTCAACTGTCTCCGAATTGAAAAGTTTTTCTAAATGTTTCAAGATTTTTAAACATGCCTTTACATCTCCTCTAACTTCTCCACTCGTTCATTTTCCCCACTTTTCCCTTCTTCCTTATTTCTGCCCCATTTTCAACTATCTCCGAATCGGAAAGTATTATGAAAAATTTCAAAATTTTTAAACATGCCTTTACATCTCGTTTAACTTTTCCACTCGTTTATTTTCCCCACTTTTCCCTTCTTCCTTATTTCTGCCCCATTTTCAACTATCTCCGAATTGTAAAGTATTTTCAAAAGTTTCAAGACTTTTAAACATGCCTTTACATCTCCCTTAACTTTAACACATGACCATTTTCCCCACTTCACCCTTCTTCCTTATTTCTGCCCCATTTTCAACTATCTCCGAATTGAAAAGTTTTTCTAAATGTTTCAAGATTTTTAAACATGCCTTTACATCTCTTTAACCTTTCCACTCGTTCATTTTCCCCACTTTTCCCTTCTTCCTAATTTCTGCACCATTTTCTACTATCTCCTAATCGGAAAGTATTATCAAAAGTTTCAAAATTTTTAAACATGCTTTTACATCTCCCTTAACTTTATCAAATGACCATTTTCCCCACTTCACGGTTCTTCCTTATTTCTGCCCCATTTTCAACTATCTCCGAATTGAAAAGTTTTTCTAAATGTTTCAAGATTTTTAAACATGCCTTTACATCTCCTTTAACTTCTCCACTCGTTCATTTTCAACACTTTTCCCTTCTTCCTTATTTCTGCCCCATTTTCTACTATCTCCGAATCGGAAAGTATTATCAAAAGTTTCAACATTTTTAAACATGCCTTTTCATCTCCCTTAACTTTAACACATGACCATTTTCCACACTTCTCCCTTGTTCCTTATTTCTGCCACATTTTCAACTATCTCCGAATTGAAAAGTTTTTCTAAATGTTTCAAAATTTTTAAACATGCCTTTACATCTCCTTTAACTTTTCCACTCGTTCATTTTCCCCACTTTTCCCTTCTTCCTTATTTCTGCCCCATTTTCAACTATCTCCGAATCGGAAAGTATTATGAAAAGTTTCAAAATTTTTAAACATGCCTTTACTTCTCCTTTAACTTTTCCACTCGTTCATTTTCCCCACTTTTCCCTTCTTCCTAATTTCTGCACCATTTTCTACTATCTCCGAATCGGAAAGTATTATCAAAAGTTTCAAAATTTTTAAACATGCTTTAACATCTCCCTTAACTTTAACAATTGACCATTTTCCCCACTTCACGGTTCTTCCTTATTTCTGCCCCATTTTCAACTGTCTCCGAATTGAAAAGTTTTTCTAAATGTTTCAAGATTTTTAAACATGCCTTTATATCTCCTTTAACTTCTCCACTCGTTCATTTTCCCCACTTTTCCCTTCTTCCTTATTTCTGCCCCATTTTCTACTATCTCCGAATCGGAAAGTATTTTCAAAATTTTTAAACATGCTTTTACATCTCCCTTAACTTTAACACATGACCATTTTCCCCACTTCACCCTTCTTCCTTATTTCTGCCCCATTTTCAACTGTCTCCGAATTAAAAAGTTTTTTTAAAAGTTTCAAGATTTTTAAACATGCCTTTACATCTCCTTTAACTTTTCCACTCGTTTATTTTCCCCACTTTTCCCTTCCTCCTTATTTCTGCCCCATTTTCAACTATCTCCGAATTGAAAAGTTTTTCTAAATGTTTCAAGATTTTTAAACATGCCTTTACATCTCCTTTAACTTCTCCACTCGTTCATTTTCAACACTTTTCCCTTCTTCCTTATTTCTGCCCCATTTTCTACTATCTCCGAATCGGAAAGTATTATCAAAAGTTTCAAAATTTTTAAACATGCTTTAACATCTCCCTTAACTTTAACAATTGACCATTTTCCCCACTTCACGGTTCTTCCTTATTTCTGCCCCATTTTCAACTGTCTCCGAATTGAAAAGTTTTTCTAAATGTTTCAAGATTTTTAAACATGCCTTTACATCTCCTCTAACTTCTCCACTCGTTCATTTTCCCCACTTTTCCCTTCTTCCTTATTTCTGCCCCATTTTATACTATCTCCGAATCGGAAAGTATTATCAAAAGTTTCAAAATTTTTAAACATGCTTTTACATCTCCCTTAACTTTAACAAATGACCATTTTCCCCACTTCACGGTTCTTCCTTATTTCTGCCCCATTTTCAACTATCTCCGAATTGAAAAGTTTTTCTAAATGTTTCAAGATTTTTAAACATGCCTTTACATCTCCTTTAACTTCTCCACTCGTTCATTTTCAACACTATTCCCTTCTTCCTTCTTTCTGCCCCATTTTCTACTATCTCCGAATCGGAAAGTATTATCAAAAGTTTCAAAATTTTTAAACATGCCTTTACTTCTCCTTTAACTTTTCCACTCGTTCATTTTCCCAACTTTTCCCTTCTTCCTAATTTCTGCACCATTTTCTACTATCTCCGAATCGGAAAGTATTATCAAAAGTTTCAAAATTTTTAAACATGCTTTAACATCTCCCTTAACTTTAACAATTGACCATTTTCCCCACTTCACGGTTCTTCCTTATTTCTGCCCCATTTTCAACTGTCTCCGAATTGAAAAGTTTTTCTAAATGTTTCAAGATTTTTAAACATGCCTTTACATCTCCTTTAACTTCTCCACTCGTTCATTTTCAACACTTTTCCCTTCTTCCTTATTTCTGCCCCATTTTCTACTATCTCCGAATCGGAAAGTATTATCAAAAGTTTCAAAATTTTTAAACATGCTTTAACATCTCCCTTAACTTTAACAATTGACCATTTTCCCCACTTCACGGTTCTTCCTTATTTCTGCCCCATTTTCAACTGTCTCCGAATTGAAAAGTTTTTCTAAATGTTTCAAGATTTTTAAACATGCCTTTACATCTCCTCTAACTTCTCCACTCGTTCATTTTCCCCACTTTTCCCTTCTTCCTTATTTCTGCCCCATTTTATACTATCTCCGAATCGGAAAGTATTATCAAAAGTTTCAAAATTTTTAAACATGCTTTTACATCTCCCTTAACTTTAACAAATGACCATTTTCCCCACTTCACGGTTCTTCCTTATTTCTGCCCCATTTTCAACTATCTCCGAATTGAAAAGTTTTTCTAAATGTTTCAAGATTTTTAAACATGCCTTTACATCTCCTTTAACTTCTCCACTCGTTCATTTTCAACACTTTTCCCTTCTTCCTTATTTCTGCCCCATTTTCTACTATCTCCGAATCGGAAAGTATTATCAAAAGTTTCAACATTTTTAAACATGCCTTTTCATCTCCCTTAACTTTAACACATGACCATTTTCCACACTTCTCCCTTGTTCCTTATTTCTGCCACATTTTCAACTATCTCCGAATTGAAAAGTTTTTCTAAATGTTTCAAAATTTTTAAACATGCCTTTACATCTCCTTTAACTTTTCCACTCGTTCATTTTCCCCACTTTTCCCTTCTTCCTTATTTCTGCCCCATTTTCAACTATCTCCGAATCGGAAAGTATTATGAAAAGTTTCAAAATTTTTAAACATGCCTTTACTTCTCCTTTAACTTTTCCACTCGTTCATTTTCCCCACTTTTCCCTTCTTCCTAATTTCTGCACCATTTTCTACTATCTCCGAATCGGAAAGTATTATCAAAAGTTTCAAAATTTTTAAACATGCTTTAACATCTCCCTTAACTTTAACAATTGACCATTTTCCCCACTTCACGGTTCTTCCTTATTTCTGCCCCATTTTCAAATGTCTCCGAATTGAAAAGTTTTTCTAAATGTTTCAAGATTTTTAAACATGCCTTTATATCTCCTTTAACTTCTCCACTCGTTCATTTTCCCCACTTTTCCCTTCTTCCTTATTTCTGCCCCATTTTCTACTATCTCCGAATCGGAAAGTATTTTCAAAATTTTTAAACATGCTTTTACATCTCCCTTAACTTTAACACATGACCATTTTCCCCACTTCACCCTTCTTCCTTATTTCTGCCCCATTTTCAACTGTCTCCGAATTAAAAAGTTTTTTTAAAAGTTTCAAGATTTTTAAACATGCCTTTACATCTCCTTTAACTTTTCCACTCGTTTATTTTCCCCACTTTTCCCTTCCTCCTTATTTCTGCCCCATTTTCAACTATCTCCGAATTGAAAAGTTTTTCTAAATGTTTCAAGATTTTTAAACATGCCTTTACATCTCCTTTAACTTCTCCACTCGTTCATTTTCAACACTTTTCCCTTCTTCCTTATTTCTGCCCCATTTTCTACTATCTCCGAATCGGAAAGTATTATCAAAAGTTTCAAAATTTTTAAACATGCTTTAACATCTCCCTTAACTTTAACAATTGACCATTTTCCCCACTTCACGGTTCTTCCTTATTTCTGCCCCATTTTCAACTGTCTCCGAATTGAAAAGTTTTTCTAAATGTTTCAAGATTTTTAAACATGCCTTTACATCTCCTCTAACTTCTCCACTCGTTCATTTTCCCCACTTTTCCCTTCTTCCTTATTTCTGCCCCATTTTATACTATCTCCGAATCGGAAAGTATTATCAAAAGTTTCAAAATTTTTAAACATGCTTTTACATCTCCCTTAACTTTAACAAATGACCATTTTCCCCACTTCACGGTTCTTCCTTATTTCTGCCCCATTTTCAACTATCTCCGAATTGAAAAGTTTTTCTAAATGTTTCAAGATTTTTAAACATGCCTTTACATCTCCTTTAACTTCTCCACTCGTTCATTTTCAACACTATTCCCTTCTTCCTTCTTTCTGCCCCATTTTCTACTATCTCCGAATCGGAAAGTATTATCAAAAGTTTCAAAATTTTTAAACATGCCTTTACTTCTCCTTTAACTTTTCCACTCGTTCATTTTCCCAACTTTTCCCTTCTTCCTAATTTCTGCACCATTTTCTACTATCTCCGAATCGGAAAGTATTATCAAAAGTTTCAAAATTTTTAAACATGCTTTAACATCTCCCTTAACTTTAACAATTGACCATTTTCCCCACTTCACGGTTCTTCCTTATTTCTGCCCCATTTTCAACTGTCTCCGAATTGAAAAGTTTTTCTAAATGTTTCAAGATTTTTAAACATGCCTTTACATCTCCTCTAACTTCTCCACTCGTTCATTTTCCACACTTTTCCCTTCTTCCTTATTTCTGCCCCATTTTCAACTATCTCCGAATCGGAAAGTATTATGAAAAATTTCAAAATTTTTAAACATGCCTTTACATCTCGTTTAACTTTTCCACTCGTTTATTTTCCACACTTTTCCCTTCTTCCTTATTTCTGCCCCATTTTCAACTATCTCCGAATTGTAAAGTTATTTCAAAAGTTTCAAGACTTTTAAACATGCCTTTACATCTCCCTTAACTTTAACACATGACCATTTTCCCCACTTCACCCTTCTTCCTTATTTCTGCCCCATTTTCAACTATCTCCGAATTGAAAAGTTTTTCTAAATGTTTCAAGATTTTTAAACATGCCTTTACATCTCTTTAAACTTATCCACTCGTTCATTTTCCCCACTTTTCCCTTCTTCCTAATTTCTGCACCATTTTCTACTATCTCCTAATCGGAAAGTATTATCAAAAGTTTCAAAATTTTTAAACATGCTTTTACATCTCCCTTAACTTTAACAAATGACCATTTTCCCCACTTCACGGTTCTTCCTTATTTCTGCCCCATTTTCAACTATCTCCGAATTGAAAAGTTTTTCTAAATGTTTCAAGATTTTTAAACATGCCTTTACATCTCCTTTAACTTCTCCACTCGTTCATTTTCAACACTTTTCCCTTCTTCCTTATTTCTGCCCCATTTTCTACTATCTCCGAATCGGAAAGTATTATCAAAAGTTTCAAAATTTTTAAACATGCCTTTTCATCTCCCTTAACTTTAACACATGACCATTTTCCACACTTCTCCCTTGTTCCTTATTTCTGCCACATTTTCAACTATCTCCGAATTGAAAAGTTTTTCTAAATGTTTCAAAATTTTTAAACATGCCTTTACATCTCCTTTAACTTTTCCACTCGTTCATTTTCCCCACTTTTCCCTTCTTCCTTATTTCTGCCCCATTTTCAACTATCTCCGAATCGGAAAGTATTATGAAAAGTTTCAAAATTTTTAAACATGCCTTTACTTCTCCTTTAACTTTTCCACTCGTTCATTTTCCGCACTTTTCCCTTCTTCCTAATTTCTGCACCATTTTCTACTATCTCCGAATCGGAAAGTATTATCAAAAGTTTCAAAATTTTTCAACATGCTTTAACATCTCCCTTAACTTTAACAATTGACCATTTTCCCCACTTCACGGTTCTTCCTTATTTCTGCCCCATTTTCAACTGTCTCCGAATTGAAAAGTTTTTCTAAATGTTTCAAGATTTTTAAACATGCCTTTACATCTCCTTTAACTTCTCCACTCGTTCATTTTCCCCACTTTTCCCTTCTTCCTTATTTCTGCCCCATTTTCTACTATCTCCGAATCGGAAAGTATTTTCAAAATTTTTAAACATGCTTTTACATCTCCCTTAACTTTAACACATGACCATTTTCCCCACTTCACCCTTCTTCCTTATTTCTGCCCCATTTTCAACTGTCTCCGAATTAAAAAGTTTTTTTAAAAGTTTCAAGATTTTTAAACATGCCTTTACATCTCCTTTAACTTTTCCACTCGTTTATTTTCCCCACTTTTCCCTTCCTCCTTATTTCTGCCCCATTTTCAACTATCTCCGAATTGAAAAGTTTTTCTAAATGTTTCAAGATTTTTAAACATGCCTTTACATCTCCTTTAACTTCTCCACTCGTTCATTTTCAACACTTTTCCCTTCTGCCTTATTTCTGCCCCATTTTCTACTATCTCCGAATCGGAAAGTATTATCAAAAGTTTCAAAATTTTTAAACATGCTTTAACATCTCCCTTAACTTTAACAATTGACCATTTTCCCCACTTCACGGTTCTTCCTTATTTCTGCCCCATTTTCAACTGTCTCCGAATTGAAAAGTTTTTCTAAATGTTTCAAGATTTTTAAACATGCCTTTACATCTCCTTTAACTTCTCCACTCGTTCATTTTCAACACTTTTCCCTTCTTCCTTATTTCTGCCCCATTTTCTACTATCTCCGAATCGGAAAGTATTATCAAAAGTTTCAAAATTTTTAAACATGCCTTTTCATCTCCCTTAACTTTAACACATGACCATTTTCCACACTTCTCCCTTGTTCCTTATTTCTGCCACATTTTCAACTATCTCCGAATTGAAAAGTTTTTCTAAATGTTTCAAAATTTTTAAACATGCCTTTACATCTCCTTTAACTTTTCCACTCGTTCATTTTCCCCACTTTTTCCTTCTTCCTTATTTATGCCCCATTTTCAACTATCTCCGAATCGGAAAGTATTATGAAAAGTTTCAAAATTTTTAAACATGCCTTTACTTCTCCTTTAACTTTTCCACTCGTTCATTTTCCCCACTTTTCCCTTCTTCCTAATTTCTGCACCATTTTCTACTATCTCCGAATCGGAAAGTATTATCAAAAGTTTCAAAATTTTTAAACATGCTTTAACATCTCCCTTAACTTTAACAATTGACCATTTTCCCCACTTCACGGTTCTTCCTTATTTCTGCCCCATTTTCAACTGTCTCCGAATTGAAAAGTTTTTCTAAATGTTTCAAGATTTTTAAACATGCCTTTACATCTCCTTTAACTTCTCCACTCGTTCATTTTCCCCACTTTTCCCTTCTTCCTTATTTCTGCCCCATTTTCTACTATCTCCGAATCGGAAAGTATTTTCAAAATTTTTAAACATGCTTTTACATCTCCCTTAACTTTAACACATGACCATTTTCCCCACTTCACCCTTCTTCCTTATTTCTGCCCCATTTTCAACTGTCTCCGAATTAAAAAGTTTTTTTAAAAGTTTCAAGATTTTTAAACATGCCTTTACATCTCCTTTAACTTTTCCACTCGTTTATTTTCCCCACTTTTCCCTTCCTCGTTATTTCTGCCCCATTTTCAACTATCTCCGAATTGAAAAGTTTTTCTAAATGTTTCAAGATTTTTAAACATGCCTTTACATCTCCTTTAACTTCTCCACTCGTTCATTTTCAACACTTTTCCCTTCTTCCTTATTTCTGCCCCATTTTCAACTATCTCCGAATCGGAAAGTATTATGAAAAGTTTCAAAATTTTTAAACATGCCTTTACTTCTCCTTTAACTTTTCCACTCGTTCATTTTCCCCACTTTTCCCTTCTTCCTAATTTCTGCACCATTTTCTACTATCTCCGAATCGGAAAGTATTATCAAAAGTTTCAAAATTTTTAAACATGCTTTAACATCTCCCTTAACTTTAACAATTGACCATTTTCCCCACTTCACGGTTCTTCCTTATTTCTGCCCCATTTTCAACTGTCTCCGAATTGAAAAGTTTTTCTAAATGTTTCAAGATTTTTAAACATGCCTTTACATCTCCTCTAACTTCTCCACTCGTTCATTTTCCCCACTTTTCCCTTCTTCCTTATTTCTGCCCCATTTTATACTATCTCCGAATCGGAAAGTATTATCAAAAGTTTCAAAATTTTTAAACATGCTTTTACATCTCCCTTAACTTTAACAAATGACCATTTTCCCCACTTCACGGTTCTTCCTTATTTCTGCCCCATTTTCAACTATCTCCGAATTGAAAAGTTTTTCTAAATGTTTCAAGATTTTTAAACATGCCTTTACATCTCCTTTAACTTCTCCACTCGTTCATTTTCAACACTATTCCCTTCTTCCTTCTTTCTGCCCCATTTTCTACTATCTCCGAATCGGAAAGTATTATCAAAAGTTTCAAAATTTTTAAACATGCCTTTACTTCTCCTTTAACTTTTCCACTCGTTCATTTTCCCAACTTTTCCCTTCTTCCTAATTTCTGCACCATTTTCTACTATCTCCGAATCGGAAAGTATTATCAAAAGTTTCAAAATTTTTAAACATGCTTTAACATCTCCCTTAACTTTAACAATTGACCATTTTCCCCACTTCACGGTTCTTCCTTATTTCTGCCCCATTTTCAACTGTCTCCGAATTGAAAAGTTTTTCTAAATGTTTCAAGATTTTTAAACATGCCTTTACATCTCCTCTAACTTCTCCACTCGTTCATTTTCCCCACTTTTCCCTTCTTCCTTATTTCTGCCCCATTTTCAACTATCTCCGAATCGGAAAGTATTATGAAAAATTTCAAAATTTTTAAACATGCCTTTACATCTCGTTTAACTTTTCCACTCGTTTATTTTCCCCACTTTTCCCTTCTTCCTTATTTCTGCCCCATTTTCAACTATCTCCGAATTGTAAAGTTATTTCAAAAGTTTCAAGACTTTTAAACATGCCTTTACATCTCCCTTAACTTTAACACATGACCATTTTCCCCACTTCACCCTTCTTCCTTATTTCTGCCCCATTTTCAACTATCTCCGAATTGAAAAGTTTTTCTAAATGTTTCAAGATTTTTAAACATGCCTTTACATCTCTTTAAACTTATCCACTCGTTCATTTTCCCCACTTTTCCCTTCTTCCTAATTTCTGCACCATTTTCTACTATCTCCTAATCGGAAAGTATTATCAAAAGTTTCAAAATTTTTAAACATGCTTTTACATCTCCCTTAACTTTAACAAATGACCATTTTCCCCACTTCACGGTTCTTCCTTATTTCTGCCCCATTTTCAACTATCTCCGAATTGAAAAGTTTTTCTAAATGTTTCAAGATTTTTAAACATGCCTTTACATCTCCTTTAACTTCTCCACTCGTTCATTTTCAACACTTTTCCCTTCTTCCTTATTTCTGCCCCATTTTCTACTATCTCCGAATCGGAAAGTATTATCAAAAGTTTCAAAATTTTTAAACATGCCTTTTCATCTCCCTTAACTTTAACACATGACCATTTTCCACACTTCTCCCTTGTTCCTTATTTCTGCCACATTTTCAACTATCTCCGAATTGAAAAGTTTTTCTAAATGTTTCAAAATTTTTAAACATGCCTTTACATCTCCTTTAACTTTTCCACTCGTTCATTTTCCCCACTTTTCCCTTCTTCCTTATTTCTGCCCCATTTTCAACTATCTCCGAATCGGAAAGTATTATGAAAAGTTTCAAAATTTTTAAACATGCCTTTACTTCTCCTTTAACTTTTCCACTCGTTCATTTTCCGCACTTTTCCCTTCTTCCTAATTTCTGCACCATTTTCTACTATCTCCGAATCGGAAAGTATTATCAAAAGTTTCAAAATTTTTAAACATGCTTTAACATCTCCCTTAACTTTAACAATTGACCATTTTCCCCACTTCACGGTTCTTCCTTATTTCTGCCCCATTTTCAACTGTCTCCGAATTGAAAAGTTTTTCTAAATGTTTCAAGATTTTTAAACATGCCTTTACATCTCCTTTAACTTCTCCACTCGTTCATTTTCCCCACTTTTCCCTTCTTCCTTATTTCTGCCCCATTTTCTACTATCTCCGAATCGGAAAGTATTTTCAAAATTTTTAAACATGCTTTTACATCTCCCTTAACTTTAACACATGACCATTTTCCCCACTTCACCCTTCTTCCTTATTTCTGCCCCATTTTCAACTGTCTCCGAATTAAAAAGTTTTTTTAAAAGTTTCAAGATTTTTAAACATGCCTTTACATCTCCTTTAACTTTTCCACTCGTTTATTTTCCCCACTTTTCCCTTCCTCCTTATTTCTGCCCCATTTTCAACTATCTCCGAATTGAAAAGTTTTTCTAAATGTTTCAAGATTTTTAAACATGCCTTTACATCTCCTTTAACTTCTCCACTCGTTCATTTTCAACACTTTTCCCTTCTGCCTTATTTCTGCCCCATTTTCTACTATCTCCGAATCGGAAAGTATTATCAAAAGTTTCAAAATTTTTAAACATGCTTTAACATCTCCCTTAACTTTAACAATTGACCATTTTCCCCACTTCACGGTTCTTCCTTATTTCTGCCCCATTTTCAACTGTCTCCGAATTGAAAAGTTTTTCTAAATGTTTCAAGATTTTTAAACATGCCTTTACATCTCCTTTAACTTCTCCACTCGTTCATTTTCAACACTTTTCCCTTCTTCCTTATTTCTGCCCCATTTTCTACTATCTCCGAATCGGAAAGTATTATCAAAAGTTTCAAAATTTTTAAACATGCCTTTTCATCTCCCTTAACTTTAACACATGACCATTTTCCACACTTCTCCCTTGTTCCTTATTTCTGCCACATTTTCAACTATCTCCGAATTGAAAAGTTTTTCTAAATGTTTCAAAATTTTTAAACATGCCTTTACATCTCCTTTAACTTTTCCACTCGTTCATTTTCCCCACTTTTTCCTTCTTCCTTATTTATGCCCCATTTTCAACTATCTCCGAATCGGAAAGTATTATGAAAAGTTTCAAAATTTTTAAACATGCCTTTACTTCTCCTTTAACTTTTCCACTCGTTCATTTTCCCCACTTTTCCCTTCTTCCTAATTTCTGCACCATTTTCTACTATCTCCGAATCGGAAAGTATTATCAAAAGTTTCAAAATTTTTAAACATGCTTTAACATCTCCCTTAACTTTAACAATTGACCATTTTCCCCACTTCACGGTTCTTCCTTATTTCTGCCCCATTTTCAACTGTCTCCGAATTGAAAAGTTTTTCTAAATGTTTCAAGATTTTTAAACATGCCTTTACATCTCCTTTAACTTCTCCACTCGTTCATTTTCCCCACTTTTCCCTTCTTCCTTATTTCTGCCCCATTTTCTACTATCTCCGAATCGGAAAGTATTTTCAAAATTTTTAAACATGCTTTTACATCTCCCTTAACTTTAACACATGACCATTTTCCCCACTTCACCCTTCTTCCTTATTTCTGCCCCATTTTCAACTGTCTCCGAATTAAAAAGTTTTTTTAAAAGTTTCAAGATTTTTAAACATGCCTTTACATCTCCTTTAACTTTTCCACTCGTTTATTTTCCCCACTTTTCCCTTCCTCCTTATTTCTGCCCCATTTTCAACTATCTCCGAATTGAAAAGTTTTTCTAAATGTTTCAAGATTTTTAAACATGCCTTTACATCTCCTTTAACTTCTCCACTCGTTCATTTTCAACACTTTTCCCTTCTTCCTTATTTCTGCCCCATTTTCTACTATCTCCGAATCGGAAAGTATTATCAAAAGTTTCAAAATTTTTAAACATGCTTTAACATCTCCCTTAACTTTAACAATTGACCATTTTCCCCACTTCACGGTTCTTCCTTATTTCTGCCCCATTTTCAACTGTCTCCGAATTGAAAAGTTTTTCTAAATGTTTCAAGATTTTTAAACATGCCTTTACATCTCCTCTAACTTCTCCACTCGTTCATTTTCCCCACTTTTCCCTTCTTCCTTATTTCTGCCCCATTTTATACTATCTCCGAATCGGAAAGTATTATCAAAAGTTTCAAAATTTTTAAACATGCTTTTACATCTCCCTTAACTTTAACAAATGACCATTTTCCCCACTTCACGGTTCTTCCTTATTTCTGCCCCATTTTCAACTATCTCCGAATTGAAAAGTTTTTCTAAATGTTTCAAGATTTTTAAACATGCCTTTACATCTCCTTTAACTTCTCCACTCGTTCATTTTCAACACTTTTCCCTTCTTCCTTCTTTCTGCCCCATTTTCTACTATCTCCGAATCGGAAAGTATTATCAAAAGTTTCAAAATTTTTAAACATGCCTTTACTTCTCCTTTAACTTTTCCACTCGTTCATTTTCCCCACTTTTCCCTTCTTCCTAATTTCTGCACCATTTTCTACTATCTCCGAATCGGAAAGTATTATCAAAAGTTTCAAAATTTTTAAACATGCTTTAACATCTCCCTTAACTTTAACAATTGACCATTTTCCCCACTTCACGGTTCTTCCTTATTTCTGCCCCATTTTCAACTGTCTCCGAATTGAAAAGTTTTTCTAAATGTTTCAAGATTTTTAAACATGCCTTTACATCTCCTCTAACTTCTCCACTCGTTCATTTTCCCCACTTTTCCCTTCTTCCTTATTTCTGCCCCATTTTCAACTATCTCCGAATCGGAAAGTATTATGAAAAATTTCAAAATTTTTAAACATGCCTTTACATCTCGTTTAACTTTTCCACTCGTTTATTTTCCCCACTTTTCCCTTCTTCCTTATTTCTGCCCCATTTTCAACTATCTCCGAATTGTAAAGTATTTTCAAAAGTTTCAAGACTTTTAAACATGCCTTTACATCTCCCTTAACTTTAACACATGACCATTTTCCCCACTTCACCCTTCTTCCTTATTTCTGCCCCATTTTCAACTATCTCCGAATTGAAAAGTTTTTCTAAATGTTTCAAGATTTTTAAACATGCCTTTACATCTCTTTAAACTTATCCACTCGTTCATTTTCCCCACTTTTCCCTTCTTCCTAATTTCTGCACCATTTTCTACTATCTCCTAATCGGAAAGTATTATCAAAAGTTTCAAAATTTTTAAACATGCTTTTACATCTCCCTTAACTTTAACAAATGACCATTTTCCCCACTTCACGGTTCTTCCTTATTTCTGCCCCATTTTCAACTATCTCCGAATTGAAAAGTTTTTCTAAATGTTTCAAGATTTTTAAACATGCCTTTACATCTCCTTTAACTTCTCCACTCGTTCATTTTCAACACTTTTCCCTTCTTCCTTATTTCTGCCCCATTTTCTACTATCTCCGAATCGGAAAGTATTATCAAAAGTTTCAAAATTTTTAAACATGCTTTAACATCTCCCTTAACTTTAACAATTGACCATTTTCCCCACTTCACGGTTCTTCCTTATTTCTGCCCCATTTTCAACTGTCTCCGAATTGAAAAGTTTTTCTAAATGTTTCAAGATTTTTAAACATGCCTTTACATCTCCTCTAACTTCTCCACTCGTTCATTTTCCCCACTTTTCCCTTCTTCCTTATTTCTGCCCCATTTTATACTATCTCCGAATCGGAAAGTATTATCAAAAGTTTCAAAATTTTTAAACATGCTTTTACATCTCCCTTAACTTTAACAAATGACCATTTTCCCCACTTCACGGTTCTTCCTTATTTCTGCCCCATTTTCAACTATCTCCGAATTGAAAAGTTTTTCTAAATGTTTCAAGATTTTTAAACATGCCTTTACATCTCCTTTAACTTCTCCACTCGTTCATTTTCAACACTTTTCCCTTCTTCCTTCTTTCTGCCCCATTTTCTACTATCTCCGAATCGGAAAGTATTATCAAAAGTTTCAAAATTTTTAAACATGCCTTTACTTCTCCTTTAACTTTTCCACTCGTTCATTTTCCCCACTTTTCCCTTCTTCCTAATTTCTGCACCATTTTCTACTATCTCCGAATCGGAAAGTATTATCAAAAGTTTCAAAATTTTTAAACATGCTTTAACATCTCCCTTAACTTTAACAATTGACCATTTTCCCCACTTCACGGTTCTTCCTTATTTCTGCCCCATTTTCAACTGTCTCCGAATTGAAAAGTTTTTCTAAATGTTTCAAGATTTTTAAACATGCCTTTACATCTCCTCTAACTTCTCCACTCGTTCATTTTCCCCACTTTTCCCTTCTTCCTTATTTCTGCCCCATTTTCAACTATCTCCGAATCGGAAAGTATTATGAAAAATTTCAAAATTTTTAAACATGCCTTTACATCTCGTTTAACTTTTCCACTCGTTTATTTTCCCCACTTTTCCCTTCTTCCTTATTTCTGCCCCATTTTCAACTATCTCCGAATTGTAAAGTATTTTCAAAAGTTTCAAGACTTTTAAACATGCCTTTACATCTCCCTTAACTTTAACACATGACCATTTTCCCCACTTCACCCTTCTTCCTTATTTCTGCCCCATTTTCAACTATCTCCGAATTGAAAAGTTTTTCTAAATGTTTCAAGATTTTTAAACATGCCTTTACATCTCTTTAAACTTATCCACTCGTTCATTTTCCCCACTTTTCCCTTCTTCCTAATTTCTGCACCATTTTCTACTATCTCCTAATCGGAAAGTATTATCAAAAGTTTCAAAATTTTTAAACATGCTTTTACATCTCCCTTAACTTTAACAAATGACCATTTTCCCCACTTCACGGTTCTTCCTTATTTCTGCCCCATTTTCAACTATCTCCGAATTGAAAAGTTTTTCTAAATGTTTCAAGATTTTTAAACATGCCTTTACATCTCCTTTAACTTCTCCACTCGTTCATTTTCAACACTTTTCCCTTCTTCCTTATTTCTGCCCCATTTTCTACTATCTCCGAATCGGAAAGTATTATCAAAAGTTTCAAAATTTTTAAACATGCCTTTTCATCTCCCTTAACTTTAACACATGACAATTTTCCACACTTCTCCCTTGTTCCTTATTTCTGCCACATTTTCAACTATCTCCGAATTGAAAAGTTTTTCTAAATGTTTCAAAATTTTTAAACATGCCTTTACATCTCCTTTAACTTTTCCACTCGTTCATTTTCCCCACTTTTCCCTTCTTCCTTATTTCTGCCCCATTTTCAACTATCTCCGAATCGGAAAGTATTATGAAAAGTTTCAAAATTTTTAAACATGCCTTTACTTCTCCTTTAACTTTTCCACTCGTTCATTTTCCCCACTTTTCCCTTCTTCCTAATTTCTGCACCATTTTCTACTATCTCCGAATCGGAAAGTATTATCAAAAGTTTCAAAATTTTTAAACATGCTTTAACATCTCCCTTAACTTTAACAATTGACCATTTTCCCCACTTCACGGTTCTTCCTTATTTCTGCCCCATTTTCAACTGTCTCCGAATTGAAAAGTTTTTCTAAATGTTTCAAGATTTTTAAACATGCCTTTACATCTCCTTTAACTTCTCCACTCGTTCATTTTCCCCACTTTTCCCTTCTTCCTTATTTCTGCCCCATTTTCTACTATCTCCGAATCGGAAAGTATTTTCAAAATTTTTAAACATGCTTTTACATCTCCCTTAACTTTAACACATGACCATTTTCCCCACTTCACCCTTCTTCCTTATTTCTGCCCCATTTTCAACTGTCTCCGAATTAAAAAGTTTTTTTAAAAGTTTCAAGATTTTTAAACATGCCTTTACATCTCCTTTAACTTTTCCACTCGTTTATTTTCCCCACTTTTCCCTTCCTCCTTATTTCTGCCCCATTTTCAACTATCTCCGAATTGAAAAGTTTTTCTAAATGTTTCAAGATTTTTAAACATGCCTTTACATCTCCTTTAACTTCTCCACTCGTTCATTTTCAACACTTTTCCCTTCTTCCTTATTTCTGCCCCATTTTCTACTATCTCCGAATCGGAAAGTATTATCAAAAGTTTCAAAATTTTAAACATGCTTTAACATCTCCCTTAACTTTAACAATTGACCTTTTTCCCCACTTCACGGTTCTTCCTTATTTCTGCCCCATTTTCAACTGTCTCCGAATTGAAAAGTTTTTCTAAATGTTTCAAGATTTTTAAACATGCCTTTACATCTCCTCTAACTTCTCCACTCGTTCATTTTCCCCACTATTCCCTTCTTCCTTATTTCTGCCCCATTTTATACTATCTCCGAATCGGAAAGTATTATCAAAAGTTTCAAAATTTTTAAACATGCTTTTACATCTCCCTTAACTTTAACAAATGACCATTTTCCCCACTTCACGGTTCTTCCTTATTTCTGCCCCATTTTCAACTATCTCCGAATTGAAAAGTTTTTCTAAATGTTTCAAGATTTTTAAACATGCCTTTACATCTCCTTTAACTTCTCCACTCGTTCATTTTCAACACTTTTCCCTTCTTCCTTCTTTCTGCCCCATTTTCTACTATCTCCGAATCGGAAAGTATTATCAAAAGTTTCAAAATTTTTAAACATGCCTTTACTTCTCCTTTAACTTTTCCACTCGTTCATTTTCCCCACTTTTCCCTTCTTCCTAATTTCTGCACCATTTTATACTATCTCCGAATCGGAAAGTATTATCAAAAGTTTCAAAATTTTTAAACATGCTTTTACATCTCCCTTAACTTTAACAAATGACCATTTTCCCCACTTCACGGTTCTTCCTTATTTCTGCCCCATTTTCAACTATCTCCGAATTGAAAAGTTTTTCTAAATGTTTCAAGATTTTTAAACATGCCTTTACATCTCCTTTAACTTCTCCACTCGTTCATTTTCAACACTTTTCCTTTCTTCCTTCTTTCTGCCCCATTTTCTACTATCTCCGAATCGGAAAGTATTATCAAAAGTTTCAAAATTTTTAAACATGCCTTTACTTATCCTTTAACTTTTCCACTCGTTCATTTTCCCCACTTTTCCCTTCTTCCTAATTTCTGCACCATTTTCTACTATCTCCGAATCGGAAAGTATTATCAAAAGTTTCAAAATTTTTAAACATGCCTTTTCATCTCCCTTAACATTAACACATGACCATTTTCCACACTTCTCCCTTGTTCCTTATTTCTGCCACATTTTCAACTATCTCCGAATTGAAAAGTTTTTCTAAATGTTTCAAAATTTTTAAACATGCCTTTACATCTCCTTTAACTTTTCCACTCGTTCATTTTCCCCACTTTTCCCTTCTTCCTTATTTCTGCCCCATTTTCAACTATCTCCGAATCGGAAAGTATTATGAAAAGTTTCAAAATTTTTAAACATGCCTTTACTTCTCCTTTAACTTTTCCACTCGTTCATTTTCCCCACTTTTCCCTTCTTCCTAATTTCTGCACCATTTTCTACTATCTCCGAATCGGAAAGTATTATCAAAAGTTTCAAAATTTTTAAACATGCTTTAACATCTCCCTTAACTTTAACAATTGACCATTTTCCCCACTTCACGGTTCTTCCTTATTTCTGCCCCATTTTCAACTGTCTCCGAATTGAAAAGTTTTTCTAAATGTTTCAAGATTTTTAAACATGCCTTTACATCTCCTTTAACTTCTCCACTCGTTCATTTTCCCCACTTTTCCCTTCTTCCTTATTTCTGCCCCATTTTCTACTATCTCCGAATCGGAAAGTATTTTCAAAATTTTTAAACATGCTTTTACATCTCCCTTAACTTTAACACATGACCATTTTCCCCACTTCACCCTTCTTCCTTATTTCTGCCCCATTTTCAACTGTCTCCGAATTAAAAAGTTTTTTTAAAAGTTTCGAGATTTTTAAACATGCCTTTACATCTCCTTTAACTTCTCCACTCGTTCATTTTCAACACTTTTCCCTTCTTCCTTATTTCTGCCCCATTTTCTACTATCTCCAAATCGGAAAGTATTATCAAAAGTTTCAAAATTTTTAAACATGCTTTAACATCTCCCTTAACTTTAACAATTGACCATTTTCCCCACTTCACGGTTCTTCCTTATTTCTGCCCCATTTTCAACTGTCTCCGAATTGAAAAGTTTTTCTAAATGTTTCAAGATTTTTAAACATGCCTTTACATCTCCTCTAACTTCTCCACTCGTTCATTTTCCCCACTTTTCCCTTCTTCCTTATTTCTGCCCCATTTTATACTATCTCCGAATCGGAAAGTATTATCAAAAGTGACAAAATTTTTAAACATGCTTTTACATCTCCCTTAACTTTAACAAATGACCATTTTCCCCACTTCACGGTTCTTCCTTATTTCTGCCCCATTTTCAACTATCTCCGAATTGAAAAGTTTTTCTAAATGTTTCAAGATTTTTAAACATGCCTTTACATCTCCTCTAACTTCTCCACTCGTTCATTTTCCCCACTTTTCCCTTCTTCCTTATTTCTGCCCCATTTTATACTATCTCCGAATCGGAAAGTATTATCAAAAGTTTCAAAATTTTTAAACATGCTTTTACATCTCCCTTAACTTTAACAAATGACCATTTTCCCCACTTCACGGTTCTTCCTTATTTCTGCCCCATTTTCAACTATCTCCGAATTGAAAAGTTTTTCTAAATGTTTCAAGATTTTTAAACATGCCTTTACATCTCCTTTAACTTCTCCACTCGTTCATTTTCAACACTTTTCCCTTCTTCCTTCTTTCTGCCCCATTTTCTACTATCTCCGAATCGGAAAGTATTATCAAAAGTTTCAAAATTTTTAAACATGCCTTTACTTCTCCTTTAACTTTTCCACTCGTTCATTTTCCCCACTTTTCCCTTCTTCCTAATTTCTGCACCATTTTCTACTATCTCCGAATCGGAAAGTATTATCAAAAGTTTCAAAATTTTTAAACATGCTTTAACATCTCCCTTAACTTTAACAATTGACCATTTTCCCCACTTCACGGTTCTTCCTTATTTCTGCCCCATTTTCAACTGTCTCCGAATTGAAAAGTTTTTCTAAATGTTTCAAGATTTTTAAACATGCCTTTACATCTCCTCTAACTTCTCCACTCGTTCATTTTCCCCACTTTTCCCTTCTTCCTTATTTCTGCCCCATTTTCAACCATCTCCGAATCGGAAAGTATTATGAATAATTTCAAAATTTTTAAACATGCCTTTACATCTCGTTTAACTTTTCCACTCGTTTATTTTCCCCACTTTTCCCTTCTTCCTTATTTCTGCCCCATTTTCAACTATCTCCGAATCGGAAAGTATTATCAAAAGTTTCAAAATTTTTAAACATGCCTTTTCATCTCCCTTAACTTTAACACATGACCATTTTCCACACTTCTCCCTTGTTCCTTATTTCTGCCACATTTTCAACCATCTCCGAATTGAAAAGTTTTTCTAAATGTTTCAAAATTTTTAAACATGCCTTTACATCTCCTTTAACTTTTCCACTCGTTCATTTTCCCCACTTTTCCCTTCTTCCTTATTTCTGCCCCATTTTCAACTATCTCCGAATCGGAAAGTATTATGAAAAGTTTCAAAATTTTTAAACATGCCTTTACTTCTCCTTTAACTTTTCCACTCGTTCATTTTCCCCACTTTTCCCTTCTTCCTAATTTCTGCACCATTTTCTACTATCTCCGAATCGGAAAGTATTATCAAAAGTTTCAAAATTTTTAAACATGCTTTAACATCTCCCTTAACTTTAACAATTGACCATTTTCCCCACTTCACGGTTCTTCCTTATTTCTGCCCCATTTTCAACTGTCTCCGAATTGAAAAGTTTTTCTAAATGTTTCAAGATTTTTAAACATGCCTTTACATCTCCTTTAACTTCTCCACTCGTTCATTTTCCCCACTTTTCCCTTCTTCCTTATTTCTGCCCCATTTTCTACTATCTCCGAATCGGAAAGTATTTTCAAAATTTTTAAACATGCTTTTACATCTCCCTTAACTTTAACACATGACCATTTTCCCCACTTCACCCTTCTTCCTTATTTCTGCCCCATTTTCAACTGTCTCCGAATTAAAAAGTTTTTTTAAAAGTTTCAAGATTTTTAAACATGCCTTTACATCTCCTTTAACTTTTCCACTCGTTTATTTTCCCCACTTTTCCCTTCCTCCTTATTTCTGCCCCATTTTCAACTATCTCCGAATTGAAAAGTTTTTCTAAATGTTTCAAGATTTTTAAACATGCCTTTACATCTCCTTTAACTTCTCCACTCGTTCATTTTCAACACTTTTCCCTTCTTCCTTATTTCTGCCCCATTTTCTACTATCTCCAAATCGGAAAGTATTATCAAAAGTTTCAAAATTTTTAAACATGCTTTAACATCTCCCTTAACTTTAACAATTGACCATTTTCCCCACTTCACGGTTCTTCCTTATTTCTGCCCCATTTTCAACTGTCTCCGAATTGAAAAGTTTTTCTAAATGTTTCAAGATTTTTAAACATGCCTTTACATCTCCTCTAACTTCTCCACTCGTTCATTTTCCCCACTTTTCCCTTCTTCCTTATTTCTGCCCCATTTTATACTATCTCCGAATCGGAAAGTATTATCAAAAGTTTCAAAATTTTTAAACATGCTTTTACATCTCCCTTAACTTTAACAAATGACCATTTTCCCCACTTCACGGTTCTTCCTTATTTCTGCCCCATTTTCAACTATCTCCGAATTGAAAAGTTTTTCTAAATGTTTCAAGATTTTTAAACATGCCTTTACATCTCCTTTAACTTCTCCACTCGTTCATTTTCAACACTTTTCCCTTCTTCCTTCTTTCTGCCCCATTTTCTACTATCTCCGAATCGGAAAGTATTATCAAAAGTTTCAAAATTTTTAAACATGCCTTTACTTCTCCTTTAACTTTTCCACTCGTTCATTTTCCCCACTTTTCCCTTCTTTCTAATTTCTGCACCATTTTCTACTATCTCCGAATCGGAAAGTATTATCAAAAGTTTCAAAATTTTTAAACATGCTTTAACATCTCCCTTAACTTTAACAATTGACCATTTTCCCCACTTCACGGTTCTTCCTTATTTCTGCCCCATTTTCAACTGTCTCCGAATTGAAAAGTTTTTCTAAATGTTTCAAGATTTTTAAACATGCCTTTACATCTCCTCTAACTTCTCCACTCGTTCATTTTCCCCACTTTTCCCTTCTTCCTTATTTCTGCCCCATTTTCAACTATCTCCGAATCGGAAAGTATTATGAAAAATTTCAAAATTTTTAAACATGCCTTTACATCTCGTTTAACTTTTCCACTCGTTTATTTTCCCCACTTTTCCCTTCTTCCTTATTTCTGCCCCATTTTCAACTATCTCCGAATTGTAAAGTATTTTCAAAAGTTTCAAGACTTTTAAACATGCCTTTACATCTCCCTTAACTTTAACACATGACCATTTTCCCCACTTCACCCTTCTTCCTTATTTCTGCCCCATTTTCAACTATCTCCGAATTGAAAAGTTTTTCTAAATGTTTCAAGATTTTTAACCATGCCTTTACATCTCTTTAAACTTATCCACTCGTTCATTTTCCCCACTTTTCCCTTCTTCCTAATTTCTGCACCATTTTCTACTATCTCCTAATCGGAAAGTATTATCAAAAGTTTCAAAATTTTTAAACATGCTTTTACATCTCCCTTAACTTTAACAAATGGCCATTTTCCCCACTTCACGGTTCTTCCTTATTTCTGCCCCATTTTCAACTATCTCCGAATTGAAAAGTTTTTCTAAATGTTTCAAGATTTTTAAACATGCCTTTACATCTCCTTTAACTTCTCCACTCGTTCATTTTCAACACTTTTCCCTTCTTCCTTATTTCTGCCCCATTTTCTACTATCTCCGAATCGGAAAGTATTATCAAAAGTTTCAAAATTTTTAAACATGCCTTTTCATCTCCCTTAACTTTAACACATGACCATTTTCCACACTTCTCCCTTGTTCCTTATTTCTGCCACATTTTCAACTATCTCCGAATTGAAAAGTTTTTCTAAATGTTTCAAAATTTTTAAACATGCCTTTACATCTCCTTTAACTTTTCCACTCGTTCATTTTCCCCACTTTTCCCTTCTTCCTTATTTCTGCCCCATTTTCAACTATCTCCGAATCGGAAAGTATTATGAAAAGTTTCAAAATTTTTAAACATGCCTTTACTTCTCCTTTAACTTTTCCACTCGTTCATTTTCCCCACTTTTCCCTTCTTCCTAATTTCTGCACCATTTTCTACTATCTCCGAATCGGAAAGTATTATCAAAAGTTTCAAAATTTTTAAACATGCTTTAACATCTCCCTTAACTTTAACAATTGACCATTTTCCCCACTTCACGGTTCTTCCTTATTTCTGCCCCATTTTCAACTGTCTCCGAATTGAAAAGTTTTTCTAAATGTTTCAAGATTTTTAAACATGCCTTTACATCTCCTTTAACTTCTCCACTCGTTCATTTTCCCCACTTTTCCCTTCTTCCTTATTTCTGCCCCATTTTCTACTATCTCCGAATCGGAAAGTATTTTCAAAATTTTTAAACATGCTTTTACATCTCCCTTAACTTTAACACATGACCATTTTCCCCACTTCACCCTTCTTCCTTATTTCTGCCCCATTTTCAACTGTCTCCGAATTAAAAAGTTTTTTTAAAAGTTTCAAGATTTTTAAACATGCCTTTACATCTCCTTTAACTTTTCCACTCGTTTATTTTCCCCACTTTTCCCTTCCTCCTTATTTCTGCCCCATTTTCAACTATCTCCGAATTGAAAAGTTTTTCTAAATGTTTCAAGATTTTTAAACATGCCTTTACATCTCCTTTAACTTCTCCACTCGTTCATTTTCAACACTTTTCCCTTCTTCCTTATTTCTGCCCCATTTTCTACTATCTCCGAATCGGAAAGTATTATCAAAAGTTTCATAATTTTTAAACATGCTTTAACATCTCCCTTAACTTTAACAATTGACCATTTTCCCCACTTCACGGTTCTTCCTTATTTCTGCCCCATTTTCAACTGTCTCCGAATTGAAAAGTTTTTCTAAATGTTTCAAGATTTTTAAACATGCCTTTACATCTCCTCTAACTTCTCCACTCGTTCATTTTCCCCACTTTTCCCTTCTTCCTTATTTCTGCCCCTATTTTATACTATCTCCGAATCGGAAAGTATTATCAAAAGTTTCAAAATTTTTAAACATGCTTTTACATCTCCCTTAACTTTAACAAATGACCATTTTCCCCACTTCACGGTTCTTCCTTATTTCTGCCCCATTTTCAACTATCTCCGAATTGAAAAGTTTTTCTAAATGTTTCAAGATTTTTAAACATGCCTTTACATCTCCTTTAACTTCTCCACTCGTTCATTTTCAACACTTTTCCCTTCTTCCTTCTTTCTGCCCCATTTTCTACTATCTCCGAATCGGAAAGTATTATCAAAAGTTTCAAAATTTTTAAACATGCCTTTACTTCTCCTTTAACTTTTCCACTCGTTCATTTTCCCCACTTTTCCCTTCTTCCTAATTTCTGCACCATTTTCTACTATCTCCGAATCGGAAAGTATTATCAAAAGTTTCAAAATTTTTAAACATGCTTTAACATCTCCCTTAACTTTAACAATTGACCATTTTCCCCACTTCACGGTTCTTCCTTATTTCTGCCCCATTTTCAACTGTCTCCGAATTGAAAAGTTTTTCTAAATGTTTCAAGATTTTTAAACATGCCTTTACATCTCCTCTAACTTCTCCACTCGTTCATTTTCCCCACTTTTCCCTTCTTCCTTATTTCTGCCCCATTTTCAACCATCTCCGAATCGGAAAGTATTATGAATAATTTCAAAATTTTTAAACATGCCTTTACATCTCGTTTAACTTTTCCACTCGTTTATTTTCCCCACTTTTCCCTTCTTCCTTATTTCTGCCCCATTTTCAACTATCTCCGAATTGTAAAGTATTTTCAAAAGTTTCAAGACTTTTAAACATGCCTTTACATCTCCCTTAACTTTAACACATGACGAATTTCCCCACTTCACCCTTCTTCCTTATTTCTGCCCCATTTTCAACTATCTCCGAATTGAAAAGTTTTTCTAAATGTTTCAAGATTTTTAAACATGCCTTTACATCTCTTTAAACTTATCCACTCGTTCATTTTCCCCACTTTTCCCTTCTTCCTAATTTCTGCACCATTTTCTACTATCTCCTAATCGGAAAGAATTATCAAAAGTTTCAAAATTTTTAAACATGCTTTTACATCTTCCTTAACTTTAACAAATGACCATTTTCCCCACTTCACGGTTCTTCCTTATTTCTGCCCCATTTTCAACTATCTCCGAATTGAAAAGTTTTTCTAAATGTTTCAAGATTTTTAAACATGCCTTTACATCTCCTTTAACTTCTCCACTCGTTCATTTTCAACACTTTTCCCTTCTTCCTTATTTCTGCCCCATTTTCTACTATCTCCGAATCGGAAAGTATTATCAAAAGTTTCAAAATTTTTAAACATGCCTTTACATCTCCCTTAACTTTAACACATGACCATTTTCCACACTTCTCCCTTGTTCCTTATTTCTGCCACATTTTCAACTATCTCCGAATTGAAAAGTTTTTCTAAATGTGTCAAAATTTTTAAACATGCCTTTACATCTCCTTTAACTTTTCCACTCGTTCATTTTCCCCACTTTTCCCTTCTTCCTTATTTCTGCCCCATTTTCAACTATCTCCGAATCGGAAAGTATTATCAAAAAATTCAAAATTTTTAAACATGTCTTTACATCTCTTTAAACTTATCCAGTCGTTCATTTTCCCCACTTTTCCCTTCTTCCTTATTTCTGCCCCATTTTCAACTATCTCCGAATCGGAAAGTATTATGAAAAGTTTCAAAATTTTTAAACATGCCTTTACTTCTCCTTTAACTTTTCCACTCGTTCATTTTCCCCACTTTTCCCTTCTTCCTAATTTCTGCACCATTTTCTACTATCTCCGAATCGGAAAGTATTATCAAAAGTTTCAAAATTTTTAAACATGCTTTAACATCTCCCTTAACTTTAACAATTGACCATTTTCCCCACTTCACGGTTCTTCCTTATTTCTGCCCCATTTTCAACTGTCTCCGAATTGAAAAGTTTTTCTAAATGTTTCAAGATTTTTAAACATGCCTTTACATCTCCTTTAACTTCTCCACTCGTTCATTTTCCCCACTTTTCCCTTCTTCCTTATTTCTGCCCCATTTTCAACTATCTCCGAATCGGAAAGTATTATGAAAAATTTCAAATTTTTTAAACATGCCTTTACATCTCGTTTAACTTTTCCACTCGTTTATTTTCCCCACTTTTCCTTTCTTCCTTATTTCTGCCCCATTTTCATCTATCTCCGAATTGAAAAGTATTTTCAAAAGTTTCAAGACTTTTAATCATGCCTTTACATCTCCCTTAACTTTAACACATGACCATTTTCCCCACTTCACCCTTTTTCCTTATTTCTGCCCCATTTTCAACTATCTCCGAATTGAAAAGTTTTTCTAAATGTTTCATGATTTTTAAACATGCCTTTACATCTCTTTAAACTTATCCACTCGTTCATTTTCCCCACTTTTCCCTTCTTCCTAATTTCTGCACCATTTTCTACTATCTCCGAATCGGAAAGTATTATCAAAAGTTTCAAAATTTTTAAACATGCTTTAACATCTCCCTTAACTTTAACAATTGACCATTTTCCCCACTTCACGGTTCTTCCTTATTTCTGCCCCATTTTCAACTGTCTCCGAATTGAAAAGTTTTTCTAAATGTTTCAAGATTTTTAAACATGCCTTTACATCTCCTCTAACTTCTCCACTCGTTCATTTTCCCCACTTTTCCCTTCTTCCTTATTTCTGCCCCATTTTCAACTATCTCCGAATCGGAAAGTATTATGAAAAATTTCAAAATTTTTAAACATGCCTTTACATCTCGTTTAACTTTTCCACTCGTTTATTTTCCCCACTTTTCCCTTCTTCCTTATTTCTGCCCCATTTTCAACTATCTCCGAATTGTAAAGTATTTTCAAAAGTTTCAAGACTTTTAAACATGCCTTTACATCTCCCTTAACTTTAACACATGACCATTTTCCCCACTTCACCCTTCTTCCTTATTTCTGCCCCATTTTCAACTATCTCCGAATTGAAAAGTTTTTCTAAATGTTTCAAGATTTTTAAACATGCCTTTACATCTCTTTAAACTTATCCACTCGTTCATTTTCCCCACTTTTCCCTTCTTCCTAATTTCTGCACCATTTTCTACTATCTCCTAATCGGAAAGTATTATCAAAAGTTTCAAAATTTTTAAACATGCTTTTACATCTCCCTTAACTTTAACAAATGACCATTTTCCCCACTTCACGGTTCTTCCTTATTTCTGCCCCATTTTCAACTATCTCCGAATTGAAAAGTTTTTCTAAATGTTTCAAGATTTTTAAACATGCCTTTACATCTCCTTTAACTTCTCCACTCGTTCATTTTCAACACTTTTCCCTTCTTCCTTATTTCTGCCCCATTTTCTACTATCTCCGAATCGGAAAGTATTATCAAAAGTTTCAAAATTTTTAAACATGCCTTTTCATCTCCCTTAACTTTAACACATGACCATTTTCCACACTTCTCCCTTGTTCCTTATTTCTGCCACATTTTCAACTATCTCCGAATTGAAAAGTTTTTCTAAATGTTTCAAAATTTTTAAACATGCCTTTACATCTCCTTTAACTTTTCCACTCGTTCATTTTCCCCACTTTTCCCTTCTTCCTTATTTCTGCCCCATTTTCAACTATCTCCGAATCGGAAAGTATTATGAAAAGTTTCAAAATTTTTAAACATGCCTTTACTTCTCCTTTAACTTTTCCACTCGTTCATTTTCCCCACTTTTCCCTTCTTCCTAATTTCTGCACCATTTTCTACTATCTCCGAATCGGAAAGTATTATCAAAAGTTTCAAAATTTTTAAACATGCTTTAACATCTCCCTTAACTTTAACAATTGACCATTTTCCCCACTTCACGGTTCTTCCTTATTTCTGCCCCATTTTCAACTGTCTCCGAATTGAAAAGTTTTTCTAAATGTTTCAAGATTTTTAAACATGCCTTTACATCTCCTTTAACTTCTCCACTCGTTCATTTTCCCCACTTTTCCCTTCTTCCTTATTTCTGCCCCATTTTCTACTATCTCCGAATCGGAAAGTATTATCAAAAGTTTCAAAATTTTTAAACATGCTTTAACATCTCCCTTAACTTTAACAATTGACCATTTTCCCCACTTCACGGTTCTTCCTTATTTCTGCCCCATTTTCAACTGTCTCCGAATTGAAAAGTTTTTCTAAATGTTTCAAGATTTTTAAACATGCCTTTACATCTCCTCTAACTTCTCCACTCGTTCATTTTCCCCACTTTTCCCTTCTTCCTTATTTCTGCCCCATTTTATACTATCTCCGAATCGGAAAGTATTATCAAAAGTTTCAAAATTTTTAAACATGCTTTTACATCTCCCTTAACTTTAACAAATGACCATTTTCCCCACTTCACGGTTCTTCCTTATTTCTGCCCCATTTTCAACTATCTCCGATTTGAAAAGTTTTTCTAAATGTTTCAAGATTTTTAAACATGCCTTTACATCTCCTCTAACTTCTCCACTCGTTCATTTTCCCCACTTTTCCCTTCTTCCTTATTTCTGCCCCATTTTCAACCATCTCCGAATCGGAAAGTATTATGAATAATTTCAAAATTTTTAAACATGCCTTTACATCTCGTTTAACTTTTCCACTCGTTTATTTTCCCCACTTTTCCCTTCTTCCTTATTTCTGCCCCATTTTCAACTATCTCCGAATTGTAAAGTATTTTCAAAAGTTTCAAGACTTTTAAACATGCCTTTACATCTCCCTTAACTTTAACACATGACGAATTTCCCCACTTCACCCTTCTTCCTTATTTCTGCCCCATTTTCAACTATCTCCGAATTGAAAAGTTTTTCTAAATGTTTCAAGATTTTTAAACATGCCTTTACATCTCTTTAAACTTATCCACTCGTTCATTTTCCCCACTTTTCCCTTCTTCCTAATTTCTGCACCATTTTCTACTATCTCCTAATCGGAAAGTATTATCAAAAGTTTCAAAATTTTTAAACATGCTTTTACATCTCCCTTAACTTTAACAAATGACCATTTTCCCCACTTCACGGTTCTTCCTTATTTCTGCCCCATTTTCAACTATCTCCGAATTGAAAAGTTTTTCTAAATGTTTCAAGATTTTTAAACATGCCTTTACATCTCCTTTAACTTCTCCACTCGTTCATTTTCAACACTTTTCCCTTCTCCTTATTTCTGCCCCATTTTCTACTATCTCCGAATCGGAAAGTATTATCAAAAGTTTCAAAATTTTTAAACATGCCTTTACATCTCCCTTAACTTTAACACATGACCATTTTCCACACTTCTCCCTTGTTCCTTATTTCTGCCACATTTTCAACTATCTCCGAATTGAAAAGTTTTTCTAAATGTTTCAAAATTTTTAAACATGCCTTTACATCTCCTTTAACTTTTCCACTCGTTCATTTTCCCCACTTTTCCCTTCTTCCTTATTTCTGCCCCATTTTCAACTATCTCCGAATCGGAAAGTATTATCAAAAGTTTCAAAATTTTTAAACATGCCTTTACATCTCTTTAAACTTATCCAGTCGTTCATTTTCCCCACTTTTCCCTTCTTCCTTATTTCTGCCCCATCTTCAACTATCTCCGAATCGGAAAGTATTATGAAAAGTTTCAAAATTTTTAAACATGCCTTTACTTCTCCTTTAACTTTTCCACTCGTTCATTTTCCCCACTTTTCCCTTCTTCCTAATTTCTGCACCATTTTCTACTATCTCCGAATCGGAAAGTATTATCAAAAGTTTCAAAATTTTTAAACATGCTTTAACATCTCCCTTAACTTTAACAATTGACCATTTTCCCCACTTCACGGTTCTTCCTTATTTCTGCCCCATTTTCAACTGTCTCCGAATTGAAAAGTTTTTCTAAATGTTTCAAGATTTTTAAACATGCCTTTACATCTCCTCTAACTTCTCCACTCGTTCATTTTCCCCACTTTTCCCTTCTTCCTTATTTCTGCCCCATTTTCAACCATCTCCGAATCGGAAAGTATTATGAATAATTTCAAAATTTTTAAACATGCCTTTACATCTCGTTTAACTTTTCCACTCGTTTATTTTCCCCACTTTTCCCTTCTTCCTTATTTCTGCCCCATTTTCAACTATCTCCGAATTGTAAAGTATTTTCAAAAGTTTCAAGACTTTTAATCATGCCTTTACATCTCCCTTAACTTTAACACATGACCATTTTCCCCACTTCACCCTTCTTCCTTATTTCTGCCCCATTTTCAACTATCTCCGAATTGAAAAGTTTTTCTAAATGTTTCATGATTTTTAAACATGCCTTTACATCTCTTTAAACTTATCCACTCGTTCATTTTCCCCACTTTTCCCTTCTTCCTAATTTCTGCACCATTTTCTACTATCTCCGAATCGGAAAGTATTATCAAAAGTTTCAAAATTTTTAAACATGCTTTTACATCTCCCTTAACTTTATCAAATGACCATTTTCCACACTTCTCCCTTGTTCCTTATTTCTGCCACATTTTCAACTATCTCCGAATTGAAAAGTTTTTCTAAATGTTTCAAGATTTTTAAACATGCCTTTACATCTCCTTTAACTTCTCCACTCGTTCATTTTCAACACTTTTCCCTTCTTCCTTATTTCTGCCCCATTTTCTACTATCTCCGAATCGGAAAGTATTATCAAAAGTTTCAAAATTTTTAAACATGCCTTTACATCTCTTTAAACTTATCCAGTCGTTCATTTTCCCCACTTTTCCCTTCTTCCTTATTTCTGCCCCATTTTCAACTATCTCCGAATCGGAAAGTATTATGAAAAGTTTCAAAATTTTTAAACATGCCTTTACTTCTCCTTTAACTTTTCCACTCGTTCATTTTCCCCACTTTTCCCTTCTTCCTAATTTCTGCACCATTTTCTACTATCTCCGAATCGGAAAGTATTATCAAAAGTTTCAAAATTTTTAAACATGCTTTAACATCTCCCTTAACTTCAACAATTGACCATTTTCCCCACTTCACGGTTCTTCCTTATTTCTGCCCCATTTTCAACTGTCTCCGAATTGAAAAGTTTTTCTAAATGTTTCAAGATTTTTAAACATGCCTTTACATCTCCTTTAACTTCTCCACTCGTTCATTTTCCCCACTTTTCCCTTCTTCCTTATTTCTGCCCCATTTTCAACTATCTCCGAATCGGAAAGTATTATGAAAAATTTCAAAATTTTTAAACATGCCTTTACATCTCGTTTAACTTTTCCACTCGTTTATTTTCCCCACTTTTCCCTTCTTCCTTATTTCTGCCCCATTTTCAACTATCTCCGAATTGTAAAGTATTTTCAAAAGTTTCAAGACTTTTTAACATGCCTTTACATCTCCCTTAACTTTAACACATGACCATTTCCCCCACTTCACCCTTCTTCCTTATTTCTGCCCCATTTTCAACTATCTCCGAATTGAAAAGTTTTTCTAAATGTTTCAAGATTTTTAAACATGCCTTTACATCTCTTTAAACTTATCCACTCGTTCACTTTCCCCACTTTTCCCTTCTTCCTAATTTCTGCACCATTTTCTACTATCTCCGAATCGGAAAGTATTATCAAAAGTTTCAAAATTTTTAAACATGCTTTAACATCTCCCTTAACTTTAACAATTGACCATTTTCCCCACTTCACGGTTCTTCCTTATTTCTGCCCCATTTTCAACTGTCTCCGAATTGAAAAGTTTTTCTAAATGTTTCAAGATTTTTAAACATGCCTTTACATCTCCTTTAACTTCTCCACTCGTTCATTTTCCCCACTTTTCCCTTCTTCCTAATTTCTGCACCATTTTCTACTATCTCCGAATCGGAAAGTATTATCAAAAGTTTCAAAATTTTTAAACATGCCTTTACATCTCGTTTAACTTTTCCACTCGAATTTTTCCATCTCCGAATTGTAAAGTATTTTCAAAAGTTTCAAGACTTTTAATCATGCCTTTACATCTCCCTTAACTTTAACACATGACCATTTTCCCCACTTCACCCTTCTTCCTTATTTCTGCCCCATTTTCAACTATCTCCGAATTGAAAAGTTTTTCTAAATGTTTCATGATTTTTAAACATGCCTTTACATCTCTTTAAACTTATCCACTCGTTCATTTTCCCCACTTTTCCCTTCTTCCTAATTTCTGCACCATTTTCTACTATCTCCGAATCGGAAAGTATTATCAAAAGTTTCAAAATTTTTAAACATGCTTTTACATCTCCCTTAACTTTAACAAATGACCATTTTCCACACTTCTCCCTTGTTCCTTATTTCTGCCACATTTTCAACTATCTCCGAATTGAAAAGTTTTTCTAAATGTTTCAAGATTTTTAAACATGCCTTTACATCTCCTTTAACTTCTCCACTCGTTCATTTTCAACACTTTTCCCTTCTTCCTTATTTCTGCCCCATTTTCTACTATCTCCGAATCGGAAAGTATTATCAAAAGTTTCAAAATTTTTAAACATGCCTTTACATCTCTTTAAACTTATCCAGTCGTTCATTTTCCCCACTTTTCCCTTCTTCCTTATTTCTGCCCCATTTTCAACTATCTCCGAATCGGAAAGTATTATGAAAAGTTTCAAAATTTTTAAACATGCCTTTACTTCTCCTTTAACTTTTCCACTCGTTCATTTTCCCCACTTTTCCCTTCTTCCTAATTTCTGCACCATTTTCTACTATCTCCGAATCGGAAAGTATTATCAAAAGTTTCAAAATTTTTAAACATGCTTTAACATCTCCCTTAACTTTAACAATTGACCATTTTCCCCACTTCACGGTTCTTCCTTATTTCTGCCCCATTTTCAACTGTCTCCGAATTGAAAAGTTTTTCTAAATGTTTCAAGATTTTTAAACATGCCTTTACATCTCATTTAACTTCTCCACTCGTTCATTTTCCCCACTTTTCCCTTCTTCCTTATTTCTGCCCCATTTTCAACTATCTCCGAATCGGAAAGTATTATGAAAAATTTCAAAATTTTTAAACATGCCTTTACATCTCGTTTAACTTTTCCACTCGTTTATTTTCCCCACTTTTCCCTTCTTCCTTATTTCTGCCCCATTTTCAACTATCTCCGAATTGTAAAGTATTTTCAAAAGTTTCAAGACTTTTTAACATGCCTTTACATCTCCCTTAACTTTAACACATGACCATTTTCCCCACTTCACCCTTCTTCCTTATTTCTGCCCCATTTTCAACTATCTCCGAATTGAAAAGTTTTTCTAAATGTTTCAAGATTTTTAAACATGCCTTTACATCTCTTTAAACTTATCCACTCGTTCACTTTCCCCACTTTTCCCTTCTTCCTAATTTCTGCACCATTTTCTACTATCTCCGAATCGGAAAGTATTATCAAAAGTTTCAAAATTTTTAAACATGCTTTAACATCTCCCTTAACTTTAACAATTGACCATTTTCCCCACTTCACGGTTCTTCCTTATTTCTGCCCCATTTTCAACTGTCTCCGAATTGAAAAGTTTTTCTAAATGTTTCAAGATTTTTAAACATGCCTTTACATCTCCTTTAACTTCTCCACTCGTTCATTTTCCCCACTTTTCCCTTCTTCCTTATTTCTGCCCCATTTTCAACTATCTCCGAATCGGAAAGTATTATGAAAAATTTCAAAATTTTTAAACATGCCTTTACATCTCGTTTAACTTTTCCACTCGTTTATTTTCCCCACTTTTCCCTTCTTCCTTATTTCTGCCCCATTTTCAACAATCTCCGAATTGTAAAGTATTTTCAAAAGTTTCAAGACTTTTTAACATGCCTTTACATCTCCCTTAACTTTAACACATGACCATTTTCCCCACTTCACCCTTCTTCCTTATTTCTGCCCCATTTTCAACTATCTCCGAATTGAAAAGTTTTTCTAAATGTTTCAAGATTTTTAAACATGCCTTTACATCTCTTTAAACTTATCCACTCGTTCATTTTCCCCACTTTTCCCTTCTTCCTAATTTCTGCACCATTTTCTACTATCTCCGAATCGGAAAGTATTATCAAAAGTTTCAAAATTTTTAAACATGCTTTAACATCTCCCAATTGACCATTTTCCCCACTTCACGGTTCTTCCTTATTTCTGCCCCATTTTCAACTGTCTCCGAATTGAAAAGTTTTTCTAAATGTTTCAAGATTTTTAAACATGCCTTTACATCTCCTTTAACTTCTCCACTCGTTCATTTTCCCTACTTTTCCCTTCTTCCTTATTTCTGCCCCATTTTCAACTATCTCCGAATCGGAAAGTATTATGAAAAATTTCAAAATTTTTAAACATGCCTTTACATCTCGTTTAACTTTTCCACTCGTTTATTTTCCCCACTTTTCCCTTCTTCCTAATTTCTGCACCTTTTTCTACTATCTCCGAATCGGAAAGTATTATCAAAAGTTTCAAAATTTTTAAACATGCTTTTACATCTCCCTTAACGTTAACAAATGACCATTTTCCCCACTTCACGGTTCTTCCTTATTTCTGCCCCATTTTCAACTATCTCCGAATTGAAAAGTTTTTCTAAATGTTTCAAGATTTTTAAACATGCCTTTACATCTCCTTTAACTTCTCCACTCGTTCATTTTCAACACTTTTCCCTTCTTCCTTATTTCTGCCCCATTTTCTACTATCTCCGAATCGGAAAGTATTATCAAAAGTTTCAAAATTTTTAAACATGCCTTTACATCTCTTTAAACTTATCCAGTCGTTCATTTTCCCCACTTTTCCCTTCTTCCTTATTTCTGCCCCATTTTCAACTATCTCCGAATCGGAAAGTATTATGAAAAATTTAAAAATTTTTAAACATGCCTTTACATCTCGTTTAACTTTTCCACTCGTTTATTTTCCCCACTTTTCCCTTCTTCCTTATTTCTGCCCCATTTTCAACTATCTCCGAATTGTAAAGTATTTTCAAAAGTTTCAAGACTTTTTAACATGCCTTTACATCTCCCTTAACTTTAACACATGACCATTTTTCCCACTTCACCCTTCTTCCTTATTTCTGCCCCATTTTCAACTATCTCCGAATTGAAAAGTTTTTCTAAATGTTTCAAGATTTTTAAACATGCCTTTACATCTCTTTAAACTTATCCACTCGTTCATTTTCCCCACTTTTCCCTTCTTCCTAATTTCTGCACCATTTTCTACTATCTCCGAATCGGAAAGTATTATCAAAAGTTTCAAAATTTTTAAACATGCTTTAACATCTCCCTTGACTTTAACAATTGACCATTTTCCCCACTTCACGGTTCTTCCTTATTTCTGCCCCATTTTCAACTGTCTCCGAATTGAAAAGTTTTTCTAAATGTTTCAAGATTTTTAAACATGCCTTTACATCTCCCTTAACTTTAACACATGACCATTTTCCCCACTTCACCCTTCTTCCTTATTTCTGCCCCATTTTCAACTATCTCCGAATTGAAAAGTTTTTCTAAATGTTTCAAGATTTTTAAACATGCCTTTACATCTCCTTTAACTTCTCCACTCGTTCATTTTCAACACTTTTCCCTTCTTCCTTATTTCTGCCCCATTTTCTACTATCTCCGAATCGGAAAGTATTATCAAAAGTTTCAAAATTTTTAAACATGCCATGCACCATTTTCTACTATCTCCGAATCGGAAAGTATTATCAAAAGTTTCAAAATTTTCAAACATGCTTTAACATCTCCCTTAACTTTAACAATTGACCATTTTCCCCACTTCACGGTTCTTCCTTATTTCTGCCCCATTTTCAACTGTCTCCGAATTGAAAAGTTTTTCTAAATGTTTAAAGATTTTTAAACATGCCTTTACATCTCCTTTAACTTCTCCACTCGTTCATTTTCCCCACTTTTCCCTTCTTCCTTATTTCTGCCCCATTTTCAACTATCTCCGAATCGGAAAGTATTATGAAAAATTTCAAAATTTTTAAACATGCCTTTACATCTCGTTTAACTTTTCCACTCGTTTATTTTCCCCACTTTTCCCTTCTTCCTTATTTCTGCCCCATTTTCAACTATCTCCGAATCGGAAAGTATTATCAAAAGTTTCAAAATTTTTAAACATGCCTTTACATCTCTTAAAACTTATCCAGTCGATCATTTTCCCCACTTTTCCCTTCTTCCTTATTTCTGCCCCATTTTCAACTATCTCCGAATCGGAAAGTATTATGAAAAGTTTCAAAATTTTTAAACATGCCTTTACTTCTCCTTTAACTTTTCCACTCGTTCATTTTCCCCACATTTCCCTTCTTCCTAATTTCTGCACCATTTTCTACTATCTCCGAATCGGAAAGTATTATGAAAAATTTCAAAATTTTTAAACATGCCTTTACATCTCGTTTAACTTTTCCACTGGTTTATTTTCCCCACTTTTCCCTTCTTCCTTATTTCAGCCCCATTTTCAACTATCTCCGAATTGTAAAGTATTTTCAAAAGTTTCAAGACTTTTTAACATGCCTTTACATCTCCCTTAACTTTAACACATGACCATTTTCCCCACTTCACCCTTCTTCCTTATTTCTGCCCCATTTTCAACTATCTCCGAATTGAAAAGTTTTTCTAAATGTTTCAAGATTTTTAAACATGCCTTTACATCTCCCTTAACTTTAACACATGACCATTTTCCCCACTTCACCCTTCTTCCTTATTTCTGCCCCATTTTCAACTATCTCCGAATTGAAAAGTTTTTCTAAATGTTTCAAGATTTTTAAACATGCCTTTACATCTCTTTAAACTTATCCACTCGTTCATTTTCCCCACTTTTCCCTTCTTCCTAATTTCTGCACCATTTTCTACTATCTCCGAATCGGAAAGTATTATCAAAAGTTTCAAAATTTTTAAACATGCTTTTACATCTCCCTTAACTTTAACAAATGACCATTTTCCCCACTTCACGGTTCTTCCTTATTTCTGCCCCATTTTCAACTGTCTCCGAATTGAAAAGTTTTTCTAAATGTTTCAAGATTTTTAAACATGCCTTTACATCTCCTTTAACTTCTCCACTCGTTCATTTTCCCCACTTTTCCCTTCTTCCTTATTTCTGCCCCATTTTCAACTATCTCCGAATCGGAAAGTATTATGAAAAATTTCAAAATTTTTAAACATGCCTTTACATCTCGTTTAACTTTTCCACTCGTTTATTTTCCCCACTTTTCCCTTCTTCCTTATTTCTGCCCCATTTTCAACTATCTCCGAATCGGAAAGTATTATCAAAAGTTTCAAAATTTTTAAACATGCCTTTACATCTCTTAAAACTTATCCAGTCGATCATTTTCCCCACTTTTCCCTTCTTCCTTATTTCTGCCCCATTTTCAACTATCTCCGAATCGGAAAGTATTATGAAAAGTTTCAAAATTTTTAAACATGCCTTTACTTCTCCTTTAACTTTTCCACTCGTTCATTTTCCCCACTTTTCCCTTCTTCCTAATTTCTGCACCATTTTCTACTATCTCCGAATCGGAAAGTATTATCAAAAGTTTCAAAATTTTCAAACATGCTTTAACATCTCCCTTAACTTTAACAATTGACCATTTTCCCCACTTCACGGTTCTTCCTTATTTCTGCCCCATTTTCAACTGTCTCCGAATTGAAAAGTTTTTCTAAATGTTTCAAGATTTTTAAACATGCCTTTACATCTCCTTTAACTTCTCCACTCGTTCATTTTCCCCACTTTTCCCTTCTTCCTTATTTCTGCCCCATTTTCAACTATCTCCGAATCGGAAAGTATTATGAAAAATTTCAAAATTTTTAAACATGCCTTTACATCTCGTTTAACTTTTCCACTGGTTTATTTTCCCCACTTTTCCCTTCTTCCTTATTTCTGCCCCATTTTCAACTATCTCCGAATTGTAAAGTATTTTCAAAAGTTTCAAGACTTTTTAACATGCCTTTACATCTCCCTTAACTTTAACAAATGACCATTTTCCCCACTTCACCCTTCTTCCTTATTTCTGCCCCATTTTCAACTATCTCCGAATTGAAAAGTTTTTCTAAATGTTTCAAGATTTTTAAACATGCCTTTACATCTCCCTTAACTTTAACACATGACCATTTTCCCCACTTCACCCTTCTTCCTTATTTCTGCCCCATTTTCAACTATCTCCGAATTGAAAAGTTTTTCTAAATGTTTCAAGATTTTTAAACATGCCTTTACATCTCTTTAAACTTATCCACTCGTTCATTTTCCCCACTTTTCCCTTCTTCCTAATTTCTGCACCATTTTCTACTATCTCCGAATCGGAAAGTATTATCAAAAGTTTCAAAATTTTTAAACATGCTTTAACATCTCCCAATTGACCATTTTCCCCACTTCACGGTTCTTCCTTATTTCTGCCCCATTTTCAACTGTCTCCGAATTGAAAAGTTTTTCTAAATGTTTCAAGATTTTTAAACATGCCTTTACATCTCTTTAAACTTATCCACTCGTTCATTTTCCCCACTTTTCCCTTCTTCCTAATTTCTGCACCATTTTCTACTATCTCCGAATCGGAAAGTATTATCAAAAGTTTCAAAATTTTTAAACATGCTTTTACATCTCCCTTAACTTTAACAAATGACCATTTTCCCCACTTCACGGTTCTTCCTTATTTCTGCCCCATTTTCAACTATCTCCGAATTGAAAAGTTTTTCTAAATGTTTCAAGATTTTTAAACATGCCTTTACATCTCCTTTAACTTCTCCACTCGTTCATTTTCAACACTTTTCCCTTCTTCCTTATTTCTGCCCCATTTTCTACTATCTCCGAATCGGAAAGTATTATCAAAAGTTTCAAAATTTTTAAACATGCCATGCACCATTTTCTACTATCTCCGAATCGGAAAGTATTATCAAAAGTTTCAAAATTTTCAAACATGCTTTAACATCTCCCTTAACTTTAACAATTGACCATTTTCCCCACTTCACGGTTCTTCCTTATTTCTGCCCCATTTTCAACTGTCTCCGAATTGAAAAGTTTTTCTAAATGTTTCAAGATTTTTAAACATGCCTTTACATCTCCTTTAACTTCTCCACTCGTTCATTTTCCCCACTTTTCCCTTCTTCCTTATTTCTGCCCCATTTTCAACTATCTCCGAATCGGAAAGTATTATGAAAAATTTCAAAATTTTTAAACATGCCTTTACATCTCGTTTAACTTTTCCACTCGTTTATTTTCCCCACTTTTCCCTTCTTCCTTATTTCTGCCCCATTTTCAACAATCTCCGAATTGTAAAATATTTTCAAAAGTTTCAAGACTTTTTAACATGCCTTTACATCTCCCTTAACTTTAACACATGACCATTTTCCCCACTTCACCCTTCTTCCTTATTTCTGCCCCATTTTCAACTATCTCCGAATTGAAAAGTTTTTCTAAATGTTTCAAGATTTTTAAACATGCCTTTACATCTCTTTAAACTTATCCACTCGTTCATTTTCCCCACTTTTCCCTTCTTCCTAATTTCTGCACCATTTTCTACTATCTCCGAATCGGAAAGTATTATCAAAAGTTTCAAAATTTTTAAACATGCTTTAACATCTCCCAATTGACCATTTTCCCCACTTCACGGTTCTTCCTTATTTCTGCCCCATTTTCAACTGTCTCCGAATTGAAAAGTTTTTCTAAATGTTTCAAGATTTTTAAACATGCCTTTACATCTCTTTAAACTTATCCACTCGTTCATTTTCCCCACTTTTCCCTTCTTCCTAATTTCTGCACCATTTTCTACTATCTCCGAATCGGAAAGTATTATCAAAAGTTTCAAAATTTTTAAACATGCTTTTACATCTCCCTTAACTTTAACAAATGACCATTTTCCCCACTTCACGGTTCTTCCTTATTTCTGCCCCATTTTCAACTATCTCCGAATTGAAAAGTTTTTCTAAATGTTTCAAGATTTTTAAACATGCCTTTACATCTCCTTTAACTTCTCCACTCGTTCATTTTCAACACTTTTCCCTTCTTCCTTATTTCTGCCCCATTTTCTACTATCTCCGAATCGGAAAGTATTATCAAAAGTTTCAAAATTTTTAACCATGCCATGCACCATTTTCTACTATCTCCGAATCGGAAAGTATTATCAAAAGTTTCAAAATTTTCAAACATGCTTTAACATCTCCCTTAACTTTAACAATTGACCATTTTCCCCACTTCACGGTTCTTCCTTATTTCTGCCCCATTTTCAACTATCTCCGAATTGAAAAGTTTTTCTAAATGTTTCAAGATTTTTAAACATGCCTTTACATCTCTTTAAACTTATCCACTCGTTCATTTTCCCCACTTTTCCCTTCTTCCTAATTTCTGCACCATTTTCTACTATCTCCGAATCGGAAAGTATTATCAAAAGTTTCAAAATTTTTAAACATGCTTTAACATCTCCTTTAACTTTAACAATTGACCATTTTCCCCACTTCACGGTTCTTCCTTATTTCTGCCCCATTTTCAACTGTCTCCGAATTGAAAAGTTTTTCTAAATGTTTCAAGATTTTTAAACATGCCTTTACATCTCCCTTAACTTTAACACATGACCATTTTCCCCACTTCACCCTTCTTCCTTATTTCTGCCCCATTTTCAACTATCTCCGAATTGAAAAGTTTTTCTAAATGTTTCAAGATTTTTAAACATGCCTTTACATCTCTTTAAACTTATCCACTCGTTCATTTTCCCCACTTTTCCCTTCTTCCTAATTTCTGCACCATTTTCTACTATCTCCGAATCGGAAAGTATTATCAAAAGTTTCAAAATTTTTAAACATGCTTTTACATCTCCCTTAACTTTAACAAATGACCATTTTCCCCACTTCACGGTTCTTCCTTATTTCTGCCCCATTTTCAACTATCTCCGAATTGAAAAGTTTTTCTAAATGTTTCAAGATTTTTAAACATGCCTTTACATCTCCTTTAACTTCTCCACTCGTTCATTTTCCCCACTTTTCCCTTCTTCCTTATTTCAGCCCCATTTTCAACTATCTCCGAATCGGAAAGTATTATGAAAAATTTCAAAATTTTTAAACATGCCTTTACATCTCGTTTAACTTTTCCACTCGTTTATTTTCCCCACTTTTCCCTTCTTCCTTATTTCTGCCCCATTTTCAACAATCTCCGAATTGTAAAGTATTTTCAAAAGTTTCAAGACTTTTTAACATGCCTTTACATCTCCCTTAACTTTAACACATGACCATTTTCCCCACTTCACCCTTCTTCCTTATTTCTGCCCCATTTTCAACTATCTCCGAATTGAAAAGTTTTTCTAAATGTTTCAAGATTTTTAAACATGCCTTTACATCTCTTTAAACTTATCCACTCGTTCATTTTCCCCACTTTTCCCTTCTTCCTAATTTCTGCACCATTTTCTACTATCTCCGAATCGGAAAGTATTATCAAAAGTTTCAAAATTTTTAAACATGCTTTAACATCTCCCAATTGACCATTTTCCCCACTTCACGGTTCTTCCTTATTTCTGCCCCATTTTCAACTGTCTCCGAATTGAAAAGTTTTTCTAAATGTTTCAAGATTTTTAAACATGCCTTTACATCTCTTTAAACTTATCCACTCGTTCATTTTCCCCACTTTTCCCTTCTTCCTAATTTCTGCACCATTTTCTACTATCTCCGAATCGGAAAGTATTATCAAAAGTTTCAAAATTTTTAAACATGCTTTTACATCTCCCTTAACTTTAACAAATGACCATTTTCCCCACTTCACGGTTCTTCCTTATTTCTGCCCCATTTTCAACTATCTCCGAATTGAAAAGTTTTTCTAAATGTTTCAAGATTTTTAAACATGCCTTTACATCTCCTTTAACTTCTCCACTCGTTCATTTTCAACACTTTTCCCTTCTTCCTTATTTCTGCCCCATTTTCTACTATCTCCGAATCGGAAAGTATTATCAAAAGTTTCAAAATTTTTAAACATGCCATGCACCATTTTCTACTATCTCCGAATCGGAAAGTATTATCAAAAGTTTCAAAATTTTCAAACATGCTTTAACATCTCCCTTAACTTTAACAATTGACCATTTTCCCCACTTCACGGTTCTTCCTTATTTCTGCCCCATTTTCAACTATCTCCGAATTGAAAAGTTTTTCTAAATGTTTCAAGATTTTTAAACATGCCTTTACATCTCTTTAAACTTATCCAATCGTTCATTTTCCCCACTTTTCCCTTCTTCCTAATTTCTGCACCATTTTCTACTATCTCCGAATCGGAAAGTATTATCAAAAGTTTCAAAATTTTTAAACATGCTTTAACATCTCCTTTAACTTTAACAATTGACCATTTTCCCCACTTCACGGTTCTTCCTTATTTCTGCCCCATTTTCAACTGTCTCCGAATTGAAAAGTTTTTCTAAATGTTTCAAGATTTTTAAACATGCCTTTACATCTCCCTTAACTTTAACACATGACCATTTTCCCCACTTCACCCTTCTTCCTTATTTCTGCCCCATTTTCAACTATCTCCGAATTGAAAAGTTTTTCTAAATGTTTCAAGATTTTTAAACATGCCTTTACATCTCTTTAAACTTATCCACTCGTTCATTTTCCCCACTTTTCCCTTCTTCCTAATTTCTGCACCATTTTCTACTATCTCCGAATCGGAAAGTATTATCAAAAGTTTCAAAATTTTTAAACATGCTTTTACATCTCCCTTAACTTTAACAAATGACCATTTTCCCCACTTCACGGTTCTTCCTTATTTCTGCCCCATTTTCAACTATCTCCGAATTGAAAAGTTTTTCTAAATGTTTCAAGATTTTTAAACATGCCTTTACATCTCCTTTAACTTCTCCACTCATTCATTTTCCCCACTTTTCCCTTCTTCCTTATTTCTGCCCCATTTTCAACTATCTCCGAATCGGAAAGTATTATGAAAAATTTCAAAATTTTTAAACATGCCTTTACATCTCGTTTAACTTTTCCACTCGTTTATTTTCCCCACTTTTCCCTTCTTCCTTATTTCTGCCCCATTTTCAACAATCTCCGAATTGTAAAGTATTTTCAAAAGTTTCAAGACTTTTTAACATGCCTTTACATCTCCCTTAACTTTAACACATGACCATTTTCCCCACTTCACCCTTCTTCCTTATTTCTGCCCCATTTTCAACTATCTCCGAATTGAAAAGTTTTTCTAAATGTTTCAAGATTTTTAAACATGCCTTTACATCTCTTTAAACTTATCCACTCGTTCATTTTCCCCACTTTTCCCTTCTTCCTAATTTCTGCACCATTTTCTACTATCTCCGAATCGGAAAGTATTATCAAAAGTTTCAAAATTTTTAAACATGCTTTAACATCTCCCAATTGACCATTTTCCCCACTTCACGGTTCTTCCTTATTTCTGCCCCATTTTCAACTGTCTCCGAATTGAAAAGTTTTTCTAAATGTTTCAAGATTTTTAAACATGCCTTTACATCTCCTTTAACTTCTCCACTCGTTCATTTTCCCCACTTTTCCCTTCTTCCTTATTTCTGCCCCATTTTCAACTATCTCCGAATCGGAAAGTATTATGAAAAATTTCAAAATTTTTAAACATGCCTTTACATCTCGTTTAACTTTTCCACTCGTTTATTTTCCCCACTTTTCCCTTCTTCCTTATTTCTGCCCCATTTTCAACTATCTCCGAATTGTAAAGTATTTTCAAAAGTTTCAAGACTTTTTAACATGCCTTTACATCTCCCTTAACTTTAACACATGACCATTTTCCCCACTTCACCCTTCTTCCTTATTTCTGCCCCATTTTCAACTATCTCCGAATTGAAAAGTTTTTCTAAATGTTTCAAGATTTTTAAACATGCCTTTACATCTCTTTAAACTTATCCACTCGTTCATTTTCCCCACTTTTCCCTTCTTCCTAATTTCTGCACCATTTTCTACTATCTCCGAATCGGAAAGTATTATCAAAAGTTTCAAAATTTTTAAACATGCTTTAACATCTCCCTTAACTTTAACAATTGACCATTTTCCCCACTTCACGGTTCTTCCTTATTTCTGCCCCATTTTCAACTGTCTCCGAATTGAAAAGTTTTTCTAAATGTTTCAAGATTTTTAAACATGCCTTTACATCTCCCTTAACTTTAACACATGACCATTTTCCCCACTTCACCCTTCTTCCTTATTTCTGCCCCATTTTCAACTATCTCCGAATTGAAAAGTTTTTCTAAATGTTTCAAGATTTTTAAACATGCCTTTACATCTCTTTAAACTTATCCACTCGTTCATTTTCCCCACTTTTCCCTTCTTCCTAATTTCTGCACCATTTTCTACTATCTCCGAATCGGAAAGTATTATCAAAAGTTTCAAAATTTTTAAACATGCTTTTACATCTCCCTTAACTTTAACAAATGACCATTTTCCCCACTTCACGGTTCTTCCTTATTTCTGCCCCATTTTCAACTATCTCCGAATTGAAAAGTTTTTCTAAATGTTTCAAGATTTTTAAACATGCCTTTACATCTCCTTTAACTTCTCCACTCGTTCATTTTCCCCACTTTTCCCTTCTTCCTTATTTCTGCCCCATTTTCAACTATCTCCGAATTGTAAAGTATTTTCAAAAGTTTCAAGACTTTTTAACATGCCTTTACATCTCCCTTAACTTTAACACATGACCATTTTTCCCACTTCACCCTTCTTCCTTATTTCTGCCCCATTTTCAACTATCTCCGAATTGAAAAGTTTTTCTAAATGTTTCAAGATTTTTAAACATGCCTTTACATCTCTTTAAACTTATCCACTCGTTCATTTTCCCCACTTTTCCCTTCTTCCTAATTTCTGCACCATTTTCTACTATCTCCGAATCGGAAAGTATTATCAAAAGTTTCAAAATTTTTAAACATGCTTTAACATCTCCCAATTGACCATTTTCCCCACTTCACGGTTCTTCCTTATTTCTGCCCCATTTTCAACTGTCTCCGAATTGAAAAGTTTTTCTAAATGTTTCAAGATTTTTAAACATGCCTTTACATCTCCTTTAACTTCTCCACTCGTTCATTTTCCCCACTTTTCCCTTCTTCCTTATTTCTGCCCCATTTTCAACTATCTCCGAATCGGAAAGTATTATGAAAAATTTCAAAATTTTTAAACATGCCTTTACATCTCGTTTAACTTTTCCACTCGTTTATTTTCCCCACTTTTCCCTTCTTCCTAATTTCTGCACCATTTTCTACTATCTCCGAATCGGAAAGTATTATCAAAAGTTTCAAAATTTTTAAACATGCTTTAACATCTCCCTTAACTTTAACAATTGACCATTTTCCCCACTTCACGGTTCTTCCTTATTTCTGCCCCATTTTCAACTGTCTCCGAATTGAAAAGTTTTTCTAAATGTTTCAAGATTTTTAAACATGCCTTTACATCTCCTTTAACTTCTCCACTCGTTCATTTTCCCCACTTTTCCCTTCTTCCTTATTTCTGCCCCATTTTCAACTATCTCCGAATCGGAAAGTATTATGAAAAATTTCAAAATTTTTAAACATGCCTTTACATCTCGTTTAACTTTTCCACTCGTTTATTTTCCCCACTTTTCCCTTCTTCCTTATTTCTGCCCCATTTTCAACAATCTCCGAATTGTAAAGTATTTTCAAAAGTTTCAAGACTTTTTAACATGCCTTTACATCTCCCTTAACTTTAACACATGACCATTTTCCCCACTTCACCCTTCTTCCTTATTTCTGCCCCATTTTCAACTATCTCCGAATTGAAAAGTTTTTCTAAATGTTTCAAGATTTTTAAACATGCCTTTACATCTCTTTAAACTTATCCACTCGTTCATTTTCCCCACTTTTCCCTTCTTCCTAATTTCTGCACCATTTTCTACTATCTCCGAATCGGAAAGTATTATCAAAAGTTTCAAAATTTTTAAACATGCTTTAACATCTCCCAATTGACCATTTTCCCCACTTCACGGTTCTTCCTTATTTCTGCCCCATTTTCAACTGTCTCCGAATTGAAAAGTTTTTCTAAATGTTTCAAGATTTTTAAACATGCCTTTACATCTCCTTTAACTTCTCCACTCGTTCATTTTCCCTACTTTTCCCTTCTTCCTTATTTCTGCCCCATTTTCAACTATCTCCGAATCGGAAAGTATTATGAAAAATTTCAAAATTTTTAAACATGCCTTTACATCTCGTTTAACTTTTCCACTCGTTTATTTTCCCCACTTTTCCCTTCTTCCTAATTTCTGCACCTTTTTCTACTATCTCCGAATCGGAAAGTATTATCAAAAGTTTCAAAATTTTTAAACATGCTTTTACATCTCCCTTAACTTTAACAAATGACCATTTTCCCCACTTCACGGTTCTTCCTTATTTCTGCCCCATTTTCAACTATCTCCGAATTGAAAAGTTTTTCTAAATGTTTCAAGATTTTTAAACATGCCTTTACATCTCCTTTAACTTCTCCACTCGTTCATTTTCAACACTTTTCCCTTCTTCCTTATTTCTGCCCCATTTTCTACTATCTCCGAATCGGAAAGTATTATCAAAAGTTTCAAAATTTTTAAACATGCCTTTACATCTCTTTAAACTTATCCAGTCGTTCATTTTCCCCACTTTTCCCTTCTTCCTTATTTCTGCCCCATTTTCAACTATCTCCGAATCGGAAAGTATTATGAAAAATTTCAAAATTTTTAAACATGCCTTTACATCTCGTTTAACTTTTCCACTCGTTTATTTTCCCCACTTTTCCCTTCTTCCTTATTTCTGCCCCATTTTCAACTATCTCCGAATTGTAAAGTATTTTCAAAAGTTTCAAGACTTTTTAACATGCCTTTACATCTCCCTTAACTTTAACACATGACCATTTTTCCCACTTCACCCTTCTTCCTTATTTCTGCCCCATTTTCAACTATCTCCGAATTGAAAAGTTTTTCTAAATGTTTCAAGATTTTTAAACATGCCTTTACATCTCTTTAAACTTATCCACTCGTTCATTTTCCCCACTTTTCCCTTCTTCCTAATTTCTGCACCATTTTCTACTATCTCCGAATCGGAAAGTATTATCAAAAGTTTCAAAATTTTTAAACATGCTTTAACATCTCCCTTAACTTTAACAATTGACCATTTTCCCCACTTCACGGTTCTTCCTTATTTCTGCCCCATTTTCAACTGTCTCCGAATTGAAAAGTTTTTCTAAATGTTTCAAGATTTTTAAACATGCCTTTACATCTCCCTTAACTTTAACACATGACCATTTTCCCCACTTCACCCTTCTTCCTTATTTCTGCCCCATTTTCAACTATCTCCGAATTGAAAAGTTTTTCTAAATGTTTCAAGATTTTTAAACATGCCTTTACATCTCTTTAAACTTATCCACTCGTTCATTTTCCCCACTTTTCCCTTCTTCCTAATTTCTGCACCATTTTCTACTATCTCCGAATCGGAAAGTATTATCAAAAGTTTCAAAATTTTTAAACATGCTTTTACATCTCCCTTAACTTTAACAAATGACCATTTTCCCCACTTCACGGTTCTTCCTTATTTCTGCCCCATTTTCAACTATCTCCGAATTGAAAAGTTTTTCTAAATGTTTCAAGATTTTTAAACATGCCTTTACATCTCCTTTAACTTCTCCACTCGTTCATTTTCAACACTTTTCCCTTCTTCCTTATTTCTGCCCCATTTTCTACTATCTCCGAATCGGAAAGTATTATCAAAATTTTCAAAATTTTTAAACATGCTTTTACATCTCCCTTAACTTTAACAAATCACCATTTTCCCCACTTCACGGTTCTTCCTTATTTCTGCCCCATTTTCAACTATCTCCGAATTGAAAAGTTTTTCTAAATGTTTCAAGATTTTTAAACATGCCTTTACATCTCCTTTAACTTCTCCACTCGTTCATTTTCAACACTTTTCCCTTCTTCCTTATTTCTGCCCCATTTTCTACTATCTCCGAATCGGAAAGTATTATCAAAATTTTTAAACATGCCTTTACATCTCCCTTAACTTTAACACATGACCATTTTCCCCACTTCACCCTTCTTCCTTATTTCTGCCCCATTTTCAACTGTCTCCGAATTAAAAAGTTTTTTTAAAAGTTTCAAGATTTTTAAACATGCCTTTACATCTCCTTTAACTTTTCCACTCGTTTATTTTCCCCACTTTTCCCTTCCTCCTTATTTCTGCCCCATTTTCAACTATCTCCGAATTGTAAAGTATTTTCAAAAGTCTCAAGATTTTTAAACATGCCTTTACATCTGCTTTAACTTTTCCACTCGTTCATTTTCCCCACTTTTCTCTTCTTCCTTATTTCTGCCCCATTTTCTACTTTCTCCGAATCGGAAAGTATTATCAAAAGTTTCAAAATTTTTAAACATGCCTTTACATCTCCTTTAACTTTTCCACTCGATAATTCACCCCACTTCTCCCCTCTTCCTTATTTCTGCGCCATTTCCTACTATCTCCGCATTGGAAAGTGTTTTTTCGAGTTTTAAGATGTCTAAACATGCCTTTACATCTCCTTTAACTTTTCCACCCATTCTTTTTCATAACTTTTCCCTTCTTCCTTATTTCTGCCCCATTTTCAACTATCTCAGAATTGGAAAGTTTTTCTAAAAGTCTCAAGATTTTCAAACATGCCTTTACATCTCCATTAAATTTTCCACTCGTTCATTTTCCCCACTTTTCCCTTCTTCTTTATTTCTGCCCCATTTTCTACTGTCTCCGAATCGGAAAGTATTTTCAAAGTTTCAAGATTTTTATACATGCCTTTACATCTCCCTTAACTTTAACACATGATCATTTTCCCCACTTCACCCTTCTTCCTTATTTCTGCCCCATTTTCAACTATCTCCGAATTGTAAAGTATTTTCAAAAGTTTCAAGATTTTTAAACATGCCTTTAGATCTGCTTTAACTTTTCCACTCGTTTATTTTCCCCACTTTTCTCTTCTTCCTTATTTCTGCCCCATTTTCTACTTTCTCCGAATCGGAAAGTATTATCAAAAGTTTCAAAATTTTTAAACATGCCTTTACATCTCCTTTAACTTTTCCACTCGATAATTCACCCCACTTCTCCCCTCTTCCTTATTTCTGCGCCATTTCCTACTATCTCCGCATTGGAAAGTGTTTTTTCGAGTTTTAAGATGTCTAAACATGCCTTTACATCTCCTTTAACTTTTCCACCCATTCTTTTTCATAACTTTTCCCTTCTTCCTTATTTCTGCCCCATTTTCAACTATCTCAGAATTGGAAAGTTTTTCTAAAAGTCTCAAGATTTTCAAACATGCCTTTACATCTCCATTAAATTTTCCACTCGTTCATTTTCCCCACTTTTCCCTTCTTCCTTATTTCTGCCCCATTTTCTACTGTCTCCGAATCGGAAAGTATTTTCAAAGTTTAAAATTTTTTATACATGCCTTTACATCTCCCTTAACTTTAACACATGATCATTTTCCCCACTTCACCCTTCTTCCTTATTTCTGCCCCATTTTCAACTATCTCCGAATTGTAAAGTTTTTCTAAAAGTTTCAAGATTTTTAAACATGCCTTTACATCTCCGTTAACTTTTCCATTCGTTCATTTTCCCCACTTTTCTCTTCTTCCTTATTTCTCCCCCATTTTCTACTATCTCCGAATCGGAAAGTATTACCAAAAGTTTCAAAATTTTTAAATATGCCTTTACATCTCACTTAACTTTAACACATGACCATTTTCCCCACTTCACCCTTCTTTCATAATTCTGCCCCATTTTCTACTACCTCCGAAACGGAAAGTATTTTCAAAAGTTTCAAAATTTTTAATCATGCCTTTACATCTCCCTTATCTTTAACACATGACCATTTTCCCCACTTCACCCTTCTTCCTTATTTCTGTCCCATTTTCTACTATCTCCGAAACGGAAAGTATTTTCAAAAGTTTCAAAAATTTTATACATGCCTTTACATCTCCCTTAACTTTAACACATGACCATTTTCTAAACTTCACCCTTCTTCCTTATTTCTGCCCCATTTTCAACTATCTCCGTATTGGAAAGTATTTTCTAAAAGTTTCAAGATTTTTAAACATGCCTTTACATCTCCCTTAACTTTAACACATGACCATTTTCCCCACTTCACCCTTCTTCCTTATTTCTGCCCCATTTTCAACTATCTCCGAATTGTAAAGTTTTTCTAAAAGTTTCAAGATTTTTAAACATGCCTTTACATCTTTTTTAACTTTTCCACTTGTTCATTTTCCCCACTTTTCCCTTCTTCCTTATTTCTGCCCTATTTTCTACTATCTCCGAATTGGAAAGAATTTTCTAAAAGTTTCAAGATTTTTAAACATGCCTTTACATCTCCTTTAACTTTTCCACTCGTACATTTTCCCCACTTCTCCCTTCTTCCTTATTTCTGCCTTCTTTTCTACTATCTTTAAATTGGAAAGTATTTTCTAAAAGTTTCAAGATTTTTACACATGCCTTTTCATCTCCCTTAACTTTTCCACATGTTCATTTTCCCCACTTTTCCCTTCTTTTCAAGATCCTACCATTATGTAGCAGTCTGTTAAATGTGTGGTGTATTTAAATGTATACAAAGGAATTTTTTCTTCTGGCGTTTTATCATCATAATCATTTTTAAAGAAATCTGAGAAAAGATTAACGATATCTTGTGTGTTGTTAGCGTATTTGTCTTTCATATGCATTTGTGGTGGGTAGTCTGCGCTGTCGTTGTTTATTGTTTTGATGAATTTCCAGAGATTGTTTGAGTACAAAGCTGTGTTCTCGATAGAATTTACATATGCTTTATAACAGATTTTACACAGATCTTTGCATTTTTTCTACTCTCGCTGAAAATTGCATAGTCGATTATCAGTGAGAGTAGATTCAGCGATCGAAGATTTTTTTTTGTGTAGTGAGGCTTTTAGTTTTGATGAGAAGTAAGTTGGATATGTATGTTTTTTTAGGAGTATATAATGGTACATAAGATTTGATGGTGTTAGACAATATTGAATATAAGTTATCCTCGGATTTGTCAGTATTCACATCAGATAAAAAAGACCAGTCGACATTAGAAAGATGATGGAAGATAGGAAGCTGGGGATCAGAGTGTCCAGGAGTGATAGACGTATGAATCCACCCCACCCACTGCGGTGCAAGGCGATGGGCAGGGAGAGTCCTGCTGGAAAGGTCGCCCAATGCGCCCCAAACGCTGCTGCTGGGTCCCCTCCGGTCACGAACCGGCACAACAGCAACAGCGGGGGTTTTTGCACTCGTTGATGGGGCAGCCCACCCTCAGTCGTGAGCCTGAGGGTCGGGCTCCTATACTACCGAGCGGCCCGGACAGCGGTAGCCAGTAGCCCAGTACTTACCCACCTTCATTTTCCATCGTTTTCCCTTCTTCACTACCTGAAGCATCACAACGTACCCCAATTGCCGTAGTCTCACTGGCTCCAGGCGTTTGGGAGCAGTTGGGACTCTTGTGCGGTACTCGCAACCCGCAATATAGAAAAAAACGAACTCTTGAACTGGAGTGATCGTAAACAATTTCTTCCGAATGACTTCTGTCTCGTTGAGTTTTTTTTTTTTTTTTTTTGATACAATACATAAAATAATAAAAGGTATTTAACAGACTTAAATATAACATTGTATGAACAAAAAAATCCCACAAAGGCAAATGCCTGAGCGTGGGTATAATATTGAATTTATTATAATTTTATGGTTAATAGGAGATTTAAGAATTAAGTATAATTTTAGGTATAAAAAGAGTAACTGTACAAATGCCTTAAAACATAGAGCAAAATAACGGTCTTTATTGTTATTATTGCATTTGTAAAATTTAATGAAGAATTAATGTTAAAGGCGTAATTAAAAAAACAATAACATAGCAAGCAATATAATATTTCTACTTAAAAAGTCTGATGATAAACATAATTAATGGCTTTGTTAAATCTTATAAGAAAAAAATATCTGTTTCAGTGTTTTTTAGCCAAGTTTTGATATATTTTTTATAAGATTTAAGATTTTGACACGTGGGCGCTTTAAATGTTGCACGTAATGAATTATGCATTTTTGGAGCAATAAAACTAATATGCCTTTGGGCCAACCTAGTTTTACAGTGGGGTACAGCATACTAACAGGCGCCAAGTCTTAGACTGGAGCGATTTGAATTTTTTAAGAAGTATTTAGGATGCGTGTACATAAATTTAAGACACTGGAAACTAAAGGTCTGTCTAACGTCCAAAATATCGGTTTCCTTAAATAATTGCTTGGAGGGAAAAGATTTGGTTTTTTGGTACATAATTTGAATAATTGATTTTTGGGCAATTTCTAATTGTTTTACATGATTGTTGTAAGTTCCACCTCAGCCAATTATTCCATAGGAAAGAGATGAATGAACTAGTGCGTCATAAACTAGTTTTATGGTTTTTATATTCACTATATTACACATTCTTTTAAAAATATAATTTAAGTATCTCAGTTTGTTAACAGTTTTTTCTATATGGTTGGTCCATTTAGGTTGACAATCTATAGTTACACGTAACTACTTTATATTTTTTCCTGATTTCATCTCTTCACAGTTTGAGCATGTGGTAGGGTTACAATTTACATTATGAAACTTTACATTAAGATTAGTTTTGGGAGCTGATTTCAGTGTGTTATAAAAAGAAATGCAAAGAGTTTTTTCATAATTTAAAGTAAGAAGGTTTCTATCTAGCCACTCTTTGACAATAGTAATACATTTGTTAGCCTTATTAGTTGTATCTTCCCATGTTTTTCCATGGACTCCATGGCAGTATCGTCAGCAAATGAGAATAATATACCATTGTAGGTATAACAATGTTACATTAAGTCATTTATATATATTAAAAAGAGTAGCGGTCCTAATACAGTTCTTTGAGGAACACCGTGTTTCTGTATCAAAGTTGCTCAAACATGTTCCAATTTTTGTACATTGTTGGAGATTCATTATGTAATTTTGTAAAAGCAAGAGACATTTATTTTAATTCCAATGTTGGATATTTTCTTTAAGAGAGTTCTGTGGTTGACTGTGTCAAAGGCTTTCTTTAAATCTAAATAAATGGTTAGAGTTTTAACCCTTCAAAAAATAAAAATTTAAAATCGCGGAAATTTTCGACATTTTGTTTGGCGTGCAAAATTCCCGATTCTTCCCATGGATTTTAAATGTATCTTTATATTGATTATTTTTTATCTCTTCGCAAAAACAAAAACTGATTTAAAATCTAGATAAAATAAACTTTCCTATGTGTATGTTAGAAATTAACATTTTTGTTTGTAAAGATTAAAATTTTTACTTTGAAAATGCAAATTCGTTCAAAAAATACTCACCTGAGGATATTCGTCTAAAAAGTATCAAAAATATTTGAAACTTTAAATTTTAAATACACATTCTTTTTTTTTAATAATATTGTAACAAAACTGTCACTTCACATTTTTTCACATTCATACAAACTTATTTTTTAAATAAATGTTAAACTTTGTCGTTTGTTTTGAGCCTATCAATCTTTCTAAAAAAACTGTTTAAATTTTTTATTAGTTTTCTTCGCAATTTACGATGAGTTTCCGAAAAACTTTACTATCCACGTATGCCTAAGGCATTTATCTAATGAATTATTATCACTTTTGTTAATTTATAGCCCAATTTAATGTAGTTTTTTACATTTTTTGAGACCTCAGGAAACAATAACCTCAAAACGTCACTTCAATAAACTTCAAATAACCTCGTAATTTTGCAATAAGCACAACGGTAAATACGTAAATCCTATAGTTTATGGAACATAATAGGTCATTTTGTTAAAAAAAGCTGAGTAACTATTATAAATTCATTAATACAGTATTAAGTTTCGGAGCTTTATTTGTGCATTGTCCGGCAAAAACTCTTTAAAAGTAAACAAAGATGGCCGCCCGTTAGAGATGTGCAAGTCGCGTTTCGAAACATGAATCGATTCTTTGGCGAAAGCGGGGTTGGTTGAAGATATTTTGAATAAAATTTATAAACTGATTTTAAATGGAGTTCTTCAAATTAAACCCGATAAATATAAATAAGTACGTAAGATAAATAAAATAAAATGCAATTTAATCCATGCATTATTCAGTGTAGATCATACCTTTTTTAAATAATGAAATAAAACAATAACTTTGTTCAAAACAACGAAATTTTATTTTTATAACAAACCAGTTTCGCTTAGCCGAAGCTTCTTTGGGCTATAAAATATTAATAAAAAAATTGTTCGAGCATAGCATATATTTAAATATACAAAAAGAGGGAGACACATGTAAAGTAACACAAAAGATTAAAGAGAAAGATATAGATTACATATAAATTGTAACAAAGGAACAATGGATACAGATAATTAAACTTTTTTTTTTTAAATGAAGATTATTATTTTTGACCCATTTAAAAAAATAGAAAAATATACATGAAGCTAATGAACAATAAACAACAATCAATCAATGAAAGAAAATATTTTCCACAAAGAGAATGCAAAATTATTTATTAAGTACTTTATATTATATATCGTGACGAATTCCCATAACGAATAACCTGACAATATTTGAAAAACTCCTACTACCACCACAGTAAGCGGAATATGTTGCTTGTGGTGTGATGGAGGACTTAGCCAGCCGAGGAATCGAACACGCGACGCCCGGGTGGGACCGAAACGCAATGCCCACTCAGCCACTGACCGGTCGAAAAAAAGTATATATATAAACAGGGTGTTAAGGATCGTACTTGACTTACTTTCACCAGTGATTGCTGACATTGTTTGAAGTAAAAAATGTTTATGAAATTTTGGTCTCCGGTGACATTTTTTATTCTGCAAAACCATTAAAATTCTGTGGGTGTTGGGAAGTTAGGGGCGGAATGAGGGGTTGTTTGGTTACTTGGCTTATTGACCAGTGACGACATGAAGATTATTTTTTTTAGATATTAAAGAAAAAGTTTTTGAAAAAAATAAGACATCTAAAAAGTCACCGGAGACCAAAATTTCGTTTACATTTTTTGCTCCAAATAATGTCAGGTATCACTGGTTTAAGTAAGTCAAGGATCATACTTTTAAAAGAGATCTAAAAAGTCACCGTAGACCAAAATTTCATTTACATTATTTGGAGTAAAAAATGGAAATGAAATTTTGGTCTCCGGTGACTTTTTAGATATGTTTTTTTTTTCTTCAAAATCAAATATAAAAAAATTTCTTCCACATGTCGTCACTGGTCACTTAGCCAAGTAACCAGCCAACCCGTCAACCCGCCCCTATCTTCCCAATATCTACTGATTTTTTATGTTTTTGTAGAAAAAAAAAGTCATCGGATACCAAAACTTTGTTAACGATTTTTACTACAAAAAAAATTCAGGAATTACTGGGTAAAGTAAGTCAAGTACGATCTTTAACCTCCTGTATATATGCAGGTGTTAAGGGACATACTTCTTGGCTTACTTTAACCAATGATTCTTGACATTATTTGGAGTAAAAAGTGTAAATTAAATTTTATACATTTTGAAGTGCTCTCTCCGAATTTCAACTTTGCCACCTCATATCTTTGCAATTAGGCGCCATATTGGAAAAATGGCGCCTAATAGCAGTTTTTTGACAATATCTCATTTCTGACTCATTTTACGATAAAAACAAAATTAAACTAGAGATAATTTCCTACAATTTATGTAATAACAACTTTTTTTGTAACATCGATACTTTGAGCGTACGAGCGCCGCAGAGTATACTTCAATATGCGTTTTGGCCAAAAAATTAATTTCCACTAACCCCCTTGAGGTAGAGTAAGCGGCGCGTTTTTTTTATCGTGGTATAGACTTAATCCACATTTAATGTACAATTTCGAAATTTAGCGCAATCTTCTTTGCTTTGCTGTTCCTGATGGACCAGGCGTTGCGAGTTCGTCTTTGGTATCGTCGAAACGTCACAGACCGAAATTTCATCCGCATCATCTGCGATGGGATTATCAGACTTATCACAATCCTCTTCGTTTTCGATTGCATCCTGTATATGCATACATATATCTGTTTTTATTATATCTGCAACAATAGTAAAATATTTTGGAGAAATATACGAAAAACACATGGTGGTTTAGATGAATAATAGTTTGCGGCGCTCGTACGCCAAAACTATTGATTTTACAAAAAAAAATATTCATACATATATTGTAGAAAATTTTCTGTTGTTTAGTTTTGTGTTATATATTTTTTGTCGTAAAATTAGTCAGAAAGGAGATATTGTCAAAAAACTGCTTTTAGGCGCCGTTTTTCCAATATGGTGGCGCGAGCGCCAAAGATAGGTGGCTAAGTTGAAATTCGGAAAGAGCACACCGAAATCTATAAAATTACAAATTTTCAAAACTCCCGGAAACCTTTCTAGGTAACCTCCTTTTGTCGAACCAAATGACTGTACTATACTTAAAAAATGGGAAATAGTCCGGAAACACGCCAAACGCCAAGAGTTGTACTTAAAATATTCCTTATATAAGTATAACAATAATGAGTTTTATATTGTATCGCTGAATTTTGGTAGCAAAAAACCTCTTTAAAAATAGAATTTTTTTCTTCATAAAATTCAAGATATGTATATTTTGAAAATAAATATTATTATGCATTTATTATACAAAAAAATTGATAACATTCAAATTTACTTCTATAAAATAAACTCTAAAAATAAATACTTATAATAATTCGAATATTGCACAAATTAATGTCAATTTAAATTTTGATGATCCCATCTCTATCGATTTCAAACCAACATTTCTGACAGGTCGATAAATTCAGACGTCCGACTTGATAAAATCAAAGAAATCTTTACAAATATGTTATAACAGCACTATTGTTTTTCATAAATATTGAATAAAAATATATTCTCCTACGATATGCATAAAAATATTCATCAAATACAGGAAATTCAATTAGGAATGATCAATTTAAAAAAGGGTTTACAGTGATTTTAACGATTAGTAGTTTTCTATATGAGATTATTGCATTATTATGTAACCAAAATGAATTAAATTTGACATAAACACATAGGCAATATATTAATTAACAAATAAAAGTTAGCTTTCCGGGACATTTCGAGTTATTTTTTATTAAAAACGGTTTTTTGTTGCATGGAACCGTGCTGTCAAAATCAGCGGTACGTCACAAATTGGCGCGAAATAAAACGGTCACTTATGTTCGGATTTCTCAATATCTGAGCAAAATAGCTCGTACACTTGAAAGGCAATGAGAAACATTGATTCTTTCTCTTTCTAACATAAATTAAATCACGAATGTTCGCATTACAGGAAGGGAGATATCTATCTTTTAATGATGCACGGTCGCTCTGGGACAATTTGGGTCTCCTGTTATCATAACGGCATATGATGTTTTGGGACAATATGGGTCTCCTGTAATTTGACTGGTTAATGTTTGAGTCTAGGTTAGAATAAATATTTTTGGTTAAATTAAAAATAGCATCATTAGTGTCTAGTTTAGTTCTAAAGCCATATTGGTTTGCGGATAGGAGTGCATAGGATTCCAGAAAATCGGTGATTCGTTTTTTTATACATTTTTCCAATATCTGACAGTTGAGAAGTTAATATGATAGGTCTGTAGTTGTCTGTTTTACATCGAGATCCTGTTTTGTGTATTGGAATGATGTTAGCAATTTTAAATATATTCGGAAAAATACTATTACTGATGCATGCATTAAATATATGGTGAAGTGGTTTAATTACATGTTTTTTTATGGATTTAATTGTAGCATTACTTAAGTTGTCAGGACCAATTGCAGACCTAACGCTAATGTTATCAATATGATTTGAGATTTCAACTTCTGTTATTTCAATAAATTCAGAGTTGGTATTTTTAGTCTCTAAATATTCATTTGCAGTTGGATTTAATTTTGTATGTTTATATTGATATCACCTACGATGAAGGAAAAATCGAATTGGTTAATATTAATTTCGGTTATGAAAGATTTAATTTCTAGAATGAATAGATCAGTGGATAACGAGGGAGATCGATATACGGCCAATACAGAATATTTTTTCCCTGTGAGGCAAAAGTTACATGAACAGCATTTGAATAATTGAATTTTAGTGTGTTTACGATGATGTTGGATAAAGATTGAATATTATAAAATATAGTGAGGTTATCATGTGAGGTATGTTTAGAGGGTATCGATAAGGTATTAAAATTGGGTGAGCTGAAAGGGACACATTCTCGCATTTGGGTTTCAGTGAGGATTATTATATCTAGCTGGAAAGTTAAAGATTTGAACAGAACTTTGAACAGAAATTTGAACAGAACTTTTTTATAACTAAATTTTTTGTACGAACTTGCCATCCTTTTAATTCGAAATCGTCAGTTTGTTACCACTTCGTATCCGATCTGGAATTTCAAATTTATGATCGATCTGAAGTGCCAGCCTACACTCAAAATTGAAAAATTCTAAACGTGGGATAATTTTTAAAGGCCAACTACATTATTTCGTCACCCTATTATCTCAGCTCTCTCAGTTTTCTCGAATTTGTTGAAAAAAATAAATATTCCTGCATTCTATTGTATTAAGACCCGGTTCATCAAAGTATTTTCGTCTTTATTGACAGAATGGCATAAATTTGACAGCAGCAAATCGTAGTTGACAGGAAGCCATCTTACCGCAAATGAATTTACAGATGTAAACGGTCGTTATCGTCGCTATGAGCACATACATAAGTTGAACTTCCTAACAACTTCTGTGAGTATTAATTCCCATATGCAAACGCTCCTGTGAGTAACTTGTCAAAAACTTGTTTAAGCCGTAAATTTTACTTACAAGTGTAAAGCTTGCCTTATAAATTTAATTATTAGAGGTAAAGTCACAGGGAGGTTTTATTTTGGCTATATTATTCATGTACAGATTTCCCCAAAATGAATAAAGAAATAATAAATAAATCGTGCTTGAGTGCTTTGTTGTCACAATAAATTACCAAGTTGTTTAGTTGTACAACAAACTTTTACTATTTAACACAGTCAAAAAGTTAAAGGCAATTAGGATACATAGTTTTGTATTCAGGTGACAGTATGCATTCATAATTTACAAGCAAGATTTTAATGTTGTGTTTAGTATGTCTGGTTTCCAACCAATAAATTAATATTTAAGATTAATAAATATTATAAAATTTACATTTGAACTCAGAAATAATTGAATGCATTATAAAATCATAAAAATAAAGTACAGCAAAACTTCAGTTTCATGTAACCCGCATTTTACACCAAAAAACTAAGTCCCAATTTATCCCACATATTTTCATAAAAATTTTTACGATTTTAAAAAGTTTTAAGGTCTTTTAAGGTTTTAAGTCAGGGCGTTAAAACGTCCCGGACGTATAACGCAACGTTGTGTTGTACTGAACATGTCTAAACCGGTCAAACAGAGCGAGCGTGTAGAAATACGCGAATTTCTGCCGCCGCGGCAGAACGCCACGTTGTATTTTTGTTACCAAATTTCCTTTGACGCCGGGAGTTCTTGCTTGACTGTGGTAAAAATGGTTGCTGAAAAGTTATTTGAATGTGTCCGAAAACATCCTTGTTTGTATGACACGAGGAACAGTGCATTTGTGATGCATTTGCTTATTTGGTGTTGCAGAAGGGAATGCAATTCTTCGAAGCACTCTTGTGATATTGAAAGAAGCGATCTTCATGTGATGAAAGCTCCCGGAATAAACGATGATATTCTCCAAATTCTTTACTCTTCTTATTAATATCATGCACCCATATTCTATTACTACGGGAACGTGATAATGCACACAGAATTAACAACTTATCGTCATCTGAATCGATGGACATCGTGGCGAAGACCGACTGACAGTAACTGACGCCGAACGCTCTGGTTTGCGCGTCGAAGCCATTCAAATAGAAAGTACGCGACGTTACGCTGACGCCTTGACGCGCGGTAAGTACGCCTTCTGTTTGACAGAGCTTTTATTTCAAATTATTGCTGAAATCCAAAACCAGACTTTCTGGATTTACCCTTTTCAGCAAATTAAACATATTATCATAATAAAATCATAACTAGCAGTTAAAAACCCGCCCCGCGGCTGCGGGCGGCTTTTGGTTCGCTTTCTCTCAGTTTACGTATTGGCGACCATTTATAAAGCTTCGCCCTTCTGCAAGACTAACAACTGTGAACATAAAATTACAGAACACTTACATTATAGGTACATATAATAGAGGAAGTTCTGTATATTAAGACAGCGAATAATAAGAGAAGAATACTCTTACCCCAACATAAATCTCGTTTATCCATGTTAGTGAAAACATGAAGAATAAATTATGTCTTCTTAGTAAGGAATGAGAGAGAAAAATGTTTCCTTTCAGATATCATTTATTAGATTGCATTGCACTCTTAAACTCATATATTTTTCTATGGTCGAATCCATCCTTAGATATGGAATTCGGACCTGGGGACAGGCAAGCACTATTTACATTAAATATATTCAAAATTTACAAACTGCCATAATAAAAAAAATTGTTACACCAAATATTTACAGAGAGAGAAATAACTTAAAACTATTATATGGCTCAGAGAGCATACTTACAACAAAAGGTCTCCTTTGGTTCATTACTATTATGGATAATGCGGGGGAAAGCTCTTATAAACACCCAATGGTACACAAACATACCACAAGATTTAAAGAAGGAAAGGGCCTAAAAACTCCTCGAATATTAAATAAATATGGAAGCCGTACTCTTGAATACCAAATACCAGTGATTTTCAATAAAATAAATAAAAACTTAAAATTTGAAAAAAATGACAGATCATGCCCTAAAATGATAAAAATGTGGTTAATTAACGAAAACTCCATGTATCTTTAAATATGTTGAATTGATTATCTTAATGTAGCTGCCTATATATCTATTTATTAGGCATGTTCATGTAAATATCTTATAGATGTAATTCAAATAATCTAATATTATTATGTGATCTATCCTAATGTGTCCTTAAAACTATATAATATGTATTAACAAATATTTCCTTATGTATAATATTAAGAATGACAAATTGTAGAACCTACAGACAAGCTGCCATTTGACAGCTTTGTGGGACTACCCTTATTTTGTAAAAATGTATTTTTTTGATAAATAAATAAATAAAAAAAAAAAATAAAAAAAAAGATAACCAACACCACTGCCATAGGTTGCCCCAAGTGGTTCGCTATGTTTGGTGACTAAGCAGGGGTGCGTTTTGTCTAGGTCTTGGCGGCACATGCGTTTGTTTACCTACCACGTGGTGGGCCGGATTGGGATAGACTGGTTGATGGAGACATTTTACCTCTCCAACCGGACTCTCTCTACCCATGGACTTGGTAGTGCAGTGGGAGGGATGGATTCCTACGTCCGTCACTCCTGGATACATTGACCCCCAGATTCCTACCCACGCTTCATACCTTTTTCCTTCCCAGAACTTCCTATCCTTCCTTTCTCTAAAAATACCCTCCACACAGCATCCCCAAAGATGGAATAGGCCCCGAGGGAAATTGTTTTCCTCGGGGCCGGGCTTGTGTGGAGAATTTCTTTTTTAAACCCAAACTAAATTGCCAAATTTATATAAAACAAAAAATTATTTATTATGAACATGTCACAATAATAACATAATATTACACTTAGTTGGAATAACATTATCCTCTTACCAAAATATACTTAATATTATACTATTTTATTGGAAAGGCCTCAAGAAAAATCTAACAGAGGGTTTTTTTAAGAAAAGGAAGGAGAGGAAGTTCTCGGAAGGAAAAAAGTATGAGGGTTGGGTAGGAATCTGGGGTTCAGTGTATCCAGATCATCCGCCGCCAAGACTTGGTTATCCCATAAATGGTTCCTGAGGCGGCGGTGCCCATTCCCACCTCCCAAACTTGTACTTCCAAAACCGGAGAATTAATGTTAAAATAAATAGGTTTTAACCTGATGATAGTCGTTATATTCTAATATTAAAAAAAAAACAAAAAATCTATCGATAAGCTAACTAAAAACTAAAAACTTTATCTACGTCTGCATTAAAAAAAAATATTTGCGTACCTATGTCGATTGACACAGCTAACATTGGTTCGCCCACTTGCATACTAAATACTAAATACGAATACTGACGCGAAGGAATCGGGCAACAAAGATATCGTCTTTCACGACAGTAGCTTTGATAATAGCAAGATGGTGAAAGCTATAGTAAGAAAGGTGGCGTGATTCAATTATTACGACCCAGCTTTTTTATAAAAATACAACATTTACCGGGGTACCAAATCCGTAGGTGCACTCGTGAGTCCAGCTTCAGCTTCTAGGAGCGGGGGAATGCTGGCGTTGTTGTAGAGGGGAAGTGGGGCGGGGAGAATTCAAAACTTTCAAGACGGAATTCGATAGAAATTATTTAATATCTAAAATAATAGTAATGCGATATACATTTTTTAAATGCAGATCGATAACTGAATAGTTTGTCTAGGATTACCTAAACTATTGAATATGTGGTGTAGAAAATAACATAGATAATGCGTAAAACGTCAGTGTAGGTGCGTAACTCTTGATCCGGTCTGGAAGTGTTAATATCACCTCAGTAGCTTCCGTCGATGCCGGATCTGCCCTGATGATGGACACTGCAACGCTGTCCGAAACGTCGGCTAAAGAAGGAGGTAGCACAACACGGCATAACACCCCAAAAACAAACAACGAAAATGCTTTTGGCCGTGAAAATCTAAAAACGTATCTGACTGAGTGAGTGGCTTAAAATAAGGTTGACCATCCTGTATTATACTGAAATTTTCTTATTAATCGCTAATTTAGTGTTAGGAATACTAACTTTGGCAGAAAAAGAAACTTTTTTTTTTTACATTAAGAAAAAATGAGGGTTGATTTTTCAAAATTCTATGCATAAAACTGAAGATATTGGAACTCAGGAATGTATGGAAAAGAAAGGGACTTCGATTTTTCAGCACGGATAATGAATATTTTTTTAAAGTTTGGTTTTATTCAAATCAATACAATTTTACAGTATGATAATTAAATGGATGTTTTTTTTAATGAAATAAATTACTTTGTGTAAACCACTATATAATCAAATGTTATAATATCTGCAATTTTCAAAACCGATGGTTTCTTCGTCATGATAATAAAATGAGTAACATGAATAAATTATAAATATATTATAAAATTTCATTATATAGTGGTTTACACAAAGTAATTTGTTTCATTTAATTCAAATGATGCCATAAAGAATTTTGCGAAGATTGAAAAAATAATGTTTTTTTATTTGTTTGATCGGAATTGAGAACATACTTGAAAATTCAGTATGTATATCCATATCAACGCTGGAAAGGATAAATGACTAAAGCGCCAGCTAGAAAGGAACAGTGACTGAAGCGCCGTAAGATGTATGGAACCTAAGCCATTTTTCCCTTCTAGATGAATGGCGCTTTAGTCATTTATCCTTTCCAGCGTCGATATATTTTTCATTTCCCCACCAACATAATTTTGTCAATGTTCCTTTGATAAACATAAAAAAGATTTGACTGTGTACATTAAAATCAGCTATAATATCTTACATTCTCTATTGCTGGCTGGTTTCACTTTTTGGTGTCATAAGATTCATGGATGAATTATTGTCATCAGAAATCTTCGATACGGTGGCTCCAAGACCGGTGATGACCTGAAAAGAAACCTAATATTAGTTAAAATGTACAACGATTATAATCTACAGTCGATTTGGCTTAACCTGTCACGGACCAGGTGCAGGGTGGATAAAAATCATGAATTTAAAAAAAAATCGGATTTATTTGATTTAAATCAAATTTTTTAGATTTTTTTAAATATTTCGTCTATTTTAACTCGGAAGTCGGTATATGTAAAAAGAAAACAAGTGTTGTTGTTGTTAATTTTAATTATCTCCAAAAATATAATAAATTATCTGCCTGTCTGTCTGTTCGCGATAAACCCAAAACTACCGATCGCAGTTCATGCAGTTTTCACCAACAGAGTGATTCATGAGGAAGGTTCAGGTATATAAATTGTCAAGGTTGTGTGTAAATTGGTTGAAATATATAATTAACCCATACAGCATCTGTTTTTCTTCCTGACATTTTGTCTTCACTTCACTTTTTCACTGATCAATACTGAATGACCAGGCAAAAACTCATTCAGTCGCGAGTTTATATTTCAGGGAATCCCCAAATTGTGTAACTGTAGTTTTAGCATTGCACTTGTGTGCTTGCCAGGGGAAGACCCTTGGCATTTTAGGCGGGGGAAGTCGCTTGGCACTTCAGGCGGTTGATTTGGTTGCAGTAAAAAAATATTGATTTAAATCAAGTGATTTAAATCATCTCAACCCTGGCCAGGCGTATTTGGAAAAACCGCGCGGAAATTACCTTCCTGACTTTTTGTCAAATATCCGTATAAAAACAAAGGAATTGTTTTTCTTGCGATTGTTTTCTGTTTATCAGGTAATGTATCTTATTAATCATGATAATATCGTTACAAGTTTTTCCAGAATAGCTAACTTTAGCGAAAAAAAAAGGTTGATTTGTCATGGAACCGTTCTTTCCATATCTCCCAAGGACTGTCTTTGGGTCGCTTCTACTTCTACTGGGACTGGGTCTTTCACTGCATTCTTTTACACATGTCCAATCCATCTCAGTCGTTAGGACCTACATAATATGATGATCTGATGATATGAAGATAGATAAGATTGTTTCCAGTTCACGGTTCACCGCCACATTTGAAATCGGAAATCAAGAAGTGACGCATTTTAGTGACCAGATCTGAATAGCCTCTCCAATTCCTTCATCCCCACCTGACACTAAATTGGAGACTTTATAATCTCACTAGCTCCGTGCAGGTGGAACTCTTGTGCATCATAAAAAAAAATGGAAGTTTAATCACCATCATGGGATCGGGCACTTTGATGCAGGCCATGTCCAGCCTGCTGGCGTCCTGTTCACTCATGCCCCCATGTATCTTGAAATGTGTCTTGAGGGCCGAGCTCTGCCTGAATGCGTGGCTGCACACGGAGCACACATACGGCCTCTCTCCCGTGTGTGTACGCGTGTGTGAGACCAGGTCGTTCTTCTGTGCAAAGGCCTTGTCGCAATAGATGCACCTGAAAAAAAACATTTAAATTAATATTTTTTTAGTATAATTTAGAGGGGTGAATTGATCCTGGGTGAGTGACAGAGCACTCACTACTCTGAGATCGGTTACAAGGTGAGGTAAGGTTTCGACTGATCATATTACATATATGCAGAGCAGTGCATTTCAAAGAGGGTGTCGTGAGATATCAATAAATAACATTACTTTTATTTTCTACATTATTATAAAAAGCAAAAGATGGTTATAATTTCATCAAAAGAAATGTCACTAACCTGCCTAAATAATACAAATTAATGCGATGTTTCTTTAATTCTTTTTTATTGCAACCATGGAAGAAAGGATGAATTCGCGTGATATGACGTAGCAAACGGATAATATTCATAATATACAGGGTCTCCAGTGGCAGAATTAGGATTTAAAATTTAAATAAAAAATAAACTGCAAAGGAAATACATTTATTTCAATAACTATTACAAAGAAGAGAAGTGCGGATTTTATTTCTTAAAAATTATTTAGTCTAAATGTAGACTGTCACGTCGGACACACTCTTGGAATCTGGCCTCAGCAATTCGTGACACTCGCTGGAGAAGTTTCATCGGGATGCCATTAACTTTGCCAACAATATTTTTTTTTAGTGCAGAGATGGTGGCGGGGTCGATTTTATACACTTTACTTTTGAAGTACCCCCACAGAAAAAGTCTAAAGGAGTGAGATCTGGCGACCTGAAATCACGAAGAAGCGCCATCGTCTCTCTAGCAGTGTGAGGCATGGTGCCATCGTGCTGCAACCATGTGTGTGAAGTGGTGGCGGGATGTTCTCTCATTTTTTAGTGCAGAGATGGTGGCGGGGTCGATTTTATACACTTTACTTTTGAAGTACCCCCACAGAAAAAGTCTAAAGGAGTGAGATCTGGCGACCTGAAATCACGAAGAAGCGCCATCGTCTCTCTAGCAGTGTGAGGCATGGTGCCATCGTGCTGCAACCATGTGTGTGAAGTGGTGGCGGGATGTTCTCTCATTTTTTAGTGCAGAGATGGTGGCGGGGTCGATTTTATACACTTTACTTTTGAAGTACCCCCACAGAAAAAGTCTAAAGGAGTGAGATCTGGCGACCTGAAATCACGAAGAAGCGCCATCGTCTCTCTAGCAGTGTGAGGCATGGTGCCATCGTGCTGCAACCATGTGTGTGAAGTGGTGGCGGGATGTTCTCTCATTTTTTAGTGCAGAGATGGTGGCGGGGTCGATTTTATACACTTTACTTTTGAAGTACCCCCACAGAAAAAGTCTAAAGGAGTGAGATCTGGCGACCTGAAATCACGAAGAAGCGCCATCGTCTCTCTAGCAGTGTGAGGCATGGTGCCATCGTGCTGCAACCATGTGTGTGAAGTGGTGGCGGGATGTTCTCTCATTTTTTAGTGCAGAGATGGTGGCGGGGTCGATTTTATACACTTTACTTTTGAAGTACCCCCACAGAAAAAGTCTAAAGGAGTGAGATCTGGCGACCTGAAATCACGAAGAAGCGCCATCGTCTCTCTAGCAGTGTGAGGCATGGTGCCATCGTGCTGCAACCATGTGTGTGAAGTGGTGGCGGGATGTTCTCTCATTTTTTAGTGCAGAGATGGTGGCGGGGTCGATTTTATACACTTTACTTTTGAAGTACCCCCACAGAAAAAGTCTAAAGGAGTGAGATCTGGCGACCTGAAATCACGAAGAAGCGCCATCGTCTCTCTAGCAGTGTGAGGCATGGTGCCATCGTGCTGCAACCATGTGTGTGAAGTGGTGGCGGGATGTTCTCTCATTTTTTAGTGCAGAGATGGTGGCGGGGTCGATTTTATACACTTTACTTTTGAAGTACCCCCACAGAAAAAGTCTAAAGGAGTGAGATCTGGCGACCTGAAATCACGAAGAAGCGCCATCGTCTCTCTAGCAGTGTGAGGCATGGTGCCATCGTGCTGCAACCATGTGTGTGAAGTGGTGGCGGGATGTTCTCTCATTTTTTAGTGCAGAGATGGTGGCGGGATCGATTTTATACACTTTACTTTTGAAGTACCCCCACAGAAAAAGTCTAAAGGAGTGAGATCTGGCGACCTGAAATCACGAAGAAGCGCCATCGTCTCTCTAGCAGTGTGAGGCATGGTGCCATCGTGCTGCAACCATGTGTGTGAAGTGGTGGCGGGATGTTCTCTCATTTTTTAGTGCAGAGATGGTGGCGGGGTCGATTTTATACACTTTACTTTTGAAGTACCCCCACAGAAAAAGTCTAAAGGAGTGAGATCTGGCGACCTGAAATCACGAAGAAGCGCCATCGTCTCTCTAGCAGTGTGAGGCATGGTGCCATCGTGCTGCAACCATGTGTGTGAAGTGGTGGCGGGATGTTCTCTCATTTTTTAGTGCAGAGATGGTGGCGGGGTCGATTTTATACACTTTACTTTTGAAGTACCCCCACAGAAAAAGTCTAAAGGAGTGAGATCTGGCGACCTGAAATCACGAAGAAGCGCCATCGTCTCTCTAGCAGTGTGAGGCATGGTGCCATCGTGCTGCAACCATGTGTGTGAAGTGGTGGCGGGATGTTCTCTCATTTTTTAGTGCAGAGATGGTGGCGGGGTCGATTTTATACACTTTACTTTTGAAGTACCCCCACAGAAAAAGTCTAAAGGAGTGAGATCTGGCGACCTGAAATCACGAAGAAGCGCCATCGTCTCTCTAGCAGTGTGAGGCATGGTGCCATCGTGCTGCAACCATGTGTGTGAAGTGGTGGCGGGATGTTCTCTCATTTTTTAGTGCAGAGATGGTGGCGGGGTCGATTTTATACACTTTACTTTTGAAGTACCCCCACAGAAAAAGTCTAAAGGAGTGAGATCTGGCGACCTGAAATCACGAAGAAGCGCCATCGTCTCTCTAGCAGTGTGAGGCATGGTGCCATCGTGCTGCAACCATGTGTGTGAAGTGGTGGCGGGATGTTCTCTCATTTTTTAGTGCAGAGATGGTGGCGGGGTCGATTTTATACACTTTACTTTTGAAGTACCCCCACAGAAAAAGTCTAAAGGAGTGAGATCTGGCGACCTGAAATCACGAAGAAGCGCCATCGTCTCTCTAGCAGTGTGAGGCATGGTGCCATCGTGCTGCAACCATGTGTGTGAAGTGGTGGCGGGATGTTCTCTCATTTTTTAGTGCAGAGATGGTGGCGGGGTCGATTTTATACACTTTACTTTTGAAGTACCCCCACAGAAAAAGTCTAAAGGAGTGAGATCTGGCGACCTGAAATCACGAAGAAGCGCCATCGTCTCTCTAGCAGTGTGAGGCATGGTGCCATCGTGCTGCAACCATGTGTGTGAAGTGGTGGCGGGATGTTCTCTCATTTTTTAGTGCAGAGATGGTGGCGGGGTCGATTTTATACACTTTACTTTTGAAGTACCCCCACAGAAAAAGTCTAAAGGAGTGAGATCTGGCGACCTGAAATCACGAAGAAGCGCCATCGTCTCTCTAGCAGTGTGAGGCATGGTGCCATCGTGCTGCAACCATGTGTGTGAAGTGGTGGCGGGATGTTCTCTCATTTTTTAGTGCAGAGATGGTGGCGGGGTCGATTTTATACACTTTACTTTTGAAGTACCCCCACAGAAAAAGTCTAAAGGAGTGAGATCTGGCGACCTGAAATCACGAAGAAGCGCCATCGTCTCTCTAGCAGTGTGAGGCATGGTGCCATCGTGCTGCAACCATGTGTGTGAAGTGGTGGCGGGATGTTCTCTCATTTTTTAGTGCAGAGATGGTGGCGGGGTCGATTTTATACACTTTACTTTTGAAGTACCCCCACAGAAAAAGTCTAAAGGAGTGAGATCTGGCGACCTGAAATCACGAAGAAGCGCCATCGTCTCTCTAGCAGTGTGAGGCATGGTGCCATCGTGCTGCAACCATGTGTGTGAAGTGGTGGCGGGATGTTCTCTCATTTTTTAGTGCAGAGATGGTGGCGGGGTCGATTTTATACACTTTACTTTTGAAGTACCCCCACAGAAAAAGTCTAAAGGAGTGAGATCTGGCGACCTGAAATCACGAAGAAGCGCCATCGTCTCTCTAGCAGTGTGAGGCATGGTGCCATCGTGCTGCAACCATGTGTGTGAAGTGGTGGCGGGATGTTCTCTCATTTTTTAGTGCAGAGATGGTGGCGGGGTCGATTTTATACACTTTACTTTTGAAGTACCCCCACAGAAAAAGTCTAAAGGAGTGAGATCTGGCGACCTGAAATCACGAAGAAGCGCCATCGTCTCTCTAGCAGTGTGAGGCATGGTGCCATCGTGCTGCAACCATGTGTGTGAAGTGGTGGCGGGATGTTCTCTCATTTTTTAGTGCAGAGATGGTGGCGGGATCGATTTTATACACTTTACTTTTGAAGTACCCCCACAGAAAAAGTCTAAAGGAGTGAGATCTGGCGACCTGAAATCACGAAGAAGCGCCATCGTCTCTCTAGCAGTGTGAGGCATGGTGCCATCGTGCTGCAACCATGTGTGTGAAGTGGTGGCGGGATGTTCTCTCATTTTTTAGTGCAGAGATGGTGGCGGGGTCGATTTTATACACTTTACTTTTGAAGTACCCCCACAGAAAAAGTCTAAAGGAGTGAGATCTGGCGACCTGAAATCACGAAGAAGCGCCATCGTCTCTCTAGCAGTGTGAGGCATGGTGCCATCGTGCTGCAACCATGTGTGTGAAGTGGTGGCGGGATGTTCTCTCATTTTTTAGTGCAGAGATGGTGGCGGGGTCGATTTTATACACTTTACTTTTGAAGTACCCCCACAGAAAAAGTCTAAAGGAGTGAGATCTGGCGACCTGAAATCACGAAGAAGCGCCATCGTCTCTCTAGCAGTGTGAGGCATGGTGCCATCGTGCTGCAACCATGTGTGTGAAGTGGTGGCGGGATGTTCTCTCATTTTTTAGTGCAGAGATGGTGGCGGGGTCGATTTTATACACTTTACTTTTGAAGTACCCCCACAGAAAAAGTCTAAAGGAGTGAGATCTGGCGACCTGAAATCACGAAGAAGCGCCATCGTCTCTCTAGCAGTGTGAGGCATGGTGCCATCGTGCTGCAACCATGTGTGTGAAGTGGTGGCGGGATGTTCTCTCATTTTTGGCAAAAAATAATAGTTAAGCATGCGTTATTAAGAAACCCCGTTCACAGTAATGGCTCGCCCTCAATGATTTTCAAAAAAAAAAGTACGATTATTCCACTGCTTGACAATGCACACCAAACTGTCACTTTGGAACTGTGAAGTGGCTGTTAATGTTTTAAACGTGGGTTCTGTCCTTTAGGTGAATATTAATTCTGCTTATTTACACTTCCATTTAAATAAAAATGGGCTTCATCACTCCAAAAGATAGTGTTTACCGTAAGAAATCGCTCTAACAGTGTCTCGCAGAAAATTTTACATAAATTGTAATAATTAGGTTGAAGCGCGATTTGAATCTAAAAAGGATGAAATTTAAGGTCCTTTTTCAATACTAGGGTAGCCGCTCTCTTGCGCACGGACTAATGCGGATTATCGCGAAAACTGTTCAAGACGAGTTTGATGTTTTGATTTGTTCTCGGCGTCCTGCTGGGCCCCGGCCGTGGGTCGTTTGCTGCCGAACTTGTTGCACGGAACCTCCGCACCCATGTTCGAATCAAATCTTCATTTGGGTTGAACGTAACGGGGTTGGGGTAACGTTGAATATTGAAACGCGTACTAAATCTTTGATACTCAGTTGCACACAAATCATTAGCTTTGAAATACGCTTAGATTATGAATGCACGTTGCTCTCCCATCCACTGCGACATTGTGACTATATAACCCGCACAAATGATGAAGCTAACGCGGCCCCCTCCCCGCACCTCCGCTTAGTCGTTAAATTTAACTTGTGATATTATTAAACAGATTTTGTATTATCATTTGTCTCTTCGAGCAAATGCACCCCTGTAGATTATTTAATTTCCTTAATAAGACATAATATCTTTATTGTTAAATTTCACTAAATAAATTAAGCTAAGTTTAATACTGAGTTTCATTATAAAAGTTGATTGTCTCATGCTCTGGGTTTTTATTTCAGCTACACATGTATCTTTCACACTCTTCCATACAATAATTAGTAGCATCTTTTAACCTCTAATTGATCACCGGTTATTGGAAGCTATTTTTTCCCTTATGTATAAAGAAATTGTATCAAGAACAAGGTCAGAATCGCTTGGGCCATTCTCGTTCTCGACGTAACGAAATACTGCATAGCGTCTAGCCTCTCAGAATAATTTTAATAAATTGTCGATGACGCGGCGGGCAAGAGAGATGGCCGAAAAAATGGCCGCCGAGTCAAAATATGGACGTAGTTGGTTTAGAAACTCTATATTCTTTCATTATCGGCTATCGTGCAAGAATATCCGGCACGATAGCCGATAATGGTCGGTCACATTTGCACGTATTGTGTCATGGCACGAAGCTTCGTGACGATACTCGCAGGTGCGGCCCTAGCATAACTGTACAGTAGAACCCCGTTAATTCGAAATCCATGGGACATCAAAAATCAAATTTCGAATTAACAAATTCCCACGTAATTCGAAATTTTATGAAAAAAAACATCATAAAAATTCGCCGAAAATCGAGTTCTTCGGCCGAAAATTCCAATTCGGGTAGGTTCTTTAGTAATGACTTATTCCCGTGTAAATCAAATTTTCACAGCCTTTTACCGCTGCGGTCGGCCCTATATTCGAAGTAAATACATACAAATACGTTATTTTTCAGCGTAAATAAAATTTTCGCTGCCGATTTCCGACTCTTTAAATTCAGATATTCCAAATAAATTAAAAATACAATATATTTCCGCAGAAATCGATGTTTCACGTCCGATATCCTTCACAGCCTGCCTTTCATATTGAGATATTAGAAGTAGGTTAAAAATATGTTCAAAGTAAATTTGTAAAAATACCATATAATTTTCGCAAAAAAATACAATCCCGTCGGGGCCGGCAATTCAGATACCTATTTGTAGTAAATTCATAAAAATACGATATATTTCCGTGTAAATCAAACAACCGCCGCGGCCTGCCCTTTAAATTCATAAATTCGAAATTTTGCAGTCGATATCAGTCGCAACCCAGCTCTATAAATAAATTAAAATTTAGATATTCAAAGTAAATTCGTAAAAATTCTGTATATTTTCCTCGTAAATCAAGTTCTCATGACCAATTACCGTCGCGGTCAGCCCTCGACATTTAGGTATTCGAAGGAAATTGGTAAAAATGCTATATAATTCCGCGTAATTCGAAATTTTGCGGTCGAAAATACGATATATTTCCGCAAAAATTCGAAATTTCGCAGTCGATATCCGTGATTTGCCTTGTCAAATTAGGATATTCAACCTAAATTCAATATAAATCAATACCTTCCGACCGTTTACTGTCGCGACCAGCCCTTGACAATTAGATATTTAAAGTAAATTGGTAAAAATACGATATATTTCCGCGAAATTCGAAATTTCGCAGCCGATTTCCGTCGCAGCTGGGCGTTAAAATTTAGATATTTTAAGTGAATTTGTAAAAATACGATATATTTCCACATAAATCAAATTTCGTGGTCCATATCCGTCGCGGTTGGCCCTTCGGATTCAGATATTCAAAGTAAATTCGTAAAAATTAGGCATATATTCAGTGTAAATCAAATTCTCACGACTGATTACTGTCGCGGCCGGCCCATTACATTTAGGTATTCGAAGTAAATTTTAAGCGTTTCATGTACAAACCTTACTCAAGGGTACCATCTAGTGGATTTCTTCGGTGCGATTTCGTCGCTGTATAGCGTGTGGCATATTCCCCGGTCCAGCTTACTCCATTCCTCTCCGCCTCGAAATATGATTTCGGTTAACGCAAATTCCCCCTTAAAGGAATAAATGATTGATCAAATAGTTTTAATATGTACTTGTAAGGTTTCTCACCGACGCAGTGAAGCGCATGGGGCAGAAGTCGCACTGGTAAGGCTGCTCGCCAGTATGGATGCGCTTGTGCTTGACCAGCGAGCTGGACGTGATGAAGTAATAATACGTACTTGTACGGTTTCTCGCCAGTGTGCGTCCGCCGGTGATTCTTGAGCGTGCCGAGCGCGGTGAAGCGCATGGGGCAGAAGTCGCACTGGTAGGGCCGCTCGCCCGTGTGGATGCGCTTGTGCTTGACCAGTGAGCTGGACGTGGTGAAGCCGCCGCCACAAACGTCGCACACAAACGGGTGGGCGCCGCTGTGCTTGCGAGTGTGCGCTTCCAGCTCACCCTTCGAGACAAACCTGCCACACAAACAAACACATTAAGTACTTTTATCCAAGAGCGTGAGTTTTTGAAATTTAAAGTTTTCTAAAATTTAAAGTTTTTTGAAATTTGAAGTTTTTCTAAAATTTTTAATTTCAAGTTTTTTTGAAATTTTAAGTTGAGGCTTTTACTTTATTTATTTACTAGCTGGGGTACCCAGCTTAGCTCAGGGATTTGATATGAGATTGTATGGTAGCCCTCTACCCCTTAGCCATAAAAAGAAAGCTTCAAATGGTCCAAAATATTCCAGAACATTCCACAACAAGTGTTCTGGAATGTTCCACAATGATCTGGGATGTTCCCGAACGTTCTAGACTATTCCCAAACATACCACAACATTCCTGAATGTTCCGGGATGTTCTGGAATGTTCTGGAATGTTGTGGACTGTTCTAGAAATTTCTAGAAGGTGAAACTTCCAGCCCTAATATCTTCTAGGTAAAAACAGGACCTTCTTCATGGATTCACCATATAAGTGCCTTGATCGTACCGGGACTCGTTTCAGAGTTTTAGCAGCACGCTGTACAGCACATTGTACACTTACTTTTATAATATGTATTGATTTATATTTATAACAGTACAAAGATCTATACATATGAAGCTAATTAACCCTTAAAAAATTGGGATTATTTTGTCAGATGGGAAAAAATATTTCCGCTTTGCAATAAAATAAAAATAAATGGAATATTTGTGAATGTTTCAAAAAACTAAAAACTGTTTTCAAAAGGTGATGAAATACTATTTCAAATTTTATTACTAAAAATTACCACATAATGCAAACTTTTAAAAATGGCTCAACCTTACGTTTTTTCTAACTAAAATTACTAACAATGAAAAATAAAAAAAGATTTTCCTATTTTATTAGACAAATGTATTATAAACTGTAATGTATTATAAACTAATTATATAATGTATAAAAAATTTCAGCTGTCACCACACGTTTTTGTAAAAATAATTAAGAAAAAATTCTAAAAGATTCATAAACTTAAGTGTCCACCTCTATGAAACCAAAGTTTCCGACAGCAATTTGAAAAAAATGTATAAAATACAGAGATTTTTTTTTTATTAGTTATAGAGTTAATAATAACTTTTATAACTTAGCAACGCTAGCCATGACATTAGCTTTGCATTTGCTCTCTGATTTTTTTATTAGTTATAGAGTTAATAATAACTTTCATAACTTAGCAACGCTAGCCATGACATTAGCTTTGCATTTGCTCTCTGATTTTTTTATTAGTTATAGAGTTAATAATAACTTTTATAACTTAGCAACGCTAGCCATGACATTAGCTTTGCATTTGCTCTCTGATTTTTTTTATTATATCAGATAGAAAAGAATTACCTTTGATTCCAAAACATATAAATATTTGAAAATAAGTATATTAGATAACCTAATAAATAGACTGCCAGTGAACCATAGGATATTTACTTAAATAAACAGGATATTAAAATTTTCATTTTGTGAATACTCTAGTAATCAAGGTAAACAACAATATTTGAGATTAATTTGTAATATATTTTAAGAGTATATTTAATTATTTTATATTGATAGCATTATTCTAAAATATAATATATTGTAGATTTGTAATGTTGAAAGGTAGTTTAAATTAAAATATTTAATTTAATTTGAACATATTGAAAATTATTCGACAGATACTTGGTTACTGGAATTTACAAGTTGCTAAGCAAAAATATAATCATTTCCTAGTTGTTTTGTTTTGACACATCGACCCTTTGGAATAACAAGGTTCCATCTGTGGCGGCAGCGTCATGCGATACTGGGATCTATAGTTACCTACTTTAGAATTCATTATCGCCCGACGCTACGGCAACAGATGGAACCTTTGTTATGTTATTCCAAAGGGCCGACATGTCATTTGCAACCAACAAAGATGAACAGGGGATAATACTCCCATCATGTCATCTATACAGATGAACAATGATAATCTTAGACCCCAAAAAATAAAAGCAGGTATTCCTAGTTAGCGTATGAAATGGACGAACAATGTCAATATGTTCATCGTTCGTTCATATTTTTATGTAATTAAACTAGAAACAGATATGCTGTTGTATAGAAAAAAAATACATTTACTTTTCTCACAAAACTATTCATTGGCAAATGGTAAATGAAAAAAGATTAGTAGACCAAAAACGGGCAATTTTCAAAAATAATTTAATTCCTGTAGTATATTATATCAGATAAAAAAGGAAGTAGCAGATATATTGCAACTTGGAAATAATTTAGAACAAATGAATACAAGTAATAATGTTATATCAGATACATTGATTGCAGATAGTTTAGATAATAATCTAGTAGACATGTCCAATGATATTAAAGTAGATTCAAATGACTTAGACGTTATTTATAATCTTAGGGAAATCAACATTGCAAATTTAAACTTAGTAGATGATAATGTAGTAGAATTAGTTAACTTACGACATAATAATATAATTAGATATATAGATATAGAGCCCACAGATAGACCAAAATTACATACGTCAAAAAAATTATCTAGAGTAATTTTTTAATTAAATAATAAAAAATTTCCAAAAATAATATTTGACGACATTAGTTTTTTAGATCATCATACAATAGTATATACCATAGTCGAACAGATACCAAGTGTACTCCCAAAATTTCACACGGGGATTAACGTACAGTAAAAACTCCGAAACACCCAAACTCGAAAGACCATACCACACCATAATATTTATATTTTGTATTTCTTATCACTTATTCGGCCCTCGAAAATTCCGATTTTCGGAAATACATTAAACTGGATTCTAAAAACAATATTTCAGATGATACCTAATAATTATACAATAATTATAATTTAGAAATTCCAATGGCGGCTATTCCTGGATTGGGCGATTAAATTCTTTGGAAATTCCATTGTTATTTATATCATGCTACTTAAAAGCAAAAAATTATTGATTATACATTTAAAATGAGTAGTGCATTGACTTCATAAGATCAAAAACCAGTCCAATTCTTTATTTTCAATTTGATCTACTTTATTAATGTCGTTTGACTCTATTTATTTAATCGGTGGGCTTGCAATTTTATATTGTATGATCTAATATCAGTGCTTTTAGTACATAATACATATTCAAAATGGTGGATGTAAATCAACGACACGAATTGCAGGCAGGTGAAAAAACGATAGTGTACAATGTTATCAAGTTATTCAAAAAAAATCCGTGACAATCCTGAATACATCAAAACATTGAACTACAAGCAAGTACATTTATTGGCAGCATAGGCTTGCGACCTCAACCTGTCGAACATTCGAAGAGTGTCGTCGGAAGCTTCTCATTCTCCGCATGCAAAAGAAGTAAAAATGTTCCATCAGTCTAGTAAAAACTACAAAAAACCTAAAACGGTAACGGGATTGGATGATTTTGAAAAGAATGTTGTGCGCCACAATGTGACGGATTTTTATGGCAATGGCCAATATCCCATTCTTGCAAATCTTAACAAGGTTATGGTGGATAAAATAATTTTTTCTGGATCTCATGAGTCATTGCCATGTATTTTGCATGATATTGGTTTCCAATTCAAAATACGCAAAGATGGAAGAAAGTATTTAATGGGAAGATTAGACATTGCTACAGCCCGTGTAGATTTTTTGAGAAAAATTAATCAAATACGACCACCCAGAATCAGTCGATTACACTCATGTGGCAAGATAGTGAGGCCAATGGGGGGTTAAGTGCCAGTTGGAAAAGGAAGCCGGCTGATCATTTTGCATTGTGGTTCAGCAAATACGACCACCCAGAATCACTCGATTACACTCATGTGGCAAGATAGTGAGGCCAATGGGGGGTTAAGTGCCAGTTGGAAAAGGAAGCCGGCTGATCATTTTGCATTGTGGTTCAGCAAATACGACCACCCAGAATCACTCGATTACACTCATGTGGCAAGATAGTGAGGCCAATGGGGGGTTAAGTGCCAGTTGGAAAAGGAAGCCGGCTGATCATTTTGCATTGTGGTTCAGCAAATACGACCACCCAGAATCACTCGATTACACTCATGTGGCAAGATAGTGAGGCCAATGGGGGGTTAAGTGCCAGTTGGAAAAGGAAGCCGGCTGATCATTTTGCATTGTGGTTCAGCAAATACGACCACCCAGAATCACTCGATTACACTCATGTGGCAAGATAGTGAGGCCAATGGGGGGTTAAGTGCCAGTTGGAAAAGGAAGCCGGCTGATCATTTTGCATTGTGGTTCAGCAAATACGACCACCCAGAATCACTCGATTACACTCATGTGGCAAGATAGTGAGGCCAATGGGGGGTTAAGTGCCAGTTGGAAAAGGAAGCCGGCTGATCATTTTGCATTGTGGTTCAGCAAATACGACCACCCAGAATCACTCGATTACACTCATGTGGCAAGATAGTGAGGCCAATGGGGGGTTAAGTGCCAGTTGGAAAAGGAAGCCGGCTGATCATTTTGCATTGTGGTTCAGCAAATACGACCACCCAGAATCACTCGATTACACTCATGTGGCAAGATAGTGAGGCCAATGGGGGGTTAAGTGCCAGTTGGAAAAGGAAGCCGGCTGATCATTTTGCATTGTGGTTCAGCAAATACGACCACCCAGAATCACTCGATTACACTCATGTGGCAAGATAGTGAGGCCAATGGGGGGTTAAGTGCCAGTTGGAAAAGGAAGCCGGCTGATCATTTTGCATTGTGGTTCAGCAAATACGACCACCCAGAATCACTCGATTACACTCATGTGGCAAGATAGTGAGGCCAATGGGGGGTTAAGTGCCAGTTGGAAAAGGAAGCCGGCTGATCATTTTGCATTGTGGTTCAGCAAATACGACCACCCAGAATCACTCGATTACACTCATGTGGCAAGATAGTGAGGCCAATGGGGGGTTAAGTGCCAGTTGGAAAAGGAAGCCGGCTGATCATTTTGCATTGTGGTTCAGCAAATACGACCACCCAGAATCACTCGATTACACTCATGTGGCAAGATAGTGATGCCAATGGGGGGTTAAGTGCCAGTTGGAAAAGGAAGCCGGCTGATCATTTTGCATTGTGGTTCAGCAAATACGACCACCCAGAATCACTCGATTACACTCATGTGGCAAGATAGTGAGGCCAATGGGGGGTTAAGTGCCAGTTGGAAAAGGAAGCCGGCTGATCATTTTGCATTGTGGTTCAGCAAATACGACCACCCAGAATCACTCGATTACACTCATGTGGCAAGATAGTGAGGCCAATGGGGGTTAAGTGCCAGTTGGAAAAGGAAGCCGGCTGATCATTTTGCATTGTGGTTCAGCAAATACGACCACCCAGAATCACTCGATTACACTCATGTGGCAAGATAGTGAGGCCAATGGGGGGTTAAGTGCCAGTTGGAAAAGGAAGCCGGCTGATCATTTTGCATTGTGGTTCAGCAAATACGACCACCCAGAATCACTCGATTACACTCATGTGGCAAGATAGTGAGGCCAATGGGGGGTTAAGTGCCAGTTGGAAAAGGAAGCCGGCTGATCATTTTGCATTGTGGTTCAGCAAATACGACCACCCAGAATCACTCGATTACACTCATGTGGCAAGATAGTGAGGCCAATGGGGGGTTAAGTGCCAGTTGGAAAAGGAAGCCGGCTGATCATTTTGCATTGTGGTTCAGCAAATACGACCACCCAGAATCACTCGATTACACTCATGTGGCAAGATAGTGATGCCAATGGGGGGTTAAGTGCCAGTTGGAAAAGGAAGCCGGCTGATCATTTTGCATTGTGGTTCAGCAAATACGACCACCCAGAATCACTCGATTACACTCATGTGGCAAGATAGTGAGGCCAATGGGGGTTAAGTGCCAGTTGGAAAAGGAAGCCGGCTGATCATTTTGCATTGTGGTTCAGCAAATACGACCACCCAGAATCACTCGATTACACTCATGTGGCAAGATAGTGAGGCCAATGGGGGGTTAAGTGCCAGTTGGAAAAGGAAGCCGGCTGATCATTTTGCATTGTGGTTCAGCAAATACGACCACCCAGAATCACTCGATTACACTCATGTGGCAAGATAGTGAGGCCAATGGGGGGTTAAGTGCCAGTTGGAAAAGGAAGCCGGCTGATCATTTTGCATTGTGGTTCAGCAAATACGACCACCCAGAATCACTCGATTACACTCATGTGGCAAGATAGTGAGGCCAATGGGGGGTTAAGTGCCAGTTGGAAAAGGAAGCCGGCTGATCATTTTGCATTGTGGTTCAGCAAATACGACCACCCAGAATCACTCGATTACACTCATGTGGCAAGATAGTGAGGCCAATGGGGGGTTAAGTGCCAGTTGGAAAAGGAAGCCGGCTGATCATTTTGCATTGTGGTTCAGCAAATACGACCACCCAGAATCACTCGATTACACTCATGTGGCAAGATAGTGAGGCCAATGGGGGGTTAAGTGCCAGTTGGAAAAGGAAGCCGGCTGATCATTTTGCATTGTGGTTCAGCAAATACGACCACCCAGAATCACTCGATTACACTCATGTGGCAAGATAGTGATGCCAATGGGGGGTTAAGTGCCAGTTGGAAAAGGAAGCCGGCTGATCATTTTGCATTGTGGTTCAGCAAATACGACCACCCAGAATCACTCGATTACACTCATGTGGCAAGATAGTGAGGCCAATGGGGGGTTAAGTGCCAGTTGGAAAAGGAAGCCGGCTGATCATTTTGCATTGTGGTTCAGCAAATACGACCACCCAGAATCACTCGATTACACTCATGTGGCAAGATAGTGAGGCCAATGGGGGTTAAGTGCCAGTTGGAAAAGGAAGCCGGCTGATCATTTTGCATTGTGGTTCAGCAAATACGACCACCCAGAATCACTCGATTACACTCATATGGCAAGATAGTGAGGCCAATGGGGGGGGGTTAAGTGCCAGTTGGAAAAGGAAGCCGGCTGATAAACTTTAACCAGCGATTCCCGAGCATATTTCGAGTAAAAAATATTATGACGACTTTACTGTCCGGTAACGTTTTTTTCGTATTTCCGCGTAAATTTGAAATTTCGCAGTCGATGTCAGTCGCCACCAGCTCTTCAAATTCAGATATTCAAAGTAAATTCGTAAAAATTCCGCATATTTTCCTAATAAATCAAATTCTCACGACAGATTACCGTCGCGGTCGGTCGGCCCTTGACATTTAGGTAATCGAAGTAAATTGGTAAAAATATGGTATATTTCTGCAGAAATGAAATTTCAACGTTTAGGTATTTGAAGTAAATTGGAAAAAATACAGTATATTTCCTAGCAGAGAATACCTCACAAGAGTCCCAACCGCTCCCGTCTGGAGCCAGTGAGACTATGGCATCCCCAATTGGGGAATGTTGTGAGGCTGAAGGTAAGTCGGGAAGGGAAGGAGATGGGGAAGAGGAAGGTGGGGAAGTACCTGGCTATTCAGATCTAGTCAATAAACCAGGCTAAAGTCATTATTAAGCAAAGTTTCAATTCTGAATGGTGGTCTTACACCAGGGCGATAGATGAGAGTATCTTTCACTCTGGAAAGTGCCGCAAATATAGTATATATTTTTTTTTATTAATTAATTGTGAAATAACACAAATTAATCAAATAAATTTTATTTGCGCACACCGGGTTCGAACCCGCAACCTTCCGATTGGGAGTCAAGTGTCTTACCACTCGACCACGGACGGTCGTCTAATCAAAGATACAAATCAAATTGATGATTTATGTAGAAAATGTATGGCTTTTCCGGAAACTATAGAACATACTAAATTGGGATGTTCTGTATTAGCGGCGTCCGAGTATACATATAGGCACTATCATGTTTTAAAAATAATTCACCAAAGTTTGGAAATTAAACATAACTTGATTGACTACCATAATATAGTACCATATTATGAATACGAACCAAATTCATTTTTAGAAAATGAATTTTATAAAATATATTATGATAAAACTATACTAACAGACAGAACAATTAGTCATAATAGACCCGATATAGTTTTACATGACAACATTTTAAAAATAACTTGTAATCATTTATGTAGCTATTCCAAATTCCTGTAATATTGAAAAATCTGTTTCTGAAAAAATAAGAAAATATACAGATTTAGGAAATGAGATTAAAAGAATTAGTCATTCTCAGACTATAAAAATATTACCATTTATTATTTCGGCTACTGGCATTATACCTAGCTCTCTCATTCAAAATTTAGGCGTATTAGATTTGTCAAAGAATTTATAAATAAAAATTACATGGATTTAAGATGATCTTTGTAGAAAAGTGCGTGAAAGGGTTTAGTTTTTCCTGTGGGGAAAATTTAACCCGGACATAAAGTACACTCCTTCAACTCTGAGTCGTACGAAAATATTGAGCTGGTACGGTGACTTAGGCTCTTAAAAAAATAAACATTTCGCTTGCTGAGGATTGGTTTGTTCTTTGTCAATTTTTGGATTTTTTTAAGCTGTGAATGTAGTAATGTTTAGTGTTGAAATAACTTTAGGACATTAATCCATTTTACCCATGTTCCTTACCAAATATTCCTTCCTTCTGATTCCCCTCCTTTCACATCAAGGCCCTTATCCAAGAAGCAAAAGAAGATGAATAAAAACGCTTGAAAAAAGAACACATTTGCACCTCGATGTTTTGAATAAAAACATTCAATTGTTATATTTGAAAATTCTATCATGTTGGTACAAGCATTTCGCAAATCTCGCTAATAACAATCATATAAATATATTATGATTTTCGTGAAGACCATCGGGTCATCATTTTAACATTGGTAAGTGACCGTGAATGAAGAGCTGGGAGCTGTCACCTCATCATCAAGGTAAGGGCCATTCCTGTTTTTTTCTTCCCCTTGTCGATATAAAAACACAATCTTGGACATTCTCTTCATATACATTTAGTTTTACAGTCCACACGGTGTCATTGGACACCTAACAAGTAATATTATTTTTTATCTACTATGTCCACACAGAAAAAAATTATAACTTTTCACCGGGAACTTACATTTTGAACATCTCTTTTATTCTATTTCCATAGTAAAATGCTAAAAATTTAAACTTCAAACCTCATTTTCTTGATACGAGTTTTTGTTGAATAAGTACAAACCAATCCTAAGTGACTTGCCTAATAAAATGTGAATGTGTTTTTATTTTTTTTCATTAACATTAATTTTCATTAGAAAAAACTATTTTTTAAAACTTTTTTATATTTGTATTAAAAATTTTAATATTTCAGAAATTATGTTTATTTCAAATAATAACAGCATATTCTATCACCCTTCAAACAGTTTTTCTTTTTCAGATACATTCAGAAATATTTCATTTATTTGGATTTTATTGCAAAGCCAAAGTTTCTTGAAATTCTTACAGAATATGCCCGAAATCTGAAGGGATAAAAAAATAGTGCCATTAAAATTTTCCAAGTACTAATTGTTATTACATAGAAGTCAACGGTAGACATCTGGTTTACACTTACAACAACTAACTACCTAAGTGGTACGATCATACGCTTACACTGAGGAGCATATCAGGCGAGCACAGTATGCTCATTCTTCATAAGCTTTGAGCTTACGGCTCTCCTAGAATTTAGTCAACTCTTTGAGTCGTACGAAAATATTGAGCTGGTACGGTGACTAATGGTCGAGTTATACTCTGTCTGTCGTGACGTGACGTGACGCGTCTTAACGGTATCAATTTCATACATTTAGTATAGTGACGATTATATTAGTCTGTTGTGTTGTGTCATGATGCGTCAGAAGCGATCTCGATTTTTGAGCGGTGAAGGGGAGGGGCGCGGGGACGGCCGCGTCTTGGCTAGTGTGTAACTTTATCTACATAACATACCACGTGCTGTATTGATTTAAAATATCATCTTAAGGCGTCAGAACACAACTTATAGATGTGAACGCTACCCATCACGGCAGAGAACATCACGACACAACACGCCTTACAAGTATAACTCCACCATTAAGCTCTTAAAAAAATAACTCATGACCAATCGCTAATTGGAAGGTTTTTTTTCGCTAACAAATCCCAGTTGGCATAGAAAATTTTAAAAAGCACCATGCGTTAAAACAGAAAAAGTGTACTGGTGTTTTTGATAATATTCTATATACTCATTTACCACCAGCTTGCTTTATCCACTAGGGATGAAAAAATAAATGAAAAAACAATACAACGTTCATACGTTTGAGCACAGAAGGAGCACTTGAAGGGTTTATATCCCTGGTGACGCCGAACATGCTCCTTGAGGTTGGTGCTCTGGCTGAAGCCGCGCCCGCAGATGGAACACAGGAAGGGTTTTTCTCCCGTGTGAGTCCTGATGTGATCCTTCAGAGTTGACAGCATGTTGAAACCTGGTAGTGCAACATTTATACTTATTAGTGTTATGTTATAAATGGGATAGAGTGGTGATATAAATTCCGAGCATTCCGAGAGGCTAGAGGGATGATATAAACAACGACTGGAATGATATTGGCGCAAACGATTCTGACCTTGTCCTTGTACAGTTTCTTTATACATAAGGGTGAAAATCGCTATAAATTTTTTTTTAAAAACCAGACGCCGGCGTCCGAGCGTCAGATGTGAGATTAATAGTGTCCGACCGAAACTACTTTTTTACTGCCGAAACCGAAACCGAAACCGAATTTCGGTTTTGATCTCAGTTTCGGCCGAAACCGAAACCGAAACTTCCATATAAGGTCATGTTATCATGGGAAAAAAAATAATCAATCTTAATCAGTCAGCCTTTATATTTTTATTTAACATCCCGTCTCGGATATTTGAACTAATAATAAACATAACATAAATTGTCTCTTGGTATTTCAAATAAATTATTTGTGCTTTTTGAAATAATGATTTGAAATAAATATACCAACTTATTCTAGGTATACTGATTTAAAATACATATAAGTACTTATTCTAGGTATATTTATTTCAAATGAACTCTTTGGTAAATAATATTAAAATAAGAAATGGTAGGTCTGTTATTTCTTTTTAAACGTTATTTACGAATAACATAAAAAAATAGGTCCAAAATTTTTTTTTTTTTTATTTATTTTAGGTACACTAAACAAAAAATACTTTATAATATCTTACATCTTAAGAACAAAATAATTTCTTCTAAACTTTGGTCATTTTGTAAGGAACTCTTTTTAATGAAATTCAATAAAATAAAAATAAAAATTACCTATCTACTGAGTTCAACAACTAAATATTTTTTATACAAATAATACTTATAGCCCAATTATTTGGTAGTTTTACCTGGAAAGTTTTCCGGGAGTTTTTGAAAATCGGTAATTTTATAGATTTCGATGTGCTCTTTTCGAATTTCAACATTGCCACAACGTATCTTTGCCGCTCGCTCCGCCATATTGGAAAAATGGCACCTAATAGAATTTTTTTGACAATATCTCCTTTCCGACTCATTTTACGATAAAAATATGTATGTACAAAATTAAACTAGAGAAAATTTCCTACAATTAACGTACAAACAATTTTTTTTGGTAAAATCAATAATTTTGTACGTTTTTACTACGTTTTTTTCGTATATTTCTCCAAAATATTTTACTATCCGACCGGCAAAGATACGAGTTGGCAAATTTGAAATTCGAAAACAGCCAAAAATTACCAATTTTCAAAACTCCCGGAAAACTTTCCAGGTAACCTCGTTTTTCGAACCAAATAGCTGTACTATTAATAATACGGCCGGCGTTGTCTAGAGGTAAGGTTCTAGACTTACAATCCGAAGGTCGGGGGTTCGTACCCGACGTGCGCAAATAAATTTCATTTGATTAATTTGTGTTGTTTCACAATTAATTGATTAAAAATAAAATCTAATATAAAAAATGATATAGTATATTTGCGGCACGTTCCGAGTGGAAGATACTCTCAGTATCGCCCTGGTGTAAGATCACCATTCAGAATTGAACTCAAACTAAAAAAACTGTGAAGAGCTCCAATGTGCTGCAAACATTAATAATTTTAATGAATTAATTATTATCAGTATTCATAATTAAACAATCTCATATTATAAGAAGAGAGAAACAATAATTTTATCAACTTTTTTGCCACAGAAATCTTTTCTCCGGTTTTAATAAATTTGACCAGCAGCACTAAATAGTTGTTATCTGGAAACATCCGTCGGTGAAGCCGACAAGAATTTCACTGCAACCTTTGTCAAAGACAGAAATGGACTAGAATTCCAGTAAGAATAAATATCTGCGTTTCTTGTAACCTTGGCTCTGTTAAGTAGGCTTGAATAATTTGCCCAACTTGTGTGCGATCACCATTATCCACACCAGAAGTTGCTTCCACTAAAAGTCATGGGCATCCCATAGCCCTTTCAGAAAACGCGATTCTAGATGATCAAGATAAGATAGCTGTGGCTCTCCAGAATTACAGCTTTTGCTCATTGTTGCACTAACGACGCCCGCGCACAATTATCAACTTCATCAGAATTCAAATATGTAATTTTTAATCTGGGATTCAATAATGTTGAGGTAATCAGAGCAGGATGTCCTTTGACGTATGCAAATCAACAAGTCCTGACTGTCCTGACACGACTATGAGTGCTAACGCAGCAAAATGACACTTCGTCGCTCGCAGCTCAGTGTACCGAACATATCCGATCGCAGCACGAAACCTCCCGAATTCAGTTTCGGTTTCGGTCGTAGTTTCGGCTGGATGGCAGCCGAAACTGAAACTAAACCGAAACCCATTTTTTTGCCGAAACTAGGCCGAAACCGAAACCGAAACCGAAAGTTCGGTCGGACACTAGAGATTAATGGAGGACTGAATGCCATTGGCGCTAACAAAAAACTGTCAAATTACATTATTATAAATAAATACTAAAATTTGCAAACATATAAGATTGTAAAAATGATACCTGTGATGTTTTTATGTGAAAACGCTACTCAAATCACGGATAACGTAAAAAACACTTATTTTATCATACAAATGTATAATAAACAATTTTATCACCTCACTTTTTTACCATTTCATACAAAAATATTTAATAAAAAATTAAGAAAGTTTAACAATAAGTCAAGCGATTTGGTAGGTGAAACTTTATCTACAAAATAAGTATTTTTTTATCTATTTCTATGGACTCCTTTGAACAGAAATGTGAAGTGTGGTTTATTATAGATATTCTACTTTTTGTTTTAGGGTTAAAAAGCTTGGGGTTCTGAGTGGTTATAGTTGTGCAGAAAATGTAAATATTAATATTTCGAAAAAACGGTACATATTTCAATCAAGAGAATCATTAAAAAATTGGCGGAACTTGAGTGTTAACCGATTTTTAAAATGCAGTTTTGTGAAAAACGCGTTTAAAGTTTTCACAAAAAAAAAAATACAAATAAAATTGTTTTGTTGTTTAACACACTTTGATCGAGCGAAAACAAGGTACCCATTGGAGAAAATGGAATCTGTTTTAAACCAACATATCTTTGAAAATAATAAGTACATTTGAATGATTTTTTTATATTGTGTTCAACAAACCCCAAATATAAAAATATTGACCAAAAGTATAACCTACTTTGTAATCGGATTCCAAAAACCGAATTTAAAGTCAGTTCTGGGTCATTTTGTGATGTTTTTTATGTGTACAAAATGTACATATTTTATTGCATTACAAAAAAAAAAAAAATTTCTCTCCGGTACAAAAAACAAGAACAATTTGCACACCTCCAGTGGCAAATAGTAAAGTAAGATTTCTTTTGATAAAATATTCGTCCACACAAGAGACAAGGGGATGAGAAGATTTCCCCCATCTTGTATCAGGTATACATTGTTACGTTAAGCAGCAATAATTAATACAAGAATATCTGAACTAGTCGAACGCGGCCTAAAACCTAGCCACGCACCTGGCCTAACTAGCATTAATTCTTCCCATCACCACCACATCACTGTACTGCATTTCCCACTTGCATCTCCCGCTCCCCTCTCCCGCACCAACACCATGGCCCATCCAGCCGACGCCGGCAATCCACCACCGCCGCTCTTGCTGCTCGCCGCTTTGGCGGGCGGCTAGGACTAGTAACCGTGGCAAAATTATGCCGCATCTCGACTCGGGAACACATCGCAAGATGTAAACAACGGAGTTGGTGTCAGATCCATCTACTGAAGCATTTGTTGCATCATTAGATAGATTTATTTCTCGTCGCGGTGTATGCCAAAACATTTACAATGATTGGGGCACCAACTTTATTGGAACCAATAGATATCTTTCCGATTTGTCTAAATTCATAAATGCACCCGAAAACAACGACAAACTTGTGGATGCAACTGTCGCTCGTTCAATTACCTGGCACTTTAATCCTCCCTCCGCACCTCATTTCAACGGATCGTCATAGGTTGGAATTAAGTCAACCAAACTCCGGTTGAAACGGGTTGTGGGAGATGAAATCCTCACCTTTGAAGAACTAACCACAGTTCTGACTCGCGTCGAAGCAATTTTAAATTCGCGACCCATTGGAGCGCTATCGCCGGATCCAACTGAAATGGACCCGTTAACTCCTGCACATTTTTTGATTGGGGCTCCCCTCGTTTCTGTTCTTGAAAAAGATTTTGGGGATGCACCAATAAACCGTTTATCACATTGGCAACTATTGAAACAAATGTCTCAACATTTTTGGAATCGTTGGCGGAAAGAATATCTACACACTCTTCAACAACGAAACAAGTGGGCTACGACTACCCCTAATTTGAAAGTTGACGACCTAGTTACGATTGATGATTCGCAATCAGCCCCCATGCGATGGCCCGTTGGACGAGTCGTTGAACTATTTCCCGGCGCTGATAGAATTATCCGTGTCGGTATGTACTCCCCAGGGTGTTTTTAAACATCCCGTGGTAAAACTGTATCGACTACCTATCGATTAAATATCTGTTATGCTTAGTTTATAATTTTAATTTCGTTAAAAATTCTACCATTTAGTTTTCTGTGTTGTAGTTTTTTTTTTTTCTTTCTTTTTATTTTCTTTCGTGTCGTTGATGCACACTTATTGATAAAATTAGCACATTTCCTCAAAGCCGGCGGAATGTATAACTTTAGGACATTAAGGGCATTCTTAAAATATATTTAGAAACTTTTCACCGATAGATGGCGTTATTTTCAATATTGTCAAATAAACCCGCTTTAACGCGTTATGCTTTTTAATATTGAGATAAATTATTGGTTCGCGAATGTACAAAAAATATATTAATCTGTATAAATTATTTTTCGTGCATATACTTTTATAATTTTAGAGAACGGCAGAAAAACAATCAATTTTATTGTAAAACCAACACGTACAAAATACAGAAAATTTTATTAGCAAATCAAAAGAAATGTGCTTAAATCGTGCATCTCGAAGTTTCAATGTATAAAGCACTAGGTCCAAAAGAGACGGATGATAAAAGGATTATTGAATTCAGTAAATTAAAACATCGCTCGGGGAGATTGATTGATTTATAAAAAGCGCGGGCCTGGTAACAAGGGCTTATGACGCTGTTGCTGGCGCTAGCTGGACCCTTTTTAAAGACCGCACGACTAACTACGCCATTTACGATCTTCGGACAATCGGGCTTCGCAAGCGATGCAGGTGTACATTCCTTCTTATTATCTCGGTGTTTTATTTGCATCTGAGATATATTTTGTGATAGTCAAAAAGTAAACATCTGTTCGTGTAGAAATCTACGCGGCGTTTACCGAAACCAAGGAAGTGGCTAGGATTGACAGACGGAGAAACAAATTTGTCGTGTGTTCAAGTCTGGGTAGGTGCATGGATCTCATAACACATAATAATACTATGACGGGACAATATTTTTTATGGTGTCCGCCCGCTTACAATGTGCATACGAAGTCGCTTGTTCACATAAAAAAAAAACTTTTTGTATTTAAAAAAAAAAAAAAAATCTTTCTATAAACAATAAACGTGACATGTTAATGATAGGGTAGAAAGATGAGGACTGAATATAAATTTTTTTTCGAACATACATCTTATATGTGGTGTCCGGAAACTAGTGCTAAAATAAACTGGTGAATCTACATCACATAGGTCACAGAGAACCCAAAAAACTTTTTTCGATCTGAGCACTTCGATTTTATTTTAACTTCGCAACTTTTCGGCAAGTAAACATTTAGAGCCTTGCCTACGCTTGGTGTACGAACACAAATTACGCGGTTTCGGCTTTCTGGTGTGCTAGCACGGTCGCTCGATATGTAGTTACCGACCGATTGTCGGTAACTTCTCATCGTTAAGGACACTTAGTCATTGTGAACTGTCACCTACTCGTTTGCGATCTGCAGTTGTCGTAGGGAACGATGAGAAGTTACCGATAGTTATCCTATCGATCGTTATAGAACAAGCGTGCTAGGGCCTCTGGTTAGTCAGCGCTTGGGTATTTGACTACTAATATAATTTTTGAGCAACTTTATGAACCATCCTATACCCAAGATGATTGAACAAGAAGAAGCATAATACATTAGTTGATACAATATATATATGAAATAAGGTAAATGCACGTGAGATATATAACTGGCAGAATAACGATACTAGAAGAAATGAGATTCTTGAGGTGTATGTGTGCTAAATCCATATAGATTATTATACAAGTGTCAAATAGGTGTTTGTATATTGTATCAGGAAATTATTATTATGGGGAAAGGATTCTGTATTCTGAGATTCCACCTAATTTTTTTCATAGAATCTATGAAAAATATCGAAGAGAACCGGCTTTCTATACGACAGAAACCCAAAGTGGAATCGACTTCAACTTTCGACCTGCGAAATCTATCTAAATTTATCGGTTATGTGATACTAACATTATATTATCATGCTCTTGAGGTAATTTTTCACAAAAACGGCGCAATCAAGTGAATCAATTATTTGAGAACGGTCAATTGGAATAATAGAAGAGTAAATATGAGACGATATATGAATGTAAATAATCGCTTTCTTCACATTCACTTTTAACTGTTCGAGTGGTGATCCATCCTTCATCCATAATTACTAAAAATTACATAATAAGTATCCAGAAAATTTTTGTGAAAAATTTCGTAATATACCTATACCTGAATAATTCGCCATGGTGCCGTTTCAACACGTTTTTTTTACATTAGCTCCACACAGGAGGCCCTGAGGAAAAAAATCCTATGGAAAAAGGACTATGTCATCTTTGAAGATGCTATGTGGAGGGTCTTTTAAAGGAAAGGAAGGAGAGGAAGTCCTGGGAAGGAAATAGGTTTGAGGGGTGGGTAGGAACCTGGGGATTAATATGTCTAGGAGTGATGGACGTGTGAAGCCATCTCTCCCACTGCGGTGCAAGGCGATGGGTCGAGAGGGTCCGGCTGGAGTGATCAAAAGGTCTCCCTCAACCAGTCTCTCCCTATCCGGCCTGCCACGCAGTTGGTAGGCAGACGCATCCGTCACCAAGTCCCGGACAAACCTAACCCCATGAACCCGGGCACCCCTGCTAAGTCACCAAACGTAGCGAACTACTTGGGGTGACCTGTGGTAGAAGTGTTGGTTGTACAATAAATGATTCCCGGGGCGGTGGTACCCATATTTGCCTCCCAAATTAAACGCTTTACACTCTAGGATTTACTTTCTTCCCGGAATATATGTGATTTTTATTTTTGATTTCTTGTTGGCACAAAAAAGGTCACTTCAATTGTTTACATTTTTTAGGTAGATTTTAAAACCTCTCAAATAGGTGGCAGGTGGCAGTCAGATAATGTTATGTGAGAGTATGTAGATAGCTACGCAGCTCGATCTATACATTTTATTGTTTAGTACATCAAAATAACTAGGCGAGTCTAACTATAGTGATAGTTACATTTTCAAGAAAGTTCTAAATCATCAATGTCGTCCTTCTTATCATCATACCGTAAATTTCGCCCTTTTTTCTTAAAGCCTCTGTCGCAAATATTCCCTGCGCTCAGTGATACTGGAACATTTATAAAAAAGCAAAAATAGTATCAGAATAACAAATCATTCCATGAAGCTTGAGATTTTTACTACAACTAACTACATAGGTACTTCAACACCGTAGGAATGTGCTGAAAACGTTCTGGGAAATATATATCGGAACTGCTTACACAGAAGTATATCTCATTCTAATATATGGATAGGTCTGGAGTAGCGTGTAACTAACACTTACATAAATTTGATGAAAAATAATTAATTTTATAAATGTAATTACTTCGTTATTATGAGTGATATAACAGTATAATTTGCGTTCGCTAGTATCTCATTGTTAGTATTATTTTTCAGCACTAGAATAAATAAAATATTATCTGTAGATTTCGAATGGGGCATGCAAACAGATTGCATGAGAATTGCCGCTTACGTTTCACCTTAATCCATTTTACCCATGTTCCTTTCCAAATATTCCTTCTGAAAATGTCCGTAGTAGGACGAAACCGGTCCTGGTGTAAATAAACAAGTGGAACAAAGTGAAAAAAATTGTTTAATTTCATTTCTAAATATTCCTTCCTTCTGATTCCCCTCCTTTCACATCAAGGCCCCTTACGTTTTGAATAAAAACATTCAATTATTATATTTGAAAATTCTGTCGGGCTTGTACAAGCATTTCGCAAATCTCGCTAATAACAATCATAAATATATTATGATAATCATGATAGTGATAACCATCGGATCATTTAACACATTAGAAAGTGACCGTGAATGAAGAGCTGGGAGCTGTCACCTCATCATTAAGGTAAGGGCCCAAGCGTAGGGAGTGTGGCGAACCCATCGCTCAGGGAGTGGAAACACGACCTGCAATAGCCAACCCAAGCTAAGGTGTTGGCTACCGTGCTCAGGCTGAATGACCTGGGGAACAGTGTTACAAACGGTGCCTCCGAGAAACAGGGTCGCATCTCGGAGTATTTAGCACTCGGGACTCTGCTGGGGGGACCTTCCATTTCCCTAGACACTCGTGGGACAAACTAGGGGCCTTTGGAGAACCTAGGAGGTCTTAGGCCACTTTCATGAACTCTTTCCCTGTGGGGCCTTCAGGGAACCAAGGGGGAGTGTGATCCTTCCGTAGTGGGGCCTTCAGGGAACCAGGGAGGAGCAGAGTGGAGAGATGACATCTTCCCTCTCGTGGGGCCTTCAGGGAACCAAGCAGGAGTGGAGAGGAGAGATGAGGCCCTCTTCCCTCATGGGGCCTACAGGGAAACAAGGTGGGGTGGACTCTTCCCTCTTGGGGCCTTCGGGGAACTGAAGGGGAGTGGACTCTCCGTCATGGGACCTTCAAGGAACCAAGAAGGAGTGGAGAGGAGAGATGAAGCCCTCTTCCCTTACGGGGCCTTCAGGGAGCCAAGGTGGGGTGGTCTCTTCCCTTGTGGGGCCTTCATGGAACCAAAGGGGAGTGGACTCTCCGTCGTGGAGCCTTCAGGCAACTAAGGAGTGGAGAGGAGATATTAGACCCTCTTCACTCATGGGGCCTACAGGGAAACAAGGTGGGGTGGACTCTTCCCTCTTGGGGCCTTCGGGGAACCGAAGGGGAGTGGACTCTCCATCGTGGAGCCCTCAAGGAACTAGGGAGTGGAGAAGAGATATTAAGCCCTCTTCCCTCGTGGGGCCTTCAGGGTGACAAGGTGGGGTGGACTCTTCCCTTGTGGGGCCTTCAGGGAACCAAGGGGGAGTGGACTCTCCGTCGTGGAGCCTTCAGGGAACTAAGGAGTGGAGGGGAGATATTAGGCCCTCTTCCCTCATGGAGAGGAGAGATGAGACCTGGGAAACACACTGTGGAACCAGAGGATATGGCCTCCTATCCAATGACAACCCTGGTGAACTTTATAAAAGGGGCTGGGTTACTGTTAAAGGAATGAGGTAAAATGGGAGACAGCACAATGGGCCTATGGCCTAAGTGCTCACGGGAACTACTAGTAAACCGTCTCCGCTCTTAAAAAAAAAAAAAAAAAGGTAAGGGCCTTTCCTGTCTTTTCCTTCCCCTTGTCGATATAAAAACACAATCTTGGACACTTGTAATTCGCTTCACATAATTTAGTTTTACAGTCCACACGGTGTCATTGGACACTTAACAGTATTCATGTTTCTAATTTTTTCTGGTAATGAATTAAAGAATTTTACTCCAAGATATTTATGATTTAACTTGTTGAAGGCCAGCATACAAAAAATATATTTTTTCAATACGACGTATATATATATATACACAATGGATTTATATAAAAAAACAATGAATAAATATAGACTATGAATGTGACAGCTATCATATCATCAAAGCGGCAGCCATTTTGTCCGCCATCTTTGGTGCCCGACGTGTCTTTAGCAATTAATATGAATTATTCAGAGTGGCTAAATGCTATCCAGTAATTCGTAATGTCAAGAACGAGAATGGCCCAAGCGATTCTGACCTTGTTCTTCATACAATTTCTTTATACATAAGGGGCAAAATCGCTTCAAACATCCGGACCCGCCGGGGGGACTGCGGCCTATTAGAGGTTAACTGTCCTATTGTTTGTTTACATTTTGGAGTAGGAAGTATTGATGTTTGTCTAAGATTTTTGTTATTTTTAAAGGGTGCAGTTTTATTTTGAATATTTTCTTTATAAATTTGTAATTTGCACGGTAAAAGTATAATGCACTTAATTTTCTGACCTTAAATTCTTTGAATAAGAGTTTTGACAAATATGAATAAGGTTTTTTTTAATTGTTTTTATTATTAGTTTTTGTGATATGTAAATTGTTTGTGTTTGATTTTTATAAGTACCGCCCCATCCTATAATGCCATATTGTATAATTGACTGACAGAACGCAAAGTATGTGGCTCTAAGTAATTTTTCGTGTAAAATATCTCTTAAATATCTAAATATATATGTTAGTTTCCTTAGTCTGTCGTTCAGAATATTTATATGTGGGGACCATTTTAAACGTTGGATTTTGTTATGCCAAGGTATTCAATATCGGTGTTGCTTTCTATTTTTGTACATAATATACTGCATTTGTGGTTTTTTGTATTTGTTACAGAGTGGATTATTATGTTTATTTCTTTGGGTGTTTCTGGTTTTTTAATGAAAAATCGTAAAAAAAAAGGTTTTTTTAGAATTTAAAGTCAATAGGTTTTTATCAAACCATAATTTTAGTTCATTGATATCTGTATTTGCCATGTTATTTAATTCAGACCAGGTGTTTGCTTTTAGTAGTAGGACTGTATCGTCAGCGTAGGAGACAATGTCTCCATATTTGGAAATCTGGAATATATCATTGACATATCTAACCTATGTGTTATAATATATTCAGGGGATTGAAGAAATGGGCTGGGTTCCGCCGCACAGTGGGCTGAAAATCGCCTTTCATAGACATAGAGACTTGAATTTTCAAGGGGACCTTTTTTTGGCTAGAAATGGATTCTGCTGATCATTACTATGCTATAAAATTTCGTATGAAGCAATTGCGTGTACAAATGAAGGAGTTATAATTTTTTAAAGAAAAAATTGTATGGCACTGACATTAAAAATGAGGCTATCTCTGGAACCATAAGGTTGGCCATTACATCCTTACACACAGATATACTGCTATTTATTTGTATTTTTTTGACATACTTCGTATTGTGGCGCAACTTGCGCGGATTTTTAAAATCCTCAAAGTTGAAAAAAAACTTTTTTATGTTGATGATTCATTTTAATGCTTAAATGCTTTACATATGAGTATGCTTTGTCTAGTTTACAATATTTTATTGACACTATAAACCAAAATGGTGCATTAAAATGAATCATCAACATAAAAAAAGTTTTTTTTTCAACATTGAGGATTTTAAAAAAACGCGCAAGTTGCGCCACAATACGAAGTATGTCAAAAAAATACAAATAAATAGTAGTATATCTGTGTGTAAGGATGTAATGGCCAACCTTATGATTCCAGAGATAGCCTCATTTTTAATGTCAGTGCCATACAAATTTTTCTTTAAAAAATGATAACTCCTTCATTTGTACACGCAATTGCTTCATACGAAATTTTATAGCATAGTAATGATCAGCAGAATCCATTTCTATCCAAAAAAAGAGCCATGAAAATTCAAGTCTCTATGTCTATGAAAGGCGATTTTCAGCCCACTCTGCGCCGGTGCAGGATGTAATTGAAGTAAGGGTCTGGGGATTGGGAAGTGAATGTTCTTTGTCAATGGGGAACAACCTAAGTATCGGACTTTTATTTAAATTTATTTGATTGTTATGTACTTTTCTATTAGTTTTATTGTTTATGGCTTTCCTTAGCTTCCTTACACAAAAACGAAATAGGTATCAGATTGTATAACTTAGAAGCACTAGAGCAAAGGAAAACCATAAACACTAATAGAAAAGTAAATAACAATCAAATAAATTTAAATAAAAGTCCGATACTTAGGTTGTTCCCCATTGATAAAGAACATTCACTTCTCAATCCCCAGTCCCTTATTTCAATTACGTCCTGCACCGGCAGAACCCAGACCATTTCTTCAATCCCCTGAATATATTATAACACATGTTAGATATTAGTAGAGATTATACTGCCCTGAAGAGGCTACGGTTGTAGCGAAACCCGGTCGGCGTAAAGTATAAAAAATAAAAGTGGTGTTTACAAAGTTATTGTTTTATTTTTAAACATAAATTCTGTTATCAATGTGTTTTCTATAAAATACCTTTGTCGCAGAAATTGCACTGATGTTTCTTGATTCCTTCGTGATTGGCTATGTGCATGGATAGGCTGTCTTGCCGAGCGAAGGCCTTGTCGCACAGGTTGCACTTGAAGCCTTTTTCCACCGAATGTGTCAGGATGTGATTGTCCAAATGCGCTTTCCTCTTAAATTCTCTGCAAATGTTTTAATTAACATTTTAATTCCATCACTGTGTAGACTAATAACATTAAAATGAACCACAGGTGAAAAACTTGGCAAACGAGAATACCAGTTCCCAAGAAGACATTCGCAGCAAATAATAATACTTTGGACAAGGACACAAGCATCCAACAATCTTTCACTTAACCTTTTAACCGCTAAACAAATAAACCTAAGCAATTTTTTGTTTATGCATTTTTGTCGAATATTGTCGAATTCCACACATATTTCCTAATCTGCCCAAATATTTAAGTAGCAAAACGATTAAAAGAAGACGAGATCCTTCGGTGCGACAAGAAAATGTAATCAAACGCCAAAATCAACAGATTGAATAGTTTTTGAAAAGTGATAATATTAAAAATTATGGTGACTTTTTAGATAATTTAAAAACTAAATTGACTGTGGACTCGGTGTGGAATATAAAAACAAGCCGTGATTATATTTTATTTTATACTTTAAATGCAGACTTAGTCAAAAATGATGACGTATTATGTTCAGATGTTGCATTAGAAGTAGTGACAAGTGTTACTTTAAATAGAGATTTTAAAGTAAACATATTTATCAAAAATAATGCACTCTCGTTTCATGATTTAAAATGGATTTTGCCAGAAAATTTAACAATTAATCGATGGTCACAGTTGGTTAATTTGTTGTCTAGATATAAGTCGAGTGATTATGTTTATCAGGCAGAAAATAGTGAAAAGAATGTTCATTTTTATATAATGAAAGCTAATTCCTGTTTAGAGACTGCCCTTGAATTATCTGATGATAGCTATAAATATGAAAAGCAGTTGGGTATTATTAAAGATTAAGTACATTTGCTAACTTTAAATAAGCGAAACTATTCCACCGCAAGCATACTTTTTGCATTCAAAGTATATTTACAGTCTGCGGCATGCTACGAAACTCTTAGAATTTTTTTTGATTTTACCTCATAAGAGATATTTGCAATATATATCGTCGTCGTTGAGTGTTTCCCCTGATAAAATACTTAATACCAATAATTATTTTTATCTCACATATTGGAGAAGCTCACAGATCGTGAAAAAATTGTTAATTTAGTTTTAGATGAAATATATTTGAACAGTAAATTAGAATTTAAAGCTAAAAAAAATCACTGGATTTGCAGAAAATTAAACCCAACGAATTAGCTAAAACTGCTCAGTGTTTCATGATTTCTTCAGCTTTTGGTAGTTTTAATGAAATTATTAGGCTTTTCCCTTCGCATGGAACAACTGGGGATGACTTGAAGAATTTAACTTTCCAGGTTATACGTTTTGTGGAGTCGGTTGGTTTTAAAATTATAAGTGTTATTACCGACAATAACAGACTCAATCAAAATATGTTCAGTAAAATGTCATCTGATATTGTGGGTACAGGAATATTTTTACTTTATGATTTTGTACATATATTTAAAAACATTAGGAACAATTGGTTAAATTTAAAATCAGATGGAAAAAGCTTTACTTTTCCCAGCTTTGAATCTGGAGAGCCTAGAACCGCTAGTTTCCAACATTTGGAATCTGTTTATAAACAAGAACTCCATCAAGTAGTGAAAAAGCTTATAAATTAAATTGTAAAGGCCTTTTCCCATCTAATTTAGAAAGGCAAAGCGTTATATTGGTAGATAATATTTTTCATGATTCTACAGTAGCGACTTTAAAATCTACACAAGTTTATACAGAAACGGGAGAATTCTTAGAATTATTCGTAAATGGTGGAATGTGGTTAACGTTAAAAAATATGACTAAAGGTAATCGTAAACAAAACGAGTACTGTTCTCCCGTTTCTAGCCCTAATGACTTTAGTGTTGTATTTTTAAAAAACTTTGTGAATTGGTTGGATAAGTGGCATGCCATGCCAAAAAGTAGATGTTTGTCGAGAGATAATAATGCTGCTCTACACCATAGTACATCAACTCTTGTAGAAATTATTGAAACATCTTTTAAAAACTTTCCCATTAAATACGTACTTCCGGGAAAATTTCAGTCCGATTGTTTAGAAAAGATATTTGGCAGATATCGCTCACTATCAGGTTGTAACTACAAAATCTCTTTCAGGCCAATTATTGAATCAGAAAAAAAAATCGATTTTTTTAATTCATTTACTAAAATCACAGGACCTAAAGTCTATGAAATTCAAATTCCTCCAAAAAGATTGTTCGAGCGATGAGTTATTAAGTGATATCGAGGATTTTAAGCATGTATTGTCAACCAATTATTTAGAAATATGTTGTTTAGACGAGGCCTCTCAAATTTATGTTTGTGGTTATGCTGTACATAGTGTCAGAAAAAAAATTAAGTGTAATACATATCTGTGAAACCTTAATTTTAAAAAGCAAAGGCCAAGATATCGGGGACGACTACTTTGATTATCTTCAAAGAGGTGGGCTCTGTATCCCAACACAATGGGTCAAATTAATTTGTTTTCATTTATGTGCATTGTTTGAAACCATTATTAATGTTCCTTCTATAAAAAGTCAGTTCTTTAAAAAAAGTGATATTACTGATATTCTTTGCCATCTCACATTTTTGAGCTTAGACTCTGGAGGTTTTTATATCGAACTTGACGAGGATTGTCTGTGTGGGCAACCCAATAGAAAAACGTTCGGGCTTATTTGTAGAGTGTTAGTCAATATATTATTAAATAACTTTTCAAAACACGTAAATGATTTGAGTAACATTAAAAGTACTAAGAGAAAACTTAATGTCTATTTAAATAGCAATTAGGAAGAAGATTAATTATTATTGTATTATGATTATTTTATTGTAAAGCGCCCTTGAGGTGAATTTTCACAAAACATTCACTTTAAAAAAATTTCATTATTAAAATTAATTATGCCACAAAGTGTCTGCATTTTATGAATGTGTAACTAACTTTTTATTTGCGACCTATTACTAATCCTAATTTTCACAAAATGGTACCTTTCAGGTTATCCTTGTGCTAAGGGAAAAGCTTAATAATTCCATTAAAACTACCAAAAGCTGAAGAAATCATGAAACACTGAGCAGTTTTAGCTAATTTGTTGGGTTTGTTTTCTGCAAACCCAGTGATTTTTTTAGCTTTTAATTCTAATTTACTGAAATTGAAAATTGACTAGATGAAATATATTGCAAATATATTTCATCTATTTTTCTTGTTTTGAATGTCAAGTGTGCAAAATTTAATCAATCTCGGAATAAAATTGTAAATTTGTATAATAATCAAATCCATGTCGCCCGCCTAGTGTCTGCCGTACAAGACAGAAAGAAAACACTAGACTAAGGATTAATAAAAAAATACCTACTTGTATTTTAATTTGTTTAATTGTATAAAGATATCCCAATATATATGAAGCTTAGGACGGGTTGTTTCACAGAGTTTGAACAATCCATCAAATTACAAAGCTAATTTTCAAGTTCTGTGAAGGTTCTGTACGAGTTTCGATACTGTTTCATTATTTGCCAATTGTTTCACAAAACTGAAATAAAAATAGAACCTTAATAGAACTTTTAAATTAACTTCGAAATTTAAAGAATTGTTCAAATTCTGCAAAACAATTGGCCCAACAAATGAAATTAAAAATATTTAAAGTAAAAATTATGTAGGTATGCCATAAGTATTAGAAATAATCAAAGTGTAAATCAAAATGTAAAAGTGCATGTTTTTATTAGACGGAAGATGGAAAGTTTTTAAAGTTTAATAAATAAAAATAAAATAGATAAATTTTCTGTTTTATAAGACAATTTGTTTTAATTCGATTACTATGAATAATAATTTTAAAGTAAAAAATATATAAATACATTTCTAGGTCAAAATCCTACTATAAACGCTTAAAAACATGATTAGTCTTTCTTTTGTCAAAAATGACACAGGTTCACACAACTAATAAAATGCAATGTTGCTAAGTCTAACAACGTGGCCTGTCTAAAGTCGGCCGTGACTAAGCCCTTCGGGTTGTGTAGGTTAAGACGCAAAGTTTGATATCCATATCATAATATCCTGTCCCAAAGAAGACTCCTACCAATGAACCACCTCGGTCGCCAATAGTCTAAAAACGGCCCAGGGAGCTTACCGCTCAATTAACAATAACATACATTTTTCCTTCCCAGAACTTCCTCTCCTTCCTTTCCTAAAAATAACCCTCCACACAGCATTCCCAGAGATGACATAATCCCTGAGTGGAATTATTTTCTTCATGGCGTGTGGAACTATTGTAAAAAAAAAAATTTTATGTTTAATTTTATTTGAAAAGCCAAAAGCGACTTATCTTGCAAAAAGAGACCTAGGTGTTTACCACTCAAATTTTCACTAAGCACTTCGGATTGTATAGGTTGAGGCACGTAATTTTATATGCAACTGGGGTACTGTAAGGTTTCATTATTTCAATACTTTTAGATAAATAGTTCGTACTTTCAGTACATACCTACAAAGTACATACATTTTTACATTAGCTCCACACAGAAAAGGCCCTGAGAAAATTAATTCCCCTCAGGGCCTATTTCATCTTTGGAGATGCAGTGTTGAGGGTATTTTTTTATTCATGGCTTGTATGTAATCGATTAATGTCAGAATTCAAACCAAATGTTTCCTCTAATCTCTTAGCCTGTCATGTGCCAGGCGTATTTGGACAAATCGCGCAAGAAATTACCTTCCTGAGTTTTTGTCAAATATCCGTAATTGTTTTTTTTGCGATTGATTCTGTTTATCTGATAATGTATCTTATTATTCATGTACTTAACATAATAATATCCTTATAAGTTTTCCCAGAATAGCTAACTTTAGCGGGAAAAAAATCCCCCATTCGGCAAATAAATATATATTTACACAAATATGAACTGATTTTATTGTTTCTACACAAATATGAACTGATTTTATTGTTTCTACACAAACCTGAATGTACATCATACATGAAAACCAACAATTCAAAGGTGTTTTCGAAGAATTAATTACATTTATACTTCTTTAACATGTTGACAGCTGGTAAAGCGGGAAAAAATATGAAACTAAATGTCATAGATAATTACTTTAAAAAATATTCAGAGAGTCTAGATCAATCAAATTAACTGTTATGTCAACAAAGATATTGGCGCAAGCGATTCTCACCTTGTTCTTCATACAGTTTATACATAGGGTTAAAATCGCATTTCAAAAAAAAATTGAAATTAGTACCGCGCGCGCCGGCGCATATACGGCACAGGACTGGTAATATACAGTTAACAATAAGTTAACTGATAAATGGTTGGTTTATGGAATTAGGTGCTACATTCCCTGATCCTCTTTCAATAAATACCACAATGAACAATCTCTTCCTCAGTTTCTCATATCATCTCTCTCACAATTAACGATAAATACAAAAAAAATTATCATAAATCAAGCATACCTTTTACAGGTGAGGCAACAATGAACTTCGCTCAGCTGGTCTTCGTGTTTCTTCAAATGCAACGATAAAGCTGTCATTTTAGAGAATTTTCTTTCACACAAAGTGCAAGAGTAAGGCACAGCGGTCTTCAAATCTTTCCCATCTTCTCCACTATTGTCATCGCCATTCCACATAATGTCCATCTGTACTGTCGGGTCATTCGATTCAGGTTTCCTTTTCTTGGATTTCTTTTTTTCTAGCACTCCATTGTTCTTGTGAGATTTTTTTGAGCCTTTCCTATATTTGGCGGGCTTTTCCGTTATGTCCGTAGAATGCTCAATCTTCATATGTACTGTGAACATTTTCCAAGTAAATGACATTTCACATTCTTCGCAGGTGTAACTTTTGTTTTTCTTAATAATTTCAGATTTGATTTCATCGCTCTCAATTGGGGCAAGGGCGGCGGCGGCGGCGGGAGCAGGGACGGACTGATGTTCTGTTTTGATTACCGTATTATCATCAATGGAGACTTTGTCAATGGTTTCAATAGGTAATTCCTTCATCGGGATACTTTCAGAGTCAGAATGTGGGTCGTCAAAGCGTAAATTTTCTGCTAATGGGGTGTCACTATCACTGCTAACCTAAAAAAAAAATAAGGATATACTAATTGGTGTTATTTTACAAGCTGGTTCCAATCTTCAAGGGCCTACTTTTGATTGACTTGGCTTTGCTTGATCTCCAATGATTGACATAAAAAAAATTATCAGTTGGTTGACAATTCTCCGGTGAATGATTAAATTATTTGTAAAAGAATTTTATTATTGATAACAAAATTTGACTTACCATTTCCTCTTTAATTTTTTTCTCTTTGGACTTCTTTGGTTGTAAACTTTTGTTCTCACATCTCCGATAGTGGGAGTTGTATGTCGTCAAAGATCTGAAGGCTTTAGAACATAGAGGACACGAAAATTTGGATTTGGTCACTTTCATTTTCAAACTTTTTCTTTTGGGTATGTCTCCGTGTTCACCCTTTATGTGTTCTTTGAGTTTACTGCACAGTAGAAACCTATAAGCAAAGGTAAAATAATTAGTTTTGTAGGGCAGACTTGATGTCATCACTTGTTTAGTATTAAATGAGGGATAAATGGGTGACGTTTGATCACATCCCATCACATTGTAAGGCAGATGATATCTCTCTGACAATTTATTGATATCCTGCATTTCCGCAAAAAACATTAAACTAAATGCAACTCTCCGATGTATTAGAGTGCTAAGGTTAAAATATGACATTATAGTAGTCTTAGAGAGCTGGCTCTGGACCCTGAGATCTCCTGATCAACTGGGGCCAAGCAACCTGCGGAACCGTACTACAGCTGCAGTGAATTCACTAACACGGGTATGAAACAAGTTCAGCCCGTGCAGCCAACGGGCTTATAATAAAGTTTTATAAACCGTGTTTCTTAACTTGATTGTTGTATCACCAAATGCAATTTCTTTTCCCAAGACAAGGTGCTACCTCTACCTCTTCACTGGAATCAACGCTTGTTACAATTACTAATATAGGAGTGTAGGGAGTGCGTTCGCCCATCACTTCACACTCTTTGAATAATAATCTGTCATTAGTGACAGCAAGACAGCAAGGTGAGCTCGCCAACTATGCTATCGCTCTCGGGTTGTTTTGGATAGTCTCGGCGGGTGTAGTTTCATTATTTATTTATTTCATTATTTGTGCCATAGCATCCTTATGAAAAGCAGAACAAAAAATAGAATACATGAGTTACCTAAGACTGCACACAGCACACTGGTAAGGAGCGTCCCTTTCAGACGCCTCCTGCGAATTCACATCGACCCCGCTCGAATCGATCGAGTCCTCTTTAATGATGTGTCTGGAGTTGGGCAGGGGAGTATACTCTTGAGTTTCCATCTCCAGGGGGCAATCCTGCTCCCGCTTGATGCCGGTGCAGTGACCGCCATCCCTGACCTTGCCGAGGAGGCTCCGGAAGTTAGCGTCTGCCCGGCAACACTGCTCCTTGAAGAGGGTCGCTGACTCGGCCAGCGAGATGCATTCCCGACATATCTGATCCGGGAGACCGTCGCTCCTGGCAATCTGAAAGGAAATAGGAATAGCAACTCACATGAGACGCACGCTGTCACAAGAAGGCATGTCGTAAGACGCACCTGAAGGCGTCTTGTGGAGGCGATGAGTCTGACAAGGCAACTGAATGTGACAAGGGGAAGAAGATGAGAACATATATTTTTAACAATAATAACCAAGTGTTTTAGTTGCATGGGTTAAAAATCACATATTGACTTTTATGTAATTAACGCAGTATCAGAAAATATAATCATTTAAATACATTTTATACGTAGGTACCCTCAGAAAATTGAATTACATGAAGTGCATAATAGACAAGTTCATACAAGAAGAATGCAACTGCACTCCAATTACAATAAAAAGAACATTTGGTTATGCATTAATCGGTAGAAGGGTGAAGTGCAGTGGTATTCTGAAACAATACCACTGCATTTAACTACCAACTACCCAAGCTACGCAATCAATAACAATTCCCCCTAGTATTTACATCAATCGCAATTCGCAGGCTTTCCGCAAATAATAATAGCCAGGGCTAACCTGAAGACCTGTGACGTACGCCATCATCTCGGCAATCTGTCGATCCACCACTGAAGAATCGCTGAAGATGAACCGCAAGTCCGGCAGACTGCATGCACTGCTGCAGGCCCTGCACTGGAGGGAAGCGGGCATATTGATCGCATCGTCGGCTCTTGCGAACTCCATGCTCTCACCACGCCAACAACAACAATCTTTCACTTTTTCTACCGCCGAAATGTAATTTTTGTCACTTTTCATAAAAACAAATACAATGCATTCTCGGTAGCCAAAACCCTCGACCCACACTAACCAGATAAGCATGTGACAGCCATAATCAACTTTATGTTTATTCAATTGTGAACACCTTCTGGGTCAATTAAAATAAACTTCGGCAGTTATTGGCGACCGGTAAATGGTCACCACGTGTAAACAGCAAAAGGATAAAAGGCTAATAACAAGTAAAAATTAATCAGAAACTTTGCAAGTGAAGTGCAATCACCAAACACAACACAACGGAAATAAATGGCGAATGGCGCTCAATTCCAAATGCCGCTCTTCGGCCGCGCGTGAATGTTTGGGTGCTTTATATATTAAACAAAAATAGTCTTTACGCGCCTTATCAGTAGAACATACTCTCGCTTGCATCGGTTTTCAAACCGTCGCGTCGCGGATCATAGTCCGAACAACGGACCAATGAGAGCATGATGCAATACGCCGCTGTCGCTCGTCAGGCTTTTTATTGGCTCGTTGTTCGGTTTATAACAAACATGGCTGCTATCACCGAATCAGATGTCTTTAGATCGCAAATTCTGAAAAAGTGAAAAAATGCTGCCATAATGTAAAAATAATTGTTTAGTTGCCCTGCATAAAATTTTAATCTCTCTCTGGTTTCAAGCGGGCGACAAACGCGAAGTTCACATCAAAAAGATACTGCGTTATAATCTTTTCTACCGACACACTGCGTTATAAAATATTCCTTCCTACGGCAGGAGAAGGGGTCAGTTGAAATCGGAAGCAGTCGAGAGAATATCATTTCTTTGTACTGGATATGTTAACTTGACAGCTCCGTGCATGCTCCGTGTATTAAAAATGACCCCCTCTCCTGTTTACAGTAGAGAGGGGGTCGCATAACTTTTCTGATATCGCCACTGTAGCGAATACGACAAATAAATCCGATTAGCGAAGATTCAAACCGCGATCACAGCGCATCATCTTTTTACGTCTGGCGGGTCTCATGGGATTGTATGGCGAGCGCTATTGTGTTATAAATAACTTTTTGATGTGAGCTGCGAGTTTGTCGCTACCTTCAATCCTGGGATTGGTTTGCAAAATTTTAATAATAAGATTTTTTAACAGCCCATCGGTTATTTCCAAGGTCCGTAGAAAATGTATCAGTTTCAGTTTTTTCAGTTTCAGTGCCGGCAACCCGGGCGTTTATTTAATATAAATTAAATGTAACAATGTAAGCTCATCGAGGGGGTAGCGCCCCAGTAATGATTGACTAGAAAGTTGTGACGTAGCTTGAAGTCCATTCTCGACCGGGAAATTTGAATTTAATGCATTTTTTTTATTCGAGTAAAAATAAAATAACATTTTCACTTATTTAACTAGATATCTGAATTACATACTTTTACATTACATTATTAAATTATAAAGCAATATTATTCATTTTCACTATTTTACTGTTTTTGAATAGTGGTTTGGCGGTCCGTCCTCTCTGCCTACCCCTGCGGTAACGGTGTGATGATTTAGTTAGTTAGTGAATAAAAATGAATAACTTTTTTCTTAGATCTACTCACACTTTTCATTTTTAATATCATCTGGAAGGCATTTATACAAATTGCCCCTTCGTAACTATTGGATTGCTTACCGTTGTTAGTATGAATGGTGTTTAAATCTATGTTATCGTGTAAAATGTTTGTGTACTTGGGATTTTTTAATGAATTCTGTGTTTGTATGTGTGCATTTTTTTTTTATAATGAAACATATATTATACTAGCTGACCCGGCAAACTTCGAACTGCCTCAGAATCAATAAATGTTGTGTTTAATTATTACCTGAATTAAATTAAGTTTTTATTAATTTAAAATATGTACAAATTATTAAGTTCAAAAAATCAAAATGAAAAGTAATTTATTTATATTAAAATGAATGTAATTCATGTGGCAGAAAGGTATTTGCTTTATTGAAGCGAATCGAAATGATTCGCGTAGAATTGTTGCACTACTTTCTGTTAAACCATTTGCTGGATGGGTTACACTCGGGTCGATTCCCTTCTTTGAAGCACTTCTGATGTACGATATTTTTGGTTTTATTATCAGGTGCAAGAATGAACAAAGTTAATGGTTTGCCGACATGTGAACATACTACGTACAATTGACCGTCAGAGAAACCAATTTTCTAGATTCAGGCCACAAACACTCAAGAATTGGCCTCGTGACTTGTTGATCGTCATGGCAAATGCAAGACGAATCGGAAAATGAATTCTTTTAAACTCGAACGACATATCGGCTTTGATCATCGTAATTCTCGGAATGAGAACTTCCTCCCCTTTGAAAGTTACTTTGATTATCGTCGCGTAAATCACATTGCCTATGAGTTTTCTCACCACCAAACGCGTTACGTTACATAGTTTTGGTTGGTTCAGATTTCGAAGCATCATGATTACTGAGCCAACATAAGTTGTAAATTGTGCAGTGGCAAGTCAGGCAGATCCAATGAGTTTAAAAATTCTGTTGGATATTTGGTTGCTTCGTCTTTGTGTTACACGGTCCATAGATTTGAAGGAATGCAGTGGACCATCGATTTTATTTCAAATTGTTAATTTTAATTGATCCATATATTTTTTCTTTCCCGCAAGAATTGCTCTTTCATTCAACCAATTGTGCTTTTGTGGTTAGCAATGATGTTCGGGAAGACTTTTTTGATGAGGTCGTCTTTCGGTGAGACGGAATTGCAAAACTTCGGCGGAAATGCAATCAATCCGTTCGATTCGTTGACAAGAACAAGACCGTTACCGATCGTCAGCAATCACTTGGAGAAATCTTCGGCAGATGGATCGTTTAGCAATGCAATTCGCATGTTTGTCGAAATGATGATTTGAGGCAAGCGTTTATTTCATCGGCATCGATCGATCTTGGAATTACTGGTAGTGGTTTGGTGGAAATCGCCAGATAGTAGAATCATTACACCTCCAAAACATCTTGAGTCATTGCGCAGATTTTTCATAGTTCGATTGAGTGCTTCCAATGCGCGTTTGTGAGCCAATGTGCATTCATCCCAGGTCATCACCTTACTGCTACCAAAACTTTTGCCATTGCTGAATGTTGCGCAACCTTGCATGTCTGTTTTATAGTCCTTTAGAAGGTTTAACGGCAATTTCAACGCTGAATGAGCCGTTCGGCATCTTTTCAGCAACGTGGCTGCTCTTCTATAGGAAGCCACTTCTACAGCAATTTTAAATCTCACACGATCAGTGGCCAAAATCAATGACATGAGGAATGTCTTCTCAGTTCTAGCGGGTGCCACCAATTCCATCATCAATTGCCTTCATTAACGTATCATTTACTTCCTTCTATTGGGGGTCAACAGTGGTACATTCTTTTGAACTGATTGGTTCAATGCATATCGATCATATGCACGTTCAAGTTTCAATTCTCGATTGAAAGCGTCTTTTATTCCCCGATCTGGCGTTGGCATTGACTAAAACACTGTCGCACATGAGGTAACACATGTCTTCGATCAATAACAAAGCCTGATTGTGTATCTCCTCATTCAGCTCGAGATCGGGATACCCTGAACTGACATGAATTCGATGTAAAATGTCTTCAGATTTGTAATAATTCAACAATTTACCTGTTTTCGATGAGAATCTAACGAAATAATCAAAGAAAATTAATGATTTTATCCAGAAATAAACTCTTATTTTAATCATTTCTTTTCATTAACTGATAAGAAGTACATTTGTTATACACTCGCTTTGCAATGTGACAATGAGAAAAGATACAGTACATATCCTACCTACAACAAGGTCAAGTTAGAGTAAACAGAAAAAGGGCGGGAAATTTAAATCCAACATTCCCTCTAAATTTAAGCCTTCTAACATTAAAAACAAAATTAACTGGGTATTAATAACCCTTTTAAAGTAAGGCATACAAGTTATAAATCAAAATAGAGCTGTAATTGTGCATTCCAAGTTTAGATCTTACAAATTTAAATTTATCCTTTATATATCTGCGTATTGATTATCAATACAAATTTTAGATCAATAATTTTTTGATAATATTTTTCTTTAATAAAGAGATACTTGATGTCGATATGTTTACAGCGTTTATGGAAGTTTACATTTTTGATAACACTGATCGCACTTTGGTTGTCTAAATGTAAGCACATTGTATCTTGTTTATATTCCTCAATATCACACAACTGTTTTATCCACATAGCCTTTTTGGTTGCGGTACAGGCTGCCATAAATTCAGCTTCTGTCGTTGACAGGGCAACGATTTGTTGTCTTTGGCTAGACCATGTTACAGCTGCTCCATTTTTGATGAAAACATAGCCTGTGATTGAACGTCTTGTGTCAGGATCATTGGCATAGTCAGCATCACTATAACCAGTCACTACTGGTGGCTGTGATGTGGATCAGTAATACAGTCCATACTCTTTTGTATCTTTCAGATATTTGAAGATTTTCATCACGGCATTCCAGTCTGTTTTGTTGTAACAATTTAAAAATCGACTCACCAGGCTCACTGCAAACATGATTTCAGTTCGACTCACTGTAGCTAGGTGCATGAGGGAACCCACAGCTTCTCTGTAAGTTCTTTTCTTGGTCTCTATCTCCTTTTTGTAACTTCACACGAGAGTCCACAGGAACACTGTTGGGGTTGGCATCAGCCATGTTAAACTTGTTCAATATTAGTTCCACATATTTAGTTTGATGTATGAATATACCATTGCCGAGTATCTCAATTTGCATGCCTACAAAGTTACTCACTGAATTCACTATTTTTACATCAAATACAGTTTTTAAGTCATTAGTTATTTTTTTTAGTACCCATTCATCTTTAAAAAATAGCAAGCAGTCATCAACATACAGGCAAAGGTAGCATTTCTTATTGTTGACTTGACCAACATAAACACACTGATCAGCTTTGCTGTTGACGAAACCAAAATTTCTTTAAAATCGAGTCAAACTTCTTATTCCAGCAACGGGGAGATTGCTTCAAGCCATACAGAGACTTGTTGAGCTTACATACCATATTGCCTTCACTAGGCAAACCTTTAGATGGAGTCATTAATATAGTCTCTTCAAGCACACCGTATAAGAATGCAGTTTTGATGTCAAGTTGGATGATATTAAGGTTATACTGGACAGCCATGGATAATAATAAACGTATCGAATCATACCTTACAGTTGGTGCGAAGTTTTCGCTGTAGTCGATACCTGCTGTTTGTGCAAATCCTTTTGCACAAAGTCGTCCCTTGAAACGTGGACCCGTTTACTCATCCTTTATTCGGAACACCCATTTGCATCCTTCGGCATTTTCAGGTTTTTCTATCAATATCCAGGTTCCATTCTTCTTATGTGCATCTAATTCTTCTTCAATTGATTTTATTAATTTTTCTTTATTTTCCGAACTAATTGCTTCTTTATATGTTTCCGGAGCTTCAGGTGTAAATAAACACAGAAAAGTACTTTCTTCAGGCAAGTTTTTGTTTTTGTTTCTAGGTCTCAACTTCACACTACTTACTTCAGATGAGTGATTTAATACTGGTATCTGGTATGTATTCATTGTCAGAAGTCAATTTGTTTTCTTTTACAAATTCATATGAACTTTCTGAGGCACAATCTTCATCTTTTGAACTTTCTGAGGCACAATCTTCATCTTTTGAACTTTCTGAGGCACATTATTCATCTTTTGAACTTTCTGAGGCACAATCTTCATATTTTGAACTTTCTGAGGCACAATATTCATCTTTTGAACTTTCTGAGGCACAATCTTCATATTTTGAACTTTCTCTCCTGTTTCAGTTTTCTTCGTGGATAATTCTACAGGAACAAAGTCTCTTTTCATAGAAGAATCAAGAAATGTAGTATCTCTACTTTTAATTACTTTTCTGGATTTCGGCAGTATGAATCTATAACCTTTTGTGTGGTCACAGTATCCGATGAAGATCATCTTTTGTGCTTTTGGATCCCATTTCTTACGTTTTTCTTTAGGCAGGTGAACCATTGCCTCACATCCAAACATACGCATATGGTTCACACTTGGTTTCAGGCCACTCCACTTTTCCATAGGAGTTTTGAAGAACAAAGACCTCGTTGGAGAACGATTGATGATTTAAGCGGCAGTGTGTATTGCATCAGCCCAATATAACTTTGGCAGTTCAGCGTTGAGAAGCATATTTTTTTATTAATAATTCAAAAAAGATACATAAATTACAAATGCATTTTATACACTAATTAATTATATAATATATAAGTTTGATGTACCATAAAAAAGCAGGGCTTGTGTGTATGGGGGGGAGGGGTGTTATTATATAGTTTTTATTTGTTATGATTTAGTTCAGGTTTTGAGTGTGCTTTTTAAGGTGAGTTTTAAATTTTATATACTTTGCTCTTTCCACCAGTGTCCTATTCATGCGTTCCGCAGTCCCATTCTTTTCAGGTGTGTACGGTGTGGTTGTCTGGTGTATTATTCCAGCACTTTTCAGGAAATCGGAGAATTTTTGTTTATCATATTCTAGGCCATTGTCTCTCCAAAGAATCTTTATATGAGTATCCAATTGATTTTCAACTTCTTGTCTAAATTTTTTAAATTTTCCAAGAGCTTCAGATTTGTTTTTTTTTTTATTTTTTATATTAGGTCCACACAGGAGGCCCTGAGTAAAATAATTTCCCTCAGGGCCTATGTCACCTTTGGGGATGCTGTGTGGAGGGTATTTTTAAGGAAAGGAAGGAGAGGAAGTTCTGGGAAGGAAAAAGGTATGAGGGTTGGGTAGGAATCTGGGGTTCAATGTGTCTAGATCATCCGCCGCCAAGACCTAGACAATGAACCCCATGAACCCGGGCACCCCTGCTAAGTCACCAAACGTAGCGAACCACTTGGGGTGACCTATGGCAGAGGTGTTGGTTATCCAATAAATGGTTCCCGGGGCGGCGGTACCCATTCCCGCCTCCCAAACATAAAAGGAGAAAGTATACAAACATTTTCTTTGAGTAGTCATCGAGATAAGTTATAAAGTATCTTGCACCACCAAGATATTGGGTTTCCATTGGCCCACATATGTCAGAGTGAACCAATCCAAGGGGTTTGCTAACCCTTGTTCCTTCACTTTTAAAAGGGAATCGTGTCTGTTTACCTTCCTTGCAGGTTATACATGTCAGATTTTCTGTTTTGTTTGAGAAAGTTACATGTTTAGTATTTTCAGCTATTTTCATTAAACTGTGAAAATTCAGATGCCCCATTCTTTGGTGCCACAGGTAAGCATCTTGTTCTTCAACATTAGTCATGTGAGCATGCCCTCCAGGCGTGTTCAGCCTGTACATGTTGTTAACAATACTTGCAGTTGCTACTTTTTGATATTTGCTTCCTGTTCAAGACGACACAGCCGGAGTTATCAAATTTTACTTGGCCACCATTTTGAATAATTTGACTCACTGATAGGAGGTTTGTTGCTAGTCCAAGGACATGTAGAACAATTGTAAATAGAATTTATTTTCTTGTCCTTTGTCATCATAAACATCTAAACTCACTTCTCCCGAGATTTGCACAGATAACACTTTATTGTCTGCAACTCTAATATCCTTTATTATAGGAGTTGATTCCTTTTGAAAGAGATTCTTGTTCTTGGTCATATGAGCTGAGGCGCCAGCATGGTATGAGGTAGGTTTCTGTACCTTGTTTTTGGGTTTTGATTTACATTCAGGGCTCTTGTGGCCATATTTGTTACAGGAATAACATCTCGGACCCTTGGTTTGTTTCTCGTCATTGTTATGAAACCTTTTGTTTACTGCGAAGGCTGTTGTTTTATTTTCACAACTTCTCACGTGTTGCAATAATTTTTCTTTAACATAATCTGCAGTTATCTTCGTGCCAGAGCTTTCAATTGATATAATCATTGGCTGATATGAGTCGGGTAGACCGGAGATCAGCAAAGTTCCGAGCCACTCATCGTCCATTTTGAAGCCAATATTGCGGAGCTTGTGAGCTGTCGACATTATTTTGCTCACATTTTCTTCAATACTTCTACATGCACTGAGCGAGGTATTGCATAAATCACGCAGAAGACCAACCCGGCGTGTCAGCTCGTAATCATCAACGGCCGCTGACTATTTATCCCAAACTCCTTTTGCCGTACTTCCTTCTTCTATGTGTACATAATTAATAGGATCGAGAAGAAGAATAATTTTGGTTTTTAGCTTTTAAGTCTTTTTTTCGTATCAATCACTGCAGATGGGTCGGCTGTTTTAATATATTAATGTTTTAATACAATCCCACAATTCTTCGTGCTGTAGGAAGGTCTTCACTGCGAACTGCCAAGTTGCATAGTTTTCACTGCGAACTGCCAAGTTGCATAGTTCTCACTGCGAACTGCCAAGTTGCATAGTATTCACTGCGAACTGCCAAGTTGCATAGTTTTCACGGCCTGTTAACTTTTAAATTAATGCCAATGAATTGTTCGTTGCCATTTTTATGTATAAAAACACCGAGTTTAAACACGAAAACACATTTGAATATTATTCGAGAAAGTCACGTTTTTGGGAGTTAAGGTTATATTTTCACTGCGGAGTTTATGTTTTTGTAATAGTCTTTTTCACTGCTAGTTTATTAAAAAAAAAATCACTGAATGTGTCTGGGCTATTCTGGGCCCATAACCTAACGATTTTATCCAGAAATAAGCTCTTATTTTAATAATTTATTTTTATTAACTGAAAAGAAGTACATTTGTTATACACTTGCTTTGCAATGTGACAATGAGAGAAGATACAGTATATATAACATGCATGGCATGTATATATCAAGCATGGCGGGCGAAATAACACAATATCTACACTATGTATAAAATTCTTTTAATGGTAAATTGGCGATAAGCCGCCGCATGCCGCTACGCTCTTAGTAGGCATATATTTTAAAAACTAAACTACAAATAAACTTGACTACCACAAGAACCATCAGTTTCAGTCGAAAAAGGCGGAAAAATATGCATTTAAATTTATATTCGTAAAAACTTTTATACACGTAATATTTCTTTAATTCTCCGTTTTGACGCGGACGCCATATTAAATCTTGTCTGATCTTGTCCATAGAAACCACATAGGATATTTTTTTCGAAAATAACGAACCATAAACAAAAGAAAAATCGTTCTACTTTTTCGTTTTGTACAGAGAGCAGTGCTTGTCTTGATATGTGTTCTAATACATTTTATTATAAAAACAGCTTCAAAATTCTCAATTATTAATTTTTGAATGTCGTCGGAGAACGTCTTATTTAATATACCTAACCAAACCTAAACTAATCTAATAACCTAAACTAAGAACGAAAGTAATAAAGGAACACGCACGCAAGTTTAAGCAAGATATACATCCCAGGTTTTGAATGGTTTGTAGGGCAAGCAGGGTTTGTCTTACGGGTTTGTGTAATTATTTGAATACCTAGAACGAAAAAAAAAGAAACGCACGCGTTTTAAGTAGTTTAGCGGCTACGCTAGGTTTATGTTACAAAAAAGTGCCCCTTTATAGCGCCTGCTCACGGCAAGGCAAGAAAAACATCCCAGTTTTCAAGTAGTTTAGCGGCTACGCTAGGTTTGTGTAACATGGTTTGTGATGCAAAAGAAAGTGCCCCCTTTATAGCGCCTGCTCACGTCAAGGCTAGAAAAACATCCCAGTTTTCAAGTAGTTTAGCGGCTACGCTAGGTTTGTGTAACATGGTTTGTGATACAAGTGAAAGTGCCCCCTTTATAGCGCCTGCTCACGTCAAGGCAAGAAAAACATCCCAGTTTTCAAGTAGTTTGGCGGCTACGCTAGGTTTGTGTAACATGGTTTGTGATACAAGAGAAAGTGCCCCCTTTATAGCACCTGCTCACGTCAAGGCAAGAAAAACATCCCAGTTTTCAAGTAGTTTGGCGGCTACGCTAGGTTTGTGTAACATGGTTTGTGATACAAGAGAAATTGCCCCCTTTATAGCGCCTGCTCACGTCAAGGCAAGAAAAACATCCCAGTTTTCAAGTAGTTTGGCGGCTACGCTAGGTTTGTGTAACATGGTTTGTGATACAAGAGAAAGGGCCCCCTTTACAGCGCCTGCTCACGTCAAGGCAAGAAAAACATCCCAGTTTTCAAGTAGTTTGGCGGCTACGCTAGGTTTGTGCAACATGGTTTGTGATACAAAAGTGAGTGTATTATTTAAAAAATAATAATTACTAGAAAAAAAGCATGTTTTTTTACGTCATTTTATTTTCAAAACTTCGGTACTTAAATTAGTGTTTATCTAATACGCCCAGATTTCGTGATATCTTCAAAATCTTCTAGCCGGTCGTTATATATAAAAAAAATTATCAGGACTACCAACATACCAAAGTGACAGTGATTACAAATATGGGCAAAATTTCACAAGACGAAGCTAATGTAATTAAGGTGAATCAAAAGAGTTTATTTAAAAAAACTGTTTCCATCTATATCCAATAATTATTACTTAACCTAACCTAACACAACCTAATTAATAGTACATTGATTTTAATTCGTCCTAAATATACTTAATTATTTATTTATTCAGAAAATTAAAATTTGTATGGTGCAACCCAATCTTTAGTTAGTACCTTCCTCGAGTGATTTCTTGCCATAGAGTAATCTTTTTTTAAATATTTATCGATTGGTACCCTGGAAATTGTTCAGCATTGTTCTATGCAAAATAATATAATACGAAATGTCAGCCGTAACGAGGAATTACGTACAGTTTTTTTTTAATGAAATGTAAATTTAAATGCATATTTTTCCATCGGTCTCGACTGAAACCGATGTTTTTTGTAGTAACTAAGTTTAAAAGTAGTGTACTTTTCAAAATCTGTGCCTATTAAAAAAGCGGCGGCTTATTGCAAAGTTACCCTTTTAATAAATAAATAAATAAATATCCTACTTAACATAACAAGGTCAAGTGTTTTAATATAGTGTCCTCCTCGTGCAAAGTCGTATCTCCTCCAAGCATAAACTTTCTAATTAAAGTGTGTTTATCGGAAGTGACCTACCAGGTAAGTATGTTCTCTGTATCTATTTGTAAATAATAGTTCTAGGTAGAGCCTAAGAAGTCATAATAAAATGTACAGCGCACTTGAGGTGATTTCTCACAAAAACGGCGCTCTACAAATTATCAAATTATTATTATCAAGTTAGAGTAAACAGAAAAAGGGCGGGAAATTTAAATCCAACACAAATAATGTGCGTATCTGGCTTGGAGATGTAGAAACAATTGCTTCAGCGATCATCGTTTTCAGGGAAATTGAGCTGTTGACTAAGCAGGAACTGTTCGGCACACTATATCATTGACAGTTCGAATTGGTTGGAATTATGTCAACAGACGCACATTATTTGAAAAGCCTTTCCATACAAAATATATGAAAAAAAATACTTTTCTTCATAATTATTTTTCCCGTGATTTTTTCCGATGTTTTAATAATTATTCTGTTAATGGGGACGGAGACAAATCCAACAAATCAAATATCGTAAAAATCGGTCCAGGCTTTCTTGAGTTAGAAATGGTGTAACTAACCCGACTTTGTTTTATTTATTAAGATTGTATATTGTATCTCGTACATATAATTTTCTTAATATTAACAGTTTTGTTTCTAAGTATAATTTTTTATGGATGTTTTGGATCCGTAGTGAAATTTTTTTTTTGATTACCTTTTTTTTTTTTTTTAGAAAAAAAGAAAATAACATTTTCACTTACTTAACTAGAATTTGCATTAAAATAACATTATATTACAGAAGATTAAATTACACTATATTATGATACAATATATTATCACACAATATTATTCACTTTCACTATATTGTTTTTAGTGAATAAAAATGAATAATTTTTTTTTAAATTTACACACACTTTTTTCGTTTTTATTATCATCTGGAAGGCAATTATATAAATTGCCCCCCTCATAACTGATGGATTGCTTACCGTAGTTAGTATGAATAGTGTTTAAATGTATGTTATCGTGTTGTCGTGTAAAATGTTTGTGTACTTGGGACGTTTTAATGAATTCTGTGTTTGAATGTTATGAATAGGACGTTTTAATGAATTCTATGTTTTATTATTTATTTTGTATATAAGGAGACATATATTGTATTCGTATAGTTTTCTTAATGTTAACAGTTTGGTTTCCAAATATAGTTTTTTTGTGGATGTTTTGGATTCGTAGTGAAATAGTTTTTTGATTAGTTTATTTTGAATTATCTGTAATTCATTAATGTATGTTTCATACGCATTTCCCCAGATTTCAACTAAGTAATTTAAATGTGAGTGTACAAGACTATAATATAAACTTTTTTTTAATTTAATCAGTAATAGATAAGATAATCGGCTAAAAACGTTAATTAAGGGTGTGATTTTATTTTTAACATCTTGTATATGGTTTTTAAAAGTTAGATGCTTGTCGATGCACAGCCCAAGATATTTTTCCTTTATCAAGATTTGCAAATCATTCTTTTCAATTTTTAAGGGTACGTGTGGAGGAATTATCTTACGGGTTGAGCTTAAAACCATGTATCCTGTTTTTGTTTATGTTCGTTGTTAGGACATTTGATTGGAGCCAACTGCAAATTTTTTCTAGGTCACTTTGTGCATTTTCTAGTAAGATGTTTAGGTCTTTACCCCAGTAGAATATTGCAGTGTCATCCGCATATAGAAAAATTTCACCATTTATGTCTAATTGCGAAATATCATAGATGTAAATTTGGAACAGTAGTGGTCCTAGTATGGATCCTTGCGGAACTCCATAGTTTATTGGAAGATGCTTGCTATTATGATTGTTAATGCTAACGAATTGCTTTCTATTGCTAAGATATGATTTGAATAGATTAAGAGCAGGACCAACTACACCAATTTTCTCAAGTTTCTTGAGAAGTATATCATGGCTTACTGTATCAAAGGCTTTTTGAAGGTCAACTAGTATAGATAAGATATAGTTTCCTCCATCAATGCCGCTCCGAAGTTTACTGACTAAGTCGTTTATTGCCGCAAGTGTGTTCGATTTTTTTCCTAAAGCCATATTGTTTTTTATAAAAGAATGATTTTTTTACCAGAAAATTGTTTAATCTTTCGTAAATTACACGTTCAAATATTTTAGATAAGATTGGTAAGATTGAGATGGGTCTGTAGTTTGAGGTATTTGTTTTAGACCCACCTTTGTGAATTGGTATCACCTTGGCAATTTTACAGCTGTCTGGAAAAGTTCCCTCTTTAAAACATTGATTAATTAATTTTGATAATATAGGTATCAATTCTGTAGAGAGACTTAGCACTGTCTTATATTTGAGTTTATCGTAACCGGCACTCGCATTTGATTTTAATGATTTTAATATTTTGCTTATTTCTAATTCTGTTGTAGGTTGAAGATACAAAGATTCTATACTATCATGTACTAAGGTTATTTCGTTGGCTGGTTTGTGTACGACTTTGTTACGTATATTGTCAGCTAAGGATGAGCCAATGTTGCAAAAAAAGTTGTTAAAGTTGTCGCATATCTCTACATTATTAGTAATTATTTCGTCAGTAATTATTAGTTTAGTACAAACATTATTCGAAGTATTAGACTGGTTCTTAAGAATATTATTCATTAACTTCCAGGTTTTTTTACTGTTATTTTCGCATTTTTTAAAGAGATCACTGTAGTGTCTTTGTTTTAAGTTTCGTTTTTCTGTAGTGACGTTATTTCTTAATTTTAGGAATTCTGTTTTCAATAAAGTGTTGTTTGGTTGTCTTTTTAATTTCAGGTGTAGTTTATTTCTTTTATTGATTAATTTTGTAAGGTCTTTGGTTATCCAGTCGGGGTCATTTATATTTTTTGTTATAATTTTAGTGGTGCTATTGGATTATGTCTGAGATTATGTGATCAATAATGGTGTTGGTGTTTTCTGTGATACGTGTTGCATGTATTTTGTTTACTTTGTTCATTATAGTGAAATTGTTTGACTTTATAGTTTCTGTATATTTACAAGTATGTATGTTTGTGGAATTAGGTATATTGATATTAAAATCCCCCAGTATTATGGACCTTTTGTGAGTTTTTAGTTGTATTTTTAACTTATCTAGAAAATCTTGAAAGTTGGTGTTCGGTTTTTTATATATCACTCCAATGTTTAAATGAAGTTTGTTTAACTGTATCCAAAGAAAGTTGTTGTCTGGATCCACTATATTGTCGATTAAGCCATATTCCAAGTTCCTTATTTTGAATGATCACATACATTAATGTACTTTTTACACGCGTTTATATCTTTTTATATTTATTTTGTAGTATACATACGCCAATTAAGGGTGTGATTTTATCTTTAACATCTTGTAGGTTGTGTTATTTAAAAGTTGCTTATTAATGCACATCCCAAGATCTTTTTTCTGTCAGAATCAGAATATGAGGAGGAATTATTTTAGCTTAAAGTCATGTATCCTGTTTTTTTAATATTCATTGTTAGGATATTTTATTGGAGCCAACTGTGAATTTTATCTAGGTCACTTTGTGCATTTTCTTGTAAGATGTCTAGATCAGTAGGATTTATCAGTCCAGTAGGAGTTCTACCGAGCCGAACTTTCAGATTTGAAAATATCTGCAGTCGGCCGATCATTTGTGGAAAAGTGTGTGGAAGGGTTTAGTTTTTCCTGTGGGGAAGATTAAACCCTTACATAGTGTCATAAACGAAAATTGGTTAATTTTCAGAGTGCCGTTTTGTGAGAAATAACCTCAAGGGCGCTTAACAATTTATTACGAATTCTCATTGTTCCCTAGGACAACTGCAGATCGAATATGTGACAGCTCACAATGACTAAGTGTCCTTAATATATTCGATATCAACTGTTGTTTGTACGTTTGCGATCTGTAGTAGAACGATGAGAAGTTACCCACAATTATCCTACCGATCCTTATCGATTGAGTATGCTAGGCCCTAGCGCACTCGCTCTATAACGATCGATAGGATAACTATCGGTAACTTTTCATCGTGTCCTAGCATGACTACAGATGGCCAACGAATAAGTGACAGTTCACAATGACTAAGTGTCCTTAATATATTCGACATCAACTGTTTGTATGTTAGCGATCTGCAGTTCTGTTGTCTTAGGGAACGATGATAAGTTACCGAAAGTTATCCGATCAATCGTCATCGATCGAGTGTGCTAGAGGCCCTGCCCCCCTTCTGGTAGAGATAGTCGATTTTCCTGTCTCAGTTACATGGCACCGGTTCCTTAGCTGTCAATGTCATCGTATGTTTTTTTTTCAAGGAACTGGCTATTTATGGTATATCTATATACGATTTAAATTATTATAAAAATTGTGAAAAAACCAAAATTTTTGAGGAAACGCTTCAATTTTTCATAGAATTATCCTAGTCACCCTCCCATGAACTTTTTCTTTTGAAGAACCGATTCCAAAAGTAAATGGAACTTCTACTTCGGTCACCGAAAACTGGAACCGCAGTGACAACCTATTTCAGACACCAACCATCTCTGGTTTCGGGACCTCAAGTTACGTCCTTATGGTTATGTCATATTGGTTATGTCATAAGCCCGATGAATTTTTTTTTTTTTAAAGTGCTTGTTTGAGCGAACCTTGAAAAATACATTTTCCACCAACCTTTGTTTAGTAATCAAGGAATTTTGACAGTTGAAAAACAGCATTTCAACTCTTCAAAGTGAGTGGCTACGACCTTGTGGCAAGACCGCATTGATGGGAAGGGTGGTTTAGCACTTATAATCAAAAACTCTCTCCCTTTCTCACCCATTTCAACTCTTCAAAGAAAGTGGCTACGACCTAGTGGGAATACCGCATTTATGGATTTATGGGAAGGGTGGTTCAGCCCTTTTTAGAAAAAACTCTCTCACTTTCTGAACTATTTCAACTCTTCAAAGTGAGTGGCTACGACCTAGTGGGAAGACCGCATGGATGGGAAGGATGATTCAGCTATTTTTATCAAAAACACTCTCCCTTTCTCAACTATTTCAACACTTCAAAGTGAGTGGCTACGACCTAGTGGGAATACCGCATTTATGGGAAGGGTGGTTCAGCCCTTTTTATCAAAAACTCTCTCACTTTCTGAACTATTTCAACTCTTCAAAGTGAGTGGCTACGACCTAGTGGGAAGACCGCATTTATGGGAAGGGTGGTTCAGCCCTTTTTATCAAAAACTCTCTCACTTTCTGAACTATTTCAACTCTTCAAAGTGAGTGGCTACGACCTAGTAGATAGGTACTTAGGTAGATAGGTCAGGTAGATAGGTACTTATGTAGATAGGTAGATACTTAGGTGGTATTTAGGCAGGTTCTAAGGTAGATACTTTGGTAGGTACTTATGTAGATTGGTACTTATTTAGACACGTAATTATGTAGGTACTTATGTAGGTAATTAGGTAGGTACTTAGGTAGGTACTTAGGTCGGTACTTATGCAGATAGGTACTTAAGTAGATACTCTTGTAGATAGGTACTTATGTAGGTACTTGTGTAGGTACTTAGGTGGTACTTAGGAAGGTTCTAAAGTAGGTACTTAAGACAATCATTAGACTTTTGTGATTATCTGAATTTTTCTAGCAATCAGTTCCAGTTGTGAAAATGACACTTAAATTCAAAGCAAATCCGAGTTGTAGAGTTCATTGAACCAGAGTTACAGACAGACATTATTAGACTTTAGTAATTTTCTGAATTTTTCAAAAAATCAGTTCCAATTGTGAAGATGAGGCCTAAATTCAAAGCAAATACGAGGTGTAGAAATTAAATTGAGTTACAGACAGACAGTGAGTAGACTTTATCGATCAGTTCCTTGAAAATGAATTAAATTCAAAGCAAATACGATTTGTAGAAATTAACAAAATAACCAGATACCTGCCTACTTCCTCGGGACTGTGGGGAGCGGGGTGAGGCTGGTTCTGCCGGAACGACAAAGCGACATGGTGTGAACAGCTCCATACAAACCATTAGCCCAGTCAATGGAGGTTTTATGTCGAGCGACAAGGCGACATGGTGTGAACAGCTCCATACAAACCTTTAGCCCAGTCAATGGAGGTTTTATGTCGAGCGACAAGGCGACATGGTGTGAACAGCTCCATACAAACATATAGCCCAGTCAATGGAGGTTTTATGTCGAGCGACAAGGCGTCATGGTGTGAACAGCTCCATACAAACCTATAGCCCAGTCAATGGAGGTTTTATGTCGAGCGACAAGGCGACATGGTGTGAACAGCTCCATACAAACCTATAGCCCAGTCAATGGAGGTTTTATGTCGCAACTAATTCTCCGGAAGCTGAATTTTTCACAGATGATAAAAAACCTTTAGATATGTTTAAAGACAAAAATCCTCGGTTATCCCCCTTGTGCTTTCCTCCCCACCCCCCCTTGAGTATATTTTGCAAAGCCTTTTGGAAAACGTTCATATCTCCTTAACCACTGTATGAAATTAGACCATGTTTTTTTTTATTTTAGTGGCTAATTAGTTATTCTAAAAAATAGTTTCTTTTCAATTTTGCGACAAAAGTCATACATTCTTTACAATTTATTAATAAAGTAAGAATATCAGCTTTTAAAATAGTATTTCTGAAAATATTTGCAGATAACTTTTTTCTGATCATCTTAAATTAACAATAGTTCCGACAAAACTTGTATACAATATTTCTAGCTTTAAAATAATCTATATAATAATAGGCTTTAATTAATAATAGGGTACGTAGGCATTTAATGCAAGGCTCGAACGCGCGGCGAATATATTACGAGAAAACTTAAGGTATGTAGGTACTGATTAATTGATTTTTTTTAATGTGAATAACGCAAAATAGTCCCAATTGTTCTCTTTTGGAGCCAATGAGTAGGACGAAACCGGTCCTGGTGAAAATAAATAAGTGGAACAAAGTGAATTTTTTTTTAAATTTCATATCTAATGTATTATAAATCATAACTACTAAAATATGAACACCTTCTTCGCAAATAATAATATCCACCATCTACCATAGTCATTTTCATTAATATTTGCGAAGGGAGAACCATTTTATTTCAACTTCATTCTGAAATCCGCGTGATCACACAGTAGGTACCTAGGTATCTCTAGTGTACGAGTAGAATATCGATTTTCTGAGGTTAATGTAATTGACCAGGGGTGCTAGCATGGTCGATCGATAAGGATAGGTAGGATAATTGTCGGTAACTTCCCATCGTTCCCTAGGACAACTGCAGATCGCAAACGTACAAACAACAGTTGATATCGAATATACTAAGGACACTTAGTCATTGTGAACTGTCACCTATTCGTTAGCGATCAGTTGTCCTAGGGAACGATGAGAAGTTACCGACAATCGGTCGGTAACTTCATATCGATCGACAATTCTAGGGGTGCAGGAGTGCTAGCATGGTCGATCGATAAGGATCGGTAGGATAATTGTCGGTAACTTCTCATCGTTCCCTAGGACAACTGCAGATCGCTAACGAATAGGTGACAGTTTACAATGAATAAGTGTCCTTAATATATTCGATATCAACTGCTATTTGTACGTTTGCGCTCTGTAGTTATCCTAGGGAACGATGAGAAGTTACCGTCAAATATCCTGATACTTATCGATCGACCCTGCTAGCATCCCAGAAGTAGCTAACATGGTGTGGCGAAATTAATTAATATGGGTATAAACCCATATATAAATAATCTTTCTTATTAGGAAAAAAATATTTCTCAATGTTCCTAGCATAAAGCACATCCGGAAAGAGACATAGGTACCTACCTTCTACCTACCTGTTAATCTCATTATATAATATGATTGTTTCTTTGTTCGTCCCTTATGCGTTTTTACACCATTCATTCGTTTGCAATTAAATTTCGGTGATTTGTTGTGCACACCCCTGATATATATGATAGAGAACTCTGACGTTATGAAATTTGTATACATTTTCAAGTCAAAATGTCTACCCCAACCATTCTCTCCAGATGCCACGTTAAGAAAAAAAATATTGAAAAAATTTAAACTGGTCAAAAAATTGTGCCACGTAATGGTGTATTTCATTTTTTAAAAATTGATTATGGTAGTAAATTTATGGGTTAACACTTTATTCTACTGTTCATTTATCAGACCAGACTGTATAATATAATTCAAATAATAATTTTTTCATGGTTATATTATTTATATATTTTTGAAGTAAGACTTCTCTAGGGGCATTACAACGGGCAACTCAAATCTTTTTTGGACGGAAGTAACGTTAAGGGAAATGACGTGCGATTTATATTACATCATATTAGCGTCGTAGGTATGGCAACAGTGAGTGAGAAGCAACGAATAACTAAACGTCAGAGCAAACTCAAACGTCAGACGTCACCCGTTTATTTTTGTTTACTAATTTATAAGATAAGTTCAACAGATTTTTCTAATGTTTTGTTGATTATTATATGATTAAACTAAAGATTTTAGACCAGTCTGATGATGGCTTTGACAAGCTGAAACCGGTGACGGTCAATAAATTAAAGTGGAAAAAGTTTTGAATTTGTTTTATTTTACTATTATTATGGAATTCCACCACAATTTTATCAGTTTCAAAAATAGATACCCATATAAATTTTTTTAGTTAAACCTTTTGATTTGTATTATTTTTTTACGATGAATATTATTAACCCTTTTTTCTCTCTGATTCTTGTGAATTCTAGGTATTGAAGTAAAAAGTTGCAGTAGTGTGATAATAAAAATAGTGTTGTTTAGAATTCAAATGGCTGAATCGTATGAAAATTTTAGCCCTTCGTCTATAAATAATAATAATAATAATAACAACCTAATCATGTAAGTTTTTTTTGGGTTTTTAGTTTTTAGTCAAGGAAGTTTTACTTCAACCGCGCGTAAAGGTGTGACGCACTCAATATTTTATTTTTGCATCCGGTAAGGAATGAAAAAACATTACGTCCACTATCCTCCGGGTTATATGTTCACCACCCCATTTATTGTATAACCGACACCTCTCTCATAGGTAATCCCAAGTAGTACGCTACTTTTGGTGACTTAGCAGAGGTTTCCAGACGTAAAGCAGTGAGGTTTGTGTCGGATGTCGACATGCTTGGTGTCGGATGTGTCTTCCCGCTTCCCAGGCCGGATCGGGAGAGACGAGAGATGGTTGAGGAAGACCTTTTGACTTCTCCAGCAGGACTCTCTCTGAACATCGCCTTGCACCGCAGTCTGAGGGATGGTTTCATAAGTCCGTCACTCCTGGACACACTGAACCCCAGATTCCTACTCAACCTGCAGTTCCATGACAACGCAAGAAAGTGGCATTTCAACATTAACATATCGCAACCTGTGTATTTAACCACTCGAGCGATCATGCGAAATAAATAAATTTTGAATTTTTCCACCCACATTAAAAAATCATTACTCCACATTTGTGTATGTGAACCATATAAACAAGGTATAGTGCTGTACTGCCAATGAATTCACCTATATTTAAAAAATCATCCTAAACTTGTAGGATTTATAAAAAAATATATATAAAAAAATCATAAACTTTCCAAAAGGACATATTTTCTGGGTTTTCTAGTTAAAAATTTAATTTTGCGACCACATTAAATATTTTCTATAAAGTTTCTTGGAAATAGTCTAATTAATAAATCCTTATAGAGATCTATACTAAAACTGTGAAATTTGTCAAAAACAGAAATGATTGTGAAAAATTTTCGTAAGAAATTTTATTTTAATAAAATATGATTTTTAATGCACTTACCAAAAAAGCTGCATTATACTACATATATACATACATTGTCTTTATTTTACAATAAGAATTAACTCGATTAATGCTTTATTTATTGAAAAATGTCAATTCGCAAAGCCATCAAAGCGATCGCCATCCCGAACTATCAATTGCGACGTAAAAAACTAAAAATAAGATATTCTTACTTTATTTTAAATATTTCGACATGTAAACAGGTTAAAAATATTGATAATTCGATCATTATTACACCGGTATACAAATATATTAGAAAAAGCGACAAAAACACGTAAATTCGACATTTTAAAATAACAAAATTTTGACAGTTAGCGGTTTGAAAAAACATTTGCTATCAACTGAATTAGTGAGTACTACATCAAAAGTGAAGGAAAAAAACAGTGACATCTTTTGATCAATAATTGAAGTAGACTTTCAGTTCTCAAACAACGTTTTCTGCAGGACGCGGGAACATTTGAAAAAATTTAAAAAATGTTTTACGAATGGTAGGAAAATGTGTTCCATTTTTGGACCGAAATCAATCGTAGAAAAATTAAAGTGGTCCAAATTTGGACCGAGATCTCTCCAGTGGTTAACCAATTATTTTTATTTTTTGATAAATTTTAAAGACTTTTCAAAAAAAGAGGTGATGAAGGTGCCAGTTGTTGAGTTGTCCGATAACCTCACCCCTCATACCTTTTTCCTTCACAGAACTTTCTCTCCTTCTTTTCCTAAAAATACCCTGCATATAGCATCCCCAAGATGACATAAATTATTTTTCTCTCTACGGAGCAAACGTAAAAAAAATAAAAAAATATTTAAGACATTTTTTTTGTTGTTTCTTTATTATTGCTTTATAATTATGTAATTTGTGGATTTTAGGACCACCATGCTAGGCAAGTGCTTATGTTATAGTGGTCGGTTTATTAAAGGTTTTGAATCCGAGTGTCAACCCTTGAAAATCTTACATCTGAGTGGACATATTGTAGGTAGGTTATTATTATCTATATATTATTTAGTATTTGTCAGATTGATCGTTTGTGCATAACGATACACCATGTGCCATGGCCATGGGGTGGGGTATGGGGTGAAATGGGAGAATGAACGGTTGTGTACAAGTCTAGTAGTGCAGTGCACACTGACACTTGCTGGGTGGCGCAGTTTGAGCGTGATATTCCATGAGGGCGGGTCAATCGCTGGCCTGCTCGTCTAGTACCTACCCACATACTTCGTGAGTTCATTAAATACTTACTATCTGTTCATGTTCATGCTTTCCTAAACAAATCATCAAGATCAATAATATGTCTCTTTGAAAGAATCTCTTTGAATGTTTACTTGTTCAAGTAAAACTTCTTTAGTCGCTATATAACGAGTACCTAGTAATTAAGTAAGATATATTTCGGACGGAAATAACGTTTTCAAACCGAAATGACCTTCGGATATCGGTACAATTACTGCCATCTGTGTATGTGTTTATATTTAAATGGTTCTCGCCTTCGCTAGAATAGTAATATCTGCCACAACAGTTAGGTTAGGTTAGAGTTAGGGAAAGAGGATGCACCACCTCACAAATCTGTATTGCCAGACACTCCTCTCTTCATGCACATTCATATACATAACATACATGATTATTCTGTTATTTCAGGTATTCGAACAATACCATTCACCACATATAATATTCTCATGACATCCATTCATCTGCTCAGCCATTTATTTGTTAAAAACGTGTTCTTCTTAATTCCAAAACATGTTTTTTCACCTAATAGTAAAAACCAATATATTAACAGAATCTTGCATTACTACCCGGTTTCACCCAAGTCAACACGTTTACCTCATTTCTTTTTCTAATAGAAATTATGCGTTAAATGTTGTGAATGCTGTACAGGTATTTCCTAGAAGTGTAATCTATACCGATTTGTAAGAAAACGGTTGTCGCTAATTTACGTAATAATAATAATAAAAGGACCTAGCTCTCCCATTCAAAATTTAGGCTTTTTAGATTTGTCAGAGAATTTACATATAAAAATAATGGTAAACTTATGTTAAATATGTCGATATTTGAAGTAAATTTATTTCCAAGTATCTGAAAGCGAGGAATAGGTGGCGTGGTGATGGCATCCATCGATCGCCATGTGGCGGCGTGCACTCGTCCCTCCAGGAACATTTCCGTAGCGCTGCTATCTCGATAGAGGAACAGTTGGCGATAAGCATTATTGTGAGGAACTTTTAGCTTATGCCTTTAGGGATGCAATATAATCAACCCATAGTTCTGACCTATACAACAAGTTGCAGAATGCGTTAATAGTATCTATTATTTAGACAAAGATTGGTCTACGCCTAATACCCAGATAAGCCAATAAAGCTCAAGAAATATTACGATAAGTATTTGAAAATGCTTCAAATTTCACACTAGGAAAGAAATAATTGAGCAAACGTTCAGGCACACTGATACCCCCATATCACAAATCTAACAAGTGATTATCTCCTTGGGATACATGTAGGTATATTGTGTGTCTTAAGCAGAACTTTCACCCCCTTCGTAGGACCTACCCACATAAATTGGAGTAAATTATCTAAATTATTGTACGAAACAATACTAATTGTACAGGGCTAGCAGATAGTGACCAGCTGCTAACCCTGTACAAATCTCAAGTACGCTCAACAATTCTACTTATACTGTACAAAGAAGGGCGGTCCGTTTGATTGACAATGTTTACAGACCGATCGCTATATCTAACGCATAAACGCAATGTAGACATGCTAGATCTGTTCTTCGGGTATTTTAATGGAGCCTACTATAAGGTGCTGGCATTGACCCCAGGTGCACTGGTACACGGGCGTGAAATTCGACGGACACGGTTGGAGTTTGCCCTAAATCGAACCGGTCGTTTCTTGTTTCTTCGACTAGTTGTTGTGTAAGTCTGTGAATCTATCGGCATCTGTATAAATCCCTTCCTGCAGCCCCTTAACCCGTCTCACAACCCTGCCCAACCGGGTTGCGAAATAGTTTCCATGTCTTTTTCACTGTACAGTCAGGGCGCTCTTGTGAGGTCTCTCACAAGGAAAAAAAATGAGTGCGTCTCAGTTTAACGCGCGGTTGAAGTAAAAATTCTTTGACTTGTGGCAGGTATTACTATTCTAGCGAAAGGGAGAATCCTTTAAAAACAAAAACAAACACAGATGGCAGTAATTGTACCGATATCCGAATACCATATAAAACGTTTGAAACGTTATTTCCATACGAAAAAATACCCGAATCACTCGTCTTATTGCGCCTAAAGGAGTTTTACTTCAAAAAAGTCTCTAAAAGTATTCTATTTTATTATAAAGCAACATAAATAAAGAAATCGTTTTTCCAGCGTGTCCTTTCCCATTCGTCCCTGTTCCCCTTCCACCTCCTCTTCCCCTCCCGCAACTCCTTACCCTCCTGTGTTCCCTTTCACCTTCCCCACGTTCCCCCTCACCTCTCCCGCGGTCACCCTTCTCGCGAGACCCCCTTACGCATTACCCCCCTCCCTTGTCCCCCTTCCCGCGAACCACCCTTACTTAATTCCCCTCCGTCCACCCAGGATTCCCTCCTTCTCCCGCCTTTTTTACCTGCCGCTAAACTCAATAAAACACACCCATTTTTGTAGCAACTCACTTGTGACCTATTGACATTTTTTTTTGCAAATTTGCATCAATGTAGAAATATTGCTACATGGAAACCTTCTTGGGCATGTTAACATCAACTCACCAAATTTTCATCGCAATCGGATGAACAGTATAGAAAATAATTTCATAACGCCAGAGCTCACTATCCTATAACCATAGCGGGAATTAAACAAATCTTTTGCGCACACCAAATCTCTTAATTTGCGTACACCAAATCGCTAAAGTTACATCCCAATCGGATGAACGGTATGGCACAAACAAACAAATAAAGCAACAAACAAACAAACAAAGAGACATTAATTTTTATGTATAAGATTTGTTCAGTAAATCGGCCTCAAAAGAAAGTCACGACAGGGCTGAGGATGACTACATATGTCCTGCATTATAGAGCGCCCTTGATACAGCCACTACTCGCCATTTATTTGTTTCTGAGACATGTCATTATTTTATGCCCTTTTATAATATTATTTATTGATAAGTTAGTATTGATAATTCGGCCTTACTTCACTTCATCATAGCACTCATACATATACGTAACATACCTTCATACAGCGTGCCCCGTTTTGGACTTTTAAACAACAACAAAAATCAATTAGGGTGATGCTTTACTAAGTAGGCAATGCAAAATCGAGTATTTTTTGTTTGAAAATTAGATTGTTTAGAAATATTTTAATTTTTAAGTTTTTAAAGCTTTTTTAAAGTTTTCTTTATATATTGAATTTTTTGTTACATTAATTGAGGATTTTTCGACCACCATGCTAGGAACATGCCCGTGTTATGGTGGTCGATTTTCTATACAATACATTAACATAATATGCAAAATAAAGAAAGAGAGTCAATGTAAAAAATATATTTTTATTTATTTATTTTATTTTTATTTATTATTTATTTACACCCTAATGGGCTTTTACATAATGATTACAGTAATTAAGTATAACAGGATATACAGTATAAATAAAACAGTAATTAAGTATAACTAGTAATTATTTACTTTACTCGTGAGGCAAGAAGCATTATAGCAGAGAATAAAAAAAAATAAAAAATAAAAACAGTTACAATTTAGCAAAATATTTATAAATATAGAGAGTTAAATAAAATAAAATGAGACCTAAAATAAACAAGGTGTAATAAATAAGGGTCATTCCGCCGTTTCGTTCAAATTTGCCCATTATAGAAATGGGTTCCTGTACCTATCAGATGTAGAGCGGCGAAAAGGGCACCTTTGTACGACACTTAGATACGAAGATAATTGATGGAAGGTAATGAAGGTGTGGATGGTAATGAAAAACTGTTGGATGGTAATTTATACATTTGGATGGTACTGAAGTTTGGTAATTTGGTAATGAAATATTAATAGATGGTAGTGAACATGTTGAAGTTTCTTTAAATTTCTGTGAATAATAAAAAATGAATTAAAAATGGAATAATTAAATATATTTCAAATCACGCCAAGTATCTGACATGATGAGCGGATAGGGAAAAAGGAAGAAAATCTATTTACTATGAAAAACTAAATGCTTTATTCAGACATTTGAGCATTGGAGACAAGAAACACAATATTTGTATGAATTGTTAAAAAATAATGAACAAAATATCAAAATACAAATGAAGAAAATGCAGCTGGAACATCACAGGCACCAAACCCAACACAACAAAAATTTCCCTGCTTATACTACCTACCCCGAAATATTAAGTAGTAGTCAAATTCTTTATATTTCAGTTTTATGAGTAGGTAAAATTGGATATAAGAAATGCAAAATTTTCACATGCCTAAGCAAATATTGTCATAATTGAAAAATAGAAATATTTAAATATTAAAAAAAGAAAAGATCAGAACTCAATTGGAATGCAGTTAAAAATAACATCAGACATTATATGAGACATACTAAACAAACACAACACAACGTACTAGATACAGGTCTTACGTCTAAATAGGAACATAATATTTGATGAGATCACGAGTCCATCACTTGTGAAAGTTTTTGCTCGAAAACTATTTTTAATTAAAGTTCCGCAAATTTTTTAAAGTGAATTTTCCATTCTTACCTGGATCTTGCAAGTGCTGAAGAATTTGTGAATCCAGAATGAAATCGTTGTCGCTAATTTGTTGGCCAGACAATTTTGGAATTTCCTTGAGCTTTTTTCAAAAAAATTACTTTGTACTCTGGTGTGCACTCATGTTTTCCAATAATTTTCTTAATGAAAAAATGTGTTGTGTTATTTATTTTATACTTGCTGATACCCGGCATGCGTTGCGATGCCACTTAAATAAAGAAATTGTTTCGCCCTGCGTGTCCTTTCCCATTCGTACCCGCTCCCCTTCGCCACCTCTTCACCGCCCTCATCCCCTTTCCGTCCCGTATTCCCGTTTCACCTTCCCCGCGTTCCCCCTCCCCTCTCCCGCTGTCACCCATCTCGCGAACCACCCCATCACGAATTCCCCTTCCACCTTCTCCGCCTTCCCCCTTCTTTTATTTTATTTAAATAGATTAACAATATTATAAGCTATCTTATTGTATCTTTTTTCGCAGGTAAATCAAAAAGTACCATCAAGCGAATTGTAAAGGAGAGCAAAACAAATGGGGGTAAATTCGAAACTCCAGAAAAAATAGGAAAGGGTCGCCTTCTTAGGCTATAGATCATTTTAACATCAGTGCTATTCGTCAAAAGGTACTTTTTTAGGGAGATAATCTAATAGAGATAATAATCTAAAGGCACTTCAGTTGCCCGGGTAACGCTTAATACTTCGGCAGTTAGCGCCTCCGCCCACTCAGGCAACTGAAAACTCTCAACTGCCAACTGTCTTTGTATGACAATGTGATGGCCCGCACACTTCACAATCGCACAAAACCCCGTTGTCAATGGTAACGCAAGCGGTGACTTGCGACTTGCTCTGCTGGTTGATAGTTGGGCGGCCATTGATAGTTGCCAGGTGTCAACTGATTGTTCTTCGTCTATGGTTAACCAAGCTTTTTGACCAATCAAGACAGATAAAACAGCCGGTTTTAGTTGGTTTTCAGTTGCCTCAGTGGGCGGAGCGCCTTAGTATGAAATAAATGTAAGCAACTTCTAAACTGCTTTTTATTTTACTACAATATTGCTGTTCTTCATTGTGTTAACACAAAATTGCAAATGTATAATGTACCAAAATGCAATTCTAGTTTTGAGATCAGTGGGTAAATTATATTGACATAAAAAACTATTTTACCGACTTAAGTTTTTTCTTTTACAAAATTGTAGGTTACACAGCTTTACATGTGTTATAATTTTAGTATTGCCATTTGAAGAACAGTGGCGTTCTCCTATGTTTTCTATTATATTTTGACAGATAATATTGTTTAATTTTATTGTTATTAAAATACGGTTCCATGACAACTCAACACAGTGGTAAATCAACACAACTTTGAAACTGTCATCTGGTGTTAGCATGGTCATCGTTCCCTAGGACAACTGCAGATCGCAAACGAATAGGTAACAGTTCACATTCCATGTTTACACTAGACTGCATATTTCATACAATGTAACTATACTATATTGGTCACCATGATACAGGCAGCCGCCTAGTATGGTGATTTAATATATCAACTTTATGTAAATGTCACAATTATGTAACATGTATTATATAAATAAATAAAATAAATAAACAATGACTAAGTGACCTTAATATATTCGATATCAACTGTCGTTTGAACGTTAGCGATCTGCAGTTGTCCTAGGGAACGATGAGAAGTTACCGACGATCGGTCGGTAACTTCATATCGATCGATCATGCTAGCAACCCTGAAGTAGTTATACATTTTTTGACATAAAGTCATTAAATGCGAAGAAAAAAAATAACCTAAACACCTAACCTAACACTTCCTTTATCTCAGGACTTATAGAAGATAATTATTTCCCTCAGAGCCTATGCCGTTTTTGAGGATGCTGTGAGGAGGGTTTTTTTCGGGAAAGAGAGGAGACGACGTTCTAGGTAGAAAAAATGTATGAAAGTCCGGCGGGAGAGTTCAAAAGGTCACCCTCAACCAGTCTCTCTCTCTCTCTCTACGTAGGAGCCGTAACCCACCTCTGAACGCGGGCACCCCTGAACGCCACAACCCCTGGTCACCAAACGTAGGGAACAACTTAGGGCGACCTGTGATAGGGATGTTTGTTATTCAATAAATGGTTCCCCTGGCAGCGTTACCCATGCCCGCCTTCCAAATTGAGTTGTTAATTATCCCAAAGTGAATTGACTTGTCACTTTGTTGAATTGTTCCGTTAAAAAACAACTTCAAAAATACCTTAAATTTGGTATATTTTGTCAGAGGCTAAAAATATTCCCATTGCAATAAAATCCAAATAATGGAATATTTGTTAACGTATCCGAAAATGAAAAACTGTTATTACTGGGGGTTATAATGGATTACCATACGGTTTTTCTAACTAAAGTAAAATTATATTGTTAACTTTTAAATTAGATACACAATGGTGAATTTTTAAATTAGATATACAATAAAGTGTGTTGTTGTTTATTTCCAACACAGTTTAGATAATATTTCTCACTATGACAGTAAAGGAGACACAACAATTTGTTTAAAAACCTACCTGAATTGTTCCCAAAAGCAAACAAATTAGCCTGAGGGGTTAAACACGAGTTTTATTGAAATGAAAAGCCCAGTGCCGACAGTCTGCAAAGCAGTCGCGAGCTATCCGCCCGCCCACACCCTCCCAGCGGCCCTGAGCTCACCGTGTCTACCTTAATACCGACAGGTGTTCCAGTCCGGAATGCCAGTCGCGCAGTCGCACTCCTACTCTAACACGTCCACAGTGGAGTTGGACCCTCAGCCCCACGGTGAGTTACCAGGTCACAGTGACCAGTGACCATTTGACACGTACGGTACGGACCGCCGCGCGCTGTCCATTGCCGCCTCAGAGAGTCAGTCAGGAAGAAGACCGTGCCCCGTGCCCCGTGCCCCGTGCCCCGTGCCCCGTGCCACCGCACGGACAACAGCCGCCACCATTGCCGCTTCCCAGGGAATTAATCTTGGCCCCATCTCCAAGTCGCACGACCGGATCGTTGAGATTCTGCCAGAAGGACAAGGTGTCACTAATTACTCGTACACCCCCCTGCCAAAACTCTTGTTTAAACTTCACTCGAATTTGACGGTGATTTAAAAAGGTTTTCAAAAGTAAAAAAAAACTATCAAAAGTTTGATTAGTTTAAAAAAACGGTTTATTTGGTTTTTCTCAGACGTTTGCCTTTTTGTGTTAAAAAATTTAATGTAAATTATTAAAATAATCATCAAAATAATGCAATTGATTAACAAAGAAATCGAATTAACTTCACACAATCACTTTATCAACTTTAGGGAAATTTCAAAGTTAATTTTCAGGTTTTGTGAAAATTCTATTCAAGTTCAGTTATGTGAAGCAACTGGCCGATAAAGATGGAAAAACATAACTTGAATAGAACCTTTACAGAACTTCAAAATTAACTTTGAAAATTGATGAATTCTTCAAAATCTGTTAAACAACCCGTCCTTAGTCTATCTAACTCAGGAACGGGGGTTATCACGTCTATATGCACTATATCTATACGCACGTAAATTCAAATCTAATTTCGAAGATTTCTGAAGATTTTGTTTTCATAATTGGCTCTGGGAAAAGAGCACGCGGTCTCAGAACTTGTAAATAATAATACAAAAATGCTGTAAATCATTATTTTTATATGTAATTTTTACAAAACTTAGAACCCTTCTTTTCAGCTCTTACATTTGCCTTTCTCTTTCCCCTATTTCGCCTGATAACATTCCCTAAGTGAAGGTGATATAATAGCAATCATCCTAAAAACATTACAGAAATCACACATTTTTGTATTTCTTGGGCATTAACTCTGTAACAATTTGTTTTTGAAGAGTTTTATTTTACATGTACATTTGTTACTTAATTTTTTTTATTTATTTACTGGTTTCGACACATCCGTGTCATTCATTAAGTAAAACTCTTCAAAAACAAAATGTAAAGAAAATCACAAATATAATTATTAAAAAAACGCCATTCCCTTTTTGATGCAACAGAAACTGATGCTTTTTTGCTCTTTAAAATGTAACAAAAATACATTCATGCTGGCTGGTCATGAAGAATTAACTGTTCATTACAAACAGAAGTGCATATCTACTTGTCAACTAGCTACTTATCGTCTCACTCGATTCCACAACTTTTTCACTGTACTGAACAAACATAATAATCTTACAATTGTTTAGCCAGATTCTGATAGCATTGTGCGTGATGCGTGTCGTGCAGACATTAGGCGAGGTGTTCATCTTTATCTTTACAATGGACTGAATAGACGATTGTTTGACATTTCTTGTCTTCCGCAGTTCCAGACATGGATGAGTCAAAGCTGTGTGGCAAGATCCTCGTGGGCTTGTCGTATGTGCTGGTGGGGCTGACGATGCCGTTCTCATTTTTTGTCTGCTTTAAAGTGAGTAAAATGGTTATTTAATACTAAACTTGTGCAATTACACCCATTGTGGCTATAATTACAATAATTCTTGTGTAATTCGTTTATCTAGTACATTTCTTTTATTGCGGCGCTTCCTGTATTATGGCGTTATATGTTTATGTGCGAACTATGAGGCAGATTTAAAAATAAGTGAAAATATTTACTTGTATATAATGTTATATCGTACAGAATACTTTCTAAATGTGTACAAAACTCTCGGATGGATATTTTAACCCTTTTTGCTATTCAAGGATTTATTTGTTTATTTACAATTTTATTCATATTTACAGTATAACAGCACGTACCAGAAAAAAATATTATAATATCATTTCTATGTCTGAGATTATTTATCTATTAAAAAAAAAAATATATATATATTGTAATCACGTTTTATGGGATGTAGGTACTTGACCTACGTTAATGTTATTATTTGGAGTAAAAAACGTAAATGAAATTTTGATATCCGGTAACTTTTGTCGACGTTTTTATTTATAAAATCTAATAAATAAAAATCTTCCACGTATAATAATAATAATAATAATGTTTGGATGATTTTTATAGCGCCATTTTCGTGAGAAAATCACCTCAAGGGCGCTTTATATCATCACTGGTGACTCGGCAGAGTAACCAAACAAACACTCACCCCGACGCTAAAAGTCTAATACCTACAATTTGTTTTATGTTTTAAGTAAAACAAAATGTCACCGGAATACTTATAATCTTAAAAATGAACTTTCCCAATATAAGTGTTCATTTAGTGGTACTGTTCTACTGATGTATACTTGTATGGAGTAAGATGCACTTAGTATTTTTTTATGGTGAAGCGCTTACATGATATTTTTTGTGTCAATGTAAAATTTCACCCCATTTGCTGTAATAAATTTGACCAGCTAATAAAAAATTGTTGACAAAATATATCATATTGCGGTATTCATGACGATGTGCTACCTGTGACAGCGAATTTCTATTTACTTTAATTAAACCACTGAGAAAATATTTTTAAATGGAATTATTGTCGCCCTAAATCGGTCCCTAAATGTATATCCCTCCCAACGCCCAGTTTACACCTGCCTTGAAAGTAAATTGAGAAGTGTACAAAAAATCCCGATTTCTAAGAGAACATTTTTAAACTTTTGATAAACATGGATTGAGCTTTAAATAATATCTATTTATTGATGTAATTATAAAGCGCTGACCAAAAGCCAATATATCGTGTCTCCATAAAGATTGTTTGATGGGGTGAGGCTTGTCTAGGTCTTGGCGGCGATTGCTTTTGGCCACCTACTGCGTGGCAGGCCGGATCGGAGACTGACCGGTTGAGGGAGAGCTTTTAACCTCTTCAGCCGGACCCATCGCCTTGCACCACAGTTGGAGGGGAGGATTTAAACATTCGTCACTCCTGACCACATTGTTCACCATATTCCTAGCCACCCTTCATTCTTTTTCCATCCCATCTTCATTCCTCTCCTTCCTTTCCCTAAAAAACCCTCAACATATCATCCCCAAAGAAGACACATTCCCTGGGGGATATTTTTTCCTCACGGCCTCCTGTGTGGAAATAATGTTAAAAAATATTTGGTGAAAAATATATTTTATTACAAAAATGTATTTTTGGAATGATGGGAAATCGAGTTCATTTATTTTCAGACATACAAATTTATCCTGGATTCTTCTCAGTAGAGTTATGTTCAAAACTTATTTTCAGCTTTTAAAAGAAAGAAAATGTGTTTTTTTTTCATTGAAAATCCACCAAGACACATTGAAAGTCTTATAAAATATTTAACGAACATTTTTTTATCGATCATATAATTGCAGCGAGCGACCGTCTTTGCAGAATGGATTGAATAAAGAATTCTATCGATTGTAAGAATGCTAAATGGGAATATGTACGTATGGTATTATGTGAAGGGGGAGGTATTATAAGTTATTTGACCTGAAGACTGGTGCATTATTAACGAGGGATCTTTCCAGGTGGTCCAAGAGTACGAGCGAGCAGTCATTTTTCGCCTCGGGAGACTTTTGTCAGGCGGAGCAAAGGGACCAGGTATGTATTTATTATTTAGACAAATAATTCAAACTTAATTCAAAACTAAACGACTTAACCCTGGACAGATAATATTTGGTCAGAAGACCGCTCTGCATTAAAATCCAAATAAATTCAATATTTCTGAACGTAGGTATCCGAAAACTAAAAACTGTTTTAGAAAAGTTATAAGATACGCTTTCAAATTAAAAATTTTTTTAACATAAAAATTATGTGAAGGGGGAAAAACAAAAAATAATTTGAAATGGCTCAAATTATGCTTATTCCCACCAAAAATAGTGATAAATAAAAAAAATTTAATAACATATTTTATTAGACGAATGTATATTATAAACGTTATTGTCACCTCGCTTTTTCGACGTTCATGTAAAAATCTCTAATATAAAAATTAATGTTTGTTTGTTTGTTTGTTCGTACCTTATGCGTGGCTATACCGTTCATCCGATTTCGATGAAACTTTGGGAATATGATGTGCGCATACCCAGGATGGTTATAGGGTAGTGAGCTATGGCGTTATGAAATTATTTCCTATACTATTCATGCGATTGCGATAAAAATTTCATCCGATTGCTATTAAATTTTTTTGAATTGTTGTGAACATGCCCGTGAATACTTCTATATCTATCTACATATACTGGTGAGCTATGGCATTATGAAATTTGCATTAAAAAAATAAATAGGTCACGCGAGGTGTTGGAAAAGTTGGTTGGAATCAGCTAGTAATTAATAAAAACTCCAAAATTTTCATAAACTTTTTTCAAATTTCATTCCGAAACTTTGGTTTCATAAAGGTGTACATTTTACTTCTTTTGTGATTGACTTTAATATTTCGGATATAAAGCGGTATTAGATTTGGATGTAAGCGTGATGTTTTCTCCTTCTAACACCGTTTAGTACATGTTTCTCACTATGATGGTACGAAAATATTAATTCCTTTTCGTCATTAAAGTAAAGGAAATCTCGAAAGTATAAGATATATGTATACGGCCATTGTTCCCTACTTTTCGGTCAATCTATCATAAATTGATAAAATTGGGTTTTGTAGAGCATATTTGAGGAGTGTTAAGCCAAACTTTGGGGTCATCAGTTGATCAGTAGGATTGTAAAATTCGTGTTAAACCAACTATATCCAGTGACCATGGAATCATGTATCGGCTAGTATAATATACAGCACAAGAGTCCCAACTCCTCTCAACAACCACACTTGGGTTTTTGATTCAAGTACGTTTGATTCTGACAGGCCATCCTTTCCGATAAATGCATTAAAAGTTCATCGTCCATATTATTATTATTTCTAGTTGACGAGCTTTTGGCGATCTGTAATGACCATTTCCAAATAATATTCCATGCCCAATTCTTACTGGATCTTTTCGAAAAACCACTAACAGCCTACATTAATTGTGTCATAAAGCTATGCGAATGCAAGCCATAGATTATTACGATTATATATAGACCTACAAAATGTATTGAATTGAACACTCTGTCTAATGCTTGTAATGTCATGTTGTTGCCAAACAAGTAGTACCAAGGTAAAATGTATTGAATTGAACACTCTGTCTAATGCTTGTAATGTCATGTTGTTGCCAAACAAGTAGTACCAAGGTAAAATGTATTGAATTGAACACTCTGTCTAATGCTTGTAATGTCATGTTGTTGCCAAACAAGTAGTACCAAGGTAAAATGTATTGAATTGAACACTCTGTCTAATGCTTGTAATGTCATGTTGTTGCCAAACAAGTAGTACCAAGGTAAAATGTATTGAATTGAACACTCTGTCTAATGCTTGTAATGTCATGTTGTTGCCAAACAAGTAGTACCAAGGTAAAATGGTTATATCGTAAGTTATACGACTTGTTTTATTTTTTTTTTAAATATTATTTTACTGAATTTAGGTCTCGATTATTTTTATTAATAACGTAACTTAAACCATTGATTTTTGTTCGAGTAGATAACTATTTAAAAATAAATCAAGTATTGAAGTACAAACAAGATAAGAAATCAAAAGTTTGTAAGCATCTGGTATGTAGTAACTATGTAATTATCACTTTTAGACCTGAATTTAAACTGGCAGTGGTAGAAAATATTCGATACTTAATAAAAGATATAAGCAGAGCCATTTGAAAAATGTTGATGTTTTTTTTCAATAGTTTAGTTTTATTTGAAAGAACATTAAGTCTTTTCATTTTTCTTTTTCGTTTCACGGAGAAAATGTTATTCTAACATTTTATTCGTAAAAACGGTTAAAAACGGAACTGAAGTTCTTACGAACAAATTAACAGTGTTTCAATGTTTATTGGCTGGAAAATATAAGGATAATTTGTTGGTATACGTACGAAATTAACTCTTCATTCTTTCGTAAGAACTTTAATACCGTTTTTACGAATAAAATGATCGTATATTAGATAATATTTTTCTCCGTGTAAAATTACAAATCTTATACTGTATACCAAAAATATAACGTTACATAAAAATTTTAAAAAATTAAACATCGAAAAATGAAAAAATATCTTTAATCTTTTTTTTTTTTTTTTTAATTTTAGGAAAAATTTCTTAGCCACCTACCCCCTGAACTGCTAACTAAAAAACAGCGCGCAAAGTCAGTTATTCCAGAAACAAGAAATCTATGTGTATTCAAATATGCACACGGTGTGAAAGGGTTAACTGTCGTATGTTCGATGTATCCAAGTTCTGAGTACATAATATCGATTTCTGGGCTTTTTTTATACGTGGTGACATATTATACATTTAGAGTAAGCAAAGTGTTTACTCGATCATTAAATAACATCGGAGAATGTGTTTAACGGATACAAGGTAAATTTTGTACTCATACTTTGTATTAGTAGGTGCATGTACAATTTCTAATGTTCAATCGTAATATTGTTTACCAAAACATTCACTAACAAAAAAATCTATTATATTGTGCCGATATAAACATACCGTTCTACAAACGTACGTGTAAGTAAAGAGAACGAACTTTTTTTATGGCGTAAAAAAACAACCGCTGAACCATTGACGAGATATACTTGGTCGAAGCGCTGAACATAATATAGACGAGTATCGTGGGCACGTCTGGTGGGCCCGAAGTAAGTTTAAATAATTTTCCTAATGCGGATGGAAATTGATCAAACTTTTTTGATATCGAAATTCTTCCTAGAACAAATAACCATGTCATTGGCTGTTGTTGTTATATATTCAATTATTGTCAAATTATCGGTCCTTATTCAGAAATGAAATAACGACTTCAGGTTTCTTTCTAATCGTTATACACACCATGTTGTTTTTTAAACAATTCAATTCTAATATTTATGTATAAATATCTAGCGTAACGATCGAGATAAACACCGAAACTGCTTAACCGATTTTGATGAAATTTTTCTTTCTGTGTGTAATTCGGTTCAACTTAAAATATATGATAGTTTTATCTCGATTATTGTCCTCAATATTTGTTAATGCGAATTAAATGTTTGATATGGGACAATGCTTTGTAATTATTCCGTTAGTCTTTTAACAGATCAGTGTGAATTAATTTTTTGATACTACACTTGGTTATCTAGGTTAGGTAACCATCCAGTAGATCGCGTTGTGCTTTGTTAGTCACAGTAACGGGAGGCGGGGTCAGCTACTAAAATATAAATTATTAATACAAAGTGTGCTGTGTAATCGTAGCTTTTATTATGAGAAACGAGAAATGGACATCCATACATTTGAAATGATAAATGGAACAGCTGACCAGAGGGACGAAATAAATGATAAATGTATATTTATACAAACGCTTTGCATAACACACAAAAATAAGAAATTTATCACTGTATATTTATACAAACGCTTTGCATAACACACAAAAATAAGAAATTTATCACTTTTTATTTTATTTGGGCATATACAAGTAACAAGGCGTATACGACTATACTATAATGTATCGATTTAAAATCCCCAAACACATTGTAAAACAATGCAGTATCCATTCGGTCAAGTGGTTGTAATAATGTTAAATACTGATTTATAAGAGACATACAATATACACGGGTTGCACGCCATCTAGACATCGGCTCCATTATTAAACATGCGAGGGATTCGACAATGCTTTTCCACCGAAAAAAGGCGATTTAGTTGGTACCTACCGTACCGATCCTTTATTCAATTTTGACTATTAAAATTTTCAAATTAACCCCGTATCGTTTTCCATTAAAATCATTGAACACGGGGTTTTTTTATCGACAATCAAAGAAACTGTATAAAACGTTACGATAAAAGTGTGTTTGAAGTTCATAAATTCACCATTTACTTACAGGTGTAAGCAGATAGCGTAGAATGCCTCACATCTTATCTTAGCATCAAGAATTTTTTTTGTTTTTATAAATTATCCACAACATAAATTATGGAAACCTATTTTTACCAAAAACACCAACATTTAAAATAAGAAATCATACTTATGAATCTCGACTACCATAATACGGGCATTTGCCTAGCTTGGTAGTCAAAAAGCCATGTAAAATAAACCTGTAACAAACAAAATGAATAAAGAAAATTAAAAACAAAAAAAAAACCACACAGTTGCAAAATGACATCTAAATTTTATACTCTAAATACGCTCAGGAATCGCTGGTTAAAATCCTTCGGGTACGTGTTACACTCTGTATATTATAAACTTATGTTATTTCAATAAAACGGTACACAAGGGACTTGTGCCAATACAGACTTGTGTAACGTCCAGAGTACTCCTGTCAGTTAAATCTAGTTTTAATCAATGATAAACCATTAATTGCTTAGGACACAATCTTTAAAAAATTATGTAATTTGTCAATTTTATCAGTGATGGTCTACTAAACCGACTTCTCACTTCTCACCAGAGGCCCTAGCACGCTTGCTCTATAACTATCGGTAGGATAACTATCGGTAACTTCTCATCGTTCTCTAGGACAACTGACGATCGCAAACGAATAGGTGACAGTTCACAATGAGTAAGTGTCCTTAATTTATTCGATATCAACTGTCGTTTGTACGTTTGAGATCTGCAGTTGTCCTAGGGAACGATGAGAAGTTACCGACAATCGGTCGGTAACACTTCATATCGAGCGACCGTGCTAGCACACGTGCAAAGTATTTTATTAACACTTACCTTCGATGAACCTACAAAAGTAACACGCGACACACATAAATATTATATCTTACCAAGGAAACATTTACCCAGCCTTCGATGTTCATTTCAAAGTTCTGTCGTTCGACTGCTAATAAGTGATATTTACATTTAATATTCTGTACCGAACACACTTCCTAGGCTATAAATTATGATAATAATTCGATAATATATGTATACATATATTTTATTTTTTTATTATTTCATAATTTTTTATTTTCTTATTATTTCATAATTTCATTTTTTTTGTCATTTTTTTTAACTACCACACTAGACTAATGCCCGTGCAATAATATTATTTTATACAAACAGATAAAAGATAAGAAATAAGAAAAACAAAAGAAAACATATTTAAGATTAAATAAAACTAAATACAGAATGGGGCAAAAGGTTTGCCCGGGTTTTGGGGAGCAATTAAAAAAAACTACTGAGCCTATAGACATGAATTTTTTTGATTAGTTTTGTTAGTTCAAACAGTTTTTTTTCATGTAGTTTTAAAAATGATTTCTGCAAGATGGCGGCCTTCAGCAGCGATACAATGTTGTACTTTTGACTTTTGATATATTGTCTTTCAGAGTACCGGGCCGTTGGCCCCTTGCTCTTTCATCGTGAATTTTAGTTTATGGTTGTTGAATTTTGATTTTTTAGGTGTTTATTTAAATTTCTGCAAAGGTTCGTGGCTGCAGTATGGGGAGGGGATCATTTAGGAAGATTTACTTGTTATACTGTTGGGGGGGATCATCTGGGTGGATACCACTATTTGTGGGATGGTGAGGGGGATAAGGGAGCTGTGTGGAGGGGGTCGGGGGACTTGAGGGGAGGGGGGAGTGGCAGGTCGGGGGGCGAGAGGAAAGGTACGTCGAAAGGTGGGGGTTGCGTGGGTCTAGACGAAGGTGTTGGAAAGAGATCGGTATTTGATTGGGGAGGATTATTCGGGTAGAAGAGTAGAGGTTTTGGGGGGCGAAGGGGGGGCGGTAGATTTGGGGTGCGATAAGGGGGCGGCCGGTTTGGGAAGCGGTAGTGGGGCAGTCGGTTTGGGAGGCGGTGAGGGGGCGGCCGGTTTGGGAATCGGTAGCGGTACGGTCGGTTTTCTAGGCGGTTGGGGGTGGACGGTTTGGAAGGCGGTGGGGGCGGCTGGTTGAGGGGGTTTTGCTGACATGTAGTGGGGGGAGCTTGGATGGGAGGTAGAGGGCGGTTTATTGAGGTGATGTTCTCTGAATCGGGTTGGGGCGAGATGCATGGAGAGCGGGGGTGGTAGGAAAGTGCCCTCGGTGTATGCGGATTGCCATTTCGAAGACATATTGTTAATCTTCTGGGGACATAGTTTTACGGGTGAGGCGTTCGTATTTGTCGGAGGTTGGGCTGGATGCGAGGGGGAGGGGGGAAGCCAATGTGGTTGAAGAGTAAGTGGCACGATGGGGCTGGTCTGTAGGATGATTTACACTTTTCACTTCACTTCACGGGATAGATTAATGTTTGGTTTTCACGTCAGTTTGTTGGGCCGAGTTGGCAAGCACTTTGTGTGGGAATTCCAAGAACTGTAGTTTTAACACAATCACTGGGGTAATACACTGGATCGGAACAGCAGGTAGGCACTTTGCAGAGGTGTTGGCTTGGAGCATGGTCAGAATAAGACGGCACGTCTGTCCCCGAAGAGACAAGATTCGGAACACAACTGAGTGAATTTGTACAATGTTGTAGTCGATTTCTGAAGCTTCTGGCAGACTTTTGGCTCATCTCAAGCGGAATGGCGTTCACCTCCTCGATAATTTTGGTCTTCAGTTCTTGCATGGTTCAGGGCGTTTGAAAGCTATTTGCTTGAGGTACCCCCACAGGAAAATGTCACACATGTTCAAATCAGGCGAGCGTGCGGGCCACCCAACGTTACTTCTCAGAGAGAGCCATCCAGGGGTGTAATTTCCTGGGCGAGCATGATCTTGTAGGGATGGAACGACAAATCATTATGCAAAATTATCCTTACACAACCATTAGACATTCCCTATGCAACTGCTTGCCTCCGGTGACCGTTCGACTGCTACCCTCACCAACGTCACGTTTTCGGGTGTTCTTACAGTTCCTTGTCTTACAACTACACGAGGCATCGATGTGGATTCAGTTTCTTCCAAAGCACGAACCCAACGTCTGATTGTCTTTGAGCAAGCGCATGGTTCTCGGCGTCGCGATGACAGAACAGCCGTTTTGTAAAAAAGTTGTGGCGGCGAAGCCACGATGCGACCCCGCCCAAAGCCCTACCCTTTCCACCGGCCACGCAACGGATTTTTAAAACCCGGGCATACCTTTTGCCCCACCCTGTACAAATATATAAATTAAAAGAAAGCCGAAAAATAAATATATATATATATATATATATATATATATATATTTATTTGCATACATATTTTAAGGAAGATAGAAATAAAAATTAAAAATATTAAACATTAAGATTACATAGAAAACGTGGAAAATTATTTTGATAATTTTAAACAGAATAATGTGTTAAACGGACTTTAAATATGGTAGGTATTTTCTACAAGAGTTCATGCTTATTGTCACAGTTGAATTTCGTGATATGAAACAAATTGGAAAAAAGCTGTAAAAAATAAGCTACATAGTTCTATTTTCTTATTCTTTATTAGTGTGAACTAATGTTTTCTTTGAAGAAAGCTCGTCCCTTAAATTTATATATATATTTTAAAGAATGTCAAACATTCACCGGTTATGAATACCACCACAGAAAGCGGAAGATGGTTGTATCGTGATGGAGGCCTTAGCCATCCGAGGAATCGAATGGTTAAGGCCTCCATCCCAGATGGCAGCCAAACGCGATGCCCACTCAGGCAATTACTATATAATAATTTACATAGCGCCTATTTCGTAAAAAAATCACCTTCAGGAAGCTACACAAATAATATGACTTGCTTGGGTCTAACTTAATCTTATAAAGATAGACGTACAGAACTTCTAAAATAATTTATTTAAGAAATAATATCTTATTTCTCCTTTCAAAACATTCAGGTAGCAAGCCTTACTAAAAAAAAAACACTCCGCGGCCGTTAAACGGTGTTTCTGTAGCACGTTGTGTAAAGTCTGTACATTTCGTTTTTCAAATTCTTACTAAACAGAATATATGGTTTTGATCTGACAACGTCGTATTTTACCAGCCTTACTAATAAACTTTCTGAAAAATTTTTACAATGGTCAAACAACCATGTATGAAGAATCCTTACTAATTAAGAACTGACAATAAATTGTTAATGAAAAGATATGTACATTGCTTACACGGCCAAGGAGGGTAGTTTATCTGTTGTATATATTTGTTCCATTTGTAATTTTCAACGAATTTCGATTTTTTTTTAATGTCCTATATATTTATTATTTTTTGAGATATCGTAAAAACAAATACCATTTTAGAACCAAAATTTAATTACCTTTAAGATTTTCATATCTAAAATATACTTAAGTGTTTAAAAACTGTAGTATTTTAAGCTTCAAACATCAAGTTGAAAAAAAAATACTTACCCCAAACACTTTCCATTAAAACATTGAAATAATTGGAAAAATTCCAAAAACACAGTCCTTTTATTTAATGATTTTGAAATAAATCTGTCACCTCACTTTTTACTCCTTCACACAATAAAAAAATATAAAAAAATCTTGAAATTCGCTTTTCGATCCCAAAAATTTACAATAAAAAAACTCACGTTTGAATACATTGCTTGTAGTATTGGTAAATACCAGTGACGCGCCAAACGCGGGGGAGGGGGGAGCGGACGTCGATGCGCACGGCTTAATCGGGCAAGGCGAATGATAATAAATTTAAATAAATATTTGTAGAAAATTAATATATGTATAAACATGTATATATTTTATACATATAAACATATATATGGCCATACATATAGATGGAGCTAAAGTAGTATTTACTTCAGTCGTGTGGTCTAAAGCACACTCGTATTTTTTTTTTATTTCACGTATTTTATTGTTATTATTTTTTCCATAGTTACATTCTAGAGATATGAAAAAGGAATGGATAATGTCTTTTAACAAAGTGTTTGCATTTGATGAAATAAAATCGATTACTTTTCAGGTATATTTTTTATTCTACCATGCATCGACGCTTATGCGAGGGTGGATCTGAGGACTAGAACTTACGATGTCCCCCCACAAGAGGTAAGCAATATTTACTTGTATAATAGCTTGGGGCGTATAAATAGGCCCGAAATTCAGCGGGCGTTGTTTATATTTACTTCGCGGACAAATTATATTCAAAAATTGTAATCCGAAGTTAACAAAATGTATGGCATCAACCTGTGAAGTGAACATCATCCTGTAAGGACGGCTCTTTAGACTTCTAGATGGCGTCCACACGTTGAAAAATATAAAATATATAATAATTACAATATTATATTTCGTGAAAAACAAATTTGGATTCCCAAGATCAGAGCAAAATCACAATGTAAAGCTGTTATTTCTCGGCAGTCTAGAACGGAATGGTTCATCTGTGAGAATGTTGACTGATCGCTATTGGCGTATGGCGAGCCAATAGGAACTGAGATGTATCTTAAAAGAATCGCAACTTCCCAGGTGCTGACCAAGGACAGCGTGACCGTGTCAGTCGACGCCGTGGTGTATTACCGCGTGTCCAACGCCACCGTGTCCATCGCCAACGTGGAGAACGCGCACCACTCCACTCGGCTGCTGGCGCAGACCACGCTCCGCAACACGATGGGCACGCGGCCTCTGCACGAGATCCTCAGCGAGCGCGAGACCATCTCGGGCACGATGCAGGCCGCGCTCGACGAGGCCACCGACGCATGGGGCATCAAGGTCGAGAGGGTCGAGATGTAAGTGTTTTTCTGAAATTCATATGCAATTAATAACTCATTACATTAACTCCACACAGTGGGCTCGCAGGAGCCATGTCATCTTTAGGGATGCCGTGTTGAAAGTCTTCTCAAGGGGAAAGAAAAGAGAGGAAGTTCTGGGAAGGAAAAAGGCGTTAAGGGTGGCCATTGAGTGGCTCACGAGTGACGGACGTACGAACCCATCCTCTAACTGCGGGACAAGGCGATGGGTCGAGGGAGTCCGGCTAAAGGTGCGATTCCGTGCCACGCGGCAGACGGCAGACGGCAGCGGCAGACGTCGACTGCATTGCCGCCGACGGCAGACGGCATTACTTAACTGTATGAATTTGTATTGGACCGTTTCCGACACACGACTGCAAATGCCGCGCGGCACTTGCAGTCAACGACTGACGCGTAGCGGCAGACGGCACTCGAGTGCAAGCATAGTACTGCCGTCGACTTCAGACATAATGGACGTATTGAAAGACGGAGAAAGCGAAAGTCTTATTAATTTAGTGTCCAAAAATCCGTGCTTATTTAATTGCAAGAATATTAATTATAAATATCAAAGAATAAGAGAAAATGTTTGGAAAGAAATCGCTCAAGATCTCAATAAAACCAGTAGGTTTTTATTTTATATTTATTTATTTTAAACTTTTACTGGCTATTGTGTACAATTTACAACCCTTCTTTGCCAAGATACTTCACCTACTTTGGAACAAAAATGATATTTTAGTGTGTCTCGGATCGCTAAGCCTCCAACATTAGCAAAACCTCTTGAACAGAGCATGTTTTGTACAAACAAAAATAAATGAAGGAAATAAAAAGAAAAGAAAGAATAATAACAACAAAAAAGTAAGAATAAGAAAAAATAAAAGTTTATAGCATAATAACTTTTGTTTGTTTAGCACAGACATTAAAATAATAGCAGACAACAAATTATAACAGACAAACATTAAAACAGACTAATGTGTGTATTGCATATTATAGTCCTACATACATATGTTGAATAAAATAAGAAAAAAAAGAGAACACAGAATAAAATAAAATAAAAAAACCCACTTAAAACATAAAGATAACCAACGTTTGTTTAATTAATAATAATAATAAAATAAAAGGTTTTTATTTTTTTTATAGAGAATACCTCACAAGAGTCCTAACTGCTCCCGTCTGGAGCCAGTGAGACTATGGCATCCCCAATTGGGGTATGTTGTGAGGCTGAAGGAAAGTAGGGAAGGGAAGGAGATGGGGAAGAGGAAGGTAGGAATGTACCTGGCTATTCAGATCTAGTCACTAAACACGGCTAATGCCATTATTAAGCAACGTTTCAACTCTGAATGGTGGTCTTACACCAGGGCGATACTGACAGTATCTTCCACTCTGGAACGTGCCGCAAATATAGTATATATTATTTTTATTAATTAATTGTGAAATAACACAAATTTAAATAAAGGTATATCTACTTAAAAACAAAGGTTATTTAGATTAAAACAAAAAAGCGAATTGTATTATAATGTACATACGTCCGTATATATTTTGTGTAAATAAAAACTGGAAAGAGAAAAGAAAGGATAAAATAAGATAACCAATCTATAGATAAAGAGATTACCAAATTAAACTGATGTTCACTCTCATTTAGGTGTCTTTTTATCAACGTTTCATAAGCGCCTTCTTCCAGTCTATTTAAGTACATTGGCAGTATAGGATTTCTACTTGAGTAATAATACAATAATAAATCATCATCGTCTTCTTCTTCTTGCAATAATACTTGCAGCATTTTATTATTCATAATTTTGTGTGGAAGACACAACCGTCGGCAGTAATGCAGAGAAGCAACTGCAGTGCCGACTGCCGTCACTGCCGTCGACTTTGGAACCTACGCGACAGCATTAATTATTGCCGTCGGCGTCACTGCAGACGACGTCTGCTGCTGCCGTCTGCCGACTGCCGCGTGGTACGGAATCGAACCTTTAAGAGTTAAAAAGGTCTCCCATAACCGGTCTCTTCCGATCATACACGCCACGCAGTAGGTGGACACATTCATATGCTGTCAAGGCCTAGACAAACCTAACCCGTAATTTATTTTCAATTTTGTAAAACCTTACAAAGCAAATTTTTCCATGGTAACATTATTATTATGAAGTCCATACGTCTGTAAGGCATGTATTTTTTCCCATATGTTTCTGTTATGTATTGTTTTATTACAGGTAATCGGAATAAATTTTATTATCAGAAGCGATTTTTTATGACACAAAGAATAGAAGGACAATCCTTGACGTCCATCGGTGGATGAGTAATTACACGGTTCTATAAATACTGGTATCGCGTCATACTGGCCTGGCTAAGTAGGCTTCTATTAATATCTTTTGACGCAATGACACTTATTTGAATAAGCATTTTTATAAACAAGGAGTGGAAAGTGAAATAAATTGAATATTAAATGAGTGTACTAATGTTAGTATTGCAAATGGGTAAAAGTCACGGACATGCCTCTGTGGGGTAATTAATGCTTACACACCGTCACATTATGACTTGATAGACTTTGCCAATGGAATGAAAAGAACACAATACAGTTTTTAGATAAATTGACCTAATAGAGAAAGTAAATTGTTAGGGCGTTGGTTGAAGGGGCTTGGCAAAGCGTCATGGCTAACAAACAATTAAAAAAGAAGAAGATAACAATAATAATCTAAACGAAAATGAACAAGACACAGAAACATAAAAGATCAAGACGTTCGTTCCGGTAAGAAGAAAGGTTCTGGGTTCGAATCTCATTTGTGACCGTTAACCCTTATTTTTCTGTGTCTTGTTCATATTCGTTTAGATTATTATTGTTATCTTCTTATTTAATGATATATTACATTGATGAGTAAACCTTCAAAAAATAAAAAAAAAAGAGTTGTTCTGATAAAAATTGTACAAAATGTAAAATACAAGTCCAAGTAATATGCAAAATTCCTATGAGGATGTCATTCTTCCAATACCTACCTCTCCCTAACCATTAGCTTGTTGAAAACTTCTGAAAAAAAGATGAAGAATTAGAATTACCTTCGAAGCAAGTTTTAGGAATTTTTTGTTCACATAATCTCGTTTTTGAACTAAAATTAAGGTATTTGACCATCTCGAAAGTAAACAATGTCTTTTTGTAGTTATTCGTTTTTTATGACGATAATTACCTCGAGGTATCGCAGGTATATGAGCACAATATAGCTAAATAGATAGATAGCTATATTGTGCTCATTCGCAGAGGTACAGTGGTTAGTGAATGGTTATCCGTTTTCCTTGCATCCGTAGTTTTCCCACACATCATCACCCAATTCTAGCAAACACCATTTAGTCTCGTTTCATGCTTAGAATTAGATCTAATTAGGGGTGGATATCTTGAAATAATGCCAGACCGGGCCCCTAGCACGGTCGATTGATAAGGATTTATAGGATAACTTTCGGTAACTTTTCATCGTTAACGTATAAACAGCAATTGACATTGAATATATTAAGAACAGTTAGTCATTATGAACTGTTATTATTCGTTTGTGATCTGCAGTCAAGCTAAGGAAGGTTAACGATACAATCCTTATCGGTCGACTGTGCTAGGGGCCCGGTCTGGCATTATTTCAAGATGTCCACCCCATTGTAGTCTTTGGGCAGATAATATAATGGCTCCGTCAAACAGGAGGCGTACTTATCGCGGCGTCAAGGCGTCAGTACTAATGCGCATACTTTCTATTTGAACGGCTTCGACGTGTTCAGTGCAACACAGCGTTATACGTCCGGGACGTTTTAACGCCTTGACGCGCGTCAAGTACGCCTTCTGTATGACGGAGCCTTAAAACTAGCAAAAAAACCCACTTCCGCTGTAAAACTTAAAACTGTACATAATATGAAAACTTCAATAGTTAGTTATATTTGAATATTAACAAAGTTACTTGATCTCTATGTCAAAATATAACTATAACCAAAAATGTCCCTTAGACACCTAGTATTACGGTAAAATACTCTCAAAACCCTAAAAGACCTTGCTTCAAATTTATAAAGTGTGATGTCTCTGGATCTGACAGCAATATTAATTTGTGCATAATTTTGTAATATGGGTCTTTACGACTCACTCAGCACTCTTGTTTGTATCTCGAATGTCGAGCGAGTATGTACGACAGACGTTCATTTTATCAATTTTTAATTTAGTACATAAAACAGGCAATTTGCCCAACATTTACATACATGGAGTATGTACGACAGATGTTAGCGTATAATAATAATATAGATGTTGATGTATAACTGAATGATGTGGTTGTATGCCTTTGTTGGGCAGTAAGGACGTGCGCCTGCCCGTGCAGTTGCAGCGCGCGATGGCTGCGGAGGCGGAGGCCGCCCGCGAGGCCCGCGCCAAGGTCATCGCTGCGGAGGGCGAGCAGAAGGCCTCGCGCGCCCTCAGGGAGGCCTCCGAGGTCATCGGGGACTCGCCCGCAGCTCTGCAGCTCAGATATCTGCAGGTACTCATCCACCTAACTTTTCATTCTTATCATTCTGGATAACATTGGACAAAACCTAAAAAATATCTAAAAAATGTCTAATATTACTTGAAACGACTGTAACGAATGTATTTATTTCAATAACATTGTTTTATCGTCGAAGAAGAAGATGATACTAATAAATCTAACCGAAACATAAAACAGAACAAGACACAGCAAATTATAAAGGTAACCCAGGATCTTGTCACAGCACCAACCATCGTCATTTTTTTCGATCTCATATATAAAATTCAGAATTAACGATATCATCCTTAAGGTGAAGACATGCGGAAAAATGCAAAATCGTATAAAATCTTGTGTATTAGTTTTGAAAATTTGATCGCTTAGAAATAATATAGATGCTTCAATTAAATAATGTGAGTGGAACACATCTTGGCCTTTGAAGTGATCGTGATTTTTAATAAGCTTAGATAAAAATTTTGCATCTGACCTATAAAAAATGGTTAAAAGTGAAAAATCTCTTACTTACAAATCCTTTTCCTGGTGTTGTTTTATTGAATAATGTAGCTAATTAATTTTCTTATAGAGTGATCGGAAAACATTTTAATATTTGTATCTGAACTTCACAAAATAAAATAAAACGTTTATTTTGGCGACGTTTATTTTCAGTGAATAAAAATAGGCGGTACCCAACGAATTTGTAAGTGCGAATTTCATCCTTCTGCCATATACAGAAGGATTTTAGCCCGTCGCTCATTCTACGCCCAGAGCCCGGGGCCAACGGACATGCCTTAGTCTACGCGGCGCTTCGATCTTTAAAAATATACTTGCGGAATAACAAAACACTGTTGTTTGCTAGAGATTAGGGTTTTTATTGGTAAACGCCCAAAAATCGTTCGCTCCGCCCGATTCCGAATGAGTCAAGGACTAGTGGATCATCTTAACTAATTTTCCCAATATTTTTGGCAACTATATACTTTTTGATTGATTACAAAGTTCAACGAATATTTGTATCCAAAAATAGTGTCTCGGGTATACAAATCCAATTTTATTTGTATGGATAATCTGTTGACTCTTTTCTAAAAGTCTATTGTTTAATGTAATATTTATTGGGTAAGACAAGAGATCGTAGGCTCGAGTTCCAATTGCGACCGTTATCTTTTATTTTTATGTATCTTGTTCTGTTTCATGTCTCATTTAGATTTATTAATATTATCTTCTTCTTCAATAATATATTACATTGATGGGTATAACCTTCTAACTTATTAAAATACATATATATTTTTTTACATCAATAAATGTTTTTTCACTAAAAATACACATTAAATAAGTAAAGCATTTTTTTTATTAAATTAATTATTTATTGATTCGGTGGCTAACCTTTGTAATTTTATTCGAGGTCCGACCTAGTTTATTTTAGTTAATCTAATGAAGTAGGTTACTTGAACATCTAATAATACTGAAGTGGTACATAAAAGAGATAGTGAAATAAAACGATTCACATTATTAAAGTAATTATTTAAGATGGAAGAAGAAGATAACGCTAATAATCTAAACGAAAATATGAAAAAGAACAAAACACAGAAAAATAAAAGATAACAGTCGCAACTGGGACTCGAACCCAGAACCTTTCGTCTTAACCAGAACGAACACCTTTACCATTTAGGCTACGCCACCATTTATTTAAAAGTCATATATCTCATATTTCAAATTTCAGAATTAACAAATATTATCGGCAGCTATCTTTTTCATTGGAAACAAGTGTTCTATGAACGTATTTGTTATCTAGATTGTGTCTCAGATAATATTAAAAAAAAATTATATATGAGATTGATATATACGTTTAAATACATGGTGGCAGTAGCCTAATTAGGATGGCGTTTGTCCCGGCAAGGCAGGAGGTTCTGGGTTCGAGTCCAAGATGCGACCGTTATCTTTTAATTTTCTGTGTTTTGTTCTTTTTCATATTTTCGTTTATTATATTATTATTATTATTATATTTTCTTCTTAAATGGTATATTACAGTGATGGGAATAACCTTCAAAAGTTATTAAAACATATTTGTTCCAATAAAAAATAATTATTTAAGTACTAAATTATTGACATCAGATTGATAATGTTAATCTCCATGACCTGATTGATAATAAACATCTCTTAGATCATTTTAGAGACATCTCCAGAAATTATCCATATTCTATCTTCACTTTTCCAATTTGGGAGGCGGGTATGGGTACCTCCGGCCCGGGAACCAATTATTGGACAACTAACACCTGTGCGACAGGTGTGTAACACCGAAGTGGTTCGATATGTTTGGTGACTTAGCAGAGGTGCCCGAGTTCATAGGGGCTAGGTTTGTCCGGGACTTGGGGGCGGATGTGTCTGCCGACCAACTGCGGTGTAGAACTTTTGATCTCTCCGCCGGACCCTCTCGACCCATCGCCTACACCGCAGTGGGAGGGATGGCTTCCCGCGTCCGTCTGTCCTGGACATATTGATCCTCAAATTTCTACCCACCCCTCAAATTTTTTTCCTTCTCAGGACTTCCTCTCCTTCCTTTCCCTTAATAGACCCTCCACACAGTATCTCCAAGGATGACATAGGCCCCGAGGGATTTGTTTCCTCAGGGAGATAATGTAAAATAAACCATCTTAGATATCGTGCCATTATCTTCAGTCCATTGACGACAACTATTAAGGCCCGGCATTCCGAATTTCTATCTTTAGTTCCCTCCATAGAAAAAAAACGCAAAGTGTGCTTATATACTACACATATATTCTAAGAATTTTTTTAAAAAAATACGGTTCTGTTATTTAATACATGTTTCTTTAAATTTTTATGAGAAGGTATTGTCGAGAGATTTTTGCTCTATTACAAACTAGTCGTGTTTTATTTAACATTTTCCCAATTTTTGCTTGAATATTATCGTTTTCAATATTAGCCCGCTCCCTCTAACATTCGTATTGTCGTATCTCTCCTTCTTCTTTTTGAGCAAGTACTACCAAGCCTTAAGGTAACATTTTTATGTTTTCAAATTAGGTTAATTGTGTTTCTTTTTTTCAGACCCTCAACACAATTTCTGCTGAAAAGAATTCCACCATAATATTCCCGCTGCCGATTGATATAATCAGTTACTTCATGAAGGCGAAGGAGGCGTCGACTAGTCGCCAAAATAACAACTAACAACAACAACAAAATAACACCAACGCCAAAATAACAACTAACAACAACAACAACAAAATAACACCAAGGCCAAAATAACAACTAACAACAACAAAAAAACACCAACGCCAAAATAACAACTAATACACTGCAATTACTTATCATACCTATATGGTCGGATTTACACGTTTAATTGCAAATATTCGAATAAAATCATCACTGGATCAAGTACTACTATATCGAGTAAGAATTTGACTTATTTATACAGGTATAGAGGGTGTTAAATATCGTAATTGACTTGCTTTAACCAGTTATTCCTGACATTAATTGGAGTAAAAATATAAACGTAATTTTTTCCGGAGTGGAAGATACTCTCAGTATCGCCCTGGTGTAAGACAACCATTCACAATTGAAACATTGCTTGATATGGCTTTAGCCGTATTTGGCGAATATATCTGAATAGCCAGGTACTTCCATACCTTCCTCTTCTCCATCTTATTTTCCTCCTCGCCACTATTAGCCTCACAACATACCCTAATTGGGGATGCCATAGTCTCACTGATTCCAGACGGGAGCAGTTGGAACTCTTGTGCGGTATTCATATAAAAAAAATTAATAAAACTTTCTTCCACATGTCGTCACCGGTCACTCAGCCGAGTAACTACTCAACCCCTCACCGAATCGTAGCTGTCCACTACTTACTATTATTTTGTAATAATATAATTATTTTTTTTGTTTTAAGTTGACAAAAAACATACAAAATTTCAACATGGACCAAATTTCATTTACATTTTTACGCCAAATAATGTTAAAAAGTAAGTCAAGAACACACGTTCCTTTAACTCCATGTACATGGCGCATTTGGACAAGCATACTGTCATATTCACTTGTAAATTAAATATTGTGGGTCGAATATTATGAACTGATATGACCTATCAATTTTTTTGCCATCTGCATTTTTAAAACTGATTTCTGTTTTTTCATTCTCTTTTCTTATGTAATATATACACTTAAATGCACCTTAGTACCTACCATTTATTATGTTTATTTATTTTTATCATCTAAACCAGTGGTTCCCAAAGTGGTTTGTATGGACACCCAGGGGTCCCTGGGATCATTCAGGAGGTCCGTAGAAAATTAAAATTGATTTAAGGGTCCCTGAACAACGTCCGGTGGTCCCTGTACAGCATCAGGGATGTCCGCGCAAGGTTAATATAAAATAATAAAAAAATATGAGACATTTTTAATTATATGGAAGTTATAATAACTATCAATGTATATACATATACAATATACTCCGAGTGTCTGACGGACCTCTGACCGATGATCTGTTAACTTTATGATTCCTGAAATTCTTATTGCTAGGTCAAGGATTTTAGCACGAAAACTCATTCCCTATCCTCGGGGTTCGTGGGCAAATTTTGACTATGAAAAGGGGTCCGTGGGCCAAAAGGGTTTGGGAATCACTGATTTAAACATTTTTTAATCTTTTTAATCACCAGGGCGTTGATAATTAAAAAGTAAATAATAAATTTAACAAAGAACTTTCTATTTGCGGAAACCCAACAAATTACATGAAAAACTAATTCTTTGCAGGGATTTAATAATCTTCTGTTTGATCTACCCTAAAAAAGACATGTAATTCCAAGACACATTTTATTTATTTATTGTTTGAATCATAATACGGTTATTCTCATTACCCTGACGAAGAAACATGTCGATAATTGTTAGTATATTTTAATGGTGTTCACAAAGGTATTTGTTTACATTTAATTAAAAATGACGCCACAAAGTGATTTTTCAAAGATTGGAGAAGTAAACATAATATGATTTGCTTATATAACTTTCCTGAAGATATGTATGTACAAGGTCTTCGTCTATTTGAAAATTAAAATATTTTAATACAAAAATAAAATATTGGTCTTGAAATGGAATGCCTTCTTAACGGTAGATTAAACATTGTATTGAAGATACTCTTAAAATCCTTCATTTTATCCGAAATTACTAGACTTGTTTTTCAAAAATAATTTAAAAAAATATTTTAATTAATGAAGATATTATTAATTATTTGTGAAACTCTAAACTGAAAAAGATACGGATACTTTTTCATTGGCTGCTATCTATTATTAAAAATATGCGTTAAGAAAATGAATATAATGTTGGTGGTTCTAAGTCGAAGCATGATTCAGTTAAATGTGACCGAATCGGAAAGAGATACGTTGGCGCAGTGACCCGGAAAGCCGAGTCGCTGGTGTTGGCGCAGTGACCCGGAAAGCCGAGTCGCTGGTGTTGGCGCAGTGACCCGGAAAGCCGGGTCGCTGGTGTTGGCGCAGTGACCCGGAAAGCCGAGTCGCTGGTGTTGGCGCAGTGACCCGGAAAGCCGGGTCGCTGGTGTTGGCGCAGTGACCCGGAAAGCCGAGTCGCTGGTGTTGGCGCAGTGACCCGGAAAGCCGGGTAGCTGGTGTTGGCGCAGTGACCCGGAAAGCCGAGTCGCTGGTGTTGTCGCAGTGACCCGGAAAGCCGGGTCGCTGGTGTTGGCGCAGTGACCCGGAAAGCCGAGTCGCTGGTGTTGGCGCAGTGACCTGGAAAGCCGAGTCGCTGGTGTTGGCGCAGTGACCCGGAAAGCTGAGTCGCTGGTGAATCCGCATCTTTTTATGATTTTTCTGTTTCAGATTTTCGATTGAGGTTTATTAACATTATCTTCATTAATTAAAATAATATAATTTGATTTTTTTGACTCATTAAGTTAAAAAAATGTAAAGCCTACATAAAGTTATTAAGTTATTTTGTCATTTATTGAACATGTAAATTGAAAAATATACTTTTGCTGATACTTGACCAATATAATTTTATTTTCACTACGTAAATATAGTAAACACGTACAATGTAATCTTTTGTAGTAGATATAATAGAGTTTGTTTTATATCGAGTAGACTTCAACCACGAATGGGTTGCATTAGAGACATTAAAAAAGTACAAAATTACTGATAATTCATAGAGTGTTAAAAGGTTTATGACATTACAAAGATTTACGATATAATATGACTGGTACAGAATTATTGATATTGGTTAGAACGGTTGAAAGCTTTCTAATGTCTCTGAAAATCGATAGATTTCTGTGGTTTGAGGAAAAGTGGCAATTAGTCACAAGTTCGTTAATGAAATTACATATTTATAACCAAATATTCAATTTCTCACTGTCCAGATATGATATTATTATATTTTGTATGAGGATGTATACATGTAAACAATTTTTTAGGAAGCATTGTTTTAAATAATTTGAACAATTAATCAAATGTTAAAAACAAAATTGAAGTTCTGTAAATGTCCTATTCTAGTTCTGTTATTATTCATGTACTGTGAAACAACTGGCCCATGATGAAATAATTACAGAACTTGAAAGAAATTTAAAGAATTGTTCAAATTCTTTGAAAATTAACCTACATTATGTCTAATTTATTCAGAGGGGAACCAATTTTTCTAGTCATTAGTGTAAGTAATAATATTATTCAAATTTTATATTTTCCACAAGGTTTTTACCTAAAAAATGTGGCTTATTTATAATAAAGTGCCTTTGTTTTGTGCCCTCACTTATAACTGATAATGTGTGTACTGTTTTAGTTTATTTTAAATATCTCGATGTTTGTAAACAATAAATATAAGTTATAAACGTAAAAAACCACTTTTGGGACTATTTTAGAGAGACTTAGAATCTAGAAACTGTCTCTCAAATATTTGGACTGATATCGTTTTTGTTAGAAAAAAAATGATGAGTGAATTGCCAAATAATTTCGCTTCGGAATAATGTAATTCATTTTGTATGTTATAAATATTTATTGGTGTTAATAAATAATCTAGAACAAAAATTATAAGATTTTTAATTTACTTATTGTGGCTTATGCATATTATGTGTATAAAGAATAGGAAATAAATAAAGTTAAAAAAAAAAAAAAAAAAATACAAACTGATAACTGATAACTGATGCTGACCAACCAATTATTGTGGCGAACTAAAATTACTTCGCTTGTTCCTCTGAAAATACTATGTTTTTGCTTTAGATTTTCATCAATTTAGAAAAAAAAATTGTATACGTATTCACACCTCAGGTGGACATGGTTCTAACTGATATTAAAAAAAATGCCAGTATCGGAATCGGTAACAAAATTGTTTTGTATTTTTTAATATTATGTTATTTTATATTCTTTCATATTCTCTCACATTCCTTATATTTCATAATATGCTATGTACTATTTAGAAAACCGACCACCACAACACGAGCATGGTGGTGGTCGAAAAATCCTCAATTCATGTAACTAACAATTTAATGAAAAAAGAAAACTAAAATATAAATTTGGAAACCGTTAGACAATAAATTAAAAAAATTATGATAATTACAAAAATAAGTATAATGCAACTCAATATTTTGAAATACTTGAATATACAAGTAACCCTTGTGAATTCAAGTTGTATTATATTTTGATATACTTGAATAATAATGAACATACCGATAACACAAACCACACATGGACTTTATACTTTCAATATATTACGCTATAAAACTTTTTAATTGTATGCCCATTACTCTGAAGCAACTAATAACTACAAATACGTCTACAAACATTCATAAAAAAACGTATCTCAGCCTGGAAAATCAAGATTTTCACTTCATTCAAAACATAATAACTCCAAACCAAACATAAACAAACTATAAAAAATGTAAAATAACTAAACACATTTTTCGAGAATATACCAACTACAAACACCCACTTAAAAAAAAAAATATATATATATATTTAAAAAATATATATATATACATATTTTTTTTATAAATAATCAGTTTAAAATAATCACTAATTTAAAAAATAAATAAAGAAGAAACTTTCTACTACAAAACATAAAAACTTGTCACACTTAAACATAACCACGTAAACACCTCAGCACAGGTTCTCCTAGTGAGTTGTTCACGAAAGATATAACATTACCCAAACACAGTTTCACATTCACAAACCTACCTTACACAAACATAATAAAAAGTTCATAAATTATATTATTATGCATAAATATTAATAACTTTATGTGATCACTGTAATATTATATAGATATATAAATTTAAAAAAAAAAATACAAAAAAATATTTGGATGACTTGTATAGCGCCGTTTTTGTGAAAAAAACCCTCAAGGGCACTCTACAAATTTCAATACATTTCTACAATCTTACTCTTAAATACAGATTAGACAAACATTATAAAAACATATGGCTAAAACATTGCATCCTCCGGTTCTAAGATCAGTGATCTTACAATAACAGTGTTTCTTGCCACCTTAGAATAATATACAGTGTACAGTCACATTTTACACGTACAGCTTTTAAATTAGTCGCGTAGTAATTTACAAATATTTTTATTATCTTAGTTTATTTTTAACAAATCTGAACATGAAAGACTTGACTTTCCAAGCACATCTTTTAAATGTATGTTTGGAAAAGTTTAAAAAATATTATATTGAGTTTTAATTTTTACGATTGATGCTGATGTACTATTTTTCATCTGGATACTAACCATAACATAACCTAAGTAAAATTGCATTACATCCAACTTATGTATTATAAATTCCTCACATAAAGGTTTTTTTTTATACTGTATTTTTAATAATGTGAGCTTCAATGGGTACTTTACCCGTGCTGAGGCCCTCATATTTAAAATCAATTTACAAAATAATAATTATATTGTGTAATTTAATTGTTCAATAAGTTGAAATAATAATAATACACGAAAATTAAAATTAAAATCAACATTAAAGTTAAATCTAAATTAAAATTAAATTCAAGTAAAAACTAAAATTAAATTAATATCAAAGTTAAATTAAAATTTAAAATTAATATCTAGTCGGTATTGCTCTGTAGCGATAAATGAAAACAAACTATTCATAATATTGTTATATGTGCTTTTTGGCTGCGTTAATTCATAATGGTAAAAAATTTTAGTAATGACTAATGACACTTTCAAAATACATCGGACTTTTTTTTGTACATCACTATTTTTCTTTTATAAGTAGGGCAGGGCGGGGCTAGTTGAACATGATTTCGCTAATTTGACACCAGACTCGAAACTCTTTTAGATATTTTAGTTTTTTCAACTTATTAAGATAGTTTCATTATCAGGCTTAATAATGATATTTATTAATTGATGTAATACGTTGAACAAGATATTTTAATTTTCACGCAGAAGGAGAAATGGTCCAACTTGCCTCATAGGTTACGCTAGTTGAAACATCCCACGGGGCATTTTGAACAACATAGTGTAAAATATTTATTAAATGACATGTTATTATCCTGACGAAGAAACCTTCGGTTTTGAAACAAGTAGATATTGTAACATGTGATTATAGTGGTTTACAAAAAGTAATTTGTTTCATTTAATTAAAATGATGCCACAAAGTAATTTTGCAAAGATTGAAGAAATAAAATATTTATTATCATTCACACCTATAATTAAACAAATTAAGTTATTAAACTAAATTTATTGGAATAATGAAAGAATACAGAACAATTTGTGCTCGACGAGATTATAGACGACGGACATCTCTAGGAGCCAACCCGAAAAATAATGCTGATATTTGAAGCAAGTATTTGTTAATTTTACTTGTAACCGCACACATTCAACACATTGTTATAAATAATTGTTACCGAAACTATATCATCGGTCACCATTTGAAAATTAAACTCGTAAGAATCTAATTACACATTATAGATATTATAAAAGCTGATATAATCCGAGCTGGTCCCGTATCGGTTAATCGGTTAATTCCGTTCATTTTAAACTCGGCTTATTCAGCGTATATAAGTTGCAAGCCTAGATCTCATCATTATTACACGGATTGTCTATGATTTTAATAGAGGAATGCGTTTCTTTTTCTTTAAAAAACCAAATAACTGTCTAAGTGAGAGCTATATCTATGCATTCTACTGCCATCGTGAAAAAGCGATATTTGAATTTGTTTACGACCATACTTTATTTCATGAACCTAAAATATTCCTAAGTCTCCCACTTCAATCAGCATGGTGCCATAAATATGTGAAGAAGACACTCTTATATATAGTGTACCCTACGCTCTGCGGCTTGCTGCGAAATAAGTGAACATGGATACATTTTTTCTATTTATTTAAGGACAAATAAAATATTTAAAAAAAAAATTACACACTTATTTTTTTTAGACATTATTGAAAAATTATAAATTCTTATGATCAAAAAATACTTACAAGAAGTACACTAATTTATCTTAATTTATAATTTATCTTCGTGCGTTTTGAGCATTTCTATTGCTTACTTGAATGTGGGTTAAATTAATTAAAGCAAGTTTTTAATTAAATAAATCGATATTAAATTTTTAATTTAAACATTTAATACGGGGAAAAATCGATATTTCTCATTGGAACCACCCTGTACAGTTGCAAGCATTTTTAAACTTTTATTCTCAGCCGCTGGTCCATCGTTCTTAAGGTGAGAATTCGAATATTGCTTTCCTCATTAGTATTTGGAGATGTTTGACTAATCAACGGATGACTAATAAAACATTAAACGCTTTCCCAGTTTCATATATTTCGTATTCCATCATAATACACATTTCGTTGAATAAAAAAAGTTACGTTACAATTTCTCTAGAAAAAAAAAACTAACTAAATAAAATGTAAGAATTGAAAAATTGATAAATCATGTGAAATAGACCACAAATCAATTGTCCAAAACAATAGACATTACATATTTTAATGTATTAGTTTATTAATTTACCTTATTGGATTTTATTAAATTGTAAAATTGGGACCTCAGCACGGACAAAGCACCAGTAAGGCCCACATTTTCAACTAATGTTATGCTATTGAATAAAATTAAAAAATGAGTCCGTCTAATCTACAAATTTAAGTTAAAGTTAAGAAAGTGAAATGTAAACTTCTTTTAACTTAATAAAAAAAGAAAAAAGAAATAAAACTTCGTTGACTGTTTTGGCAGGTATTACTATTCTAGCCATAGACATATGAATATGTATAGACCTGCCCTAAGTGATAAAAGCGTATTATTTCCCCCTCCTTAATTCTGGGTTCCATGGAACCGGCCGGGCTGGCGTATAGGTTCGCGTGGATCTAGAAAATGTGACGTCATCATTCTTGTGCGGACTAGCGTCGAGCTCTTATCGGTACATTTTACGAAATAACACGGCAAAAATGGTAACTTGTGCTATTAAAACATGTAAAAATAGAAGTGAAAAAGAGTATAAACCCAATTGTCGTATTACCTTCCATATGCAGGCATTATTTGTCATTATTTTAAGCTTATTCACATCATATAATATGATCAGTTTTATCACACCGAGAGACATGAAGCGTTAAGCAACCGAAATTCCCGGTCCCGTCGTGTGCACGTTGCAGTTTACTGGGATAAGTAAATTATGAAACATTTGTAAAAGTGTCTTAACTAAACACGGTAACAAAATATTCGACTCTCAAAACAAGTGAACCTTTCTTCATTTTATATGGATTACACAAGTTTGTTCAAACCGGGCGAACAATTCGCGCTCCCATGTAAAAAGGTCTATTCATTCAAAAGCAGATTTTACTTTTAAGAGCTAAATGGTGATATTATAATGCGTGATGCCTATATACTGTCATATTGAAGTATTAACGAATCACATATCGTTACCGTCAACTCATCCCTCTCCGCACCGCTACAATTGGTTATTACCCCTCTCTCTGATTCTCAAGTCTATGTTATATTCATATGTCTGTGATTCTAGCGAAGGCGGGATTAAAACAAACACAGGTGGCAGTCAGTGTAAACGCTATTTCCGTTTGAAAACGTTATTTGCGTCCAAATACGTTGCGAAAACGATATTATCGGTTTTTGTTCATTTGGTTTGACCCGCAAGCCCCAATTTTTTGGATGTTTGCCGTGATTTTATAACTTACAGAGTTACGTACTTTTCACGCTTGTTCCTGTCCACCATGACAATAAGTATAAGTACGGCTTGTACTACCTGGTGCAAAGCTTTTTGAATCATGTGCGACATTGTTGTGTCATAGCTACTAATCTCTTCCGCGTTTTTAGCGAACAATGTAAACATGACATGATCTTACAGCGATATACAAAAAACATATTGCAACAGTTGAAAAACTTCAAAGAGAGATTGAAGAAAGACTATTTCAACTTTTAAAAAACACATCAAATGTAGGGTTTTTCTTAATTTTTTAAAGCTTTAGTGAGAACCCCATAAATTTTACTGCTATTACTAATAAAAATAAAAAAAAAAATTTTAACTTTATTACGACTTATGTGAAACGTGCTTTTAATACATGGTAGGAATTTTTGATTTCCACAAAACAAATCAAAGATCATAAAAATCGGTCCAGCCGTTCTTGAGTTTATATCAAACAAACATCGTGATGCAAGATTTATACATATACTAGTAGATAAATAAAGATACCGGAGGCCAACTGTCATGGAATCTTCTAAATTATGTCAAAATATAACTAGATACAATGTTTTTTATTTTATTATTTATTTCCGCAATCTGCTCGCATAGGTATACATACTGGTTCCTGTGGTAGGGATGCAGCTATTAACCGAAGTTATGCGTGCGCGCAATGATAATTCATACCAGAATGTAATGTGTTGTGAAGAGGTCGCTGTCTCTCGAACAATGACGGCGTAATTATTATTCAACACAATGAACTTAACTCTATGCAACACACTTCCTGCTGTCAGGTACCATGGCGGTACTGTACTTGTTTCCGCAATATTCTGATTCCAGCCTCCACGGTGCTCTTTCATTATAATTATAAATATATTGTTTTATTAATCCAATTTCAGCAGGCATGTTATTTGCATCCATTTTGCATGTTGACAGTTTGGAAACGTTGTTGTCACATTAGAAATTAGGTCAGATAGCGGTCCGCATTACTTATACAAAAGAAAACTGTGATAGTAACTACGTACTTGATGGAATTGTTTTTCCTAGAACACGTCGCCTTCGTGTTTAATTGTCCAAACGAACATTTGCAAGTTTTACAGGAGGATTTCATTATTTTTCATTATTTCAATTAAACATTATGATAGGTGTTTAATATGAAGCTATTCCCGTAAAGGCGAACGTCTCGTTAGTTTAAATAATCCGTAGTTAAGTGATTAATTTGTCGTTTTTGATATTTTATTTGTAATTTTGAATGAAGATTGAACAAAAACTAAAATGGAGATTGGACAATTAAGCACTCAGGCGATGAACAGTGTTATAATTCAAAAAGGGCATTATTCATTAACAACTCATTTTTTTGACTGGTGGTCTACAATTTTGATACCAGTCAGGAACCTGAGATTTTTTTTGTTTTGTTTTAAGTAAAACTTTTTACTTCACGACTTAAGGCCGCGCTTACCCGCTCAAAAATAAGAAGAAGGAGGACACGACAATACGAATGTTGGAGGACGACGGAAAAACGATAAAATTGTAGCAAAAATCATTGTGAAAATTTTTAATAAAACACAACTCATTTAAAAAAAGAACGAGAATCTCGTGGGGTTTGTGTTAAGTGGCATTTAAAGAAACATTGTGATTTTTTTCATACATATAACTTGTAAAATAACAGAAACAAACCTGTAAATAATAATATTTGGAGCATAATTTGAGATTTATTTCTATGAAGACGATTTCAAATAATTTCCGTTTCGGCGTCGGGAATGTAGTATAGATACTGTCTTATATTGATATAAATTTTTTTAAGAAGCTAAAAAACTTCGAACGTTAAGAAAGATATGTAAGAAATCGCTAGAAATTCGGAGAGCCGCCTCTTAATATCGTCCTCCATCACGACTTAAGCAATATTTTCAGTTTACTGTGGTGGTAGCCGAAGATTTTCAAATATTATCAGGCTATTCGTAACAGGGGAATGTTTGTCTTTCAATAAAAAATAAAATCAATAAATTATGGAATAACATATATCAATCAAATAAAATTAACTTACGCACGCCGGGATTCTAAGCCGCGATCTTCGCATTGCTAGTCGAGGGCCTTACCCATCCTTTACCACGGAGGCCGTCAAAATTTCATGACATCGTTTCATGTTAGGACGTTACAAAAATGTCTTTCTGTAAAAGACATTCAGTGAAATGCTTCTCTGCCAAAAGCAGGTATCTTTGCTTCACCTTTTTCTGAAGAAGCACAGAGAACTTACTTTTTGTAAATCAATGCAATTACCTGATGATTAATGATTAATGAATATCGTATTCTCTCCCCGTATCCTCGAAGGTTCCCGTTTTTACCTGAAGGGCGTGCTTTTGAAGATATAAGGGCTGGACGTTTTGCCCTCTGGAAATTTCTAGAACTGTCCAGAACATTCGAGAGCATTCCACAACATTCCGGAACATTTGAGAGCATTCCACAACATTCCTGAACATCCCGGAACTTTCTGGAATGTTCCGGAATAGTCTGGAACGTTAGGGAACATCCCAGATCATTTTGGAACATTCCAGAACACTCTCGAATGTTGTGGAATGTTCCATAACATTGTGGACCATTCGAAGCCTTTTTGGTTGGGTGGGGGATAAAGGGCAACCACATAATATCATATCAACTCCCTGAGCGACGCCCGGTATCCCAGCTAGTAAGTAATAATTTAAAAAAATAATACATGTTCATTAAAATAAAATAAAAATAGAAAACGACCTTACAGTGTTAATAATACATGAAAGGTTAGGATGGGAGGGTTAAAACTTGAATCGATTATTTCTAAATGCATATTACCTTGATTATTCCCATCACTAGCCGCTAGCCGCTAGCCACTAGCCACTAGTCATAATGTATTTTTACTTACCCAACACTTGTTTCAATTCCATTAGAAACTAAAGTGCATAATATGCAATAGAGATGGAGAACATGTCGTTACCACGATTGTCCTTTGAACGTTACATAAAATGGGGGGTATAGGAAATAAATGATGATGGTGTAGGCCTAGAGGGTAGATATAAATCTACCGGCAGTACTTGTTCTACATAGGTTCTCTGCAAACAATGAACGACATTACTTCGCTACACAGGACTGTGATATTTATAGACACGTACACGTGGTTTACAATAATCGACCATATGTTATGTAAGAAGTTAGTCAAACTAAACTCACCCACCAAACACACCGATTAACCCCGCAGGCCTCGGGCACATCTTGTCAAAAGGTCAAAAATTTTCCGTTTCGCAACAAACCCCATATAAAATGACAATGACAACCCCATATAAAATGAAATATATTTTTTTTATTAAAAACATAAACAAGTTTTAACTGACTAAACTAAAATGACTAAAAACGAAAAAAAATATAAACTCCCCCATATTTTATTAGACAAATTGTTTAAAAAAAAGTTATGGTAACTTTAATTTTTTATGGTTTCATATAAAAAATTATTCTTAAAAAATTCACAAAACTTTCTTTTTTTATTTAAATTGCGGTTGGAGACTTTGGTTTCATATGAGTGAACCTTTTAATTATTCTGTGGTTGCCTTGTAGATTTAAATATAAAGCGTTATGTTTTCTCTATCTTTTACCGTTTAGACCATATTTCTCACAATATGGTGAGACACAACGATTTCTATGTGACCTGTATGCTTATTTCCAAAAGCCAAAAAATTAGTCCAGAGGGCTTAAAAGTTACTACTATCGTTATATTGTTGCACAATTTTTCGAAATATATTTCTTTTTGAATTTGAATAAGTAATAAATAACATTTCGAAAAACTTAATTCCACAATTTCTTCTATCCTTCCCATTCCATTTAGTTTCACGACATATATCAATGAGTGCCACAGTCCTACTGCCCCAATCCTGGCTCCGATCATTTGGTACTATTGTGCGGTATTTACAAAAAAATAAACACTCCCCTGGAATCGATCTGAAAAACCATTAAAATCAGGCAATCACTCGTCACGCACTGAAATTTTTGTGCATTCTTATCTAAACCAACCATTTTCCGAGTTTTGTAATAATAATTGAGTCATTGTCACAATTTATAACACTTGCGTAATACCCACAAAAGATGTGAACTTATGTCATACAAACCCGCGCAGTGTTAAAATAATAACGTCACGGTAAAATAATTAAATGCGACCCGTTCCGTATGTTCTTGTTCACAGCCGAGAGGTGCCTAATGTTTGCCATATGTATGTCGTACGATATTATCAAGTATCTAATCTAAGGACTGGTATTTCATTTTCCTTTAAAACTTTCCTGAAAGACATTTACGTCCATCACTTTGCTCTCGGGTAGGTTTTCTTGAAAATTCAATACGACTGTTTTCCATCACTTTGCTCTCGGGTAGGTTTTCTTGAAAACTCAATATGACTGTTTTCCGCCGTTAGTAACTCGAAGACAAATAATGCGATCGTTCAGGACACGAAAGTTCCGTTGAAGATATGTTTGACTGTCGGCAAGATGATTCAGTCACAATGCTGGGTATAGGATTGTGACTAATTAATAGGATTGTAACAATTGTGACTAATACATTAGGTAAGACGCATTACATTTAATTTACTGCTATTTGAATCTTTGATTCAATGTTGACTAATTAATAGGATTGTAACAATTGTGACTAATACATTAGGTAAGACGCATTACATTTAATTTACTGCTATTTGAATCTTTGATTCAATGTTTCTGGTAAGACGCATTACATTTAATTTACTGCTATTTGAATCTTTGATTCAATATTTCTGGTTAAAATAATAACTTTCAGATAACAATTATTGTAGTAATTACGATGAAATTGTATCCATTCTCATTTTGTTTGGAATCAGTCGAAGATATACCCTGAATTGAAACTCTAATGCATTTAAGATTTGTGTTATATAAATATTGGTCGATGTCAAGTTGAAGAAAAACGTAGTCAAGAAGGCTTTAAATTAAACAATATAGTTTTAAGTCATCCGCAAAAATAAATAGTACGAATCAATATCGTCAGTCAAGAACACAAACAAAAGGGGTCCAAGGATAGATCCTTGAAGAACCACTGAAAAAAATCATTTTGAGGTTAGAACACGTGTGCGATTTTATCTAAATTAGTAAATTATTCGACAGGTGTGTTAATAGTTCAAACATGTATTTAATAAGTTTTCTTTGCGTTGAAAGGCAATAAAAGCCATCACGAGCCCATTCCACCAAACACAAAATAATAATTCATAATAATTTTTAAAATAGTCTACAGATTAAAAAAACAATTTAGTGCTTCTTTTATATTCGATATGTTTGAACACAACAATAATTATTACAGTTGTTTTAGTTATACAGAGTTCGTTCCTCTATTGTCACAAATAACCCGAGCGTTACCTCTCACTGCTCGTATAAAACCGTTACAAAAAAAGTCATTTCCTCAGAACTATTTGGTTCGTCAACGGAGAAGTGAAATTAAAAGTTAACGTTTTTTGTTAAGTTAAGTGATGTCAGGATTATATCTTCTCCTTTTGGCGATATTGAGCGCCGTGTGTGCAGGTATTAAAGGCTAACAAATTTTATACAAAACTTTGGTTAATCTTAGAGACAATTCCGTATTCATAATATTTATTCTAATTGTGTTTTTTTTTTAAATAAATTCAAAAGAAATGGATTCTAGTTTTCAAGATTTACCGAGAGTTAAGAATATCACCGTTAAGAAGCTGACAGGTCCAAAGCGTCGGGTTTACACCCAGACATCACTAGTTCAATCCTCTGTTTGCTAAGTCCTCCATCATTGCAATAATGATGGTAGTAGGAAGAAGGTTTTAAAATCTTGTTTGGTTATTCGTAACCCTGAAAAGTTGGTCTTTCTGTATAAAAAATAGAAAAAAGTTTTCAATTTAAGAGCATATTAATGTGTTTATTTTATTGATCACAGAATATTGAGCTTTTTCAGAGAATGGAAGGCACAATATTGTCTAGGACCTTACAAAAAACCTGTTTTAAATTTTATTTATTTATTAATTATCAGGAAATCGACAGTTTACATTTTTAGGTTGTTCATGAGTAATATAGCCAAAATAAAACCAATTATTGATTTCCTCTTTGTGACTCTAGCCCTTAAAAAAATTGGCGTATTTTGTCAGAGTTTAAAAATATTCCCGCTTTGCAATAAAATCCAAATAAATGGAACATTTGTTAACGTATTCGAAAACTAAAAACTGTTTTCGAAAGGTGATGAAATAGGCTTTCAAATTTCTATATTAAAAATTACTATGTATTTTTTTAAATAAATTTTTTTTTTGCGAAAACTTTCAAAAGTGTTCAAAATGGCTCACTTTACTTTTTTTTCTAACTAAAATTACTGATAATGAAAAAAAAATAAAACACATACTTATTTCATTAGATAAATGAATTGTAAACCTTACTGTCACCTCACTTTTTTCGTTTCATGTAAAAAAAAATCTTAAAAAATTCACAAAGTTCCTTAATTTTTTTTCAAATTGCTATCGGAAACTTTGGTTTCAGAAAGGGGTAAATTTAAATTTTTTAGTGTTTTTTTTTAGATTTGAATATATTGTTTGGTGTATTATCTTTCCAATACCGTTTAGATCACATTTCTGACTATGATAGTAAGGGAGAAACAACGATTTCTGTGAGACCTATGTGAGCTGGAACAAATATGGTCTCCTGTGATTAAACGGGCTAGTAAGATAGCATAACAAGAAATAAGAAATAATTAATAATAATAAATGGATAATTTTGAAAGCTCCGCTTTTGTGAGATATCACCTCAAGGGCGCTGTACAATGTATCTTAGGCTCTTCCTAAGTTTATGATTTACAAATAGGTACAGAAATTTATAAGAAAGAAACATGAAGTCAAAAGTTATATAAAACCAAAAAAAGATATAAAACGAAAAATTACTCAAAACAAAAAATTATCAATACATTGGTATAAATAAGAAGATAGGATGTACACACAAATCAAATCATAATATAATTATATATGTAAACCATAGAAACATAACAATATTCACGACACATCAGAGAAATACTCTTTTATGGACTTTTTATGTTTGAAATGTCCACTTTTGATAATTTGTTGTTATTGTAATTATCGCTTAGTCTTTTCAAGAGGCAAGAATTTTGTTTACGGTTCGTTTTGTATTGATCTATCTTTATTATTATTTATCTTTACTTTGCATAGGACAGAAGAGAGTGTTGAACGCCCAGGAATATTAAATTAAATCTAGTTTAGCTACTCTGAACATTGAATATTATTGTTGACTGATTTATACAGGAATACTGCATCTATATGATGCCTTCGTACACTCAATGAATCAATTTTAAGGTAAGAAGCTGCCTCTGCATAATTATTAAATCTTACAAATGACTTGTAACAAAGACATTTTAGGAATTTGTTTTGAATTGCTTCGATTTTGTTTATGTGGATTTAATAAAATGGAGACCGAACAACTGATGCAAACTCCAGATGACTCTGTACATAGGCAAAGTGAAGGTGCGATGTTGATGCTATTAAAAAGTTTTGTGTTTCTAATCATTGATGAAACCTAACATTTTAGCAGCTTTATTTGTGATTTATTGCATATGAAGGTTATATTGTAGTTTACCATAAAGGGTTATACCAAGATCACGAATATCTGAGACTGTTGCAATATTGTTGTTATTTAACGAATAATTAAATAAGGTTTTTTTTTATTTCTGGAAAAGACAATGTGATGACATTTTGATACATTTAGAAATAATTGATTTTTATTTTATATTTTACACAACTGTTAAAAAACCAAAGCTGTACCATAAATGCTTGTTTATCAGTTATGTAAAATTTAAAACTAGTTTATTAGTAAAGGGGTAATAATAAAGTTATACTTGTAGATTATAGTTATTGGTTTGCGTGGTCAGTAATCGAGTTATTAGAATTTAGCCGCATCCACTTACAGGCCTAGGATGTATCGATTGTTTATTTGTCCATGTCACATTTCACAAACTAGGTCAGAGGTCAAATCTTCGTAAATAACGGTGAAGTTAATTTCTGCTATTTTTAGTTAATTTCTATTATTTCATCAATTTACAGTAATAAAAAAATAATGTTTAATTATTGCATCTGAATGAGTGGTGAGTACAATACTCTGCCATATAAAAGCATACGTCGCTAAGTGATGTGAAATTGAATGTAAAAGAAAAGGGTAAACATATTTAGCACTAACTTGTAATTAAGATAAACGTTTGCGCGGTCCGTTTCACGCAAATCTTAATTTTGGATTTGACTGAAAAACATTTTTTTAAAATCAAAAGGTATATCAAATATCTAGTTGGGAAAGGTGCCACTTTGTTTGTTTTTGTTTTAAATGATGACGTATAGGTAATTAAAGAAATCAGTTTTGGTTCATTTTGAAACTCCTTTGGAATTTTTTGTGAGTTATTTATAATTATTAAAAAAATATATTTTGCCTTATCCTCGGTGTTAATATAATGAAAAATAAAATAGAAAAAAAAATCGTTATAAGTGCGTTTCTTTAGGTAGTCGTTTTAATATATAAACGTCAATTTTTGTTGCGCAAGGTTATTTGTAATTTAAGTATACACCCATTAAAATTCTTTCTTAAAAAATCATTTATCTATAAAAAATATAGTAAAATTATTTTTTTAAATATTTTCATTTACGCGCAAATAATTATCCAAGTTGCCTGTAAATTTATGAAATAATAAAAAAAAGAATGGCTTATATTTTACAATTTTAAAGCAAAAATAAATAAAGTAGCACCTATCCTAACTAGATATTTGATATACTTTTTGATTATAAAAATAATTATTTAGGTTGGTTGGGTATTTTGGCCTCAAATCCTAAATTAAGATTTGTATGCAACTGGGCGACGGCCTGGACAAGGGACAAGGGTGTTTTCCGATCTCCGATAGCGCTGACTCGTCCCGGTCCCATGCACCCTTCCCTATGCGAACATCTGCGAGTCTGGAATAGTTAATTCTTTTTTGGAAAATTTTTAAAAATTGCAAAAAAAACAAATAAGTTGTTACGAAAACAGAGTCAGCAGGCATACGGCGGGAGATCGGCATTTTACCCCTTGGTAGGTCTCTATCACGGTCGTTCTATAAAGAGTGTATTGATGATGTCGGTAACTTGTATCGCTCCCCAGGACGACTGCAAATCGCTAACGTACATACAAAAATTGTTCTCGAATATATTAAGAACACGTAGTCATTGTGAACTATGTTTATTTGTTGAACGATGATAAGTTACCGATTCTTTATCTTTATCGATCGACCGTGCTATATACCCTGGCACACTAAGGAGTAGGTACTAGATTGCAATCTAAGGGTTAAGTAACCGAAAATGACCTGAATTACAAAGTACATAATTTGTTTAGGTAATTAGATAATAGAGTTTGTTTATAATTGCAGCTGAACAAAATGCCACCGAGTTCGGTCCGAAGTTTCCTCTGCAGGGCCTCGGCACGTGGGCCAGCAACCGTCTGGGTTTCATGAACAGCCTGTTCGGGTACCGCCCCCCTATCTCCGACCCCCAGGGCAAGGCCGCCTCCCAGCGGGCAAGGTCCTTCAAACCACCGCCACCCCCCAGGACCGACAGGAATGGACGATGTAAATTTATTATTATTTTTTACATCATTTTTCGTACAAGAAAGATTTTTGTTGTTGTGCGTCGAACTAAAGAGATAATCCAATACAAGCGTTTATTAATATTGTTTTTGACCATAAATTATGTGTTTTTGGTTTGAAAATTTGATCGCTTAGATACAGGGTGTTAAGCATCGTACTTGAATAACTTTAACCAGTGATTGCTGACATTTTTTGGAGTAAAAAAATGTAAATGAAATTTTGGTCTCCGGTGACTTTTTAGATGACTTTTTTTTTTCATCAGAGAAAAAAAAACTTCCACATGTCGTCACTGGTCTATAAGCCAAGTAACCAACCAACCCCTCACCCCGCCCCTAACTTCCCAATACCCACTGATTTTAATATTTTTGTAGAAATTTTTAAATTTTTTTTCAAAGATGTCACCAGAGATCACAATTTTGATTACATTTTTTACTTTAAATAATGTCAGGAATCACTGGTTAAAATAAGTTAATTACGATGCTTTACACCCTGTATATCTGAGATGCTTTTTAAATACTGCGAGCAGAACATATCCTAACTAAAGTATTTTTATAAACCCAGATAATATAAAGTACTTGGCCTATAAAAACTTCTAAAGATAAAAATTTACTACTTACGGTTGTGGTTTTATTGTAGAGTGCTTTAGAAAATGATTTGTAGAAAAATGATATTTGTGCCTGAACTTCGCAAAAATAAAATCTGTACCCGAGAAGCATACGGATGCAACTCCAAAAAGCCAAATGTTCTGTAGAGCCAAAACCGTATTTTTTCTGTAATTATGGTCTCATAACTTCTGCAGATATTCGTGCTGATTGATGAAATTTTTGTAATTATTAAATCAATTAGTTTTGTTTTAAAGTTGAGAAAATAAAACGAAATATTTTACATGCAAAGCCTAAAAATAAATGTTTAAAATAAATCACTATTGACTTGAGTCCTTCTGCTTCAAAACGCAATAGACTATTTCGATATAACAAGTACAAAATTAAATTAAATTATTAAAAGATCGATGTTTCAAAATTTTATTTGGAAGTAAAATAATAACTATACACAACAGGTAAAAGAAAAATACATTTTATTGTATATTTCTTAATATAATTATTACTAATTATTGGTATTTTCCAAATCTTCGTCATTTGACGGAGGATAATCTGGCATTTATGACTTAAAATTTTGTTAAAAAATGCAGTGGATTTTTTTCAACATTAACTCCACAGAGTAGGCCCTGAGAAAAAAATCCCCCAGGGCCTATGTCATCTTTGGAGATGCTGTGTGGAGTGTCTTTTAGGGTAAGGAAAGTAAGGAGGTTCTGGGAAGGAAAAAGGTATGAAGGATGGGTATGAATACGGGGGTCAATGTGTTTTGGCCTTCACAGTTGTCAGACCGTATTCAATATTATCCCCCATATCGCTATATATCCACTTCAGGAGGTAAGAAGTCTCTTCATTTGCCCCCCTGACACCGACTGACTCATTCCACATGCATTGCCTTGTCATTGGTGCTGCCCAGAATGGCTTCATTTAAACACCACAATTTTTTTAAATAAAAATATTCAGAACGGGCACGGAAGACATTTTTCCATATCTGAGTCATCAAAACTAATACTGAATACGATGACTTCCCTCGCAACTTATCCGATTTTTTTCAGATTGTATCGCACTTTCGCCTCACGTAAATGCGTTTCTTTTTCCCCCTGGAGTTTTATTTTATATTTATCCTTCCTGTTCAATGATTACCAATATCACAGGTGTCATTTGTTGATATATGAGGTTATTGTGTCTATTTAGACAGAAAACAAAGAGATTAGAAGCAGAAGGATGGACTTGAGTCCTTCTGCTTCTAATGCTTCTAAGAATAATGGTGGTTGCATCCTTATACATTTTTGAAAAACCCTATATTTCTTCAAAATATGACTACCATCTTTCTGCCACTGATGAACATGATCATTTACTACACATCTTCATCAAAAACTCATTTCTTCAAATTTTGGACTTGCATCCGTATGCTTCTCAGGTACAGAAATATAACAAACTTTATGTGATGAATTTTTTTGCATAAATCTAAACAGGCGGCTGGTGTTAAGAGTAAATTTAAAACTTATCGTCGTCTTCATGAGTGTTATTGTTAGAGACCTTATTTACAATATCTTTTAAGTAGATTTCTGGAAAATGCTCCTTATTTGCTCCATATCTTTTGTTTGTAGGTAAATAAATTTTTTTCGTGCTTTTCTTAAATTTTTCATTTTCGTTATCGCAGTGTGCTATTGTGTAAGCAACTGTGTCAGAGAGATGTGGTCTATGATAATTTTTCGTGAAATATTGTTTCAAAGTGGGAATTCTAATAAAGATAACCACTCATGTGGTTTTTAAAGTTGGTTTAATTTTGTTGTGACGGGGTAAATGTGCTGGGGTAAGCGTGTGCAGTTGGATAAGTGCAAACACTTACCCCTCTACATAAATTTGATTTTGTAGCATAAAATTTCAACTGTCGTTATTTTTTTACAGTGAAAAATTCCGCTTGTGTACGTCGGAACGTACCCGGAGAGGTCAGTGGTCTAGTCTCCCAAGGGCAAATTGAAACTGCAAAAAGACTTATGAAAGAGGGGAAGAGTAAACTGAAGGAAGAGAGTAACTGTTCGCGTTCCGAACACTTACACTACGGTATGCGAATACTTACCCCGCACGTGGGTTGAGAGGCTAGACTTTGAACCACACGCGGAACACCCGCGTCTGTCATTCTGTCCCGCTCACAATAAGCTCACGCACCCTTACAATACATGCGAATGCGAAATGTGCGAATGAGACAACGCTCAAATTTACCTACAGAAATCGCTCGAAAAGGGGTTCATGGAGAATACACATTTCTACACCAAAACTTTCACGAAATTGAAATTTAAAAAAATATATATTTTTTAGAAAGAAGAAGCTACGTCGGTAGCTTTTTATAATTTTATAATTCTTTATGAGAGTTAAGTTAGCAGCACTTTTTCCTTAAATAATATTTTTTGATAAATCGTACATGTTTGACAGTAAATGTTTACGTTAATACGAAACGCATTGACAATTCGAAAACATACCGACATAGTTTTCACCCTTTAAAAGGTAGTATAAAAAATAAATTCATTTTGTGCAATTTTCGATGTAGAAAAGTGTTTTTTCCCGGGCGTCCTTTTTGTATCATCTTAAGTGTTCGCAATCGACATGCATGCAAGCTTTCGTAAATAAATTTTTGATTTATGAACCGTATGAGATTTTTATGTTTGTTTGAAATGCCTTAATAATCAATCATATTAATAAATAAAAAAAGTTGAGTAAAATACCTAAAGCTTTTTAATACAAGAATTCCAAATTAAAAATTGCGTATGATTACCCCACGTGAATCTACAGGTGTTTTCCCACCTTCTTTTCCCTCATCTCCTAGCTTACCTTCAGCCTCACGACATTTCCCTGGTGTTAATAATTTTTGATGCCATAGTCTCACTGGTTCCAGACGAATGGCAGCAATTGGAACTCTTGTTGGATTTATTACTGCTTTATTAGAACATAAAGCTGTCCATCACCATGATATAACTATTGTGCTTGCGTTTATTCTTTTAATTAACAAATGCGTATAATATTGCAGTTCTCTCCCTTCTGACGGTGGTGAACTTCCCCGCGGACTCTTGCACGGGGGCCTCAGGCAACAATGGTACCTGCCTCGCCAGTCAGGACTGCCGCGCGAGACAAGGCGCCCCTGATGGCCCCTGCGCTAACGGCTTCGGAGTTTGCTGCATGTGTAAGAACAACTAACTTTATTTTATATACCATTTTTCATGCACTTATCGGAAAACTTTGGTGGGATGGGTTATTCGTGATAAAATTGTCTAGTTAGTTTTAGTTTAGATCAGCGGTTTTAAACCTGTGGTATACGTACTCCTTGGGGTACGCTAAGCAAACATTGGGGTACGCAATATCGTGGCGCGAATGTAGGTTTTAAATCTCTCAGCTCATCGTTTTCAAATTTCAGCGGTTTACGCTAGGTGGTTTAGAAGCCTGCCGCGCCGCCATACGTCAGTCAGTTTCTTCCTATGAGTTTATTAAAAATAAATATCGCTATCACTCATCTCATCTCATCACCAGACTCTCTCTACCTATGTGAAATTGAGTCAAACTTTGTAAAACTTTGCTCCGCAAAGCAAGCTCAAGGGTCACAATGGTTGTATGTTACCATTATATGATTGATTATACAAGGTGTAACAGGAAATTTGGCCTTTATTTTAACTACTTATATACTTGATAAACCTTTTTCTAAAAAATTTTAGAGGTTAAAAAAAATCATCCTCTCAATATACTTTGTGAGTTTAGATTTGTGTACGGAGAACATGATTTTTTTTTGTCGAAATAAAAAAAAATCAAATTTGTGAACACATAATTTTTGGTTCAATTTCGCATGTAGAATAACTGGTTAAAAATGTCCTGAAGTCGTGTATAAATTGTCATTATTTGTATGAGTGTGACATGTTTGTTAAATTCTTGTAATAATGAGAGTACTAAAATATTACGATTGAAACACGTCTTTCATTACACATATACCAGATAAATGGAGGGTACGGGAACAAGAAATTTGTAGTAAGAGTCAAAGGGTACATATGTTTAAAAAGATTGACAACCGATGGTTTAGATAATAAATGGCCACCCTAACATTTCAAACCTCAAATTTAACAGCTGACCGAGAGCGAAGAAATAATCCTAACTACTACTTTTCACATCGTAACGAAGCAACCGCTGGATGTGGTTTTTGCAAAGAGGACTGGGAAGTGACATAGTTTACTTTTCATCCCGGAAAAACATTTAATTCCCACGGGAAAATTCTTTGTTAAGTAATTTCTATAGTAGTTATTGAAAGCTAGTAATAATTGTAAAGGAGTTTTTTTACAAACCCTTTTTAAACTTAATGTAACCTTGTTTTAATCGTATTTAGGCACTAATGAAAAAATAATATTTATAGATCATTTTGGTAATTTTAAATGTTATCTGCAAAGCAGAGAATAATTTGGTGGTCTGAAACATAAGGAGCACTCGAACGGTGATTTCTCTAAAGTGATTCAATTTGAACAGATTGTTTTCTCTGGATTTTCAATGAAACACTGCAATATTTTTGCAATGGAACTTTTAGTTAATTTCCAAATAACGTTCCATATTATTTCACTGTCTCTAGATGTCTGAAGTCGGTTGTAAAGCGAACGTCTTGAATGACTTATTTTGTTTAAAAAAAGGGGCTTGAACATCAGTGATACACGAAATAAAACACTTGTGTTCAATTACTGGTATAGTGATTGATTGCATATGAAATACCAGATAAATTTACAATAAATTGAAATAATTTTTGAGGCTAGCTTTGAGGCTTTTAGAAAAGGAATGATCGACTTTTCTCAAGGAATAAATCACAATAGTTTAGAAATAAGTTGATACTTTCCCTTCTAGTAAAAGCATAGACAAATTTGTTCCAAATATTAAGATAAAATGCGACACAGACGTTAAATCGAAAGTAAAAAAGTCCATAGACGGAAATGAATCAAGATGAATTTAAATATAAAATGGAAGGTAGAATGATATTAAATATTTCAAAATAGGATGACACAACACTCAAGAAAAAAAATACCCAAATCAAGTCATCCTGGTATAAAAAAACTAGTCGCTTGATCTGTTCATCTTTATATGTAGTTATCGTCAGTTGTGGCAGCTCTACGGCAGAGAACGGGACCTACTTCGTCAACAATGGCTACCCCTCTCGATATGACGGCACCGGCTCTTGCCAACTAACTGTGCTCAAGTCTCATCCCGACGTCTGCCAAATAAGGTAAGATTACTTTAACAGATCGCCACCCACTTGGGAGGGGGTATTTATTGGATAGTATGGCCTCGGCCACCATTTATTGGATAGTATGGCCTCGGCCACCATTTATTGGATAGTATGGCCTCTGCCACAGGTCACGCCGAGTGGTTCGCTATATTTGGTTACTCAGCAGGGGTGCCCGGATTCGTGGGGTGAGTTTTGTTCAGGTCTTAGCCGGATTGGAGAGACTGGTTGAGAGAGACCTAACCTAGATTAATTATTAGGGAGGGATGGATTCACTCCTGGAGACACTGATCCCAAGATTCCTACCCACCATTCATACCTTTTTTCTCCCCAGAACTTCCTCTCCTTCATGACACTAAAAAAAAAAAATCCATAGAGCATCCCCATCTTAAGATGCCATTGATTGATGAAACTACTTTCCTCAGGGCCTCCTCTGTGGAGCTAATGTACTAAAAAAAATACTGGTATTAATAGCGCCTGCACTATATTACCTATGTTAATCAGAACTAGGTAAGATAAGTTTTTAGATTTTCACGGCCAAAAGCATTTTCGTTGTTTGTTTTTGGGGTGTTATGCCGTGTTGTGCTACCTCCTTCTTTAGCCGACGTTTCGGACAGCGTTGCAGTGTCCATCATCAGGGCAGATCTGGCAGTCCACATCGTCGGATCTGCCAGATCTGCCCTGATGATGGACACTGCAACGCTGTCCGAAACGTCAGCTAAAGAAGGACGTAGCACAACACGGCATAACACCCCAAAAACAAACAACGAAAAAGAACTAGGTAAGTTTAATTACACAAATGTACTATTTCCTAATAATAAAATTGTTGTCATATTTCTAGCGATCCATTAACCCACTGACATTGTTATTATTTAGTGATTACATGAATACTATTTCGGTACAATTTACCTTTATCGAAGAGCGGCATCAATGAACGTGTTAATAAGTTATGATAGGTCGGCAAATGTATTTTTTTATAATGTTGGGTGCACTCTAACTGCGGTAGATAAGGCACGATATTTTTTTTATAATAATTATAATAAACTTTCCAAAGTTGCCTCCAAACTCAAACAAATTGAATTATTTAACTACCTTTATATTACGCTATTTTAATGGCACATGTTGTGCTGCACGATGTGGAAAATAAATAAATCACAATTTAAAACAAAAATAAATAAAATGGCACATATCCCTACTGGATATTTAATGTGACTTGTATTTAAAAAAAATATATGTTTGGTTGGGTATTTTGGCCTCAAATCCAAAATTAAGCAGTATTTCTTCTGCGCGGTCCTTTTCTTACAGAACATTAATTTGGATTTGAAAAATCGTGAAAAACGGATTTATTTAATGGCGTATATATTATAATTTGAAACACAAATAAATACAACAGCACATATCCGTACTACATAGTTTTATACCCAAAAAAAAATTCAGTTCGGTGTAGTATTTTGGACTCGAAATACAAAATTTAAGTTTTATATGAAAAGGGCATCGCAGCTGTTCCTATTAATAAAACCGTAAAATCAACTCCAAAAAAGTATTCTCTAAAAAATATTTTAGAATATATAAAAATCAATAACCAGAAAATCGGATGAATATCACGGCCTGCCACAGAACTATAAAAGCGATTTTATACCCATTTTGTAAAGTATGATGTTATGTAACATAATTATATCTCTTTATTTCCATGTCGCGTCGCATTATTACATACTGCTAATGATTTATTGTGTTTATTACAATAATTATATTATGTAACTACATTCCTGTTTATTATGATTGCGACATTCCATGACAAAGAACATAAATATGCTAATAACTATGCACATAGCAGAAATAATAAATAAATGCTGAAAAGCTGCGCCTACCGAAAAACGAACCGTATAAGAGGAACGGCAATCAAATACGACAATAGCCGAAATAACCTAACTTATGAAACAAATTCTTCAAAACCGGGTGGATGTAAAGTAACTACTTACTTACTAGTTGAGATAATTAATAAAATTTTGTTTATAATCAATAAAAGTAAATATTTATAACTAACTAACTTAACCTAACTGACTAACTTAATCTAACTAACTAACTTAACCTAACTAACTAACTTAACCTAATTAACTAACTTAACTTAACTTATCTAACCTATTCTATCCTAACCTTACGTATAATTTCTTTTGGCTGTTACTTTTGTGTTTAATATATAGTTTTATGTGTATTATTTTTTATAAATAAAGTATTTATTTTACTTAATAACATGGATATATTATTGTTTAATATGGCAATAATATTTTTTCTATCGTTGGCAGCACTGATTTTCCATTAAATGTAATATAAATATGAACATGGCCTAGAAAACTTCATGTACCGCAAAGGTGAATTATTTTTAACAAAATTAAAATTAAATGTATTTTTATCTATATTTTTTTCGTTTCTTCTTTTATGAAAAAAAGGCCTAACAATTTTTTTGTTGTAAACTTTTGAAGGTTGGATTTCGACCAATTCCAAATAAGTGGACCGGAAACCGTGAACCACATTTGCAACAACGACCAGTTCATTGTCTCCGGAGGGAACCCCATCCCAGCGATATGCGGTATCAACCAAGGCAACCACAGTAAGCCAATTTTACTATTACCTTCCTTTATCCTCCATGTCCCACTTCTATTTACCAACTGATATGATAATTGCCACTTCAGTACAATAACAACTAACTTTTGTATTTATGTTAACGTACGAGTATATTATTATTTAAATTGAATGTAATATGTAATAGGTAATATAATATGTAATAGCGATATGTTTACATAATTGGCGCATTGCTTGTTGCAGTTTAATATTGATTGGATGCGTTGTGAAATTTGTGGGTAGAGTACAGGTCAAACTTTAATACCGGATACAGAAATCATCGCAATAGGCGAGTTTAATGTCAAAAAAAGTGGCATGCCTCCCTGCCTTTCTTCTGTCGGACGTATGTTTTTATACATATTTTATCGTCGTTATAATAAACCGGTCAGTTCCCGAGTTGACATAGCGTTTGGGTCTCACCCAGGCGTCGTGTGTTTAATTCCTCGCTGGCTAAGTCCTCCATCACGACACAAGCAACATCTTCCGCCAACCTGGTAGTAGGAGATTTTCAAAAATTGTCAGGTTATTCGTAACCCGGTAATGTTCTTCCTTCTTTAAAAAAGTTGTAAAGTCAGTAACTGCGCGAGAATGCATCGTATCAAGTTCAGACCGGCATTAAAGTTTTGCGTGTACTGTACCTACCTTTGGAATATCAGCGAATTCATGACTATTATTAATTTTTTTTTATTGATTTGTTGACTTGTAAATATTTCACTTTTATTTTCTTGATTAAACGGATGTATGAATGATGTGGAATCTTGAAAGTGGAAATTACCCCACTTTCCGACATCCGATCGAGCTTTAACGATGTTTATAGGTATTGATCGGCCGATATACTTGTTGTTGGTGATAATGCTTTCTATTAAATTTTGGTTGCGAAATCGGATTTGGTTCGGTTGGTAGAGTTGTCCACTCCAGTTTCTGGGTAGGAGGGTTCAATCCTCAGCTAAACCTAAGTTTTAAGATTTTAAAACCACGTCAAAATAGATGTATTATAGTAAAAAAACAATGATTTATACTAACTTGTTGATTTCCTTGTTCTTGAGGCAAATAAAGAAAGGAGTTGAAACTGCTTCTCCATTTGTTTCAGTGTATATTGACGCAGGCATAGGAACCACAAACCCAATAACGCTGACGTTTGTGACCAGCGGCGTTTCATTCCAGAGAAACTGGAAGGTCAAAGTCACACAAATTCCATGCAGCACGATATACAGGGGTAAGTGTTTCAGAGAACCTCATTTGGAAGATCAGATCTCAAGTCTGTAGTCGAGTTCAGACTGAGAAGAAATGAAATGTTAAAATTTAAAAGTTACAGAAAGGAAGTAGTAAAAATACTTAAATACCACACATTATTTCAAAATATAATACCAAAGTTAGGTTAGTTTAGGTTTCACATGAAAAAATTACACAATGTCCTTCCAAATACAATTATAAAATCATGAGATGAAAAAATTTTAACGAGAAATAAAAATATGGATAACTAAATATGAGGATTGAAAAATCATTCAAATTTTGAATTAACATCAACACTACCTACAGTCAACAAACATGAAGATTTTTATTTGATTTTATAATTTAATTTGTAGAAATCAACATACATGAATGAGAGGAAATCATGATGAACAACGTCTTGCAGTCCGCCTCGAAACAGGTATACCTATTGAGGAGGACTGCGAATAAAGTACTTTACTTTGTGTACGTAATGTGTCTCTCAACAACATTTTTCAGAAGGACCAGTATTCTCCAGTACTACGAAATGCTTATTAAAAGACTTAGGTTCTTTAGAAAACAGTTTATTGATGTATTGTAATTTATAAATACAGTTCGAAGGAATAACGTTCTTTCTAACTGGAAGCTAGGTTTTGTCTGTGGAGCTGTTGCATTATAATTACTGTACACCTTCGGCACATCTCGTAAACGAAACCATGTGACCGGGAGAGCTCATAGACAAACAAAGCAATGTGAGAACTAATCGTACGTATTTCCATTTTGTTTATTTTCAGCTGAAGAAGGTTGTCTCCAATATTACACCGGCGTGTCCGGTCAGCTTAAATCCTTCAACTACGACCCGGTCGGAGGTCTTCAACTCTCAAACCAAGATTATAGCATCTGCATCAGGGTGGAGAGAAACTTCTGCGGCATCCAGTACACTGCGTGCCCCGACACGGCCATTTCGGCAGGTGAGGTCGCCAGTCAGACGGGATTCATCGACCAAAGTAAAAGTTTTTCCAATTTCTGTGCGCTTTCTTGGAAGGGATAACAACTGCAGACTCGCACAGGTTTGGTAGCAAAAACTGAACAAAACCTTCAATACCGGAAAATTAGAAGAACGATAAAGTTGTTTTTATTCATGAAATTGGTACGAACTATTTACATAAATAAAAACGGATATACGATCTTTTAGGATTCCGGTATTCACAACACTTCGGCTAAAACAATTATAACAACTAAATAAATATTAGCTTTTTAAATCCAGTCACAAAGTATCGCTAATAACACATGATAATCTTTGTTAGTAAAGCAAATAACACAAATTAATAAACAACAAGCCACTAAAACCACCAAACTACTAAAGCTTAATAATTACTTGAGCAAATAACATTAACACGTTTTTTGGCACACCAAACAATCACCAAAGCAATGAAAAAAATTACCATTAATTTCGTGTCAATGGCATAAATGCATTGTCCGACTATCTTCCTAAACCTAAAACTAAATCCTTTTTGTTAATTTGTTTTTTAATTGTGTTCAATTTTATTCATTTTTGCTTATCTTGGGTTCTACATATATATTTCTTGAGCATACCAAAATAAATAAATAAATATTGAAATCCCTATTAAAAATTGGTAAAACTACAAAAAAATATTACATCACGCTCATGCATACTAAGTTTTGAAAATTATACAGCTGACCGAATTTCCAAATCACTGCAAATGGTTTGTTTTTCTAACAAAGGCCATTGAAAATCACGGAATAGTCGGAATCCTAGATAAATCCTTCCCAATTGTGAAAATGGCAAATAAAATTATTTTCTGTTAAAAATATTACATTGTAGGTGAGCTCTTTAGCGCTTTTTGGTTGTTTGTTTTTGGGGTGTTATGCCGTGTTGTGCTACCTCCTTCTTTAGCCGACGTTTCGGACAGCGTTGCAGTGTCCATCATCAGGGCAGATCCGGCAGATCCGTCGATGATCGGATCTGCCCTGATGATGGACACTGCAACGCTGTCCGAAACATCGAAGAAGGAGGTAGCACAACACGGCATAACACCCCAAAAACAAACAACGAAAATGCTTTTGGCCGTGAAAATCTAAAAACGTATCTCTTTAGCGCTTGTTTGAAATCTTAAATCAGTCCACATTTTGAAAATGACGTTTAAATTGAAAGCAAATTTGAGTCCATTGAACCAGATTTCACGCAGGACCAGCGCACAGCACAGACAACCGATATTAGCATGTTTGATGATGATATTTTGAAAAATGAATATTGATTTGTACCTACACTGCACAACAGCACATTGTACAAGTGTACTGGTCCAAAACCTTTTTAGATCTTCTTTTTTTATATTTGCTTTACACAGCAAGCCCTAAGAAAAAAAAACTGCGTAAAGAAAAAAAAGATGCTAAGATGTGGAGGGTCTTTCTGGAAAAGTATGACAGGAATTCAAATGAAACAATTCTGCGAAGGAAAAGGGGCGGGTAATAATGAGGGGTGGGTAGGAATCGGGGGGTCAGTATGTCCAGGAGAAACAGACGTGTGAATCAATAGGTATCATCCGGTTTCGGCCTGCCACGCAGTTGGTGGGCAAATGCATCCGCCGCACAAACCTCACCCCATGAAATCGGGCATCCCTGCTACCAAAGATATCAAACGTAACAAGCCACTTGGGTTCGACCCGTGGCAGAGATGTTGTTTATCCAATAAATTGTTCCAGTGACGGCTTACATCTTAATTTAACTAACTTTTCCAAAGTAAAATTATCTTTCTTTTGTTGTTGTAAAATTATTATCCTTCGAAGCATCAGGCAATCGGTCCCGGAGTTTCACGCTGTCCGGCAACAGTAACCTCGCCGTGCCCGCCATGGTGGGGTCGAGCAACACGCCCAACAGCTGCCCCGCCGACTGGGTCATCATCCCGTGTGCATCCAATGTGGGTCGTCCCCCCGCCAGCGCGCCCTCCTGCACCGACAGGATCTGCGGGGGAACCTTCTCGGCAGAGGTGTCGCTGCAGGCTTCTTCTGTCTTTAGTAAGTTTCATTTATGGTTTACTTCATCTCCTTCACCTCCGTCTTCTTCTTCTATTTCACCTTCGTCTTATTATTCTTTGTCTTAATTTAAACTAGCTGGGGTACCCGGCTTCGCTCAGGGAGTTTCCTCTATCCCTCACCCATACAAAAAGGCTTCGAATGGTCCACAATATTCCAGAACATTCGAAAGTGTTCTACAACAACAAAAAAATTGCATCAAGAGAGCTTAACTTTCAATCGAGATAGGGATGAATTAAAAAAAAATTGAAAGAAAAATTATTACCGTATTTCAGATGCAATCATTAATTCCGATGTTTGCGGGAAAAAATAAAGTTCTTTTTAATTATTTTTAAAAAAAGTTAACCGCTTGGGCACATAAGCTTGTTTTCACGACAATTTAACGTAGGTGGACATAGGAATGACGTATGCCCCGTACCTGAGTTATTTATTCTTGCAAGTTCATCAAATAAACCATTTCCTTGTTTGAATGAAATGTTTTGTCATCTCTAAATTCAAATTTATTGAAAAAATTGTTCGAGGTCATTGGGAAACAAAAATTGTTCGAGGTCATTGGGAAACAAAAATTGTTCGAGGTCATTGGGAAACAAAAATTGTTCGAGGTCATTGGGAAACAAAAATTGAGAAACCATTCCCGTGCTCTGAATCAGCTTCATTTAATCATTTTCGGGTTAGCTCTACAAATAAACCATTTACATGTTCTGAGTGCAAAGCACAATTGCCTCGCAATGCATTTCAATTTCCGTTACACATTCGCCAGCTTCCCCCCAAGTCAAGCGTGCGTAAAGAAGTATTTACTTGAAAAAATATGTCATCACTAAAATGACATGTACATTTTTTACCACAAATATGCTTAGGAATCACTGGTTAATATCCTTCTAATACGTGCTGTTACACCTGTAATATAATATATAGCTGATGTTCCCAACGTTGCCCTGGCTTTAAGCTGAATATTTCGAAATGTTAAATGTAGACCGTAATTTTGCACTAATTTTAAATATGAGTGTACAAAATTTCATCGAAACGCATCAAAATGCTGCTATTAGGGGTTGGGAAAGTGGATGGGTGATTTTTCAATATTCAATTTAAACATTGACCTTCTCCTTGTTATAAATATCAGGAATGCAAAATTTCATCAGGCTCGGAATAACACAGTAGATTTGTATACAAATCAAACCAGTACCGCCGACGGTCCGCCACAGTCTTCCTTCTTTAATATTACGTAAGAAGATTTCACGTTCTTCGTCTCCATTTTATAAATAAAAAATAATTATGTTTACTATTCTCATTTTAGGTACAGTGAAACCGTTTCGCATTGCTTTCCACACTGACAGTGTTGAAGCCCCAAATGACTTTGGAAACAGGGGATTCTGCCTCAACTACGTTCAACAACCTTGCACTAATAATCTAAGTTAAGCGAATTATAACTTTTAAAAGCTACACAACTCAGGTTCCATGATGGTTGATCACTAGACAGCCCCCCTACAGGGTGTTAAGGTACGCACTTGAATTACTTTAACCAGTGATTCCTGACATTATTTAGAGCAAAAAATGTAAATAGAATTTTGGTCTCCGGTAACTTTTTTGAGAACTTTTTTTTTTTCAAATTTTTTTTCTTCAAAATCAAACAACAACAAAAAATCTCTCTCATGACGTCACTGGTCGCTCAGCCGAGTAACCGTTCCACCACTTACCCCGCCCCCGAATGTCCAACACCTACTATTTTTTTATGTTTTTGTAAAAAAAAAACATCAAAAATGTCATCGGAGACAAAAAATTTATTTACATTTTTTACTCCAAATAATGTCAGGAATCACGAAAGTAAGCCAAGTACATACCTTATCCTGGTATAAGAGTAAATTTGTATGTTCCAGCACGGTCAATCGATAAGGATTGTATCGATAACTTCTCATCCCTAGCATGACTGCAGATCGCCAACGAATAAATAACAGTTCACAATGACTAAGTGCCCCTAATATATTTGACGTCAACTGTTGTTTGTACGTTAGCGATCTGCAGTTGTCCTGTCCAGAAGTGATCGACTGTACAACGGGTTCAGATCTACTATTGTATTAAAAAATATGTTAAATATATAATGTAGGTACCTGCCTCTTTATGCTATAAACCTGATTTGTTTGTATTTTAGTAAGTGTTTGTATTAATTAAGTTAAATCAATAATGTTAATAAAAGACTGTTTAAAAAGATGAGTATCAATTAATTTTCTTGAAATTTTTTATAAAAATTTAGTACTTACCTACATTAAGGATATGGTTCCATGTCTAATCGGACTATGAGATCTCAGCGTCTGAATTCCCATAGTAAATTTATTCAGACACGATACTTCCTCACATGATAATTCATCACATCATAACTCGCATTCACCTACCCTTCCATTTCCCCGCCTCTCCAACCTAACCTAAGGTTAAAAAACCCAATTATCAGTTTTCAACGCTTCGCGACATGATGACTTATCATGTGAGGAATTAACATCCGATGAAAAATTTGTACTCAATATTCATACACTTAAAAAGTTTCCACTGAATAGCCAGATAGTTTCCTCTATCCTTCCCCTCGCATTATCATCAGCCTCACAACATACATTGGGGATGCCATAGTCTCACTGACTAAAGATGGTTGGGAGCAGTTGGGACTCTTGGGCAGTATACATATAAAAAAAACTTTCCCCAATTATTGGGATCACCAATAAACGAACAACAACAAAATATATTTTCTTACCCTTAGATCCAATGTTATTTATTATATACTGTCACGATAATATTTATTTTGGTTGAATAAATATTGTCTTGAACTTCACCTGGCTGTTAACCTTTTATTTCGATCGCCGTATTTGAGTTTTAGCGACTAGCGCCATCTAGATCCGCCGGTCTTCTTGAAGGTCCGCCGGGACGGGAGCCGACGGGCAATTCGACGAGTCACTTATGTGAGAGTTTCTGTGTTTTTTTATGATGGGATAACCTTATTTTGTTGTCGCGAAACGCGAACCAGATCTTGATGTAAGATTTTTGAAAAGTTAACACAGCCCAACGTATGTTTTTCGATCGTAATCGCTTGCCGTTAATGTGACCTGCGCATGGCTACCTCATGCTTCAATTGTAGTTTACCTACGTAATCCGTAAGAATATGACGTGCTGTGATCGCGGTTTGAATCTTCGCTAATTCGCGTTATTTTTCGTGACCGCTACGATCGCGATATCAGAAAAGTTATGCCACCCCCCCTTCGCCGTAAACAGGAGAGGGGGTCATTTTTAATACACGGAGTATGCACGGAGCTGTCAAGTTGACATATCCAGTACAAAGAAATGATATTCTCTCGACCGCTTCCGATTTCAACTGACCCCCTTCTCCTGCTGTAGGAAGGAATATTTTATAACGTAGTGTGTCGGTAGAAAAGATACTTTATCTGTATGTCGCTACCTTAAACATTTATGAGAAATACTCACGTTTATGTAAAAAGTGGTTTTTGTAAAAAGGGTTGTGCATTTTGCATGCGTTGAGTAGCGTGTATGTATATCTTGTTGATACAATATTTTACATTTCATAGTACAATCCAGTAATGTTGGCCTCACTGTGTGTGGGTGGCTCACCCGTGCTGAGGCCTCTACCCTATCTTGCTCCACGACATGCTTAGAATTGCAACAAAAATGAAACTGTTCGCGGAATTTTCCAGTAACGAACATTTAGTCGCCTTTAACACAAAATTCTCCGAAAACACCTAAATTCTGGTCTAACTTTTTTGTCCTACCCGTTACCTAATCAAATTCCGATTGAAGAATGTAAATATAGCTGGTACCTAATCAAATTCCGATTGAAGAATGTAAATATAGCTGGTACCTAATCAAATTCCGATTGAAGAATGTAAATAAAATTCATATCAGAGGGTTCGGCTAGGTGGAATTCCTAATGTTAAATTCCTTGACCGATAAATCCTACAGATCCCTCAATATAAATATTTAAAAAATCTTTCGTAATCCTACATGTATTTAAAATTACTGATTTTTGCATTTTTATATACAAATTCTTTGACAAATCTAATATGCCTAAATGTTTTATGAGAGAGCTAGGTATAATGCCAGTAGACGAAATAACAAATGGTAATATTTTTATAGTCTGAGAATGCCAAATTCTTTTAATTTCATTTCCTAAATCTGTATAATTTCTTATTTTTTAAGAAACAGATTTTTCAATATTACAATAATTGAGAATAGCTACATCAATGATGTAAGTTATTTTTTTAATTTTGTCATGTAAAACTATATCGGGTCTATTGTGACTAATTGGTCTGTCTGTCAGTATAGTTTTATCAAATATTAAATATTACATAATTTATGGATTGATTAATATTTAATTAAATATTATAGTGATTAAATTTAGGGTTATTATGCCCTGATGCCGTGATGTGACATATTTGCCCTGATGATGGACACTGTAACGCTGTCCGAAACTTTTGCTAAAGAAGGAGGTAACGCAACACGGCATAATAACCCAAAAATAAATCACTGTAATTCAATTGGCAGTGAAAATCTAAAATCATATCCAAATATTAAATAATTTATGATTAATTAAACAAAAATAAAATTATTTCTAATATAATGATAACTACCGCCATCTATACCATACCTCCCAAACAATATGAAATTTATTTTAGTACATTTAAAAATAAACACTCTTTCCTACTGCCATCTTTCCTCACAACTTCACAACTTTTTCAGCGATTTTTCATAAACACCATGTTTTTAAAAATGTTTTGCTAGTTTCAGTACAGATGTCTCTAGTATATCAATGTAAACCCAATAAAAAAATAAAAAATTCCAGTCAACGGGTTTTCTACAAACTACAAACTAACTCATGCAGTCGCAAACGTCACTTGCTACTAGACATGAGTTATTGTAGATATTGTGGAATCATTTTTGTCCTTCTTTTGTTCGTATTTGCACGCCTGCTCATAATAATTCTCTACTCACCTCTTTTCACTATTTTATTTTCACTTTTTTTTTTGAGTCTGTACTGTCTATATATTATCACGACGCGACGTGACGGTCTGCCGAAGAGTTTGTAGAAAGAGTACTTTATTTTTTCTTCCAGGCAATATATCATACCTGTTAAGATACCTACTGGTATCACTGGACAATAACCTACCGCCGCCCATTGTGACGGGGCCATTATTCTGGTTCTAGCATCGATCCCCGCGGATCGTTAGATCCCCTCCGTCGTTACGGCTTAAGAGGAATATAACGGTATTATCTCTTTTTTTTATTAATAATTTCCAAAGAATAAAAAAAAGTTAGTCAATGGATTGAGTCAAAAATAATCTTAGCCATAAAAAGGTATTTTTTAAGAGTTGTTTTATTACATAACTTCATATTTAGGTACGTAATGAAAAAAAAAAATTATTTAGTACTTGACGCTTATAGTTTTTGCAACGTAATTAATAATTTTATATTAATTCCAATAAACAGAGAAGGCAGGAAAAGCTTCAATGTATCCATAGCATATTTTTTCATACTCATAAAGTAAACCGATTCGTAATAAAGTAATTTGGCGTATAACTTCATAACTAACTTGTGAATTCGTTGTAAAATTATTTCGTGTAAATAAATTTGACTTAGTAAATCGAGAGATTTTATTCGCAACATCCACAGCAATAACGGAGCCCCGTTTACAGGTTTGGAAGTGCTGTAAACCGCATGAATACAGCCTAACCAGGATGAACAACTCATCTCCCTACAAGATGTAAAAGCCATTTTCGTATTAATAATTTATTTTTTAAATTAACATTTTTTATTCTTCCGCATCATCGGATAACACAGAAAAACTTGAAGTTACGAGGAATTAATATATTCATTCATAATAGTACATTCAATGGACACATCAAATCTACTGAAATATCGTACAATATACAATTATGTGGAATTCTACAATCAGAATCGGGAATAATAAGAAGCATTTTCAAAATACTTCCTTACTATCAAATAAATATAACATTATATTCCCAAATATTCATTATTTACATCATACAAATAAAATAATTTACTTCCATCTTAATTAAAAATACTCATAAAAAATGTCATCTATGGATGTACCTACGAGTACAATAATTCTTACAAGGAAAGGTTCACCGACATTTCAGGTGCGAAAGCACTTACCAAAAATAAGTTCTTAGGCTGCCTTTACACACAAAAGATCGGATGTCGGTACAACTACAGCCAACTGTGTTTGTTTTTTGTTATTTTTAAAGTGTTCTCGCCTTCGCTAGAATAGTAATACCTGCCAAAACAGTCAAATAAGTTAGACGCATTTATATTACCAGTGTAAATAATTAGTAATTTGGCCAAAAGTCGCTCACGTAAGCAAAAACCAATGTTCCCATTTGCCAGAAGTCACTCTCACGTGAGCGACTTGCGGGAAAAAACGTACCTACCTGTGTAAAGGCAGCCTAACACATACCTACTAACACTTACAAATATTTACCTACGTAACTATCGACAAATCGTGAAAAACCTTTTTCAATTTCCCCCATACATAACATGTGCATGAAAGTTCGAAATTCACTATAATATAATAAAATTTATTATTAACGAAGTGGTATTTAACCCCCCTTTGAAAAGTCATTAAATGTCACTTTTAATGACTTTTCAAAAGGAGTGATGAGGTGCCCCTTTGTTGAGTTGTCCGGTTACCATTATTAACATAGTAGGTAGGTGTATGTGCGTGGAGTCTATGGACTTTATACAAAACTCTCTTTTAAATTAATAAATCGACAGCAGAGTTCAAATCTTTAACATTATTGGTAAAGATGTTTCTATCAATTTCGAAAAAAGCAGCATATCTCTTTTTGCTACTTCATAATCCCTTTATTTTTATATGCCAAACATTTCACTTGTTAACATTTTTAACTTTGCTATGAAATATTAGGAAGTATAGAAATATAAAATATACAAAGTAAATAATGTTCTTTAAAGCACTGAAGAAGAATAATAGATTATATTGTGATAAAGGGCATTTTTGGCAATTTGAAGTTTGCAGGCTACTTAAGGATTTTTATTATTTTTTTTTTACATTAGCTCCACACAAGTGTAGCCTAAGAAAAAAAATTCCTCAGAGCCTATATCATATTATGAGGGTTTTTTTAGGGAAAGGAAGGAGATGAAGTTCTGGAAAAAGGTAAACTCAAATGTTGGATACTGGAATAGCCAAACTTTGTAATTAAATGTTGATCGGCATCCATTAGATAGAGTTTCATTTCACATGTACATCTACTTAATTAAGTAACAAATGTACATAATGTACATGTGAAATAAAACACGTCGTAAAATAGTAAATAGGTACTAATATAAGTGATAAGTTTTGTCAATTTACAAGAATTTGACTGTTACCATTGATATTTTTTCACAGTTCATGGAATGTATACAGATTTCAGATGATTTACAACAAAAAAAATAAACGGGTAGAGCGAATGAAGTGATGAAATGCGGACTGATATTTTGAATACTGAAGACTAGTCGAGGCAATCCAATGATCTGTTTGGAAGAATTTCGAACAAAACTTGATCAATTTTCTCACCCGTTCCTTACTGTTCAATTCATAATATTTTTTTGTGTTTATAGTTGAAAAAAACGTTTAAAATGTCACAGGACACAAACATTTCGTTTACATTTTTTACTTAAATAATGTCAGAAATCACTGGTAGAAGTAAGTCAAGTACGTCCCATAACACCCTGATAAAAAATGTGTGCGATGTGTATGTGAACGTTTATCTGAATTGTGAGCGTTGTGAGTGCGCATTGATTATGTTACCAGTAATGTTATTCAGAAAAATAATGAAAAATGAAGGGACAGAAAACCAAGGATAGCCGAGGATGAGGCCTTAGACTATCCATCTTGAGGTTGTATGAAGTGAAGTGGTCTAGCAGTACTCGTGGTGCGCCTCATCCTGTTGCAGGTAGACGTCGGAGAATGGCGCAGCCGCGATGTGTGCGTGGTGGTGTGGCGCAGCCCCCAGCCCCCCGGAGCCGTTCTGGCCCCCCTGCCCGCCGGGGCCCTGCCCCCCGCCAGTCTCTTGCCGCATCATGTTCCGGCGCCACTTCGCGCGCGCGTTTTGGAACCAAACCTTAGGGAAAAGTTATCAATAATTACTACAAGTAGTGGAGGAAAATATATAATTTTTATTTATTTATTTATTTACCGTAAAAATATATTTATACAGAATATTTTTTTATTTGAGACATTTAAGCCGCGGCATTCCGAATTTCTATAGTTGTTTCCAATAAAAAAGGTAGCTGCCACATATATGGGAAAAAAAATTAGTCGCATATAATATTGTTACTTCTGAAATTTGAAATATGAGATTGACAAATATAACGTTTAAATAATGGGTCTCAGTGGCCGAATTGGTAAAGGTGTTCGTCCCGGGAAGACGATAGGTTCTGGGTTCGAGTCCCAGGTGCGACCGTTATCTTTATTTTTTTGAGTCTTGTCCTTTTTCAGATTTTCGTTTAAATTATTAATGTTAGCTTCTTCTTGTTGAAATATTCTATTTTTCGTTACCTGCAGAACCCTCTTCGAGAGTCCAGTCTTCTGCGCTAGCTGTTTCAGATCCTTAGCGTCAGGGTTCTGGTTGATGGCAAAGTAGGACTTCATGGTTCTGAGCTGGTGGTGTTTGAAGCTGGTGCGCATGCGCTTGGTGCGCTGGGAGTGCCTGCCCGAAGCGCTGCCCGGAGAGGCTACTGACGAGTCGTACGACAGAGACTCCATCGACGAATTCAAGTCCGCTGGGTGCACAATTTCTGGAAACAAATTAAGAATAACATATTCACACATTTTGGAAAGTAATTTCAGTGACTATGACATCCAAATTAAAAATCATCATCACTATCAATTTTTGTCACGAAAGTATTTTTAGAATAAGACGCTTTAATAACAGAAAGTACAAAAGTAAAAAAAATACTTCTTCAAATACGGCAAACTTATTTTGTAGCAACATTTTCAATCAAAATTAATAATATACTTAGTTAAAACCGTCTTCCCTCCTTCCTTTCCTCAAAAAGACCTCATCACAACATCTTTAAGAATGACACTGGCCCCGAGGGAAATTATTTTCCTCAGGGCCTCCTGTGTGGAGTCAATGTAAAATAAAATCTTAAGTAAACCTGAGAAGTGTGCTTACAAAATATGTTGGATTTTCGAAACGATAAAAGGTTTAAACTAAGTATTTTATTAATTTTGAAATAAAATTACATATACATTCGAAATATCATACGCATTTAAAATAAACCATCTAAACATATCAATGTCAATGGAAGAAATTACATAAATTCAGCATTTTGTTATAATAACTTTGCACAGGTTACCCGGGAGAAAATGCATTTTCCTAAGGGCCTATGTCATATTTGGGGAAGCTGTGTGGAGGATATTTTCAAGGAAAGGAAGGAAAGCTAGTTCTGGGAAGGAAAATTTTATGATTGGGTAGGTAGGAATCTGGGGTACCCGTGGGCTGACATGTTTACAAAAAATAAAATACTGTAAATAGAAAAATATAGAAGATGTAAGAACACAAACAAATAACAATTTAAAGATAACTAATATGCGATGAAGAAGGTGATGGACGTATGATTCTATCCCTCCCCAAGAGAGTCCGGCTGGTGAGGTCAACCGGCCTCTATCGATCCTACCAAACGACGCCCATGAACCCGGTCGCTCCTGCTAAATTACCAAACGTAGCCTGCCACTCGGGGCGACCTATGACAGAGGTATTGGTTATCTAATGAATGGGACACGCCTCCCAAATATAATAATTGCCTGATGTTCTCCATAAATGAATAGGTAATTTTTTTCGTATATTTCCTCCACGTGTAATTTTCCCCGCGGTATTTTTTTAACAAGTCGTGTTTCCACTTGTATTATTTTATCATGTAATCCAAAAATAAGACTCTTCTGTCATGTAATTTACTTTCACGATCCTGATTTTTTATTTGTATATTTTTTAATGACATGAATGTGTTTTTCAAACCTTGTAAACTTATTTTGTAGCAACATTTTAATGAAAAGTTAAAGAAATACTTATACCACTTTTATTGCTTAAAAAAAACAACATGCTTCGTCAGCAATGCTAACTTCATCAAGGTATACTTAAAACTCTTATGAAGCCTATGAAGCATTGCTTACGAAAGATGTTGTTTTTTTTTAAACAATAAAATCGGTTAAAATAAGTATTTTGTTAATTTTGAATGATAATGTTATCTATATATATTATAATATTAATGCGGTTTCTTTGACGTTGAAAAGTTGGGGAAGTAGGTACCTAGCTGTTCAGGTCTGGTCACCAATAACGACTAAAATTTAAAGCAACGGTTCAATTTTGAATCTTGGTCCTTCACCAGGGCGATACTGAAAGTATTTAGCACGCTGGAACGTGCAATTATACTAGGTAAATATTATTTTTAATGAATGGGTAATTGTGAAACTACACAAATAATAGTGGCATCATTTTGAATTAAATTAAAACAAATAACTTTGTATTAAACCACTATTATATAAACACAATTACCTACATGTTTCAAAACCAACAGTTTCTTCGTCAGGGTAGTAATGACATTACTATATATTACTATATCATTATATTTATATAATATATATTACTATACATTACTGTATCATTACTACCCTGACGAAGAAACTATCGGTTTTGAAACATGTAGGTAATTGTGATTATATAATAGTGGTTTAATACAAAGTTATTTGTTTTAATTTAAATAAAATGAACTTATGCTGATTGAGATTTGAACCCACAACCTCCTGAATCATAGTCGAGAACCTTACCTCTCGACTACGATGGCCGCTGAATGTATAGTATAACTTCTTCGGCCATCAGGATCTAGTATTATACACCATACTACTTTTTGATATAGTTGTGTGTTGTTGGTTTCTTTTCTTTTGTAAACATATTAAAGTATGTCGTGTTCTGTTTTGATCAACTTGCTTGCAGAATATGAAGGGCCAATTTGTGCCAAGGAATATCTATCAAGAGATCGCGAAAGGAGGGGGTAGGGGAAGGGGTTGTTGACAAAAGCGCATCAGATGGCGCGATACGTCACGTGACTCCGTGTCAAGAAACACAAACACGACAAGTACTGCCAACCACTCCTGTAACCTGGAAAAACAAACTATGAAAGTGCGGTGCATCGTGGTAGCTTCTATAAATTCATAAGAAAACAAATAAAATTTCCTTCAAAATTAATAACATGCTTAGTTTTAACCACGTTTATTGTTTAAAAAAAACCAACATGTTTCTTTTGATCAGGCGAAAACAAGGTACCCTTTCGTGAAAATGGAATTTGTTTTAAAACGATATATCGTTGAAAATAGTAAGTACATTTAAATAAAAAAAATTGTTTTAAACCATACCCCAAATATAACTGTATTGTCCAAAATTATAACCTACTTTGTAATTGGACTCCATATACCGAAATTAAAGTCAGTGTTGGGCCATTTTGTGACATTTAATGTGTAAAAATTGTTAATATTTTATTACATTACAAAAAAATCTTTTTCGCTTTGGTACAAATCATTACAACAAAAGAAAGTACAGTTGCAAGCATTTTGGAACTTTAATTCTCAGCCGCTGGTCAATGGGTCTTAACATTTAACAAAATGTAATCACTATTTCAATGACATCTAATGTTCTACAATTGTATGCATCACTAAAGTGATGTAATCCTACTAATCCTACGGTAACAACCACGTGAGAGAAGCCGCGGGTTGAAGCTAGTATTCTATATTACCAATATGATCATTAACGGCCGTCATTAACATGTTGTATGTTTATAATTGTACGTAATATATGAAGGTGCTTGCCTAAAATGAATAGAATGAACGCGAATTGAAACACAGCATAATATTGAATACTGATCGCAGTTGACAGAATATGCAATGATTTGAGAGTATTTTCAATTGTACAGTTTCCCCCTTCATTGTTCCCATTGTTTCACGAAAACATTGTTCTACTCAGTAGATTTTGCAAACAGCGTGGGTTGAACGAAATACAGAAACAATCAGAATAATATTGTACATTTTTATATGAATCATTCATTCCCAGTGTTCAAAATGCTTACGGGGTTATTATTAATATAATAAACTTTATTGTCACAAACTAAAATTCTGCAACGAAACAGGACGGTAATTGAGAGTATTTTTTTTTTTTGGTTTATGTAAAATGTATCAGGGGTGGGTGGGAATATGGGGGGCGGGGAGGTATGAATCTATACCAAGCGGTCCAAGGCGGTGTGCTCCAAAGGTCTCCCTCGACCAGTGTCTCTCGATCCGGCCTGTCAAGCAGTCGGTGCCACACCCCGTGTGATAATACACATTATCAGTATAATCATTAGGAAGATACATTAAAGGATGGATCGCGAATGTCGTAGAAAAATGTGGAAGGTGAAAGTTCCAGACGCTTTCAGAAATAAGTGACAGTGTATGTCGTTCGGAAGGTTCTAGAATGTTCGATAAAGCTGTAGAAAGTTCTGAATGGAGTGGCGGAGTATTTCCATGAGTCTAGAAGGTTCCGGAAAGTCTAGAGGGTTTGATAAAGCTGTAGAAAGTTCTGGAAGGAGTTGCGGAGTATTTCCATGAGTCTAGAAGGTTCCGGAAAGTTCTAGAGGGTTTGATAAAGCTGTAGAAAGTTCTCGAAGGAGTGGCGGAGTATGTCGGTGAGCCAATAAGGTTTCAGAATGTTCTGTTAAAAATAACATTGTCGACGATATCAATTTTGAGATATCGTCGACAATAAGAATCGAAGAGAGAATATGCAAATCGATCAACACGATATTGAACGTTGCAGACAGTATCTACTTCCATAGAATTTTAAACTCTTTGCGAGTACCAGGAATGCCATTACACTGCCGTCGACTGAAAATTGGATCTCCGATCATACTACTCATTGTTAGCTTGCTCTCGAGTAGGAAATTCAAAAAATTGTACACATATATCCAGGATAACAAAATGAAAAATGTTGTTTATAAACAAGTATTGTAAACAGTTAGAATATGTTTACAATAAAATAAATTATCTCTTATATTTTAAAGTTTATCCTTTTATTCCAACTACCACACAATCTCATATCAACTCCCGGAGCGAAGCCGAATACTCCAGCTGGAGTATTTAAGAGCATTCCACAATATTCCGGAACATTCTGGAATGTTATGGAATGTTCGGGAATATGGAATCAGGAACATCATAGTGGAACATTCCGGAACACTATCGAATGTTATCCTGAGCGAAGCCGGGTAACCCAGCTAGTAATAATAACAATAAAAAAATAATAATCTCACACATCCTATGGAAAAGTGTCCTAAGTCAAAAACTTTATTTTACAGGAGAGTGAAAACAAATAAATTAATGATGAACAAGTAATCACGTCAAAAAGAGATACTAGCGACATCTTGCGGAGATGGAGTGATCTAAGTTAAATCCGTTTTACGTGGGGCATCGAAAATCACAATCACTTTACTTTTTACAGATAAAAAGTAAATTAAAAATAGATTTCAATGCCCCACGAAAACCGCATTTAAGTTAGATCACTCCATCTCTGCAAGATGTCGCTAGTATATCTCTTAGACGGGATCGCTCGTTCGTCATCCATTCATTTGTTTTCCTCTCCTGTAAAATTAATTATTTGAATTAAAACTTATGTAGGCGCGAGGTAAATTTTCGGACATAAATAACGTTTTCAAACGAAATGATGTTCGGATATCGGCACATTTACTTTCTTCTTGTTTGCTTTTATTTTAAAAGGGTTTTCGCTAGAATAGTAATACCTGCCATATGTCAAAGAAGTTTCAATTGAAGTTTTTTCTGTGGGATGTGCAATATAATATATGTTTACATCGCCCAATGTAGGTATATCAGATAGAGCAAGTGAATAATTATGATTTATGGCAAGTTTAGCATCACACGCGGGGGAATAAATATTGATCATGTTATGTAAATAACGCAGGCCAAAGCGCAAAACAAACTCGCAGAGCCTCAGTCTTGTTTGTGTCTCGTCGAGGGTCGCGCGAGAGGGGATTGTTACTCCGAGGGATGCTTTTATTATTTGTTTATTTGCTTTTTATCTTTGTATGGACGCAATCATTATTACACATGCCATTCAATCGCACATATTCCCGTGCAAACATATCGTAATACTCTTATACGATAGCATATGTGTACATACTTATACAGGGTCTAACAGCACGTACCCGAAGGATTTTAACCAGCGATTCCTGAGCTTATTTGGAATAAAAATGTACATCAATTTGGGAGGCGGGTACGGGTACCGGGAACCATTTATTGGATAACCAACTCCCCTGCCACAGGTCAACCCAAGTGGGTCGCTTAGGTTGGTGACTTAGCAGGGCTGGGCGGATTCATGGTGGTGAGGTTTGTCTGGGGTTTGGCATGATTGGTTGAGGGAGACCGAACCTAAACCTTTCCAGTCGCACTGACTCTGACCTATCGCCTTGCACCGCAGTGGGAGGGGTGGATTCATACGTCCGTCACTCCTAGAAACATTGACCCTCAGATTCCTACGGGATCATGGCTTTTTCCTTCCCAGAACTTTCTCTCCTTCCTTTCCCTAACAAGACTCACCACACAGCATCCGCAAAGGTGAAATATGCTCTGAGGGATTTTTTTTCCGTCAGGGCCTTCTGTGTTAATGTAATAATTAATGTAAACATTTGTTTGTTATAATGAATGTAAAAATATTTTCCCATCACACGTCACAACTGAGTAGTCGGGTATAACCTAGCATAACGTGATAAACACTCCCACTCGTTTCAGCAGCACGGTAAGACACAAAACAGCGCGCATGTGTAGGAGTGTGATCAGTAGCGAAGTGTTATTGAAAAATATATTTCTTTTTTTTAATATAAAAAATATATATCAACGGACATCAAAATGGCATCTACTTTTGTACTCCAAAGATGCTCAGAAATCGCCGGTTACAATCCTTAGGGTATGTGATGTTACACCCTGTACTTATTGTGTTTGTATGCAGGTACATATTATTTAACATATCGATATACTTGAACTGAAGTACTCTGCACGTATTGTTGGGAGCAACTACTTCTAATTGGATTCTTTGTCTTCTACTACATACACTACTCATGTACTCATGCTGAGGGTTCAATTCCCGCAGTATTTTTTATTTTTTTTTATTTTTTTTATTGAAATTATTTTTATATATTGGTACATAAAATAATAAAAGGTATTTAATTTACTTAAATATAATATTGTATGAACAAAAAAATCCCACAAAGGCAAATGCCTGAGCATGGGTATAATATTGAATTTATTATAATTTTATGGTTAATAGGAGATTTAAGAATATAGTTTATTTTTAGGTATAAAAAGAGTAAAAGTAAAAGAGTAATAGTGCCTTAAAACATAGAGCAAAATAACAGCCTTTGTTGTTAGTATTGCATTTGTAAAATTTAATGAAGAATTAATGTTAAAAGCGTAATTAAAAAAAAAAACAAAAACATAGCAAGCAATATAATATTTCTACTTTAAAATTTGTATGGTCTGGACGTAGCATTAGATTGGAGCGATTTGAAGCGTATTACAATTAAATGTACAAGTAGGAGCCGAATATTCCGTGGTTCCGTGAAATCGATTTAATATTTCCTTGTTATTTTTAAAATAATAGGTAAAACCTCAAATTATAACGTTTTAATTAATGAAGAAAATATTAGCGAAACTCAATCTAAATCTGAAACAGAAAAATCAGAAAAAGATTGGATCACATCTGGGTCTCGAACCCAGGGACTTCGGCTTTCCGGGTATATGCTCTAACCACCGTGCTAATGTGTCCCTATCCGATTCGGTCATATTTAAATGTATCCATACTTCGACTGAAAACACATCTATGAAGTTGGGGAAACATCTCTTCCTTAGGGGACATAATTTTTTTTAATAAAACAAAGCTTTTTGCTATAATGCATCTATTTTCAAATGTAATTTATATTATACATTTTTTGGTCTGACTGAGGTTTGTCATCTTAGCGATCAGAGTCAACTGCGTTACATATCAGGCCAAATTCGGAATTGGTAAGTCGGCAACTGTTAAGGTGGGCTTAAATTTATTTCGTATATTAATTTCTTCTAATTTCAGAAAAATGCGTGTCTGCTTGATTGCCTCCTCTAAATAGAAGGCATTGTCATCGACAACGATTGAGTTTTAGCTCGATCGGATGTCGGAAAGTGGGCCTATTTCCTCTTCCAAGATTCATTAAATCAAGAAAACAAAAGTGAAATTTAAATGGACGTAGGTATTTAAAAACAGATAAGTATTAGACTACCAACATAACTTTTGGTAGACTAGATTTGCGTCATGACAAAAAAGGCAAAAAAGAATTAAAATCGCACAATATTAAAATTTCGCCTAATAGCATCGCAACTTATTGTAAACCATTTACAAAAAAATATTATTCCATTAAAATAATATTAAAATATTGTTTCTTGTGTATCGTAATAGAATTTGTCAATCTGTAATAAACGATAAAAAAATAAAAAAATCAAATCACCATAATAATATTTGGCAGAGTTGTATTATTTTTATGTTTTCGTTATTATTGGCACGAAGCAACAGAAGCAATATAACCAAGATAAATGTAATATGGCGTGTGTATAATTGTGACCTACCTAATGTATTGTTGGACATCCTCATAGCTTGAACTTGCAGCGAGTCGGGTGACTGGACCTGAGATTTCCTCTTCCTCGGGCGGCCTTTTTGCACCGGGCCCACTGAGAAGTACTGATTAGGAGATCCACTTGACCTGAAACAACCATATTTATTGATTCCTTCACCTTGTTTTTTGTTTTGGTTTTTTATAACCAACAATGGAATAACTGTACCATTACTACAGCCTTTTTCTAAATCGATTGTTGTACCTAGTTATTCTAAGCAGTAGATTTTCCACAAACCATAGTTCGGTTTAAGGGGATGGTAACTAATCACGTTAACTTTATTGAAGTAAAACTTCTTTACGCACGCTTGACTTGGGGAGTAAGCTGGCGAATGCGGGATGAGAGCGTTACGAAAAGTGTGATCGAGCGAGGCGAACGATAATAAATTTAAATAGATATATGTATATATTATACATATAAACATATATATGTAGATGTAGCGAAAGAAATTTTAATTCAGTCGTGTGGCGCACTCTTTTTTTTTTTTAAGTAAAACTTCTTTACGCTCGCTTGACTTGGGGGGTAAGCTGGCGAATGCGTGACGAAAGCGTTACGAAAAATGTATTCGGGCGAGGCGAACGGGCTGAAATACACTGTAGCACGCGCACATTTTCTTTCTCTCCTCCTCTCATAGCCAGTGCATGGAGATTAATCGAACAATTTTATAAATACTGTAGGAGCAAGAGAGAGTAGTGCGCGCGCAAATTTTCTTTCTCTCTAGAAGTTTTACTTCAGTCGTGTGTGTGGTCTACATCACACTAGTTTTTTTAAAATTTATTTTATTTTTATTATTACATATGTACAACATCTTAGGATTGTTGTGTCAAAATTTGAAACAAATCGGAGCAAAACTGAATATGATATAGAACTTGTATGAACAAAATTTTCATGATTAGTATTGAATTTTCTTCTATCCTAAAACATTAAAGCGATTTACCATCCCATTAATATATACTTATTTACCTATTACAGGGTCTTTTAATAATGAGGCTTGATTTTAAAATGTAAATAAAACAAGTTGTTTGTGTGAAATCCACTCAATTTTTTTATTTGAATGTATATTTTATGGTAATAATTGTGGAATATAACGTTTTTCAAATGTGCGCCGCGGCTTTGCTTGGTGGCACATTTTCGGAAGGTTCAATTTTCAATGACTTTGTCGCATTAATCTGGCTGAATTTGCTGGATGGTTTTGTTATGTTAACATTGAGGGCGTCAATTGCTTGGGGTTTATTTGCATAGACCTGCGATTTAAGATAGCTGAAAAGGAAGAAGTCTAAAGGCATTAAATCGCACGATCTCTGTGGCCAGTTCACGTCGCTGCTGAGCGAGATATCCGTTACCCAAGTCCTCAAATCACTCATGTGGAGCATGAACAAATACATTATATTCCACAATTATTGCTATTAAATATACTATGAAATTAAAAAAAAAAATTTGTAGATATTTCACATACAACTTTTTAATTTACATTTTAAAATCGAACGTCCTTATTGAAAGACTTTATATTTTAATTAATTCCTAAAATTTAGGTTTTCACTGTTTCAGAACCTTTAATGTTGTGCTAGAAATATGCACAAAATATATTATTGTTTTTTATTTCTTCTATTAGGAACTTAACATAATTTTATTATTTTACAGTAATGAGGTTTTAATTGTTCAAATTCAGGTGCGCCTCACGTATCATTTATTGGGCCATTCCTATTTTCTATATTTTTCAATGATTGGGGAAGATCTTTTCTCATGAAACTCTTTTCTTGCTTTTTTTGATGATAAATGGTTACGTGCGAAGAAATATTATAACCCTTCTAATCCATAACAATAAAACAAATTAATGTGTTAAGTGAACTGTAAAACAAACAAAATAAACGAAATAGTGTTTGTTTGAATTGGGTGATGATTGATGTAGGATAAAAACAAGGATTAGGAGGAAAACAGAAACCAATAATAATTTAGTTTAAAACAAACATAAATATAGAAAAAGCAAAAATCTTAGGTCGAAATTGTGCAATTAAGCTTATAGAGGATAAAAGAATTTGGGATCATCAGTTGCCATTTTGGGTGCAGGAAGATTATTTTATATTTCATTTGATTACCTGAACATGGCAGCGATCTCTTCCTCGCAGTAAGCCTCGCTGAAGATGAGCTCGTAGTGCGGGCGGCAGTAGATGGCCGCGTCGCGCATGCCGAACGTGTCTCCCTTGGACAGTGGCACGCCGCACGACGAGCACGTGAAGCAGCTGAGGTGGAACACGAGGTCGCGCGCCTTCATCACCAGCTCGTTGGCCGAGATGCCCGCCTGGCAGCGCGCGCACCGCTTCACGCAGAACATCCTGCAGACAGAGGCGATGAACATAGGTACATCTTTTAATAATTATTAACAAGTTTAAGTCACATGTCGTAGTCGTAATTTGTGAAAACTTGATTATCACTTCAATTATAGTAATTTTTATTGGTCATCCATTAGCGACTGGGTGGGCTATTGTGAGCGCAATTTGTATTTTTTGTTAATGCTTATTGTAATATCTGTTTTTTTGTAATCCTTTTACAGAACTGGCATCGTCTTTTGTGGGTAAGTTACGGACCCTTTCTCAGTACTATTAAGTTAGATTGAAAATACTAAAATATCACAGTGATGTTTACTGTTGTTTTAGTTAAAGTACTAAAATGGTTTAAGAGGACATACGTCCTTTGGACTAGAATCTAGCCATCTGGAAAGCTCTGGAAAACGGAATGACTTGCTTCTAGGCGATCGGCCAACTTTGGGACTCATCGATAGCGATATTATGTGATCCGAGCGTAGCAAAAACAATAGACTTAGATAATGAAATCCTACAATAACAATATTTAGATATATTGCACTAAAAAAAATAATTGTGACATCATCAATGTGTTTATAGTAATCATTTCACATATTATTATTATATTTGCTCGCATATGTTATATTGATCGTTTTAATAATTTATTAGATAACCAACACCCCCGCTATAGGTCACCCCAAGTGGATCGCAACGTTTGGTTAGTTAGCGAGGGTACCCGTGTTCATTAAGTGAGGTTTGTCTAGGTCTTGGCAGCGAATGCGTTTGCCCTTCCACTGCGTGGTAGGCCAGAACGGGAGAGACTAGTTGACCGGAAAGACATTTTCACCTCTCCAGCAGGACTCTCTCGGAACATCGCCTTGCACCGCAGCGGGAGGGTTAGATTGATATGTTCGTCACTCCTGGACACCCTGACCCCCAGATTTTTACCCATTTCTCATACCTTTTCCCTTACCAGAACTTCCTCGCCTTCCTTTCTAAAAAATACCCTCCACACAGCACCCCCTATGATGAATTAGGCCCCAAGGGGAGACTTCTTACTCCGTTGACACGATTATTCAATAATATTCAATTACATTCACCCTTCCGTCAATGTCTTTAATCGTTTTTCGTCCCATATAAAATCAATTCATTTGCTACACGGATTCCCAAAGCTCAATAAATATTTGAAGTGTTTATTTTGAAAAATCAATACATAACTAAGTCAGTAGGGTTTTGTTTTAGTCTTCCAGCTTTTTGTTTTTAAAAGTTAGGGTCTTCACAGAGTTGGCCTGTCACTCCCACCTGGCTGATTCTCACCTCCCTGATTACGTCATTACGTGCTTAAGAGGAACGGCGGCGGGGCCTTTTTTACACAAAAATTTGGGTTTGATGACAAAATATTTAACCAAACTGATTAATTATTTTTTTTAATAAAAAGATTTATAAATTATCTACCATTAATTTTTGCCACTTTTTTATTAGTGTTTTTAATTATAAAATATAGGCAATAAGGGATCAATTTTTCCATGAATTCTGAACCTTAAAGGTTAAACCACGGGAGTATTCTTTGGACTTTTTTTTAGGAATGCGATTTTTGTGTTTGTGAACTAAATGTTTGAAGGTCTCTAACTTTTTTACTTACTGCAATTATTAAGATCTGTGAACGATATATTTTGTGATTTCATTCGTTTTTGGCCATTGTTAGGACAAATATGTCAATTTATGAATATAATTTGAGTCGTAAATTGGACTCCAGTAGTTTTGTAATTATTTTTATTTCTTGGACATTAACTATGTAACAATTTCTAGACATTTCGTTTTGAAGAGTTTTAATTTTCAAAACAAAATGTTTTGTAATTAGTTAATTATTATACTGTTTATGGATTTGATTGTTTCATCGAATAATGTAATTAAATACAAAAAAAAATAGATACAGAATTTAGAAGCAATTTTTACTTTTTTTTTGATAATGGTAATTATTAAAAACTAATCTTGCCCAACCCACCGTATAAATATAATGAATATAAAATAAATCATCTTAAAAATCATTTTTTGGGACGAAATTTTAAGTTTAAAAGCGATAAATTTGTGTTTTTATTTTTAATTTAATGCCTTTCTTAATAATTAATGTTTTATTTTAGATATTTAATTATGTTTTCATGATTAGTAGGGAAAATTTAAAATAATTATTAAAAAAATCATTAAAATCAGAATCGTTAAATACATAATTTAAATCATAAAAAATAAATAAGGATATTTCCGTTCTAGATATTTGCTACATCTTTTGATTGAAAAGATAATTATTTTGTTTGCTTGGGTATTTTGGCCTCAAATTTAAGTTTAGTGTGAAAAAGGCCGCACAGCTTTTCCTCTTAATATACTAACGATATTCCGTTTTAAGTGCGTATTTCAACATCACATGTCAGGTTAAATTTTATTCGTTTGTAATTACACCACTGAATTTGTATGTGAAACATCATTGAATTTCTTTTAAGGAATGAAATTATAAATGAAATGTCTGTTTATACTTGCAGGTAGTAGGTTAGGTAGGTAAGTACCTACGTAATCCTTTAATTTACACAAGATAGTGTAAAATATTCCGTGAATTCCCACTTTTCTTTAAGTAGAGCATGAGAAAGAACGTGAGAAGTGGTCTTTTCTTATTGAAAAAGAAAACTGATTAATCCTTGTAATTTTCTCTTGCATTGTTATTTTCCCCTTCTTGTTATTTTTCTAGTTTTAAACGCTTACTGTTTTTCAGTCTAACACTCTTAATAATTTGTGCGAAGTGAGTGAAGATTATCTGATCTGGAATATTCTATAACAAAGCTGAAGATAATGTTGATAATTATGGAATATTTTGTGAAGAGAATTCTGTAGGTTCGTCCATAAAAATATCTTTCCATGATTATCGTGAACCGAAATTAAATTAAGGTTTTTGTTGGTACCTAGACAGAAGTAGATTTTCATTGATTTAAATAGGTATTAAAGGAACAATGCAATAAAGTTAAAAAAATACATAATATCAAATCGCTCGCCGCATTTTTGTGATGACACATTATAAAGAGTTAAAAAAAATATACACACAACACATCGCTTAACAAATAGCAATATTTTCGTTTATTAGAGTCCGTCAAAAATTTCCATCGCATTTTACATAATTAATATAATTGATGTATAAAAAAATACTAAAAAATATTCGAAATCTTGTATTAAGTAGGTATACAATTTCTAATAACTATATTTTTACTAACCGTGTACAACACAATGATAAAATGAAATAAATGGATAGTAGAAGTCATAGAAAAAAATAACACCAAAAGTGCAGTCCAAACCAATTTGAATGGAAAAAAAAGAGTTTTATTTAGCCTTCTTATTTATACTCGCCCCTAGGTATAGATCTCTATAACATTTGAATTTAGAAAGCATAGTTTTGTTGGAATTGTAGGCCTAAATTGGGCAATAATAGGACCACTAAACATGACTACAAGGCACTTCTTGTTTTATTCTGTAATCCTTATGGTAGAAGTTTAAGCTCAAGTAGGTATATTGTATAAATCTAATATCATCTCGCAAAGGCGTGATGAGATCAGATTTATACAATATACGCCATATAGACTTTCCAACACGTGACGTCACTTAAAGAAAAATACTGTCACTTGTATCGCAGTTTATTTCTAATCTCCCTGTGGAACATGGACTCCAACTACGTCAATAATTTTTAACCAATAACCGCTCATCTCCCTCGATGAGCTAGTCTTGTTAAACCATTTTCTACGAACCATGGCGGTGACTTGGTTGGGAGGTGATTCTACAAGATGGTAGGAATAAAAACGTTAAATAACTTTTTTCGAAATTCCAACTTTTAAAGGGAATTTTTCAGCAAAAAGGTAAAATTAACCCGACATGTAAGGCCGGCATAATTATTTTGCGTTATTGCCAAATCTACCACTCACTACACAGCCAGTGTTGATTTTGAATGCAACTGTCATATTACTTTTATTAGCAAAGTAGGTAATTTAATGTACCCAGCAGTATTTGAATTTAAAAACTGTATTATTATGATTAAACATCGTTAATTTTGTGTTTTTTTTTTAACTAGTGTGTATTTATTAAGACTTACGAGTGCTTTAAAGAAAATGTTTGTTCAGTTCGTGTTTAGTTAATTGTTGTCAATGACGTTTCAATCCGTCGTCACTGGTTCTTGTCTGTTTAGTTGTAAACTAACCTTACTGATAAAATTGTGTTTCTTTTGTGTGATTTTGTTAAACCCACGCTCCATAAGGCATCAACTAAATAATAGGACCACACGTGATGACCCTACCTGCATTTCTTGATGAACGACCTTCCTGTTCTAAAAATATTCGTTTTCATGCTTGCAAGCAGAAGTGGAAATTTTGAAAATTTCTTAAATTAGTCAAAAGTAATGACATTGGTTAAAAGTGTTTAATAATTTTATTGTTATAAGTGCAATTTCATTTCGTTATTTAGTGCAGTTAACTTTTTGAACTTTATTTAAAACAACAGATTTGGTAGCGTAATTGTATGGCGATCCGCTCACTGAGGCAACTGAAAACTGCCAACTGCCAACTGGCAACTGTCTTTGTATGACATGTGATGGCCCGCACACTTCACAATCACACAAAACGCCGTTGTCTGACTGGCACTGCTGATTGCCACGGCCGGTCGTTGCTAGTTGCCAGCTGTCAGCTGATTGTTCTTCGTCTATGGTTAAACAAGCTTTTTGACCAATCACGACATAGAAACCAGCTGGTTTTAGTTTGTTTTCAGTTGCCTCGTCAGCGGAGCGCCTAAGCGCCTCCGCCCACTCAGGCAACTGAAAACTCTCAACTGCCAACTGTCTTTGTATGACAATGTGATGGCCCGCACACTACACAATCACACAAAACCCCGTTGTCAATGGTAACGCAAGCGGTGACTTGCGACCATCTTGCGACCATCTTGCGACTGTCACGGCTGATTACCCTGGGCGGCCGTTGCTAGGTTGCGAGCTGTCAGCTGATTGTTCTTCATCTATGGTTAAACAAGCTTTTTGACCAATCAAGACAGAGAAAACAGCCGGTTTTAGTTGGTTTTCAGTTGCCTCAGTGGGCGGAGCGCCTTAATGTCAAAATCTCGGCCTGTTATTGTTTACCCGCGGTTTCCACGGATACGTGTCAGTCAAAAATGTGCAGCGTTGCCAATTTTACTCTCGACTCGCTCACAGCTAATTTATATGTACCTCACACGAAGGATATTTAGTAGGTACGTCTTTTGGAATGGGAAAAAGTTGGATTTTCGGAAAAAGATATTTTTATTTTTTACTGCTACCATCATGTAGAATCACCTCCCGAAGTTAATGCATTTTCCCCCGGACACCCTGTATCAAAATGAATATATCTTTGTTTGTCCCTTATGCGGCACCTAAAGAATTCATTTGATTGCGATGAAACTTTGGTATATTGTCGTGTTTATTCCCGGAATGGTTCCTGTATATAGTGCATGTGAGCTTTAGCGTTATGAAATTATTTCCTATACTAATCATTCGATTGTGATGAAAATTTTGGTGAGTTGTGTTTTACAAACCTGCGAATGTTTCAATACATACTGGTGAGCTCAGTCGTTATGAAATTTGTATAAAATTTATGCAAAAGAAAAATAGTGTATTTATTTTGTTTGGAAAATAGTGTATTTATTGTAGTTTAGCGACAGGGAGGGTAGCGGGGAAAGTGGACAGTAAATGCGAGGGGTGGAGGGAACGCAGGAAGAAGGAAGGGGGTTCAGGGGAGGGGTGAAAGCGGAAAAGGGGAGGTGAAAGTCGAGGAATGTGAAGGGGGAACGAGGGTGCGGAAGAGGAGGCCGAAAAATATCGGGGAAGAATGGGCACACAACACAAAAGTTGCATTACACATGCTGGACATCAGCTAGTAAATTAAATTATATGAAATATAATAATTGAAAAATTAAACATCATAATACTTGTATTCAATATAAAAATTAAGAGAAAAAGTATTAATCTACCTATAGTAAATAGCAAAACACAGTAATAACATTAGTAAAAGGCACACATCGACATAAAATGGTGAGTTACAGATTAGTTTATACCTTATATTATTTTGTTAGTGAATCAAAATATTTGAATATAAATTTTTTTTTAGTGTACACGGAATTTCAAACCCTGTGCAGTATAAAGGAATCTAATATTATTCGAGTTATTTGCAAAATAAAAGGAGACGTGTTTCCAACCGAGCTCTTTTCTGAAAGATTTTCGTTCGAAACATATCTCTATGATAATTAGAAGTGTATATTAGATGTTTTATGTATGTATTGGAAATGCATATTGTATTATAATATGGGAGCCTGGGGCGTGTAAATAGCCCCAGATCTCTCTGAGCGTCATCCCAAAATATGATTATGAATCTATTTGCGCGAACAATAATATATTACAAAAATGGCTGTCTGGCACAATTTCGATGGAAAAACAAAAACACCAACCTTATATGTCATTCTCTGCAAAACACGGGAGGACTCCCGATAATTCAAATTCACGTTCAGATCACCAGCACAATTTTTGATAATATTTAGATGAAGTTATACGCCAAATAACCATTTAGATTTATCTTTACTACGAATCGGTTTACATTATGAATATAAAAAAATGTTATGGATAGATTTAAGATTTTTCTACCTTTTAAATTTAATGGAATTAAAATAATATTATAAGCTCAGAGTACTAAAAAGTTGGTTTTTTCATTACATAAATAATATGATGTTATGTAAGAAACAACTTTTGACCACTATCTGATACAAAAGCCTGATTACTAATAAACACCAGCAAATCAATTACTAATAAACACCAGCAAATCAATCTAAAGCAGAAAAACCTGTAGTGAAATAAACACAAAAATGATGTTTTCTGGGTCACTAGTACGATATTTCAAAATATCATATTAATGTACCGGACCGTTATGCTTATTAGTATTATTTTATAGCATATTTAATGCACACATAATATATAAAATATCCTCTACTAGACCGCGCATCCATCACACTAGATCGAACAATAATGATATAAAAAAACACTATGAGTTATAAAACCACATTTGGACAAAGAAACTATGTATAGGTACTTTGCAACAAAGCTCCACAACATTCTTCCCCGAGACATAAAACTAATTAAACATTTTAATGAGTGCAAATCAAGAATGGCTGAAGTATGGCTGAAAGAGGTCAATGAAAAAATTCTAATAAGTATCCTAAAAACTACGTAGAAGACAAATAAATTATAATTAAATAACTATAGTCCGCCTCGGCACAGGATTCCCTAGTGAGGAGGACTAAGAAATACCATATCTATACTTAAATTCAACATTATATTTTGCATGTACAATCATTACTTTAAAAATAAATAAAAATAAAACCTAATGTTTCTTGATCGCATGCGAGATATAGTTAGAGCGTATAGTTAATGTGTGGTAGTGGAGCACTGAGCTCTGAGAGTCTCCCCTACGGCTCACCTATAGTAGTCTTCTTTGCAGTATATGTTCCTGTCCCTGGCGAAGCAGGTGAGCTCTGTATCCAGCGGCAGGCGACACTCGCAGCAGCGCAGGCAGGGCGCGTGCCACTGCCGGTCTGCCGCGAGGAGGTAGAATCTGCAACAATATCAATATTTATTTATTTACAGAGTGAAAACAATTATTACATTAATGATCTTGCCGTTGGAATATTCACAGATATTAACATTTCAATTTAAAATGTCCACAGCATGCATAATCAAGTTTTAGTTGTTACTAAAAAACTGATATTTTAACAGTGAAAATAAAATTATATAAAACAGCAATTATAATCATCAAAATGAAATATAAAACACAGTAAGTGTACTTTACCTACAGAAGACAAGGTAGAAATAAAGAAAAGAAATAAAGAAAAAAACATAATAATAAAGCAATTACATATCTGTTCTCCGCGGTAGATGATTGTTAATTTGGTTTTTAAAATATGCGAGATTGTTTGCGAAGATATCAATTCGGTCACAATCAGTAGTATTATACAGACGACATTCAAAACAGTGCCTATGCAATATTGTTATTAAGAGGGAATAACCAGACACCACCAGAAATATGTAATTTTTAAATCGAATTTTAGACGTATCGACTATTTTCTACAAAAAATATAAGTTGATTTCTTAAGATTGTTTTTTTGTTAAATCTAGTAAAGCTATGTTTCAAATTTTGAAAAAATAAAGATTTTTTTATTATAATAAAGTTGTATCTACCGTTGGTCGTTTTTAAATGTTCAAACAAAATGTTGTACAATACAGCACACATTTCAAATCATAATACCATACCGTAAAATAAAACAATAAATTCTCTAAGAAAGCTACTTTTCAGAATTTTAATTTTCTCGTTTTGCGACTAAAATCATGTATTGTTTCATAGCGCTTTCACACAAACGAAGTATTGAATTCCGTAAGTCTAAACTTAAACTTTAGGGCTTAAATACTTCATTAATGACAAAATAATACACTTTGTTGTTTTTACCACGATAATCTTTATTTTAACACATCGACATGTTTTATTTTAACACATCGACGGAAGAGAACATCGTTCTCGAAACATGTCGATGTGTTAAAATAAAGATTATCGTGGTAAAAATAAACAGCCTTACTAAAAAAAAACATTCCGCGGCCGGTAAACGGTGTTTCTGTAGCACGTTGTGTAAAGTCTGTACATTTCGTTTTTCAAATTCTTACTAAACAAAATATATGGTTTTGATCTGACAACGTCGCCATTTTACCAGCCTTACTAATAAACTTTCTGAAAAATTTGTACAGTGGTCAAACAACCATGTATGAAGAATCCTTACTAATTAAGAACTGACAAAAAATTGTTCATGGAAAGATATGTACATTGCTTACACGGCCAAGGAGGGTAGTTTATCTGTTGTATATATTTGTTCCATTTGTAATTTTCAACGAATTTCGAATTTCTTTTTTAATGTCCTATATATTTATTATTTTTTGAGATGTCGTAAAAACAAATACCATTTTACAACCAAAATGTAATTACCTTTAAGATTTTCATATCTAAAATATACTTAAATGTTTAAAAACTGTAGTATTTTAAGCTTCAAACATCAAATTGAAAAAAAAAACTCACTTACCCCAAACACTTTCTATTAAAACATTGAAATATTTGGAAAAATTCAAAATTCAAAAAACACAGTCCTTTTATTTAATGATTTTGAAATAAATCTGTCACCTCACTATTTACTCCTTCACACAATAAAAAAATATAAAAAAATCTTGAAATTAGGTTTTCATTCCCAAAAATTTACAATAAAAAAACTCACATTTGAGTACATTGCGTGCACATCTTAACACATTAATTTCTTTGATACGTTTACTAAAATATGTATTAGACATTTTAGTCACCAAAAAACATCACTTTCAAGAATTTATAATAAAATAAAGATCTTAAAATGCAAATTATTTCTAAATATAACCTAACGAACCATTTTCTGACAGATAATTTTAGAACACACGATTTTAGTGTCACAATTTGACTTAAACTAACGAAAAACAACACAAATTAATAGTAAATATATTGCGTAAATGAATATAAGTGCGAATTAGTCAAGGATTGAAATAATTTACGAAAATATCATCTTAATCACAAACACACCGCGACCGACTTTTTCTGCATTTCCGCGGCTTTTTTTTATTCAGCGGGAAAGCAATGCGCAGGCGCATCAATCACACCACCTAGCGGATTATTATGAAAACTCCAATTTGAACAAGAAAATACGGCGTTGTCAAATCTAAAAATTCACAAAAACACCGTTTAACGGCCGCGGAGTGTTTTTTTTTAGTAAGGCCGAAAGTGTTTTAATTGGTCATTAATAAAATGGTGCCTCAGAGTGAATTTGCAAAATTTGAAGAAGTAAAATACTTCAGTTTGTCTATTTGTTTATTTCCTTACAAACTAATAAATATCAGATTTTTTTACACACTTCTTTTGTTTGATATAATAGAAAAATTATAAAATAATTACAAAAAGTAGGTACATAATTTTATCTTCGCGCGTTTGAGCTTTTTTTATCGCTTACTTGAAAGTAGGAAGGTATATATTAACTCAGGTCCGGGGCACACGTGAAAACAAGCTTAGGTGCCCAAGCGGTTAAGCAAATTTTGAATGAAATAAAATCGATATCCAGTTATTATTAAAAATGCTGTTACGAAGAATAATCAAACTTTCTCATCGGATCCTCCCTGTGCAGTTGCAAGTGTTTTGGAGTTTTAATTCTCAGCCACTGGTCAAGAGGCCTTAAGCACTGGATAGAAATCGGGCCAAATTCGGACCACTTTTATTTTTCTGGGATTGACATCGATCCAAAAATGGACCACATTTTTCTACCATTCGTAATACATTTTTTGAAGTTTTTCAAATGTTCCCGCGTTCTGCAGATAACTTGTTTGAGAACTGAAAGTGTACTTCTATTAAAGTTGTCACTGTTTTTTCCTTTACTTTTTATGTACTACTCACTTCAATTCAGGTAACAGCAATTTTTTTTAAAATTGCCAACTGTCAAAATATTTTTCTTTGAAAATGTCGAATTTACGTGTTTTTTTAATAAATTTTAATAATTCATGATCGAATTATCAATGTTTTTAAGCAGTTTACATGTCGAAATAATTAAAAATAAAGTGAGTTTTCTTAAAAATAGTGGATTTTTAAATATGGTTTAAGATTTTCACGGCGAAAAGTATTTTTGTTGTTTATTTTTGGGATATTATGCCGTGTTATGCTAACTCCTTCTTTAGCCGACGTTTCGGACAACATTACAGTGTCCATCATCAGCAGATGTGTCACATCCATCCACATCCAATAACAGGAGTAAGACGATATGATTATGAATTAGGCAAGGATGCGTGCCAAGACTGAGTTTTTTAGCGGTCCGTTCTCTCTGCCTACCAATGCGGGGAAACTGCGTGATGATTAATTAGGTAGTTACATAGGTACTAAAGCCACAACAAAATTATTCCTAATTTTGTAATTAAAGAAAGACGAGATAAATTCGAAGACTCCCAATGTAAACATCAATATATTTGGGATAAAGTATTCAATATTACTTTAATGGTAATAATGATAAAGTCGATGTCGATATTCATTGAAATTCCTACCCTAGGAAATTAGAAAATTGTATAAGTACATTTTTTACACAAATTTCATTATCCCAGAGCCACTACTATTTATAGAATAAATCGCGGGTGTACACATGACAACTCACCAAAATTTAATCACAATCAGATGAATGGCATAGGAAATAATTTCATAACGCTAGAACTCACTTGCACTATATGTGGGAACCTTCACGGGCACGTAAAAAACAAATCACCAAAGTTTCATCGCAATCGGATGAGTTATTTAGGTACCGCATAAGGGACAAACAATGATACATTCATTTTTATATATTAAGAAGGTGTGTAACGGAGTTGGTTAATTATTATCACCAAGCGCCTCCGCCCACTGAGGCAACTGAAAACTCTCAACTGCCAACTGTCTTTGTATGACAATGTGATGGCCATACAATCACACAAATCAACGGTAACGCAAGCGGTGACTCGCGAATGTCAATGCTGATTGCCCTGGGCGGCCGTTGCTAGTTGCCAGCTGTCAGCTGATTGTTCTTCGTCTATGGTTAAACAAGCTTTTTGACCAATCAAGACAGATAAAACAGCCGGTTTTAGTTGGTTTTCAGTTGCCTCGTCAGCGGAGCGCCTAAGTGATTGATTTTTATCTAGGTCGTCTAGATCTAGGAGATTTTTGGCAAATTATAACTGTATTTTATGACTTAATAATATTTATTCAACAGAACTTCTTTATAAATAAACTGTTTTAAAAAATAAAATATTAATATATACTATTAAATGTATAAATAATCTTTATTTTAAATATGTGTTTATTTGGTTTAAATTTTTGACAGATGCCATAATTTTTAAAGTTTACTAACTACGGATGCTTTTTCGGAAGTAATAAAATATAATATTTTCAATACTAGCCATGTAGTCACATAAAACTCAAGCCGAGCAATCCAGAAACATTTAAAAACTATTTTGCAACTAAAAACCGCGTTCGGTGGTTTGCAATAAAGTTTGGTTGCAGAAAATAATACAGCAAAGGTTCGTATCACATGATACTGCTGTGCATCACCTGCAACTTTCCCTGTGTTCTGAGTTTCAAATACTTTATGGGGCTAGTTGACAGATTCACCGGTTCTTCTCTTTGAAAAAAGGCCACTAATGGTTTAAATGACCGATTTTGATAACTTTTTGGGTTTTTACAGTTTAAGAGCCATTGATTAGCGCTGAGAATTAAAGTTCCAAAATACTCGCAACTCTACAGGGAGGTTCCCATGAGAAATATCGATTATCCCCCGTATCAAATTTTTAAACTAAAAACTTACTTTAATATATAACTACATTCAAGTAAGCAATAAAAAAGCTCAAAACACATGATGAAAAATTATTATATATCTACTTCTGGTAAGTATTTTTTGATTCATTTTAATAGATTAGAACATTTACATATACGAGTTTATGATATATTAAATCACAATACTAGGCGACTGCCTATATCATGGTGACCAATGGAATATAATGACCATAACCAATGTCGCCAGTACTGGCCAACTTCTTTATGGAGAAGTTTGAAGAAGTGGCACTTGACACAGCTTCGGCTATTCCTAAAGTGTGGCGGTGCTACGTCGATGACGTCTTCGCAATTTGGCATCATGGAATGGAGAAACAGAACGAACTCCTGGATCATCTTAAACAAATACAAAATCTTGTCTTTTCTGGATGTGGAGGTGATGCGAAAGGAAGATGGTAGCTAAGGCCAACGAACACGAATCGGTATCTGCACGCTGGATATGCAGGATAAGATCATATACATAACACTTTTTTCTAGTTGTGTATGTGTGCATCCGTAAATACGCGCGTAAATATCCACACACATACATATTCATAGAGGCATACATATTCATACATAGATATACATATATATATATATATATATATATATATATATATACATATATATATATATATATATATATATATATATGTAGAATAATTTTCTCGGTTTACCCGCGTAACGTAGTCCTTAAAAGGACTTTTTACTACACGCAAATCGCCTACCCCCTCCATCGTCAAATCACCTTCTACGCGTGTTCTTCGTTCTCGACATAAGATTTGAAATGCATTCACTTAAGTCTTGACTTCTGGACTGAACAGACATGCGCAAGCTGTCAGTTTAATACAAAACTCAAGACATAAGGCCTCTGAAGATGGACAGTGAGATCTGTCCGAAACGTCAGGAGTTAAAAAGTCCTTCTAAGGACTACGTTACGCGGGTAAACCGAGAAAATTATTCTACATCTTACACCCGTGAAAACCTTAATCATAACATATATATATATACACACACATACACACATAGGTATTTACGTACACATAGTTATTTGTACAGATATATTTTACCGACATTCACTGCATTATCTGAGTATGAGAAACAGGCTACTAACACTCTCACATTCACTCATCAAAAGATCAATTGATAAATTATATATACATTAAGTATTTATGATTTTTCAATAATGTCTAAATAAAATAAGTGTGTATAAAAATCAGAAATATTTTAGTTTGTAAGACCTTAAATAAATCACAAAACACGTTCTCGGATTTATTTTTTAATGATTTTAATTGAACTAAAATAAAAATTCTGAAAAGTGTCTTCACAAAATAGAGAAAAGAGTCAGTACGTCTGAAATTTGATTTAAAAAGGAAAATTTCCGGTATTGTCTGGTTATACCCTCTTAAGGTCTATCTAAAGCAGTGGTCACCAACATTTTTGAGAAAAAGCCGGATTGATTTTTTTTTTAATTAGTGGTGACCTCTGATCTAAAGTGTTAGGTATGATCTAACTGTAATGAGCTTAGATTTACCTACAGATTCGAATGTTTTTAAGTAAGACTTCTTTAGGCGCGAAATGACGAGTAATTCAGATTGTTTTTCGGACGGAAATAATGTTTTCAAACGAAAAAACATTCAGATATCGGTAAAATTACTTCCATCTGTGTTTGTTTTTATATTTAAAGGGTTCTCGCCTTCGAGTAAAGGTTCGCCCACTTATATTTAGTTTTATAGGTATAGTAAGTTATAATACGTGCCCCGTCTTCCATTACTTCCACGTCATACATTCTCCTTACACTCCTGTCTTCGTTCATTAGATCTTTATGCCAAATCCAAACGTCCCTTTACGTCAGAATGAAAAAAAATCTGTGTTTCTTTAAATGCTACTTAACTAAGATAACGAGAGATTTTCAATTTTCATTAAGTCGTGTTTTAATAAATATTTTCCCACCTGTCGCTTATTAATTACATATTCATTCGTATTTACAGAATATTCCTTTCAAACCGTCTTCTTCTTTTTGAAACGTAGATATTATGTAAGTACATGAATGTGTACTACCCTGATAAAAGCTGATAATGCGTTGGTACAAGTGACACGGGTAGATAACAATTCAATAAATATTCTATGACTTTTTCACTTCATGCTAAATATTACCGTCATTAGGTAATTAAGTTTTTGTGTAAAATATGTAATTATAGTGATTGGAATATTTACACAATATATAGTGCTGTTTTTGTGGGAGAATGTTCTCAAGGGTGCTTTAGAACTTAATTACTTAACTCATCATTTAGACTTATAACTTAAAACGATTAATTTATAACTAAGTGACTTACAACTAAGACTTATAGCTAGCAATAAAGTACATTTGTTTACAGATTATTTTTTATCCAAAATAAGATAGTTCAAAGCATAGGTATGTCACCATTCAACCTACATATTCTTGTGTGCGACACAAAAAACAATTTTTTAATGATTGTAGTAATAGTAAAAAAAAAACATTTTTATTTTGATTGTAGTAATTTTTATATCTATAGATTTTTACAATGAAATTTATATATCTTGTTTATTTAACAATGATCTATTGACAAATGGGTCACTGCTCAGTTATACATTCGGGATTTCTCCTGGAATGCACCTGGTTTTCAGCAGTGTCTCTACACATAATATAATAAATAATAAAAATAAATCATATAAATTCAAATTAAAGCAAATAATATTAAAACTCAAATCGAATAATATAATTACAAACACAAGTAGGTATTCCTTTCATTGTAAATTCTTCCAATTAAGATGTTGTGTGGTTCACTGTGCAAACAGCTACCATTTGACGCAGAGCTTCTTGAAGCACGATATTCGAATAGACAATAATGGTATTTTATTTAAAAGTTTTGACGAAGAATAGCTGAAACAACAGTTTTATGTCTGGGGAGAACGAGTAAATGGTCTATTTGGCGTGTACTGTGTACATGAAAGTCACGGGACCACTGCAATCCGTCAAACACCACCTTCGAATTCATAAAATTGTATATTATTTGACACATTTGACGTAAATTCCTTATATTATGTCCTTGCCGATAGAGGCATGCTCGCGTCTCGGGACATTGTAACAATATCGGTCACAAGCATTTTGGACACGTTACACTTGTTTTTTTTTTTTCATTAAAAGGGACCATTCAATGTGTCACCTTAGTTCAACACAGACACAGTTGTATACAAAGTTATACAATCATTCCGAACAACATTACCGCTTTATCTCAATGTTAATAATTAGTTTATCTTGTTTGTATAGATTTTTTTCTTCATATGGCAGCATTTTCTTCATATGGCAGCATTAAATATATACGTAGATATAAGTACGTTAGGTAATACAAAATATAAAGTTATCCTTCCTAAGGAAATCTTAGGTAAATGCTAAACCGTTATGTAACTTAGGTAAGCTTCATTTCATCCTAAAAATCAAAATGTATACTATGCTAATCATTCTCAATATGTTAAAGTTACAGAAAGTAAGTAAACATGATGTACCTGTCAAGAATGGGCCCCCCGCAGCCCGCGCAGCCCTCCGGGGGCGCAGGCGAGCGCTCGGGCAGCCCGTCCCGGTCCTTCAGCATGTCTGGAGCCACACCGCGGCCGTCGCTCGGCGTCACTGCGCCTCCATCGCGCGGGGGGCACCCGGAGATGTTGCCAATCGTCGCCAGGGGGCGCTAATCACACCACTACACCACGAAACTACACCTACTGTCAACACGCTCAGTTTCTTGATATATACACTTGAAAATATCCACACTTTTTTTTCTTGTAATCATTTAATATATCTTTATGAGATAGTTTTATTGCTCTATTTAAGTGTTCTTTTTTTATAATGTTTTTAATTAATATTTTTAAAAAAATAACAATTTCGTACAATTGATCAAAACAAAGTGAAAATTGCGAGCTTCTATTTATAAAATATAGCACATTTAAATTATTGATTTAATTAATGAATAATAATATTATTTTTATTAATTTAAACCGATCAAAACGTCTGTCAATGTGAATATAAAATATAAACACATGTATGTGTGTGTCTGTCACCGCGTTAATTGGTTGGGCACAAATTAGCGTCGGGACGGCAGAATGGGAACGAACGCTTGTTTCGACGCTCCCTCGCGGACTGCGCCGCGGCGTCGGTAGGATGCTCCTCCCCCGCGCCCCTATACGCCCCACCCCACTGGCGCCCGCCAATAGAAGCCACCCCTCGACACGCGGATGCTGGGTGGCCGAATCGCCGGAAAATTGCAAGCGTTTTCAGAGGGGGCATTGTGCGATACATCCTGCTTTTTACTCCATTTTATTTTGCGTGCAATTTTTCCAATAACTCGTATTATTTTGTTTTTATCGATCAGTTAATTCGTTCCAGGATAACTAGATATTTAGGGGTTGATTTAACTTTAAACACGATTGATGATTTTTTTGTACTTCTTTTTGACCCGTTTCCCAGCTCACATAGGTCCTATATAAATCGTTGTATCTCCCTTTTTGTCATAGTCTTGTTGTTTTTTTTTATAGAGAAACCTCACAAGAATCCTAACTGCTCCCTTCTGGAGCCAGTGAGACCATGGCATCCCCAATTGGATTATGTTGTGAGGCTGAAAGTAAGTGGGGAAGGGAAGGAGATGGGGAAGAGTAAGGTGGGAAAGTAGTTGTTAACGGGATTAGAAAGAGAAAACTTTACGCTTTGTATTTAAATATAGAATTTAACCATAGAAAATTTTTAATGTGCACTTTTATGAAACCAAAAGTTTGGACAACAATCTGAAAAAAAAATTAAGAAGCTTTGGGATTTTTTTGAAGTCAATACTGCTTTACGCACACTTGTCTTAAAAGGGTAAACTGGCGAATGTGTAAAGAAAAGTGAAATGCGTTGCGAGGCGAACGGGCTCACTGTAGAAGAAAGAGAGAGCAGTGCGCGCGCACATATTATTTCTCTCTTCCTCTCATAGCCAGTGCATGAAATATTTCAGTCAGTATTTTGAAATACCAGTGACGCGCCAAACGCGGGGGGGAGCGGACGTCGATGCGCACGGCTTGATCGGGCGAGGCGAATGATAATAAATTAAATAAATATTTGTGGAAAATTAATATATTTATATACATGTGTATATTCTATACATATCTTTATATATAAAAATCTCGTGTCACAATGTTCGTCCGAGGTAAACTCCGAAACTACTTAACCGATTTAGATGAAATTTTACTGTGTGTAATTTGGTCTAACTTAAAAGATAGGATAGTTTTTCGATTATTGACCTAAATATTTATTATTGCGAATTAAATGATTTATATGGGACAATTATTTTTAAGTTCCATAAGTTTCTGACAGATGGCGGTGTGAGTTAATTTATTGATACAGCATTTGGTTATATAAGTTAGGTAACCATCAAGTAGATGGCGTTGTGTTTCTTTAGCTACAGCAGCGCGTAGGCGGGTCAGCTGGTAAACATATATATGGACATACATATAGATGGAGCTAAAGAAGTATTTACTTCAGTCGTGTGGTCTAAAGTACACTCGTTATTTTTTATTCATTATTTTTATATGAAAGGACAAAACAGTCAGTTGTCAGAAACGTTTATAATACATTTACATAATATAATATGGGATAGTTTTTATTTTTTTTCTTTATCAGTAATTTTAGAAAAAATGTAAGATTAGCATAATTTTTCATTCTTATGTCCTTTGTATTAAGGCCCATTATTGCTTCGCAGAAATTCACGTGTGACAAAGTCTTCAAAAAGCCATTCAGGGTATTTTTTTTACTTTAGAAAGATCCCACAATATGTGACAATATTGCCTACATGAGACATTTTGGAATAATAGCTTAGAATAATTACTATCAGTCCATTAGTAACCCGTACAATTATCACCTCCTCTCGGTGACTATCGTAAATAATATCGATGCTTACGGAAACTTGTTCATTGATCACCCAGTGATTTATCGGTGCCATAATATCAAACCTCACAAGAACGTGCTGTGTAAACATAAGTTAAATCAGATTCCTTCCCAGTATGCACTGTTCACCAAGTTATTCCCACGGTTGTGTCACGTTGAAAACCCATATATTTTTATTAGAGTCCATTGATTCACTTCAGTCAACTTTTCTGAAACTACAACGCTCTTTTTCCTTTATGCACAAATTAATTATATATCCGATTTGTTTTGATCCAAGCAACAAAAGTTTGATCTATTTCATTTTCGATTTAGTTTTCTCGATTGAATGAAAATAAAAAAGTAAAAAAGTCGCCGGAGACCAAAATTTCACTTACATTTTTTACTCCAAATAATGTCAAGAACGCACTTAACACCTAATATATTTAGTTATTTTATTTACAAAAATATATCGCCCGTAAAAGAGCGTCGCAAGTCAAAAAAAAAAAAAAATTACATGAGAACGAAAATAAATTAATGACTTATAAACAAAGGTTCACTTCGTAAAGAGATACTATCGACATCTTGCGGAGATGGAATGATCTTTACGGTTTTCGTGGGGCATAAATAATCAAAATCACTTTATTTTTTCAGAGTTAAATCAAAAATAAAAAAATTTGACTTACAAAACTTTTTTATGGGATGTCAACATATATTGCATAATCGATTCTGCAATAGCCATCTGTTCCAATTAACCTACAGGTTGATATGAATTTGTGGTCATGTCAAACACACTTTATTATTTTTACCTCAAAAACAGAAATTTTGTTTTCCATTGACGTAGTTTGAATGAATCTCGTTTTAATTTCGTGGGTAGTTTGAATAAATTATAATCCTCGCATTTGATGATTTAATGCAAATTTGTTACCGCCCAATTAAATACAATTCCAAATTAAAGCACAGTATCTTTGAGAATGTCAAGGAAGATACTGTGTTTTTACAAATATTATTTTGATACTACAGTTATTTCTGAATTCTCGCAGCGTTCATTTTCGTTCTCGTCTGCGCTGGTGAATTTTCTTCCCCCGGGTGCCCCCCGCTCCCCCTCCCCCCACCCCTCCCGGGCGCGAGGGTTCGGATTACCGCGTGTTTTATTGGTACTAGGTATTCACTAATTGGAAAAAAAGAATCTTACTTTGTTTTCATGCTAGTCAAGTGGATAATAAATATTCACACATTCATAAAGCTGATATTTAAAAGTGACCCAACGCTGTTGTTAAAAGAAAAGGTTTTTGATGGATTCTAACAATTATTGAGGCGAAGCTTGTATCTAACAGGTGCAATAAAATTGTAATTTTTTTTTACATTAGCACACAGGAGGACCTAAGAAAAAAATACTTAGAGCGTTTGTCTTTTTTGGGATATTGTGTGGAGGGTGTTTTTTAAGGAAAAGAAGGGAAGCAAGTTCTGGGATGGAAAAGGGTATGATTAGGTAGGTAGGAATCTGGAGACTAGTGCGTCCAAGAGTGATGGAATATGAATCTATCCCTCCCATTGCAGTGTAAGGCGATGGGAGGGATATAGGGAGTCCGGCTGGAGAGATCAAAAGGTCTCGCAGTAGATGGGCAATTGCATCCGCCGTCAAGACCTAGATAAACCTTACCCAGGCACCCCTTCTAAGTCACGAAACGTAGCGAGAAGATTGGAGCGACATATTGCGGGGGTGTTGGTTATCTAATAAAAGGTTCCCGGGGTAGTGTAAACCTGCTTCCCAAATTGAAATGTTTCTTTGTGATGTCTTATTTGCGATGTCTTATTATTTATATTTAGTTATTACCGGATGACGTGCGTCGTGTAAGTGTTACGGCGCGTGGTGTAAAGGTTAATGTTTTTTTCTTCAAAACTTAATGAAACAAAAAAAATCTTCCACCTGACACCAGTCGTCCAACCCCTTCCCTTATCCGACCCTAACTGTCCAATACTTAATGATTTTCAAAGCTTTAAGTTGAAAAAAGATAGAAAACATAAAGTGTGACCTGCGACTTAAATTTCATGTAGATTTTATTACTCCAAGTAATGTCAGGAATCACTGGTTAAAGTAAGTCACGTAGTCCCTTAACACCCTGTATAAGATATATGTTTATGTCTGTAGTATGTAAAAGGGAGTTTTCACAGATTTTATTTTATTCTCGAAAATTATTTTTATTTTATTTTTATGTGAACGAATAAATTTTCTATAGCGATTTAAGGGTCGGGAGTACCCGCCCAAAAATAATAATCCGAACGTCGGAGCGAGCGCGCCAATATTAAATACGTTGAAATTTGACCGAAAATTGGGAAAATGTTTAATAAAACACGTCTCGTTTACATTAGAGCAAAAATCAACACTAAGAATCGTTTAAAGAATCATTGTGATTTTTTTCATACATATAACTTGTAAAATAACAAACACAAACGTGTTAATAATAAATTTTTGGAGCATGCTTTGCGATTTTTTTCTATCGAGGGAGTTTTATGTAATTAACGTTTCGGCTCTACAAATCTTCAGATATTATCTTAAAAAATTACATATACGTATTTTAAGAACAGAAAACACATATTTATTTATTCAAGGGACATACCATATTTTATAAATCGGTAGAAAATCGTCACGGCGGGCAACGTTGTTGACAGCCGTCTTACCAGCCTGCGGCGTTTTCTCCGTCATAATGACTTGTAGAGCCAGTTGGAATCGTTTCGGAATGTGCAGTTTTTAAAACATTTATGATGATAATTACGAATGAAAATTTTAAAATTACATATTACTGGTTAACTGAATTCGTGAATTACTTCGTAGCCAGCAGCCGCCTAGAAGGAGCTCAGAAATCTAAAGCACGTCTTTAAAAATATGTCTTAACTAGATGACTTAAATAAATACCTTCTTCAAAATTAAAACAATAAAGAAAACGAAAAACACTGAAAAAAAAATTACAACAAAAGCTGGATACGTTTTTAGATTTTCACGGCCAAAAGCATTTTCGTCAGTAGGTACTAGCCAATTTTTTCATGGAGAAGTTTGAAGAAGTGGCACTAGACACAGCTTCGGCTGCTCCCAAGGTTTGGTGGCGTTATGTCGATGATGTCTTCGCCATTTGGCCTCATGGAACAGAGAAATTGAATGAATTTCTGGATCATCTAAATTCACTCCATAGTAAAATTAAGTTCACAATGGAGCTGGAAAACGACGATAAAATCCTGCCTTTTCTAGATGTGGAGGTGACGCGAAAAGAAGATGGTAATCTAGGACACACAGTATATAGAAAACCAACGCACACAAATCGGTATCTACATGCCGATTCGCATCACCACCCAGCGCAGAAGAGAGGTCTTATCCATACTTTGGTGACCCGAGCGACCAGAATATGCGAAGAAACAAAACTCGGAACAGAACTTATAAAGCTGACCGATGCGCTGGAGGGCAACGGTTACCCGACAAGGCAGACAAGGCAAATTATAAGAGCCAAATCTACACCGAAGGAAGACAGAGTTGAACAAGAGTCAAAAGGCTGCGCTTTCCTTCCTTTCGTTCACAATGTGACAGACAGAATTGCCATGATGTTGAGAAAAGAAAGCATCAAGACTGTCTTCGGAACCACAACCAAAATCCAAGACCTACTGAGGTCTGCAAAAACTAAGTTTCCTCTGGAAGCAGACGGAGTGTATAAACTCAGCTGTTCCGGATGTGACAAGGTTTATGTAGGCCAAACAGAGCGGACGATTTTCAAGAGGATAGCAGAACACTTTCGTGCTTGTAAACTTGGCCATCCTGATAAATCGGCAATCGCTGAGCACTTAATTGAAACCGGCCATTACTTTGGATTTGTTCCTGAGGTCCTGGGAAGACCCAAAACTTATAGATCACGCCTGATTACGGAGGCAATTGAAATCTACAAAAATCCAATCAATATTAATAGAGACGACGGAGCTAAGCTCAACAGCTCTTGGTATCCGGTAATTGATGGCTACACCAAAGCTAACCGCAAAAAACCACGTCTAAGTATACTTTAACACCATATAATAATACAATACAAAAGTATAAAACCATTTTGTTTATACCTTGATATTGGCACATTCGCTTCAGCTTGGTTTTTCTAATTCTAGAATTCACCACAAGATGACGCTAGTTTCGTTAGTTTTTAACGGCTAAAATATAAATATCGATATCCAACTTGGACGATCGCATTAGTAAATCTAAATACTTATCTGCACTGATTGGTCCTTGTTACGCGATCGAACAAGTTGCGTGACCAGAGGCCCTAGCACGCTTGCTATATCGATCGGTAGGATAACTATCGGTAACTTCTCATCGTTCCCTAGGACAACTGCACATCGCTAACGTACAAACAACAGTTGATGTCGAATATGCTAAGGACACTTAGTCATTGTGAACTGTCACTTATACGATAGTTATCTTATCGATCGTTATAGAGCGAGCGTGCTAGGGCCTCAGGCCCCCTAGATATAGGATAACTTTCGGTAACTTCTCATCGTTCCCTAGGACAACTGCAGATCGCTAACGTAAAAACAATAGGTTAGTGTCGAATGTATTACGGACACTTAGTCATTGTGAACTGTCACTTATTCGTTGGCTATTTGCAGTCATGCTAGGGAACGAGGAAAAGTTATCGAAAGTTATGGATACAATCCTTATCGATCGAGTGTGCTAGGGGCCCAGAGCCATGACCGCGGACCTCGGGTTTGCCAGGGCTTGCTTAGAGTAATAGTAATAATTTCTGTAAGGAGCTTTGCTCTTTGTAGATCAGAGGCTCCCAACTTTTTGATATCTTTGGCCTCTGTAATATGGTTTCTGTTAATTCTTTGGTTATTTTTATTCATGTTATTATCCTGATGAAGAAACCATCGGTTTCGAAACATGTCGATAATTGTCATGATATAAGTGGTGTACACCAAGTTATTTGTTTCATTTAATAAAAATGACGCCACAAAGTGATTTTGCGAAGATTAATAAATAATAATAAATAAACTATATTTATAATATATTTAAATGCATTGATGGGTTCTTTTAATTATATGTACCTACATTTTAACCAAATTTGTTGCTTCATTATTGTACCCCAGGAGTTAAAGTATATCTAGAATTATTAGTAACAACAATTAGGAGTTGTTTAAAAAAAAAATTGATCGATTCATCAAATATTTGAAGTTCATTATAGATACTTTCTGTGAAAGTTCTATGATTATTTCAATTTTATGAAGCAACTGGCTTATAATGACGTAATAACAGTACTTAGAGAGAACGTAAAAAATAACTTCAGAAAATTTTGCAAATTTGTCCGGAATCTATCTTCTGGCGTTCTGTGAGACTAATATTTTTGAAACTACAAACACATCGGTCCAATAGTTTATGCAACAAATGCTTGGCGTGATTTTTCACAAAAACAGAGCTAGAAAAATTATCTATATAATATTATTATTAATTCGGGAGTCTTATTTTGCTTCACAGTATTTAAACTTGTGTAGCAGATTAGTTCGGTGGGAAGGGTTTTGCTGAATTCCAGAGTACGAGCTCAAATTAGTAGGTGTTTAAATATCATCGCTCTGTAATTAATCTAAATAAACATTTCGCGAAATAATTCATCATAATTATATGTATCTCAACCAGTCCATTGTTCCCAGAGGATCTTATTTTTGTACGGTAAGAAATTATATCTGTATTTTGTGTAATTTCGTAACTATTTTGACAGATAAATTGCAGCATGCAATGGTTCTAAAGGCATTCAATGATTGAGTTGGTATTTTGCGATAAATTAAAGCAAATCATTACGAGCAGAAGTCCCAGATGTTGCCAGAGGTTGCTAATGGTTTGGAGTGAAGTTTTTAGGCAAAAAAAGACAAATCAATATACTCGTATATTATAAAAGCAAGTGTACAATGTGCGTGCCGCTAAAACTCAGAAACTAGTCCCGGTACGGCCAAGGGAGTTATATGGTGTGGTAGCCCACTATGAAGAAGTTTCCCGTTTTTACCCGAAGGGCGTGCTATTTAAAATAAGGCTGAAAGTTTCGCCCTCTACAAATTTCTAGAACAGTCCTGAACATTTGAGGGTATTCGAGAGCATTCCACAACATTCTTGAACATTCCGGAACATTATCGAATGTTGTGTAACGTTCGGGAATAGTCTGGAACATTCTGGAATGTTATGTAACGCTCGGAAATAGTCTGGAACGTTCGGGAACATCCCGGAACATTCTGAAAATGTTGTGGAATGTTCGGGAATATTCTGTAACATTCGAGAACATCCCGGAACATTCAGATCATTGTGAAATATTCCAGAACACTCTCGAATGTAGTATAATAATTTAGTTTTCTTAAATATTATATCTATTTAAAATGATTAATTTTATAAAGATTAGTGAGATGACACTCTGTAAACAGTTCTCTGAATTCTCTAGTTTACAAAAAAAAAACTATCTAGGTACTCTCTACTTACTCACGGTTTTTACCTACTTCCCTTACTTTGTTTTCTTTATCAATTTGTTAAAAAAATATTTAACCCCAACAAATTTTGAAAAAAGTTAGAAGTAGACCTAGAAAACGGTAGGCTGACTGCGTGAAAGATGTCACGTATAGAAAGACATAGGAATTGAAGAAGAATGCATAGAAACAGGAGACATATTATTACACATTTTAAATGAAGCAGGAACATTTTTAAATTTAAGAAAATACCTACTCTACACAAACCGATGATTATTTGTTGGTACCAAAATAAAGTAAAAATTAGCACAGAATAAACACATGTGACTGATTTCGTTCAATACTCCGAATTTTGATGACAGAAATATAACTCTTTTGTTTCACATACAACACCCATCACAAGAGTTCAAATAATAATAGTCTCAAACTTTAACTTTGACTTTTTTCCACAGTACTAAGAGCACCGGAGCTCAAAGCGCCCTCACACACCTTCAACAAATACTGTACATAAATAAACTCTGGTGTAGCTCTTATAGAAGACAGTTTTTAAAATTAGAATACGCTTTGTCAATATTATGCAACATAATTTAATCAATATTATCATATCGTCTAAAAGAAGTAATTAATGTTGAGTACAATGATTTAGGTGGGCACTATTGTCAATGAGTAGATATTGTATCTACAAGGCAGATACCTGCCAAAGTATTCGCAAATAAACAAAAGTTACTAAGAGAGAGCAACGGAGCCCGTATCGGCAGGAATATAAAACATAATATACAGTCTACCTAGTACCCCGGGTGCAGCTATCTCCTTATCTATCGAAAGGTCTGTCGGTGTTTATCATCAAAATAAAGTTCATGGGGCCATCGCTAGTCTTTGTTAGAATGTAGAATTAATGTCTCTAAATAGTTGATAATTTTAATATTGTTATGACTAGACATACGTATTAAAAACTCTAGACGCTTTTATCAATGTGATTAGCATGAATAAATGCAGAAATATTTACAATAATAATAATGAATTGGACAAAGATAGCAATAGGTTGTACTACCTACTACTTTCCATGTACATTATACTATTCGAGAAAGAGTCGAGAGAGTCCTTTTGGAGAGGTCAAAACTAGACTCTCCCGGCAAATGCATCCGCCGCCAAAACCTAGTCAAACCTCACCCCATAAACCCGGGCACCACTGCCAAAAATATATATATTATAATGGGGATGAAATGTTAATATTATGTTTGTTTGAAACTATTTCAAATAGTCTTACTCTTCCGCTCACGGACAACTGGAAAAAAACAGTTTGCAACTCAACTCGCTATCCCGTGTATGTCATTGTGATGGTCCGACACTACACAACATTTCAAAAACCCATTGTCAGTGGCAACGCAAACAGTGACTCGAAACTCGCCGTGCTAGATGTCGTAGCCGGCCATTTCCAAGTTGCCAGGTTGCCACGATTGCGCCAGTTTTGGACTTTTGTTTTTTAGTCGCCAGTGCCAATATGACAGCGACAGATCAGTAAGATGACAGCATCTTTCAAAACTAGCAAAGTACTATTTATGTTTTTTTTTGTAAAAAGGTGTCAATACGCCCAGAATTTGATTTTAAAATGACTAACTTCCGGTCTGAAGAGTTCCTTGTCTATGGTTAAGCAGGTTGAGACAATGACTGAAAAGTTTGGTTGGAAACCATACAAATGCACCAGTTTTAGTTTGGTTTCAGTTTCTCCATGAGCGATGGGCCTAAAACATTCAAGATGTTCCAAAACTTTCAATAGGTACCCATTCTAGCTTTATTTGAATAGTGCATTATTTAAGAGGGGTGTGTACATTTTCTTTGTGGCGTCGCTTGATACATGGGTACTCCTACCGGTAGATGGAACCCCCCTAATCCCATTCCCCCCCCAATAGACGAAACCCCCTAATCCCTCCCCCTCCCACTTCTCCCCACTACATCCGGTAACGCAGGATAGGCACAGCCTCCCACGCACACGCGATTTAGCCACCACTTGATCTCAATCAAACAAAGTACATAAAAAGCAGTATCTACGAATATGTATTATTTTATTTTATTTCTCCTTCATTTAAAAGATGTTGCTTGTAAATTTTAAATATTAGTGTAACTGACAGTAGAAGATATGAAGAGGATAATAGTGCACGCACAATGAACTATGAAATAGTAGACAGATATCAAATACGATGTAATCGGTACCTGCTGTATGTCATAATAAATTACCCACTGTATTTTTTTTAAATAAAATTATTTATCAACCGAAATAAATCCTTTTTTGGTATAAACCACTTCACTAGGCTTAACATGTTCCGAAGTGAAGGAAATTGAATCCAACTTTTGTATTTCTTCAATCTTTGCAAATTAACTAATAAATTAACACATATTCGAATTCTTCCGAAACCGATAGAGTTTAATTAAAATTTAAAACAAATTTTTATATTGTTATTGTAACAAATTAATAACTTTAAATTAATATAATCTGATTTTAATAACTTAAGATAAATGTAATCTAATTTTATTAAAATCCATCTATACGTCCGCATGCACATCCGCATCCGCATGACTGAGATATTTCATGCATATGATTTACAGAAGAAAAACATGGGTCTTAAAAACTAATTACAATAAAGTAGGTTGTTAACAAAACTACCCAATTCAATAGAGAAAACATTTCTCGTTTTTGAATTGGGCAGTAGTGCCATTACAGTGTAAGGTAAAGAAATATATTGCTGTTATGACATGTTTCGTAATTGTGTTGTACAGCATGATAGTTTAGTTTAACGTTTTAGTAATTTATAGATATAATATTAATGTCTAGTTTCCGTAGATATGTTTAGTATCTATCTTCGCCCGTTAACTCCAACGTAAAGAAGTTAGGTAGGTACCTAAGTACCCAAAATTATTTTGCCAATTTTTTTTTAAATTAAAAAAAAATCTTTCTAAATAAATACATTTAAATTTTAATTGTTATTTTGAGTCAAGTTTTTTGTGATGGACGTTTAATGTTTCCGCTTTGCAATAAAATCCAAATAAATTGTTGTTTTTAATAAATTCGAAAAATAAAGTATGTTTTTGATAGGTGATTAAATTCGTCTACAAACGATATTATCTATTAGAAATTAAAACATATTTTTTGAAATATGCACTTAAATTCTAATAGGTACATGATACAAATATTTGAAAAATTATTTTTTTTCTATTTAAAATTACTGATAACGAAAAAAAAGAAAAACACACATTTTATTAGGCAAATATATTATAAACGATATTATCGCCACACGTTTTTGTACACATAAAAAAATAATGAATTAAAAATTCTCGAAATTTTACACACAGCTCTCAAGTTGCTATGGGAAATTTTGGTTTCTAACACCATTAAGTAATCTCACCGTGACAGTAAGGGAGAATATGAGACCTGTGGTAAATATGGTCTCACGTGGTTAAAGAATTTTCGGGTTAACGAAGCGGTATTAATATTCATACATTATGAAAAGCTTGCACATAAAGTATTGCATATAATAATTTTATATAAAATTAAATTCATTTGCTAACTATTTACCTTTAATATTATAATAATCCCAAATCTTCACAAACCACCAGGAACATGTAACATACCTAAACCGACATTCATTTAAATACAATGGGCTCTGTGGAACAATCTATTGAGATTCGTATTTCCAATTGGAATATGTTTTATAAATCGAAGAAATCGACATCGAGTATTCTTTATTTTTTGTCGATCCCCTTCCCACGGTACCTATAGTGCAATCTCTCTCTCTTCCTCGCCAGGTAGGACAAGAGAGAGAAGCAGATTCTTGGCGAAGAAGTTACACGACATGAATGTGTCTCTTTCTAGTGCGAGAAAAAATGTGTTAGAAAAATCGTTTCTGCGTCACCATTATCTTGTTGGTGGCGAGAACCACATTTGGTTCTTGAACGGAAAATACTTACGCAATTTATTGATTGATATATCGCAAAGCCAAAGAAAAGTGTCATAAATCAAAAAAAGTTAGTTTTAATGGAGAGCGAAAATAAAATAATGAATGTTGAACAAGCGGTCCTATCAAAAAGAGATACTAGCGACATCTTGCGGAGATGGAGTGATCTAACTTAAATACGGTTTTCGTGGGGCATAGATAGTCACAATCACCTTACTTTTCAGAGATAAAACGAAAAATGGAATATTTTGAATTGCAACACTTTTCTATGGGATGTGCGATATGTAAAATTGTTCAACTATAATTTTACTTAAAAAATAATATTTTCGATGGTGTATCTGTATCGGGTTCAATGAGCTCTAATGCTGAGATTTGATATGATTTTAAAAATTGGAATTAATTCAGTACTAAAGACACGAACTAAACATTTATAAAAAACATCACTAGTACGTGAACACTTCACAAGACAACATAATAAATTTAGCTTTTTTTTTTAAATTATCTCCACACCGGAGGTCCTGAGGAAAAAAATCCCTTAGGACCTATGTCATTTTTGGTGATGTTGTGTGGACGGTTTTATAGGGAAAGGAAGGATATGAAGTTCTGGTACGGAAAAGGTATGAGGGTACTTAAGAATCTGGGGGTCAGTGTCTCCAGGAGTGACGGATGTATGAATCCATGCCTTCGTGGATGGATTCATACGTCCTGGAGAGGTCGAAAGATCTCCCTTAATCAGTCTCTCCCGATCCGACCTGCCACGCGGCTGGTGGGCAAATGCATCCACCGTCAAGATCCGGACAAATCTTACCTCATGATTCGTTATTGTTTGGGATCGTTTTTTTTATGTTCATTGTTATTTATTACTTTCTGACCTTTCCACACGAAAGCCTCCACAGAGCATTTTTTCAGTGCCTACTGTATGGAGCGAATGTAAAAAAAAACCAAACATACTTTTTATTTACTTATTTATCAGTGTCTACAAGATAAGTTAATACAATAACATAGTAATTCAGTCTTTTAGATAATAATACGTGTACAAGAAAGTAACCACTCATATTTAAAGAGGAAATAAAAATTATAACTTAACATATATATATATATTTGAAAAACAAGGTACAATTTGGGAAACATGTTCAGTTAAGTTAATAAGAAAAAATACGCAACAATAGCATAAGAAAACTGATGTTACATAAAGTTAAAATATTTGAGGTTTTATTTTATTTTAAAATGTATTATACCTATTCAGGTTCTAATCTCAGCCAGGCAAGTTGATTAAACCACACCACTCCAATGTCCGTGTAGTATCTAGTCGTTTGCTCAATAGTTAAACAACTATAAGGACCAGTTGTTTCGGAAAATTTCACGTTTGAATTTCCCTCAAATCGACATTCACCGAAAAATTGGGTTGTTTCAACCTCCGTCAGAAGAAATTTCATCGAAAATTCCATAGGACCAGTTGTTTCGGAATTCCCTTCAAATTTGAATTTCCTTCAAATTTGAATTTCCTTCAAATCGTCATTCACCGAAAAATTGGGTTGTTTCAACTTCCGTCAGCAGTGAAAATACTATAGAAATGTGATGTGAATGTGATCAACCGAGTCCGGACGGTTAGAGAAATAATGGGAGGCGCATGCGCAGACGTCAAAATTGTGATTCGGCGTGGAACACTTGAATAAAATTTTCAAATTTATCGAACGTTATTTGTTGCTATTTACTGCTGACGGAAGTTGAAACAACCCAATTTTTCGGTGAATGACGATTTGAAGAAAATTCAAATTTGAAAGAAATTCAAATTTGAAGGGAATTCCGAAACAACTGGTCCTATGGAATTTTCGATGAAATTTCTTCTGACGGAGGTTGAAACAACCCAATTTTTCGGTTAATGTCATTTTGAAGGAAATTCAAACGTGAAATTTTCCGAAACAACTGGTCCTAAAAGAACAATATTTTTTTTTGAAAAACAAAATTCAAATTGAGCACTTGCTTGATTTTTTTTATATATATATTAAATTGAGAGAGTGTCTGAGTTCTGTTGGGGGCGGGTGGGCGGTTGCGTGGAGCAGTGTGGATTTAATTTTAATACAAATCTATAGTTTTATTCCAAGACCTTCAAAACGAAGGGAGGTCGTCTACACAAAATTTTGAAAAGCTCTTCGAAATGTCGTGCAACGCCGGGGACTTAAGCTAGTCTATTTATGTTAATAATGGTTAGTGGTTTTGATTTTCATTAAAATCTAGAGTTTTAACCCAAGTTTGATGAAATTTTGCAAACTTCAGCTTCAAAACAAAAGGAACATCTCTGTCTGATTGATGATTTATCCAGTTTCTAAAAACTATTCGCCAAGTTACTTGGGATTTGAGTTAGTACAGGTATGTATAATAAATGATATTGTGTAAATCAGCTCTTTGGCGATACACAAGTATCGCCAAAAAAACACACAATAAACATCCCCCAATTCTCGACCCCTGGTTTCCCCAGCCCCGCCCCCGCCCCGCCCACCGCCCCCCGCTCTTCACCTTCCCCGCGCTCCGCGCTACCGCAGCAGTCGCCCCGGCCGAGATGGATTCCGGTTCGATTCCACTCGCATCCAATCGCTTCCGCTCGCTGCCGGTTGCGGATCCTCACCCGACTAGACTCGACGAAATTTTTGACTTTGAATGGTTGATATATCTCAAGTTACGGAAAGTAAAAGGAAAACTACCGTTCATAATCGAAACATTGCTTGAAATGGATTTGACCGTGTTTAGTGGCCATGTGTGAAAAGCCATGTACAAGTAGGTATGCCTTATTTCGACTTCGCTCTCTTCTTTCCCCAAACTCCCTTCAGACTTTAAAATTAATTTAAACTTCAAACTCCCTTTAAACTCCTTTCAGATTTCCGAGATTTTCTTGTCAGATTTTTTATTCTCCCTTCAGACTTCCTTCAAACTCCTTTCAGGCCTCAGAATACCTTCAGACTTCCTTCAGATTCCCTTCAAACTCCTGCTGGACCTCAGACTCTCTTCAGAATTCCTTCAGACTCTCTTCAAACCGCCTTCCAGACTCTCTTTAAACTCTCTTCATACTCCTTTCAGACTACCTTCAGACCCCTTTCAGTGTCATAACAGCCCTACACCAATTGTGGATGCCATAGTCCCAGTGAGTCCAAACAGTTTGGAATCTTTTGCAGTATTCATATTACAATAGATCCAACATGATTTAACCCTTTTAAAAGGCTACTACCGATCAGTAAACTATCTATTATTTATTTACTTATCTGGTAAGAAACACATTTAAAGAAATAACGAAGATACCTACATGTTACACTTATGCAGATGTATAAGTAGGTTTCACTTTAGAAGGGTAAAAAGTTTGACAATAAAGTCGCCAAAATATGAGCAATATTTTATACTTACTTATATTTGAAATTTTCTTTGGTCCTGTTTCAGTAGATAGGTGCATAACATTTTACATCGATCGTGTTCTACTTATGCCACTTGCTGAGTATGTACCAATCTGATAATATGATAATAGTTTTATGTACAATCTATTTGATTATGATTTATTATATACAATCTGATAATATTTTTACGTTTTACTATTTTGTGGATAAAACTATCTCTTAACTGAACAAAATACTTTATAATAAGTATACTTTCTTCACAATCTCTTTCCTCTGTCCACCTTTTCCAATTCTATAACATGCCTCAATTGGGGATGAAATAGTTTCACTGGCTCAAGGCAGCTGGGACACTTGCGCAAAGTAAACTTTCCATGAGGTAATGGTTGAACTAGCAATTGAGTAGGGGGACTGTTAATTCTACTTACGGTAGGTACAAAAAAATATGTTATTTTTACATGTTACGTCTTAAATTATGGACACTTGTGTTAAATATGTATTATTATTGTAATTATTCCGAGGTGTTGTTCTTATTAAAACCTAGGTACCTATATTTGTACAGCTGAAAAGCTTACTTTAAAAGACAGCAACGCAATTGATGGTTAAATCAAATAACCTGCCAGCTTACTTTAGATTTTGATTTGATGTCAAAAGTGGGTGCATAAAGTAGGTATCAATTTGTAGGGATGCAAAGGGAACGTAGCATTGTGCTATCTGTCTAATCCTTTAGAGACTATCTTCTATCTTTATCTTTTTGACATAAATATACAATGTATATTTATGTCAAAAAGATAGAACTGTGACTAGTTGTGGATTTTTAGTTTTTAAAATAATATCTTAAGAAAATTTTTAAGCAAAAACCAAAACAATGCCATCTTTATTAAGAACGTCGCATTTCATATAACGACGACCTTTTTTACTTTTTCGAAAAATATATTAAAACGTATAACCTTTACGCGCGGTTGAAGTAAAAATTCTTTGACTGTGTTGTGGCAGGGCAAATAAAAAAAACAAACGCAGATGGCAGGAAATGTGCCGATATCCGAACGTCATTTCCGTTTGAAAATATTACTTCCGTCCGAAAAACATCTGAATTAGTCGTCGTATCGCGCCTAATGAAGTTTTACTTCAAATATATACATATATGTATAGAGAAAAAATAATGGTACTTAAAAACTAATTACTATAAAGTAGTTTCTTTTTAACGAAACTACCCATTCAACAGAGAAAATTTTCTCGTGTTTGAATTTAGGAGTGGTGTCGTTACAGTATATAAGAAAAAAAAAATTTTAAGTAAGAAATAAATAAAATTATATATCATGATACCAAGTATAGATAATGAAATTATCACATCAGTTACTAAATTAGATATACACTATAGATATATAATAGTAAAAATATAGATGTAGTAAAATTAAATATAGTATTATTTGATTTTACTACATCTATATTTTTACTTAGTAAAATTACATATAGTATTATTACATTTCAATTTATAGGTAGGTGGTAAGTACATAGTATATTGATTTTGTTTGATATATAACACAAATGTTAGGTATGTAGTTAGGAATCTTACAACAAAAAAAAACAGCGAATAGTTAATTATTTTTTTATTGTACCTACCTATCTTAAGTAGTTACATTTTTTTATTCTGTCTCTGAAAACGGCATGAACAAGAATTGCCTATACCTATACATAAAGTCAACATTAAATGTGACAAGTAAGAAACACTCAGTTTCCAGAAAATTCTTCATTCGAACGTAATCATGTTTGACAAAGATAGACTTTCAAAGAATACGTGCGAATGAACGAAATAAACGGTAGGACCGTGCGGCGTTTTCGTGTTCTAAAGTTCCGTCGAATACTGCCTCAATGCCAAGAAGGCCTGGGCGATTTGAGGGGTCAAGTGATCAAGCCATAATAGTAGTAACGACGGTTTGCAGATGACGGCGATTGTTATTATGTTTCTGCCGATGTGCATGTTGTTTAATCGCAAGCATGCACATAAACAGAGTGATTACACTATTTTAAACAGTAAAGTTTACTTAGTAATTTGTCTGTAGCGCGCCCAAACCCTGTACTCTAGTAGGCCTTACATTCTCCAATGACGCATTAAATCTTCGGAAGGAAAACAATTGTATTATTAACTAGCGAGTACCGGGCAAGCAATTCTTTCTCCTTGCGTGTCCTTTCCCGATTCCCGCCCCATCCCTTCCCTTCCCGTGTCTTCCCCTTACCGGTTCCTCCACTCCCTTCCGCCTTACCAGCCTGCTGCAAAACTATATGAATTTAAAATTACCCATCTTTCCAATTTCAGCAAAAGTTAAAAAAATACTTAAAACTACTATAAGAGTCCATAACTCACTATTATTATTGTTTCTTTTAAATCCTTTATTGATAAATCTTGCATTTTCTTAATTATCCCTTGTTTTTGCCATATTTACTTTTATTACACATGATATTATATAATTGAAATAAAATTCCCTCACCAAACACAAGAGCCCCCTTATCTACTATTTTAACACTGTATAAAATGTAAAAATGATGTATTTATTGTAAAAAAAACCTATAAATATTAAATAAATAAAAAAAATAAAAATCTAATGTAAAATTTTTATATAAAGTTCATTATGCCATGGTTCACCGTTATATATAGAAAACTTCGCGAGCGTGCGTCCACCAAATCACCAAAGCTTCATAGTAATCGGATACATGGTACAGGAACGCATACAAGACTCATAAGAAACATTCATTTTTATGTATTAAGGTAATAAGTAATTTGCTTGCATTAATGTTCTCCTAGGTACCCAAGTAAATGGCAAAGAAACTAAGTTTTTTTTTAAAAATTAATTAAGACAATATTAGCGAAACTCCATCGAAAATCTGAAACAGACAAATACAACTTAAGGTTTTACCTATTAAGTTAAAAAAAAAAAAACTTTGTTTGCTAAATAATTATGCAGGAAGGTACAGACGTACATTTGTCCCTGCACCCTGTCAGGCCATGATGCGAGAAAAATCATCGTGGAATAATAATGACGATGCTTGGTGATCTGTGAAGTAGTAAATTAGTCCATTGGTGCGCTCGGTGCACAGCACACAGGTGCCGGTGCCGGTGCCGGTGTCGGTGCCTAATGCGCGCGCTAATATGGTCACCCTATTAGCCGGTATCATTTGGGGCGCGAATTTGTGCTCACCTTTCGCGGGGCACGTCAATCAATGATGGATAATATGTGAAGGGTTGCGACCTTTAATCCTGTTTTAACTTATTGAAGGGGGTGTCTACCTATATATATATTTATATATTTTTTTTAAATAAGTAGAAATTTTAAATGTGTACAAAAAAAAATCTTGAAAAGTGAGTAACGGGCCCCAAAAGGTTGAGAATCTATGATCCAAATCATTAATTCTTAATTTTAATTATTTTAAATAACTAAGGGGGTTTCTCACCATCCTCCCAATAGCTTATCTACACTAATGAGGAATATTTTCGATTAACGATTTACGGTTTATTTATTTATTAAGTTGGAGTATATAATTCGGTACTCGAACCTATGAATAGTGGCTATATATTGGATAAGTTGGTCGAGTTTTCTAACCACTGCGAATATTTGCGAGTGAGAAACCCCCTAAGTAGTATAAAATTTAATGAGTAATTTGATTTAGTTAAATGTACGAGGACCGATAACTATATGTATGGTATTAACTAGAAATGAGAAATGAGAAACCCCCTAAGTAGTATAAAATTTAATGAGTAATTTGATTTAGTTAAATGTACGAGGACCGATAACTATATGTATGGTATTAACTAATCTGATATTAGTTTAAGAGCGTATAAAATACATTATTAGCCATCCTTTTGCAAATTTTATTTTCGAAATTATTTTTATTTTTAAAAATATTATATTTAATACATTATATTTTGAATAATTATTGCAATACCTCTTTCTGGCATAATTTTAATTAAGTGAAACTACATACTTAATTATGTTTGTTTCTTAAATATATATATATTTTACATTTATTAAATTTATTGAAATGTAATTATTATTGAAGAATCATCTAAATTAAATTATGAAAATGAAAAAGACACAGAAAAATAATAAAAGATAATGGTCGCAACTGGGACTCGAACCCAGATTTCTCGTCTTACCGGGGCGTGCGCTCTGCCAATTCAGCCATTGCCACCTATTATAAAACCGCCGTAATTTTCAAATTTCAAAATTAACAATATTATCCTCGACTAATGTTTTTTCCATGTTTCCGGCAGGTTATTCCCTCAATATTTACATTGATGGGAATAACTTTCAAAAATTAAAAAACGTGATCTTTTCTTATAAAAAATTGAATATTCATTTAGACTTTTGTAAAAAGTCAATAGCTGTTCCATATTAACCGCCCTAGGCCTACGAACGTACGTGATACGTTCATGTTGATTGTACCATTCTGCACTATCCCGCATCACAAACGCGTTTTTTTTAAATTTAAAATAAAAAATAAAAAAAATTCAATATTTTTTTTTTATGTTTTAAAAACTTTTATTTTAACAAACCTATTGTAAATGCATAAATTTTGGGAAAACTTATCAGGTATGAGTATTTTGCAGTAAAAACCCGAAGTCAGGGCGGTTAATAAAATCGGATATATTTATCCGAGACACTATCTGGGTAACAAATACGTTCTTTGAACACTTGTTTCCAATGAAAAAGGTCGCTGCCGATAATATGGAAAAAAAAACATTAGGCGAAGATAATATTGTTAATATATAGGTATGAAATTTTATATATGGCTTTGACAATTACGGCGGTTTTATAATAGGTGGAAATGGCTGTATTGGCTGATTAAACAAAGATACATATTTTCATTTTCGACTCTTGAGGAGGCCAGGAAACACCCAGGGGTTGTAGAGCTTTATGTGATTATGATGATGACATATTTTCATTTAACATTTTTTGTTTCTAAAAAGAAATACAAACATTCCCGGGTTACGAAAAACTTAACAACATTTGGAAATCTCCTACTACTACCACCACACTAAGCGGAAGATGTTGCTTGTGTTGTGATGGAGAACTTAGCCAGCCGAGGAATCGAACACGGAACGCCTGGGTGGGACACAAACGCGATGCCCACTCAACCACTGACCGGGCATATTATGTTCATAGTTTGCAGAAGACAAAATTTACACATTGAAAACTAGTTACATTGAACGTAGTTCAGTGTAAATACATACTGGTTAACTAGCCTACTATTATAACATTGTGAAAGCACCCCACCCTACATACAAAACCTCAAAGGTCATATGTCAAAACGCAACGTCACAACAGGTACCCTAATAAATACACGGTGTAAATTCCTGCAGCTCGAAAGCGCGACGTCTGGAACAATTAAAAAAAGACGAACCGCCACAGAATGTAGGTACTGTGCATGATGTGGCAAATTAATGCCGGCCTCAGTTGGGCGATGTGGACTCTTCATAATCGCGTGAAAGGTCGTGCGCATAACCACTATACGACGGGTGATTCCTGCTACTTGTATCCGGCATCCTCCGTTCCCGTTGGACGGTCTCCTGTCCTGTCTCCGGTCTCTGCTGCATGAGACGATCGGCGCCGCTCGACGCGCACGTCTTGTTAGCGTTTACGACATTTAAATAAATTAGCAAACTGTAAAGCTAAATGGCACCATTTGCCCTGGTTTTGGATTGACAGCCGGATTCATAGTGCGTTACTATTTAGCTAGGGTAGATGGTAATATATTAGTTGTTGGTCATCAGTTGTAGCTCAAATTTTCATTTACCTTATTCTGTAATGTATCATAGATTAGTTCTTCCTTTGATTTAGTTGTCTACGGGCTATTCGGGTCAAATGGTCTCGTTTACTATAGATAGTGCTGAAGGGTATGCAGTCATTAAAATCCTAGATCTCCACAGACAAAACCTAGCTTCCAATTAAAATGCACAGTCACTTGATATATAATATGTGAAATATAAATATATAAACAACCTAAGACTTTTAATAAGCGTATCGTATATTGGTTCCAGCACTGCTAAATAACGAATTTCTCTGGAGTGAATAATATAAGAGACATTACAATTTCCCTTAGGCATATATCTTTTTAGGAAAGGATGGAAATGACGTTATGGGAAGGAAACATGTATGAGGAGTGGGTAGGAATCTAGGGGTCAGTGGGTCCGTATGTGTCCATACGTATGAGACAATGGTTCGAGAGATACCAGATGGTGAGGTCAAAGTGTCACCCCAATTCTCGTCTCTCGATCCGGCCCACAACGCAGCTTGCGGGCACAACACACCTCAGCCGATGGACCCGGACATCCCTGCTAGGTCACCAAACGTAACGAACGACCTATGGCAGAGCTGTTGGTTATCCAATAAATGGTACCCGAAAGTTATAAAGCTGAAAAAATGTGATGTAAATGCAAAGTTTCGCATATACCTACTTATGTACCGACCTAGCTAAGCTACTTCTGGCAGTATAAACACTGAACTTATGAAGCTTAGGTATAAGCGAAACCGGTAGGCAACCAATACTATATTTCGTGCTTTGTGATTTTACAAAATTATTGTTTTATTTAAAAAATATATTTTAAATCATAAACGAATTTGATTCTATGACTTTGGTTTTGTTAATTGTGCCTACATTGTATTATGTATATTGTAGTTGCACTTTTTTCCCAAAAACTTCATCAGTACCATGAAAATTTATCACTTCCGGGAGCAAGAGCAGTATTCATCACATTAATACTCTACTAATTTATATAGCCCAGTTATTGTGAAATATTACTTCAAGGGTCTTCTATATTACCATAAACACACTTAATTACTCACTCAGAGTAGGTCTTAAAGGTTTTGTAGGGAAAATGTATAGAAGTAGGTCCTTTTTCATTACAATAATCAGCAAGGAACTGGTAATTGTGTCTACTGCCTTCATGACGGTGATTTGCTTCAGGACTTTAAATAATTATCTACTTATGATCGTAATTATTAATAATTTGTAGTTGTGATAATAATAATAAATGGTAATCATTATCTACTTATAGTAATTATTTGAGTCAGTAAAATAATATCGATGTTTCTTTTTCTCGAAGTTGACATTTTACATTTTGTCCGTTTGTACATGTGTAGAGATAGTATTCCTATCAAAAATTATAACAATTATGAATTTCTTCCTTGTGACTTTATAATATATTATGTAATGTCTAACAAAACTACATAAAACAAAATCACTCTCATTTCAGAAAAACTTTTTTTTTATTATTTTTTTATTTTATTATTTATTTATCAAAAAAATACATTTTTACAAAATAAGGGTAGTCCCACAAAGCTGTCAAATGGCAGCTTGTCTGTAGGTTCTACAATTTATCACTCTTAATATTATACATAAGGAAATATTTGTTAATACATATTATATAGTTTTAAGGACACATTAGGATAGATCACATAATAATATTAGATTATTTGAATTACATCTATAAGATATTTCAATATACATGCCTAATAAATAGATATATAGGCAGCTACATTAAGATAATCAATTCAACATATTTAAAGATACATGGAGTTTTCGTTAATTAACCACATTTTTATCATTTTAGGGCATAATCTGTCATTTTTTTCAAATTTTAAGTTTTTATTTATTTTATTGAAAATCATTGGTATTTGGTATTCAAGAGTACCGCTTCCATATTTATTTAATATTCGAGGAGTTTTTAGGCCCTTTCCTTCTTTAAATCTTGTGGTATGTTTGTGTACCATTGGGTGTTTATAAGAGCTTTCCCCCGCGTTATCCATAATAGTAATGAAAATGAACCAAAGGAGACCTTTAAATTATGGAGTTCGTATACAGGTGGTAAATGAAGAAAATATATATATATATATGTTTTTTAATATTTTAAATTTTTTATTTATTTGTTTTTTAAAAAAGCAGGACAAACATTCCCGGGTTACGAATAACCACATTTAAAAATCTCCTACTACCACCACACCAAGCGGAAGATGTTGCTTGTATTGTGATGGAGGACTTAGCCAGCCGAGGAATCGAACACGCAACGCCTGGGTGGGACCTACTGCCGTCAAAATCATAGGAAAGTTTTTTTCATAATTTTTCCCGACCTTACATCACTTTTCAAATGTGTGTTGATTTTTCACAGTCCTGAGTTGTCGTAGGACTGTAGTTGTCAGCAGTAATGCGGCATCCTTACCCTACTTGGACTAAGGCTGCAGATACCATTCATTCCTATAACGTGACCTTTCACATTTATTCAAAACATTCCCTAAGTCACTTCGCGAGTGACGGCGGGCGTGGCGGCCCATCGCTGCAGGCGGCTCAAGGCGCGGCCCGCGGTCCGAACTAGTCCGCACGGCACAGGAATAAGGATTGCAATGGATCCGTTACCAATATACCGGATCCGTTCACCGGATTTAATTGCGTGGTGCGTGTGCTTCTTATACCCTACATACTAAAAAAAGTGAAATATTTTGATAACGTACTAAGAAAGGAATTAACTGCATTTTACATTACGGTATATTGGTACCGTATCCATTGCAACCCCTATTCCTATGCCGGGTGGACTAGTTCGGACCGCACCGCACCTGCAGCGATGGGCTGCCACGCCCACGCCGCAGTCACCCGCCAGTGTTTCAGGCTGATAATTATTGCTTATAATAATTGTTACCCTTTGTGCCATGCATAAAAATCTTGTCTTAAATATTAGTTTATCAATTAAAAATAAATCCCATATAAAATACAATGATTATTTATTTGTTGACAATAAAGCCGACAAGTGTAGGCCGTTTTTGCCGATTGGCAGATGACACAATTGACACTATTTATTTTCTACGATCATTTTTCCAAAACCAAAATTGATTTATTGATAATGCATGCTTAAAATAATTATTTATAGTAAGTTGATTAAACTAAGGAGTTATAAACTGATTATTGTGACAATTGTACTATTCGTTAGACAAAATCATCATGCTAATTAGACATCGTCTGTCATAAATAATATAAGAATGAAACTTGTTAGCATGCTCAAATACCTAATTATTGTGATCTCAGTAGGTTAAATATGGTTGATTGTGTTCGATTTAATAAAGTTAAATAGATCGATTTATCTGTGAAATGTAGGAAGACTGGTGGTCACCCGTTACGTTAAAATTTAACAAGGATCGTTCCGCAAGGATCCATACTAGGACCATTACTGTTCCAAATTTACATCAATGATATTTCGCAATTAGACATAAATGGTGAAATTTTTCTGTATGCGGATGACACTGCAATATTCTACTGGGGTAAAGACCTAAACATCTTACTAGAAAATGCACAAAGTGACCTAGAAAAAATTTGCAGTTGGCTCCAATCAAATATCCTAACAATGAACATAAAAAAAACAGGATACATGGTTGTAAGCTCAACCCGTAAGATAATTCCTCCTCACGTACCCTTAAAAATTGAAAAGGATGATTTGCAAATCCTGATAAAGGAAAAATATCTTGGGCTGTGCATCGATAAGCATCTAACTTTTAAAAACCATATCCAAGATGTTAAAAATAAAATCACACCCTTAATCAACGTTTTTAGCCGATTATCTTATCTATTACCAATTAAATTAAAAAAAGTTTATATTATAGTCTCGTACACTCACATTTAAATTACTTAATTGAAATCTGGGGAAATGCGTATGAAACATACATTAATGAATTACAGATAATTCAAAATAAACTAATCAAAAAACTATTTCACTACGAATCCAAAACATCCACAAAAAAACTATATTTGGAAACCAAAATGTTAACATTAAGAAAACTATACGAATACAATATATGTCTCCTTATATACAAAATAAATAATAAACTCATTCATACAAACACAGAATTCATTAAAACGTCCCAAGTACACAAACATTTTACACGACAACACGATAACATACATTTAAACACTATTCATACTAACTACGGTAAGCAATCTATCAGTTATGAGGGGGGCAATTTATATAATTGCCTTCCAGTTGATATTAAAAACGAAAAAAGTGTCTGTAAATTTAAAAAAAAATTATTCATTTTTATTTACAAAAAACAATGTAGTGAAAATGAATAATATTGAAAGTGAATGAATAGTATTGTAATATATTGTATGATAATATGTTGTATGATAATATAATGTTATGCAAATTCTAGTTAAGTAAGTGAAAATGTTATTTTCTTTTTTTCTGGAATAAAAAAAAAAAAAAAATAAAAAAAAAAACTAGTTACCTACGTTATATTAGAATTTTGTTGTTTGGTCGTTGTCGTATTATAACATCCAAAATATAGTTGGTTTTATGTATTATACAAACACTTATCTGATAACCTTTCAAATATTGAGCGTATTTTGTCAAAAGATAAAAATATTTCCCTTTTGCAATAAAATATAAATGAATGGAATATTTGTAAATGTATCCGAAAATTAAAAACTGTTTTCAAAAGGTAAATAAGCTTCTAAATTTTATTATTAGAAATGACCATGTAAATTTTTAAATATAAAATTTTTGAATTCAAACTTTAAAAAGTTTTAAAAATGGCTCACCTTACGTTTTTTGTAAATAAATTTATTGATAATGAAAATAAAAAAAACGCACATATTTTACAAGGCAAATGAATTACAAACATTATTATCACCTTCTTGTCGTTTCATCAAAAATAATTCTTAAAAATTTCATAATTTTCATAATAAACAAGTTTCATAATTCCTCTTCAAATTGCCTTCGGAAATTTTAGTTTCATAAAGAGGTACATTTGAAATATTTTTGTATTAATATTATATAGCGTGTTGTATTTTCTCTTAGGGAGACGCAATGATTTCTACGAGATCTATGTGAGCTGGGACAAATATGGTATTCTGTGATTAAACGGAATAAACAGTATATTCTGGAATGAATTGAAAAAATTATCCTGATTTGGTCAATTCGGCTGGATCCGGTGGGATTGAGAATGACAACGGATTGCAATCCCAACACAGGAAGCGCCGAGGCCGCTGGAAGACTAGCAGACGAGCAGACCTCTCGTGCCGCGACATGAGAACCGCGAGCGGAAGAGGCGCCCAGCGATGCCTATCTTCGGAATCCGCCGCTCAACTTCAATATTTATCTTCCGCGGACATGACAAAACAAAAATTCTAACGATTCGTGCCCACTGGGCTGACAACAACTCGCCACGTGAATGCCGGAATGTAATACGTGTAAGCAGCGGCCGCGGCGGTCGGTGAGCTGAGAACAAATAAACTGATGCAGCTAAACCAAATATTCAATTGATTTACTGTGTGATTAAAAGTGGAATTTTAACACCCCTAAAATAGCCCATAACCTAACCTAACTTAACTAACCTATTAAAGCACCTTTTTTTTCAAATCTTTTATTGACTTTTCAAAGGAGGTGCTAAAATTGTATGTTGTTGAGTTGTCCGTTCACCATTACAAATACATTATAATATAGGTACATTTTGACCAAACAAACTAATTTTAACTTTCACAAGCTAAACAGTCTGCGGGAAGATACGTTTTATAATTAATTTTTTTTTTTTTTAAATGTCTGTGGAAAGATTAGCCAGTTTCTATGTTTCCTCCAACTCCTTCTTTCTCCTCGAATTCACCCTCCACACAGCATCCCCCAAGATGATAGGTTATGTATCTCATAATGTAAAAAAAAAGTATTTAACCATCTTAATCTTGGAAAAAAAATTAAGCTGTAAAACATTTTTTACTACAACTTCTACCGGTATTACAATGGAAGATGCTCCGAGGAACTAGCGTCATTCATTCCTTCGGTAACGGCGCGTAATCAGGGAACAAGTCAAACGCGCACCCAACAAACGTACTCGGATGACATTTATCACATGAGAACGGGTCTTTTATACGATTTTTTGAGTTCAACGGAACGACTTCGTTCTCTCTCCCGACCTCTGTGTTTCCTCCCACCCACAACATGGGTCCCTTAAAGAGCCAAATTCATTCCTACCTCTTCTCAAAAATACCCTTAAAACAGCATCCCCAAAGACACCGATAGGCCCAAAGGGGAGTTATTTTTCCGCAGAGACTCCTGTGGAGTTATCGAAATATGTATATGTAGTTCCGTCCAAATGTAATTTTGAATTCGATGCCAGTTGATAACGTCGGTACAATTACTGCCGTAGTTTTGTTTTTATTTTTAAAGGGTTCTCTTAATACATGCCACAAATCAAAGAAGTTTTACTTCAATCGCGCGTAAAGGTTAGGACGCACACATTTATTTTTTGTAAAGTAAAATTTGCTCTGAAACAATGAAATTCGTTATGAGGGGTCTACACGGAGAGGATGATTTTCAAAAAAAATTAATTCAAAGTGATTTATTCATTAACTGGTATTACGGGGCAATGATCAACACGATTACGGCACATGATATCCACAATTTAACTCAAATACGTGTTTACTCTTAGGGCTTATAACATTTCAATTGCATACAATCTCTTATCAAGATTATACAGTGGGAACGCGGCCTTAATTGAACATTTGTGTTTAAGTGGGTAACTTCAGTAGCAATGCGTCAGATTTTTGGATAGCTTGAATTGTAACATATTACATAAGGTTATCAAATATAATAATTACCCCAATTAACTGAAAATATAACGTAATTTTAAAATTTGGTATTTATTTATTTATTTATTTACATTTGATACATTTAAAGCCAAAATAACAGAAATAATATTACATAATAAGAGAATATATTTAAAATGAATACAAGTGTTATTACGTTGTTTTAGGTCGATATTAGTTCCTAGCTAGGCAGATTGCCTGTTCTAAGGAACCAAAGTATGTAAAGTGCCAAATTCAATTTAAATTATTATTATTTTTTTAAATTAATACCTATGTACTAAGTTTTTACTAAATGTGCCATTCATAGGTAACCATGTATCGTTTTAAGTCACATTATATAATAGTTTTTTAGACTCCTCCCTACCCAAGCCAATCAACCATTTAGTTATTATTGAACCAATGCAGGACATTTTGCAATTTTTAATATTTACGTCTGGGGGGATTTTATTGTATAATTTCGGTCCCAGATACGCATATGTCTTTTGATACTTTGCCGTATTGCTCCCTGGGACGAAGAGATCCTTTCTGTTGTGACTTCTTGTATTGTATTTGTGATCAATTTTATTAAAATTTTCTATATTTTTATGTACATGGATAATAATCTTTTTTATAAAGTTTTGACGAACATCAAGAACGTATTTTTATTTACAATTATTGCGAGCCACAAAGTTTATGCTTTTATTATAAATATGTAATATCACAAAAATAATTTGTTTTTTGATTTATTTTTTACATTCTCTCATCTTTGGGATACTGCGTGGAGGGTCGTTTAAGAAAAGCAAGGTGAGGAAGTTCTGGGAAGGAAAAAGTTATGAGTGCAAGGCGATTTTCTGAGAGAGTTCTGCTGGAGAAGGTCTTACTCAACCAGTTTCTCCCGATCCGACCTACCAAGCTGGTGGGAGGGCAGACGCATCCGCCACCAAGTTTCAGACAAACCTCACCCCATGAACACGGCACCCCATGCTAAGTCACTAAACCCTGTTTCCCTGACAGCTTGCTGATATTCTATAAGCAATAATTCCGGACATGTAAGGAAAATTCCTGTCATCTGGTAATCCAAGTTCAGACTGACCAATTAAATGGATTATTAATTCAATAA